>JAHLSL010000047.1:10567336-10703076 GCA_025920805.1 Petroica traversi
CACACACACACACACACACACACACACACACACACACACACACACACACACACAGGTATCACTCCCTGAGGCTGTGCACCATGCCTCTCAGAGTCCATTGAGTTAATTTATTCTATGATGTTGGGCTCCACCTGTAACGATAGCTGCTCAGAGCAGAAAAATTGGTGTGGTTTTGAGTTGCTGCGTCATGAAACCAGTCCTAGTCCCATCACTGCTGTGCTTGTCCCTTTCATTTTTCAGATATCTGAGTGATTTTTGCTGTAGTATCCTTGATATGGCCTACAGTCACCACAGAAGTGATTATATATAGTGTTACATAGCAATTAGCACTGTACAATTTATTTCACTAGCTAGTCTCACCTAAAATCCAATCCCCTGGAGGTACTCTTCAGTCTACCCCATCTCCATCTCAGCTAACAAACAGCTACATGCAAAATACGTGCAGAATGAAAACAGATCCTGACATTTGGAACCACTGTGCCACAAAGCAGCTGCACGCCTTGGGCAGAGTCTGCTGCAGGTCATTTGAAATGATAAACCAAAAGGTCACAGAGGATATAATAACTGATCTTTACCACTGCCTTTCTGAAGGATGTATCATCTGAGGACACACACAAAATTGTTCAATGGCATTAGTGGAGTCACAACAATGCAAACTCAATGAAAAAGTGATGTTGTAATACAAAAGTATAAAGACATTATAGGTGTTTTTATGAAAGCTTGGAAAGAAAAAATTTGGCTTTGCTCTGTGGGGGGGTAGATGGACATGGCTTAATCTTTCTTCTCTTTACCCCCAAAGTACAACAGGGCTTTCACTGGTACCCCAGTATATTCCTTCATACTAGGAGGTGAATAGGAGGAAAAAACCTGGTATTTAGGAATTAATAAATAAATAAAACAAACAAAAAAACCCCCCCTACCCCACCACCATAAAACGCCAAAGACTTTTTTTTGTCCTTCCATTTGCAAAGAAGAAAAACAAAACAGAAGAAAAACAATCTGTTAGAGAGGTAGACCCCAAATCAAGTGTTTTGTGGTGAAAATCTTCCCCTGCAAGAGTAGGAAAGCTGTGCTGGGCTGCTTGCCTTGAGGAAGAGCATCTGATTGAACTGAGGACTCCCATTGTCTCCTGAGTGCCCTAATACCAGGCCACAAACAACTCCATTTATTTTCATCAAAAAATTCTCTGTTTATACCTCAGAAAACTCTCCAATAGTATCTGAAGGAAAGTATCCATTTTTCCAAAAAGTTTACATTTCAAGCACTCTTAACCACACTAACTCTGCATGGGATGAGGTCTTCAGTTCCCACATCTGAAACACCTGAGCTGAATTCAGAGCAAAAGAGGGAAATAATACTGAGCATTCAAGTGTGCTACAAGTTCAAGTACCACTGACTCAGAAAACCTTGAAACCTGGAGTTTGAGTAAAATATCAGTAGTATTTAAGTCTCAATGTACCACTGATACTTCTGAAATTATACTTCTGCTTTTTCACGCTTAGTTTTGCCAGTTGTACCAAACAGCATAGAATCATGATGCACATCTTCAAGTTGTGTTAAGCAGCAACACATGAAGCTGTCAAATTTACTCCAAAGACCAAAACAGATATACCAAAAGAGTGTGAAAATATAACCAGCTGATTGATAAGGCTTCTATTTGCATTATTATTTTAGGTTCTGACACACATATAATAAATGCCTTGGTGAAATGATCAAGCCAGAAAAAATTGTCAGCAATTCCATGAGTACATTATTTTTGGAAACAAGGCTAAAACTCCAAATCTCCAAATCTCTTCAGTCTTTTGAGGCTGCCATTTCTCATCAGCCAAAAGGTGCCATGTAAATTGTGCCATTATAGATATCCTTACGTCATCATAAATTTTTCTGCAGGCAGAGACGGATAAAAAGATTACTTTTGAGATACGCTCTTCTGTTCACAGTAAATCATTCCCACTGAAGTCTCAGATACAGAAATAGCCTCTCTCTTGTCCTGTCTGTTAACCCTTTGAAACTGTTTAAAATGTCTTTACATCAAAAAGCCTGGACCTGGCTGACTTGCTGAAATCACATGGTTAGAGCCGGGCAATTTGAGAGGAGGAAGTGTGGATAATGTGTTTACACAAAACAGTCCTGGACTGACAAACATGGTAGTGAATCCAAGTTGACAAAAAAAAAATTAAAAATCTATATTTTCTAGTTGAAAAACCTCTGAAACACCCCTACCCATAAAACTTAAATAAACTTCAAACATTTTGATGATTCATTTTGCTTCAGTGAACTTGAAAAATGGAGTTGCTGGGTATCTTTGTAATTTAAAAATAAAGTAGTTATGTCCTGGCTCAAGTAAAGTAGTTGATTCAAAGACTGAACAAAACAAAAAAAAAAATGGAAAAAAAAATCTCTTAATTCTGGTTTTATGTCAGTGACATACCCGAACTATTCAGCTGCCTGCAGGAAGAACATCAGGCAGCCACACTGCCTGGGGAACAGCAATGGTCAGGAGGGATGATGTGCTGGACTGGAAGCCAGTGTCTGCCAATTAGAAAAAACACAGCACACATTATCAGAAAAGTACAGTCAAAGTCCATCTGAGCACTTCATAATGCCTTCACATACACATCAATATTTAAAACATTGTCTTCTTTCATGCGAATCAGCAGGAAAATCTGTTTTAGCCAGGCTAGAGACAGTCTGAGAAAGCAGCAATTAAAATCTGTTATCCACATCCTATCACTTTCACTTCAGGGACTTCTCTTCCTCCCACTCTCCAGAAAACTAACAGCAATGCAAGGTTTTGCCTTTATGATTTAACACTGCAGGGAGCAAAGAGCAGACTGTCAGTTGTCAGTACTGTCACAGAATCACAGAATGGCTGGGTTGGAAAGAACCTCTGGAGGTCATCTAGTCCAAGGCCCCTGCTAAAGGAGATCAGCTGGAGGAGGTTGCACAGGATTACATCCAGGCTGATTTTTAATATTTCCAGAGAAGGACACTTCAGAGCCTCTCTGGGCAGACCGTTCCAGTCACTCCCAAAGTAAAGAAGGCTTTCCTTATATTCAGATAGAATTTCCCGTGTTTCAGTTTGTAGCCATTGCCCCTTTCATGTTGCTGGTCTCCACTGAAAAGTGTCTGTCCCCGTCCTGCTGATGATCACTCTGAAGATAGCAATATATAATGGCTGCATTCAGGTCAGGGTTATAGGTATGGATTGAAGGCACAGTTAAACAATTCCATGTTAGGACAGCTTCAAGCTTACACATAGACAGGCACCCAGCACAGTATTCAGAGTTCTGGGGATGAATATAAACCTATGGAAGCTCGATCCTCTCTCACTGTCACCTTGGCCCCGTGAGTCTGCCAAAGAAATTAAGGACACATCATATTGATAAATCTCTCAGCAGTGTGCAGAGGCTCCAATGACACAACTCAGAGGATGAACACCCACAGGAGGACACCCAGGGCAGTGACCCAGTGGCAGTGCAAACCATAACAAAGCATATGAAGAAGACTGCTGATGACCACCAGTTAATCTGGAATTTACAGTTGAAGCCAAAGGAGAGCCAGTTTAAATCATGTCTGTATGCGGTACTGCACCCAGGCTAAGATCCCACTGCCCCAGCATGAACAGCTGTTGACACAGTCGTGTACCTAAAGTAATATGTGTGTTCCTGAGATACCACAGTTACTTTAGCAAAGAGCTGCTCTAGCACAAAGTGGGAACTGGTTTGTGCCTTAGCAGGCAGTCAAGAGATGAACATATGCCCGTATAAAATACGACCCTGGTTAATGTCCCTGCACTCTTTAGAGCTGGCTGATATCCACTCAGAAATATTCTGTTAAAAGAAAAAAGAAAGAAAAGAAAAACCAAACTGCTGAGCTGTTTTAATGTCTCCAATTTGACTAATTTTTAGAAAATCAATAACAAATTTCGGAAGAATTTTCGTTAATATTCGCAAGCTTCTTCATCTGAATACTTTCCTACTAATACAATAAGCACAGTTTCCAAGGGAAAAATGTATATTTTATTGATCCAAGTGCTTTGAGACATAACTGATTATTAACAGGAGGCAGTAAGAAATATTACCCTTTGGTCCAGTGCAGAGTAATTAAGGATATTAATCAAGGCCAGATTTTCGTGTACAGATTCTTGCCTTTGCAATGAATAGTAGCCTGAGATTCAAAAGGGTAATGAATACCATAGCTAGCATAGGAATAACTACATAGTATATGTAAAAATACAGCCATCAATTATCAAATACTGGTAGGGTCAGTAGTTTCATTTCCTTAAAAAAGACCTATTTATCTTTTGAAGACAAATTGTCAGCATTGGAAATGGCAATGGTAAAAAGCAAAGGATGTTGGTAGCTTACAACATTTCTGCAGATGAACACAAATTGCTAGAAAGTTTTTGACACATTTCACATCTAAAGAGTAAACCAGTGTCACACAGAAATCAGAGACAAGAGGACACTTCCTTTCCCAAAATATTGTCTCCTTAGAAAAAGAAGCAAACACTGGACACCAGATGATATTTCTCGGGGGAAAAGAAAGAAAAGAAAAAAACCCCACAGGGGGTGGTAGGGAATAAAAGCAGCTCCTAGACTCTGGAATAAAATCCACAACAAAGCAAAAAGGATAAAGCTACTTTTTTTTTTTTTTTTTTTTTTTTTTTCCAGCTTTGTTTTTGTGTTCCCAAAACATAACAGAAAGTGCATCAGGAAGAAAGGCTTTCTTAGCAGCTCTCCTCAAATGCCTGGAAATTATTCAAACCTCAATACATCCTGGTGCTTGTCACTTCCCTACCTGCAAATACACACCTCTTGATAAATCTTTATTGCATAAGAGCTACCATCATTTTCAAACTAGCTTCCTAGACCTTAGAGTGCATACAGTGTAACATATGAGAGTCTAAGGATTAATCACAGGCTTCATACCCTTAAGTGTTGGGCTTCATCCAGGCTGTGTTGTCCACTCTGAAAGTATTCCCATCAGTACATTACTGCCATTTATTCCTAACACACTCTTACACTTTTGTTGTGCAAGCAAAAGGGGACAAAGACAGATGAGGATGATCTTTCAGAGCATTCTGCTTTCAAGCCCTTCCCCATAGAGAAGAATCCATGTGCATAAAGAGCAGAGCAATAATGTTAAAGTCATCGGACTAGTCAGGAAATATTACTTATAACAAATAACCCAGACTTCCCCTGTTCTTTTATTTGCAGCCTTTCCTTCAATTATTCATGCATTTTCTTGTGGCAGAAAATCCCCTCCAGATTTTACTTGGAACATTAAATTAGGTTTCTGTGTGAAAAGACATACGAGCGTTTTGGTACAAAATAAATTAAAATACCATCATCATTTGCACATAATTTTGTTGTTCCTGTACAAGATACCAGATATTTCAGGCACAATTGATAAGCTGTAATATGTGTAGGCAGCTCCAGTTTCTCTGCATGTGATCTGTGGTAAGCTGACATCTGCTCTCCCATCATCCACTTCCCAGGACTTCTCAAGCAGTGTCCTGCAGGCCAGGGGAGCAGGTGACCCTCGGGCAGCACCAGTTGGATTCCTCTTGCATGTGGCCCTTGTGCAAATCTCTGCAGCACAGGATCCAAGGTAGATGGATGATATGCAGCTAGCTGTAGTCTCAATTATATGTAGGTTTTATCTTATCTTGCCCAGTCAAAGATAAATAGAGAAATACTCTTTTATCTACATGACCCCAGTATAGTCTAATTTTAAATGAAACAGAAGGAAAAGAACACCAAAAAAACAACAGAGGGAAAAACCCTGTTCTAAGGTCTGAACACCCTTAGGGTCCTCTTCCCTACAGATCTTTCAGATGACAATTAATTTTTCTACTATTATCAGAAAAAGAAGAGGGAAGAAACTTCTTCAGAAAAATGCCTCCAGTTCAACAAAGATCTTTACTCCACACATTCTCCTTTACTAGCTAACTTCAGAAGAATGTTCAAAATATTATTTTCACTTGGCTAAGTTTTGGATTCCCTGTTAGTCTGATAATTAAGAATAATTTAATGTAAACATGTATCTGAAATGCACTGATATTCTGTATTACAGTGGATCACTTTCCTATACAAGCTGACGTTGGATCCTTCTGTGGACATCTTTTAACTGTAACTATGCAGAAACACCAGTTACAGATATATATGGAGAGTACAGGGTTCAAATATTATAGATGTATCTGGATTTAATACACAATGTATTCTGAAGAGCTGTAAAATACCTTCTTGTAGGTCTGTCAGTTATATATACTATGAAAACAGAATCATTGTACATATTTATTCCTTCCCCTAAAGAAGAAAGCTCAGCTGAGTAGGAGCATGAGCATTGGAATCACCACAATCAACAAGCATGGCTCAAGGCATTGAATCTGTAATATACATATTCTTTAAAATAAGGAAATGAGTAATCCAGATAAATCACAGCATAAGATGACTAACTAAAATTGCATTATGAAATTTCGTTAAAGGTCTTTTCCAACCTTAACAATTCTGTGATTCTTAACAATTCTGGTACAATGTGTTGGAGTGTCATTACATTAGCATTTATTTTGGGAACTTGATACTCAACAGTGTCCCTGTTGGGAACATGCTCAGAAGGAAAGGACTAAAAGGGAAACATATTTTTTTTTGTTTTATCAATTTTAACCAAATTCAGGAACATGAGAAGAATATGTGTAAAAGGTCTTATGCCATACCATTGCCATAACATTTAACACAATATTTGGCATGCTTACCTCACTTATGTACTTTCCTTTTTACTAGCAGGGTTTCACAAGCTCTTCTTAATGTAATTTATTTTCAGAGGTCTGACTTTCAATCTATATTGGAATACTGGCTCTTCGACACTTAACTGGTAGAATAACACTTCTGTATCTATACTACCATTCACCAGGGGTTCAGAACTTCTTTGTGCCACAGGATTCTAAACGAGTCATTTCACCCTGATTGTCCCCAGTGGCAGCTAATGCCTGTGTGTCTGCTCCTGGCCAGCTGGCAGCTGACTCTGAGGAGAAGGTCTTTTCCAGGACTCGCTAATAGTACAGATCACTGTAGAAACAGCATTAGTGGGGAAATGGAGTCCGTCTGAATCTGAAGGGCATGGACCTCTACTTATCCAAGTGTCCTACAGCAAACTCCACAAGAGAGGAAATCGGTATGCCAAGTCTACAGAGGCCGTACACCCCAGTGAATTCCACCCATGGAAGACCTGAATCCCTGGAAAAATGTGCAACATCCTTCATTTTCCAAGGCAAGCCTAATTCAGCCTAATTCATAACACGTGAATATTAGAAGCAAGCACTTGAACTGTGCTGTATGCTACCTACCCCTCTGGAAATTCATGATCATGCCTGATAACACTTTGATTTTTTTAAAAAACCTCTATTATATAACTTTCAAAATTCCGTATTGAAGCTTAGACAGGAAGGGCTGGATTTGACTCCTGCTGAGTTAGATTAATCTGTAGGTTTATGAAGGAGGCATCTCTATATGCTTCCTCATTTTTTGATTCTGCAATCTAGCTTCAAAAACACATATAAGAATATATGTTCTACCTCCAAAGATCTTCAATACTTAAAATATAAGTAAATTTAACTGAAATGTCTAACAAAAGGTATAACTCAGAGTACTTACACAGTAATTTGTTTTGTCTCCAATACTGATGCACATTTTCACTGCAAAACACATTATCTATAACTAAACTTAGTCTTTGTCAGAACTAAACAGTAATTCAACAAAATCTAAACATGGCATTTGTGAGAGTTCTATTCCAAAAACCATCAACCCAGTTAGTTAGGTCTGACCTATACATATTGTGTGTACCTTACCTGCATGTGATGCAGCAGTATCATGGACACTGATGCTTTTTTCCTAAATCTAGCACTTCTTCCTCTCACCTGTGAGCACTGTAATGCCGTGCAGTGGGGAAAAAAAGTAAGTTGGCTGATCTTTCTAAGTTTTTGGCAACCCTGTCTCCCACAGTTAAAACAACTGGGATATGTGAAACATGATGAAGTCTAGTCCAAGACTTCCATATATGAGATTCCTACAAAGCCTGGATTTTGCTCTTCAGACACAGATTCTCAATATAAATTAATTGAGGCATGAAATATCCACGTGTTTCTTTGAAACTCCATTTCATCCATTACACCATTTCCCATAGGTGTTTCAGGGAGTAATACCCACAGGGCAAACGGTAAGGTAAGGCAAGAGGGATGGTTTGGCCTGGGTTACTCTCCTCCTTCCCATCTCCTTGCAGAGCACACTTGCCACAGCACTTTATCTGTGTTGATTAGACATAATGAATCTAATGACTAATTAGTCCCTTTGTATTCTTACTTGGAACTAATTAGGAGGTTTTGAACCTGACTGTACATTGGTTTCCTTATCACTGACTGAAGACACCATCCTTTCTTCCTCTGGACGTGAGCCTAACTGTTCATTCCTCACAGACAAAAAATACATGCTGTCTTCTTGAATGCATGTTCATAGCTGGCTTCATGGCACTGCTCTAGGGAAGCTGGGGTGGGTCATCCCTATGTCTTAGCATCAACTCACTCTCCCTCAAAACATTCTCAAGTTGCTTTTGGAGGAACACATGGAAAAGGTGAAGTTTTGAGACTTCCTACCAGGTTTTGCTTGAATACTTTAGCCATTACCTTTTCCCTTAGTAGATAACAGAGGTGTCTGATGACAATCCTAGCCAAAACTATGCTCTCAGCTACAGCTTACTACAACCTACTTATTTATGCATAACTGCTACAAGGCCATTTACCTCCTGTTTATGATAAACTCTGTGGTTTGTAGTTATGTTCTTTCATTTCTTTTTTGTAAAAGGAGCTGCTCTATCTTGTCTGAACTACAGCAACTGAGCAAAACAGCAAACAAAAGAAACGATTCAGTAGACACATGAATCACTAACATAGCAGTATTATATATATTGGTTTTCCAAAACAGTTTCATTGCCTAAAGCCTTTGCCATAGGGCAGCAGAAATAATACACCGTAACTGTTGGTTTTGAAAGTCTCCAGATCTTATTATTGGCACTAAAATATCACCATATTTTACTAAACTGAATTAGTGAGCTGTTCTTGCTGGAAGCAGCGAAGTGCTAATGGTTTGTTGTTACAACATTCACCATACTAAATGCCTGGGCTTTCACAGTCCTGCTATGCTGCTGGTAAAGCCTGCCCACTGTCCACTGAAGCATACGGCAATTCACAAAGGAAAAGTGCTGATTATGAATTTGCCTAAAACAATACTTAGCAAAATGCCAGGATTTTAATAAAATCTATGTGTGTGGTTAAACTTCTCCATTTCTTTAGTGTATCAGCATTGGAGGCCCTCTAGTAAGTAGAAATACCTTGGCCACAATGTAAAGAAAAATATCTTTAAGTTACCATGAAAACAAAGCCACAGTTTGCTGAAATGCGAAGGGACCCCTTCTCTTGGCAAGCCTGCCTACGAGATCAAAACCCACAGTTCTGGACTCTAGAATAGTAAGATTCCTGTGCCCAAAAAAAACCTTATATCAAAACTGATTTGACTTAAAGGAATAGATGCCAAATCCCAGTCTTGGTATACAAGGAAAAATATTGCCTACACCTACATGCTTAATGAATGTTTCTGCTGTACCAGCTGAGTAACCTTGGATTTCTCTGTAAAACTTCCTTTTCCCTCATGACAGGCCTCACCAAAGTGCAAAGTGAAATGAATACTTGAACAAATTATGTCACTTTTCCAGGTTTATAAGACACCATCATCAATCTTTTCTAAATCATTTTGTATGCAAACCCACATTTTGTTTGGTTTTGACTTCATCATTATAGATCAGTATACAGGGTTTAACTTGCTAATGTTGAACCATCCCCACAGCATAAAGCAGTCTAAGAACTAACTATAGATAGATAGGAATGTAGTATTTTAATAACAATTATCTTTGAGATGTTAGCTTTACCTCCTTATGTCACATTAAAACCAAGATAGTTCGAATTTTCAGAAAAGGATGTGAGACTGACTCCAGCCCCCCAAGTAAAGGTCAAGGCAATTACACAAAATGAACTTCAAAAAATCAATATTAGTCAAAAAAAACCCAGTCTGTTAAATACTCCCAACAAACTCAATTCACATCTCCTTTGAACAGTATAAGATTTAAATAGGACAAGTATTAAAAAAACTTTTATTCACTCCTGCACCAGTATTTCTCTTTGCCATTTCAGCTCATTTCTACTCTCATTCCACTTACTGATGAGCAACATCATTTGTAAGATGTGAAGAAGCAATTCAGCTATACTGAATCCCACTCTCCTTTTCAAAACTTCAAGTTGAGTAAAAAGAACATGAACCAAAAATAATTGAAACCAATGAAGATAAAATAAAAATAATTTTTAAATAAAATTCTGCATACTGCACTGGCTGCATTACTAATTGCCTTTATTGTAAACTGACAGTAGTTACCCACTAGTTCTTATTTTAAATGTTTAACTTCACAGAAAATAAAACTATACCTGTTTAATGGCTACCAACTATTTTTGCTGCTTCTTTGTGTTTACTTTTATTAGCAGTAGTACAGTTTTGCACCACTGTTCTTACCTCAATTTGTAGAAAAATGTTTCATTTATAGCTATATCTGTTGGCATAAATCATTAAATCCCTGGAGACAGATGAAGGAACAAAGAGTATTAAAGCAAAACTTATGGGAAGAGAATGTGGCATATTATGCAGGGTTTATGATTTCATCTGGCACAGCCAGCCAGGCACCCAGACAGAGCATGGAGGTGGTAAGGAATACAGTGCTTCAGAAGAAGCACTAACAGAAACATCATAAAAGGTTTTCTTCCTCCCTCTTATCACCTGGGAAAAAAAAAATAAAATGGAAAGACAAAAGAAAAAATCAGCTTGGAAACCACATCACTGAAGTAGTGAACACACAGTAATGCATTGTGCATAAAGGACTCATTTGGGGCTCCCTGCATGGAATTGGCTTTACAATTCTTGCAGCTGTACAGTGTGGGTCAGCCTACCTCCTGTTTTTTTTTTTCTCACAGATGTTGTGATGGATATGGCAAGCAAATACAATCCAGCTCTCAGCCCTTGTGCCACTCTTAAGTCTGGTCCTGATGGACGTCCAGTTCATCCTCATTCAGCCAAAAAGCACATTCCCTTGACATGCCACAGGAGATAAGTATTTCCTGGCAAGAAGTCAGGTCACCTGTAAATGCCTTTGAGACAGAGCAACTCAGGCAGATAGGAATGCCAGGCAGAAATGATGGCACAGAGCTTCACAGGCTCTGTGCCAAATGTAAATAGGCCTGCAGCAAAGCCTTGACCAGGCTGAAAATGTTCAAATCTCTGGCAGCACAAACCTCCACACACCACCCTACATTAAAGCAGAGGTGCAGCAGCCTGATCTGTGCCCGGAAGCACTACAGCACAGAAGCAATTGATCTTTAGCAAACTTTCTTGAACTTAGCAATCGTGCTAAAGAGCTGCTTCCAGGCTAAAGAGCCTGGAGACAGGGACAGGGAAACGATGGTGACACAAACACTTCAGTACCAGCACAGCCAGGGAAGCCTCTGTGCTTGATTCCCCCCGTGACCTGATGTCTGTTCATAGCTCTGGTGGAGGGGGCTCCAGGCATTTCTGTAGGGTTGTTCCAGCCCTTCCTTACCCCTTTCCCATCCTGAATCCATCCAACACAGATGCAGTATTCTCACAGCTACAGCAAGGCCCACTGTCACAAGTCACTCTCAAAGTTCCAGGACCTCCTACAGAAGCTGGGTAGACAACTGAGCAGGTACTAAGGGTATGACCCCAGCAAAATCTGTCAGGCTGGTGCTGTGGGCAGCTGCTGGATAAACTCAGGAATGAAGTGCACATCAGGCAGGACAATCCCAGCCACATGGAACGTGTCTGTCACCAGTGCAATATTAACTGCAGGTGAGGATGCATACAGTCACCCCAGGATAGCTGGGGTTTTAGAAACAAAGAGGAGCAGACCTAGATTTCCCCTTCTAACTCACCTTACTCCCCAGGGACTTTGGAGGCAAACATAACCACAGATTCCTTCAGAAGCTTGCATCTGACAATTCATATAGAAATCAAGCAGGAAAATAAAGCTAAGGCAATCTGAAATATCAGGCAATATACTTTAAAGCTATGTTGGTATCTAGCTAAACCAGTCGAAACAAGAAAGGAGCTGATCACCTAACACCTTGGATTTTATAAAAACTGATCCAGCAGATAATTTATATATATATATATGTAGATTCTGTATAATTGCTCAGGAAACTAGAGCCAGAAGACTATTAGCACCTTCCTTTGACACTACCAGTTAAAGGGCACTACAGAGCCCAAGAGAGTGTCCTCCTAACTTTGTGGCATAACATCCTGTGGAAATTGCCCTAGAATTTTCTAGCTAACATTCAGGTAGTTCAATGAGCAAGAGTGGTTTGCCACACAATATGCTCAGCCACCCACCTGCATTAATTTATACGACTCCCATAAGCATCTGCAATTTCATCAGCTAGGAGTAAAGACAGAAGCTTTCAATTCATATGCTACAGGGCATATGCTGATCATGGGCTGGTGTCAAGCAAGAACATACCCTCCTTGCACACTATTATACAATTACAGGTAAACGTATTATGTGGATTTATATCTTCATTGGAAGCATCTGGTATAAATCAACATTGTAGGCAGGATACAAGATTAGAAGGGTCATTGGGTCTTTCCTGATACAGCAAATAATTTGCTCTGTATCAAGCAAAGCTTTTTTTTTTCTTCCCTAATTCCAGTAACTCCATTCAACAGCTTCAATTTCTCTTGAATTGCTTTCTTGCAGCCTCCTCAATGTGTCAATCACAAAGCAGAAGCTAATCATCCAAAAATGTCTTTTCCACTTCCCCAAATGTCTACTAGATAGGATTCAGGCAAAGAGATTAAAAAGCTAAACTCAGCAACTTGTTCTGACTCTTGCCATTACATTCCAGTCACCAAGGGGGTAATTTTTTTGCTTCAAATATAAAAAAACATTCATAATGGAGTTTATTTAGACCTTCTTGCTTTAAGTAAGCAAGTTTTTAATCTATCACATACATTCCTGTAATGTAGGTTTGATGTTAATGGGTTGTAAAGTGGGTAATAATTTTCTAACTGACCTCTTCAATCAGATTAGATCATATTATTGACCATGCTGTTTGTTTTATAACCACAATCATATTGTGGAAGAACATCTCTTGCAAGTAGCACATTTGTAAGTGCCCATTAAGGCAAAGGATGACAGGTCTGCATGTTTGGCACTTTTTTAATATTTCTTCTTACCTTGTTGGCAGTATTCCCATCAGGATCCTAAAGCTATCCATTTGTATGTTTCTGAGTTCCTGCCTGAGGGTTTTTGTTTTGTTTTGAAAGATGCTGTAAAAGAGACAAAATAAAAAAAATACGCAAACACTGTAACTTAGAAAAGAACACCCAAATCCACCAGCCATTCCTCCATTTTTTAATGGTTCTTTTGGTCACTGCAGCATTCCTTCTTAAGAGTAAATTTTGGAAGCTTTTTCAAAGTGGCACAACAGGGATTTTTCAAACGTTTGTAAGAAATATACCATTAATGAGCTCTTTTCAACACCCACTTATATATTCAATGGCTGCATTTAGCAGAGGTTTTTGAGTTCCTTATGCCTCATAAACAGGAATGATAGGTCATGATCAGGCATGGTCAGCTCATGGTCTGGGACTGAGTCTAACACAGTAAGTCCTCAAGCCCTCAGGGCCAAAGTCAGCCCAAGAATGTTTCTCAGACAATGGTTTTACTTTCCGTTATCACAGTTCGATGTGTCTTCTGTGGGTGCAACTGCAGCTTATTGTGATGACTTGTAAGCAAATAGTCTAATTATAAAAAACAAATCTGAAAAGCAGCAGTGGAGAAAAGCAAGCAAGCAAAACACACTGGGAACTGCCTTTGCTGCTAGAGGAAACAGAGCATCATTTTTTTGTCATCCAGCCCTGCAGTGTGGCTTTGGCAAAAACGCTTTTCTCCTAATGTGCCAATTGTTCCTCTTTAAAATGAGGATAATATTTTCCTTCATTACTCTCACTTGTTAATTTGTTCATCAAGTTTTAAGGCCTTTCAAGGCAAGATTTATATTCATATGCTGTTCAACATAATAGGATCCTACTATTAACTTTGGATATTAAAAATCTTCCTATAAAGAGTTCAGCTTCCTGACACAAGGATTCCAAGCAAAACAGCTGAAGTTTTTATGACAAGCAAGCAAGGGAAAAAAAATCCTGTCTTCCATTTTCATTTTATTGCACTTGACTGAGTCTCCAAATTGTGTTTCAGAGTTGCAATTGAAATTATAAGCACAGAAAAGTAAAGGCAAACAGCAGAAGGAACACGAGTGGTGTCAGCTACACATTATTCTTCTCTAGTTGCTATTTCTAGTAGTGAACTAAGCTGTTTTCCTCCAGTTCAAGGAATATAAATATCCAGATATTCTCTCCCTCCCTAAAATTGAGAGGTTTTCCAAGTAGATTTGCTATGAAACAGCACTAACTGATGTTGAGTTGTTAGCTTTTTATTACGAATGTCTTCTCTCCATATGATATAAAGATTTCTCCTACTGCAGTTGAAGTAACTTCTCCTAAATTGCCAACACTAAATGATATTCTAACTGTTGTTAAATCTGCTACTAAATCCCTTAAATGCGAAGTAATTTGAGTAATCTTTTACCCTGCGGTAACTTGTTCATTAGGCTAAACTTTTATGCACCAAAATTACCCAATATAATTTGGATTTGTGGAAAGTATTTCTTCACTATGTACATAGAGATTATAGAGTCTTTAGTCTGGAAAACATCAATTAAGTGTTAAACTGAAGAACTGGAATTCAGCCCAACTGTTCGTTGTTGTCTGTTTAAATTACGCTGCAACAGAGTTTTTAGGAAGTGCAAACACGGTACGAAATCCAGACAGAAGTAAACTCTTAAAAATGTGAATTTCTGGCCCATCACAGTAGACATGGCTGAGTAAGCTGTTAGTCATTTCCATAGAATGATTTAGATAGGATAGGAGCCTTTTGGCTACAATGAGGGTATTGATACACTGGTAGAGGTTGCCTGGAGTAGATGCCTCATTCTTGGAAACATTGCAAGTCAGTTTGGGCAGGAGGACACTGAGCAACCTGATCCAGCTGAAGATGTCCCTGTTTACTGCAGAAGGGCTGGTCTTGATGGAATTTAAAAGTCCTTACAACCCAAACTATTCTATGATCACTGAGTCCAAGCACAAACCAAACAGTGCAAAGACCAAGGCAAAACCATATCCCTAAGGACCAGGTCTTCATATCTAAACTCCTCTAGGGGTGGAGACTTAACCATTTTCTCTGAGCAGCCAGTTCCAATGCTTGACAGATCTTTTGATGAAGAAATTTTGCTTACTAGGTAATCTAAATCTCCCATAGAGCAATTTAGGGTGCTTCATCTTGTGCTATCATTCTCTATAGGAAGAGACCAACACACAGTTGCCACACTTTTGAGGAGCAGTAGACAGCACCGTGCTGCACTCAACTGACCCATTGCTCTAGGATGACAAAACTGTGCTGGCTCAGTCAGGGCCTTTATGGGGTACCCGCAGTCCATATAACAATTCATCACCATTCACCATTCCCTTATATGCCCTTCAGGTATTAGCTTAATGCTAGATTAAAAGAAACCAAGCCGAAGGAATTCTATTTCTCCCACCAAAACTTGCTTATGTTCTCCTTGAGAGCACTTCATGCCCACTCAGACTACAGATGGCTAAAAAATTGCTAATGTCTGTATTACAGAGCTGGTTTTAAAAGGCTCTACAGCTCAGTTAAAACAAAGTACCATGCTGTATTAACTATAAATGCAGGAAACAGTAAGAAACTTCCACTAGAATTTAACACATGATGGGAAGATAAAAGAATGTAAATCTCTACATTCAATTATGACACCAATGCTGAAACCTTTCTGTGTTACATTCTGTAAAACAGCTTTGATTTAAGACAGAAACAGAGGTTTCTGTCAAAAGATATTTCACCTTTCAAAGAAATAGTTTAAACTAACTTTTGATTTAAATTTTTATTTTAAAAAAGAGATATATTAAAAAATTTTATTTTCAAAACTACTGATTTTAAAACATTGTTAGTTTTTCAGATTTCCTGTATTTTCCTTCTTTTCGCTTGTCTTTGAATGCAGTAGTGTGTGACCATTAGAGCCTCTTTTCTCTCTCTCTTCCAAAATCTCCTAATGAAACAATAGCCAGATCAGTATTTCAAAACTTACAAAGTAGCTGAGGATGTTCCCTTCTACCAGCTGAAATCCACTTGTGAAAGTAGCAGGATTAACTTACAGATGTATGTGGTTTTCCAAGATTAAAATATATATGTAATTACACTGTATGTTATTAAGACAGTGGTTTATAATCAGAATAAATTGATTTGTGAGCCTGAAGCACAGCAAGAAGCAATTATTGTACTTGGCATCTGACTTACTCATTTAACAGACAGCTCTATACCAGGAACCATAGTTACATACTGCTGAGACTTTTGGTGATGGTAACTTGATCTTAAAAGGCTCTCTTTAGCTCTCACATATCAATACACTCTTTTGAAAAGAAAAGATCAGCAAAACTGGGTGGTTCCAAGCCTCGCTCAAATGTAAAGGCAGTTTTCATAGACAACACACCAAGGCTATAAAAGTAAAGAATGAACTCCAGCTAAATAAAGTAATGGTCCTCCAGTGGAACACAATTAGAATTCACATACTTATTTCAAGATCAATATTCTTCTACTGATTTGCTGAGGAGGCTTTTATGAAATTTAAGCATAGTTCACTTTTAAATACTCCTACCGCCAAGGGGTATGGGAGAGTGTATTAATTCCTTTCCTTTTATAAATCAATAATTAGATTGCCAATTTGCTTAAAGTGCTTTGGAAAAAAAGGAAGGAATATGGAAGCTATATTTTACCATTCTGCATCGCATGTTGAAAGGCTCAGTAACTCATACTATCACACTTAATGAAGATTATGACACTCAGAAACAACATGGAAAGGAATCAAAACCAAGTATGAAACTTTCTCCCTGCATGTTTCAATAACAAACTAAATAAATAAATCTTTGTTCACCATGACAGACAGCACCCAGACACAAACACAATTCTTGGGCTAAGTCCATCTTCCCAGTGGAACTTGTGCACTGTAAGAGTGGAGATGCAAGCCTAGAGACTGAAACCAAAGGATATTCTGAATATCTTCTGACGAGGACAGCTTTTTGAGTTTTGAAGTGATCCCAGTATAATTTTAGTTAGCTAGAGGTAAGGAAGGAACAAGGGGAGAAGAAATTAACCAGCCACCATAGAGATTAAAAGTTATGTTTGTACATGAAAGTACTCAGTACCATCATGCCCTATCCATCAGATAAAACTCTAAAATGGCGTATGCTACAGAATCAGCAGGAGTGAATTTCCTTACACAGAAAGGTTGTGCCTTGGAGAAAGGGTATAAACAGTATTTGTCTGTACTTGTGTGTGGAAAGTCAGAACACACTCAGGCTCATAAGAATAGATGCAGTTGTGTAGAGAAGACTAAAATCCTCCAGAACACTTGCAGGAACCCTGTAGAATATTTGCTAGCATTAAGCTTCCTGGAGCAGGGTGATTCCTCAGGAAATCCTAAAGAAAATTAGATAGATTGCCTTATAAATATCCTTCAAAACAAAAAATTAGGAATCATCACATCCACTTCTACTTTACTACCTTGTGATATTTTCATAGCACCTTATTCTGTAAAATATCATAAGAAAACCTTTTTTTTTTTTACTGCAATCTTACAGACTGTATCGGAACTTTTTTTGTCATCTTCTATCCAAAGATGGTGTAGTCAAGACTTGGCTTGATTACAACATTCATTCTGACTTACTTGAATTTGAAATAGACACATCTTTACTTTTTAAAGTAAAACAGGAAAAGGCCATTCATTTAACTTTGGAGAAGGTCCTGAGCATTTAAAAAAACTCAAGCAAAATCAAAGCTGTTTCCCTGGTCTTCCATTCTTCCCAAGATGTGTGGCTTTGTTTTCAGTACATAAGGATACTGAATAAGATGAACTTTTGTGATGCACTCATGGAATAAGACTGAAAATAAAAATACCAACTTTTGTGCAAAAAAAATCCAACAAAAACCCTCAAAGGAGCATTGCAAGCTAGTGTTTTGTGTCAGAGCTAAGACTGCCAACTGATACAGAAGTTCAATAATCTAAAACTTGAAATAAGGATATTCTCGTAACAAAAAAGTGAAGATGAACATTGATGCTTTCCTGTGAATTACAAATTTTGCACTCTAAATTCATTCTGAGAAAGAACAGTGGAATGAAAAAGGAGTCATTGGTTGAAGGATTACAGGAGGAAGGCTGAAAAGACCTGTATTTGGTTATCAGTTAGTTTCATCATTAACACATACAATATCTGAAACACCCTGGCACAGCAGACACTGCCCTGAGGCAAGAGCCTGTTGTCCTGTGCCAGCAAGCCCCATTCAATTCTTAAAACTTTGAATTGGCTCAAAGAAGCACAAGTTAGTCACAGGTGGCCAAGGAAATGTCTTTTATGATACACCACCATGTGCTCTGGCTGTTTTCCTCCACTCCACTATCCCCAAATAAGTTTTGATCCATTAAGAAAATGTTATTACTTTGCTTCAACTTGTGCTCATGGAGATTTACTCTTCTAGGAGTGTATAAGTGCCCCAAACCACCTTAATTGTTGGGCTGCAGCAAAGTGATACTGGAGTGTCTCTAACATTTCACAAGAATACATGAATGGAAGGTCCTGGGCTCTGGGTCGCATTCTAGCAGCAATATGTCAAATTTTTGCTGTCAGAGGGCAGCAAAAACAAAAACCCAGTTAGCAATAAGCAGCGTTCTGAAAGGAGAGATAACAATAATCAGGGAAATTGATAATTTTGCAGGTTTTGTTCAGGAAGGAGGCACCATCCACAGTTTAGTCTTAATCTGCTTTAGAGAAAAAAGTATATTGCTTTTGGCATCAGATAAATACAAAAGGGAGGCTGAAAAGATTAATTAGTTTCAGTTTACTGAGTGCCCTTCATTATTATTGTTGAAAAAATGCACTTAGGCAGCTAATAAGGAAAGTATTTTAACTCTAATGGACATAAACATTGTATTAGGTTTTAGCATTAGAAGATGGAAAGAGAGTTGTCTTAAGGCTGGCTGATATATTAAATACTATATTCCTTTCTTTCACATTAGAAATGTTAATTGAACAACAAAAGTCATCAATATAGCAGTGAAGTTCTCTTCAAGTATTAGCAACTTTCCCTGGTGACCTGACAGTACTGGATAGGTGAACAGCTGCTCAGGAGTGCAACCATTATGAATTTTATTCCATTTAATAGCAGATGCAGGAAATGGAAGGTTATATTACAGATCAATACACAGTCTAAGGGAACCTGACAACCTTTGGTTAGAATCAGAAGAATAAATGGCATTAATTAATTCACAGAGTTGTTGAAAAAAATACTATTTTTCTGTAACTGAGAAAGAAGAGAAATGTTCTGCTGTGAAATATAAT
Organism: Petroica traversi; assembly: GCA_025920805.1. NCBI lineage: Eukaryota > Metazoa > Chordata > Aves > Passeriformes > Petroicidae > Petroica > Petroica traversi. Next base: position 10,586,977 of record JAHLSL010000047.1, read on the forward strand.
ATTGATTAATGTGAAAAACAGCCTCGCTTATAAGTATCCTGCCACCATAGAACTTGTAAATTCTGTTTAGGCTGTCACTCAAAGAAATCTTACCTATTTGTTTTGACCATCGAGCATTTATGTGAGGTGATAGTACCTAGCTGTACTGAATATAGTTTCCAGTTTAATAATAATGACACTATAATGACACTTAATTTTAAAAACTATATTTCATAGATTATTCTCATATGTTTATTACCTCCTAACTCTGAACTCTGGTCCTGAATGTCAACAGCATGTGAGAAACTACAGCTACAAACTCCATTTATAACTGGAGTTACAAGCTGATCACTTAAGAAGAATTGTGTAACAGAAGTGTGACAGACTAAACTATCCCTCAGAGAGCTTTAGCCTCTGAATGCATTGAAAGGATGTATGTAAAAGGTTTCTATAACAGGGGTAAGCCCACATCTACTCCAGGGTGCTGCACAAAGGATGCTGAAAACAGGCTCACGTTCACTGTGGTTTATTAGAGGGTCCTTCACTAATGGCATATATTGAGGCTAAAAGTGGAAATTATTTTTAGGGGAAAGGAGGGAGGGAGGAAAAGTTTTGAGCACTTTTGATGAGGAGCAGCTGCCACATGACTGATTGTCAGTAAACTCTGTACATGCAAATTATTTATCCTCTACTGCAACAGAGAAGCTACAATTAAGGAGTAGAAAAGGGGTACAAAGGGGTGACTTGCACATCAGTGTGATAATCTGGCATAACAGCAATATCAATGTTTACAGCTGCAAGGCTTTGGGAGCAACAGAAGGGAAACTGCAGGGGAAAAATACTTTTGCCAGAATTGGGATTTTTATTGATTTAATCAGTGCTTTTATATGGGAGAAGGGAAAAGCTATTTAGACTATACGATCTAAGACAAAATGTCATCTCACAAGACTATCACCTAGGTTTACAGAAAAACTTCTACATCCATTCCTCAACATGTATCTTAGTAAAGCCTAGGCTTCTATTTTAACTGAACATTTCCAGCACTTTCTTGTAGAGCACTGTTCAATCACCATATACAGAATCATCTACATAACCAGATTTTACCTTCCAGGAATTACCTGCCAACAGAGGTGACCCAGGAAGACTGTTTTGCATCTCTGCACAGCACTAGATACCTGTCTATTAAAGCCATACTCAAAAAAAGCATTAGCTAGGGAGAACAAGAGGATGAAAAGATTCACTTCATCAAGCTAATTCTTCATGAAACTTGTCCTGGTGTTACTACAGACCTGGCTTTTCAAGGTAAATGAGAACTGATCCTATTTTCTGTGTCCTCAGTGAACAGTGTTAACATCACTTATTCCTGAGGATAAGTGGCCTCTTTACCTGGATCTAAACAGTCCCAGGTTGGGGCAGTCACCCTGAATGGACATCAAGGGCAAATCAAGCACAGGAAATCCTGACCCAAACTTTGCAAATTTCTTGGGGAAACCTCTGTGTGCATTATCAAGCACAGATCTAAGTATGAGCAACACCATTAAGGCCTCACTGTTCCCATTGATGCCATTCTGGAAAAACCTGCGTAAGTTCTGTCCATGCACCTTGTACTAAGAGAAGAGACGTGAAACCACTGGCATTTTACTTCATACCCCTTACACTCAACTTACTGGCTCGTAGATTTTCCTTTTCTTGCAGTAGTGACTAATGTTAGTTGTCATAAATTGCAGACCATGTAGTTGAAAAGGGCTCCGTGAATGCACAGGAAAAATCTGCACAGCTTTTTTTTTTCTGCACCTCACTCCTCCAACCACACACACCTAAGGTTGTTGATTGTCTTCTCCTGAACAGGCCAAAGTAAAAAGCTCCCGTTCCAGGCACACAGGGGCAGGGTGGGAAAGGAACAATTTCACAATGTCTTCTCTTCCAGGACAACAACTACACAGAACTATTTACAATTTGCGAGCAAACCCTGATGCAACTTAAGTCACCTTCTCACTGGGCCTGTCGTTTTAGCCTGTTAGAGAGCTTTTTCCTTATTGCTGTCCAGTTCACATATTCTTTGCAGCTCCTCCCTGACAAATATAACTGGGCCACAAACTATTTACTATTTGCTCCACTGCTTGATTCTTTCCATTCCAAGTTCCTTTCTTCTACATTCTCTTTATATACCTGTGGCAGCATGGATATGTCTTTTATGCACATGTGAAGGGAACATCATGTTCACAGAAATAGTGGAGAAGGTCCTTGGTGAAGTGGAATAACCAGGCTTAGGAGAATGCCCTTTAAATCCTCCTGGTGGAGCAAAATCATTTGTCTTAATATCACCTGGGATCTCTGACCATCCTGAGCATCAAGGCCCTCATATGCACTTAGAAAATAATCCAAATGTAGAAACAAAACATAAAAGAAGTGACAGTCTACATGTGAGTCCTGGTTGACCATTATTTTGAACTATAAAAAGGATTCTGCTATACTGATCTTCCATTTTCTCTGTATGAACATCCTACTAGAAAATAGTTCCAGCATATCCTCTTGGGGATCTGCAGGAGAATGACCATCCAATTAAAATTCATGACTAGAATTCCCCAAAGTCATGCACATTAATGTCCTGTAACTGTTAAGCAGCAGATACTGCATCTGGAAGAAGTCATTCAACAGTCCTTCCATAACCATAAGTTTCCTGTAATTTTTGCCAGGTTTTCCAGACTTGCCTTTGATTTTATCAGGAGTCATCTGGTAATTGTATTTTCAAGCTGCATATTTAGTTAGATGAGGGGGGTTTAATGTTATTATTACTGCCTGTAGTCCAAGATGTAGTAAAAGAATTCTTGTAGAAGCAGTTGTGGGCTTCAAACACCTCCAAATAATTTTATCAATTTTTAAAAATTAGTGCCAGTTATCTTTTTGAACTACAAATTCTACTACTTTGGGCCAATAGCTCATTTTCTGAAAACCTTTCTAAGCAACTTTTAGTAGAGTTATTCTCTTCTAACCATGTAGTATAATGGATATAGATTTGTTCTTCAAACTAGATAGTAAAACAGCAACAATTACACATTCAAAGGGGCTACCAGGAAAAATGTATTCATCCAAAATAATTATCGGTGGCACCTAAATACTTCTGTCCTGTTCTCAACAATCTGCAAGTTATCACCCTTTCTACATTAGGAAGAGTACTGCCAGGAGATCAAGTGAGTGATCCTGCCCCTCTCCTCAGCCATGTGGGGCCTCAGCTGGAGTGCTGTGTCCAGTTCTGGGCTTCTCAGTATGAGAGAGACGTGGAGCTCTAGAAGATGGTTCAGTGGAGGACAATGAAGATGATGAAGGACTTTAAGTATCTCTCTTGAAATGCTGAGGGAGCTGGGCCTGTTCACTGGTGCCAAGCCATAGACAAGAGGCAGTGGGCAAAAACTGATGCCTAGAAGTTCCACCTGAACATGTGGAAGAGCTCTGCTCTGTGGGTGACTGAGCACTGGCACATGTTGACCAGGGGTTGTTGTGGAGCCTCCCTCATTGGATAGCTATAAATTTGCCCAGGCCCAATCCTGACTGCTGTGTTCTTGGGGACTCTGAGATTGTACCAGATGACCTCAGGTGTCCCTCCCTGCCAACTTTGCCATTCTGTGATCATTACATTTTCACCCTCCATAGGGTTAATTTTCCAGGAGGTCAGAAATTGGCTTCCTCAGCACAATAAACTCTCCTGACTAACCATGAGACTGTGCCACTACTGGAGTGGTAAATCAGGAATGCCTGGTTTGAAGGATGCACCTTCTTGAGTAGTATTACAGCCTTCAGCACAGTGCTCTTTAAATCTGCAAATTTATGCTGCTTAAAATAAACAATTTTGATACAGTAATCTCCTGGAAAGGGACAGGAACATATAATTCAGACAAGTTACCTTTCCCATTTTAGAGCTATGGATTCACATTGGTTTGGGTTTCCATGAGCCCTTGAATCAGTCTGCTTATGCTCAGTTTGTGACTATATTAGCACATATTTTTTGTAATTAAGCAAAAAACTATGATTGATTAATTGAATCACTTGAAGAGAATCCATAAAGCAAGATTAAACACAATTCTCACAGCTTATATTTTTGTGATGTGATATGGTGAAATCTCTGTAATTAATGAGTTTTCTTTCCTCTTTCGTCTACTCTGCCTGCTTTCTGCCCTCTAAAGTATTTCCCATAGGACTCTTAACTATTTTATACCCTTAAGGAAATTTAGACAGCTGCAAAATTTGAAAACAACCACTTATTTCCAAAATTGTATTTCTTCAATCTACTCTGAAAAGTGGTTTCCTTACAAATACTCTCTAAGACCTTGAATGCATGAATTTCAGTCTTGAAGGAGTTGCACTGTTTTGCCACCCTACAGGTTAGTCAGGCATCATATCTTAAGATACAAAAACATAACCTTTGCACTTTCTTTGAGAGAAAAGCCAATTTCTCAGACGTTTGCTTTTAACCAGAAAAACCCCCAGAATAACAAGCTTAATAAATCAAATAAACTTTTGGTATTTATAAACAATAATTTATTCCTACATGTTCTCTACAAGCTTTGTATTAGGGTAATGAACAAATGAAGTATACAACAGTATAGTAATTTCTTCAAATGTTTCTTCCCCCTGCAATACACATAATACAGTGCACTGTAGCCTTCTGATGAACAGTTTGATGTGACATTGATGCCTATGACTCATTTGTTGCCACTCATTTGTGCCCAGAGAGACCCCAGAGCAATGCAATATGTGTAAAATCTTCAGGGCTATGCCCCTGCCATTAAAACTAAAAGTCATCTATTCATCTATTTTGAATATTACAGATGAGAAAATTTTAAAACTATGAATAATATGAATGTGATGATATATAAGCTACTCAAATATTGTTTTAATTGTTCGTAGGAAAAACATCTGTGGAGAAAGACAGTCTAGGCTGCAGTGATTTTATAGGAATTAATAAGAAGCCCAGTTTTAATATTCAAATAATTTCTTGTCCTAAGGTAGATTAAATCTTGCAGGAAAGAAGATTAGAAAGGAGAGGAGTCACTCTCATTTGGGCTGCTGAGGCACACGGGGCTGGCCTTAAACAAGTTATTCTAGGATACACCACATCCTTCTCCTCAAGTCTGTCTATCTCTCCCTCACCAAGGAAAAAAAGTAGTACTGGCAATATATTCAATAGAACTAAATAAATTTCCAAGTTAGAGCTTCCAAAGTCTCAAAATTATTCCAATCACTGGTGTTCCTCAACACCTTCAGACAGAAACTCGGCTTCTTTCTTTTGGAAAATCATGAAGTTAAACCATGCCATTACATCTTAAACACCAACGAAGGAGATTTTTCTAAATGCAGAGTTCTACACGCAGAGGGGGAAAAGTACCACCCTGATGGTTTAATCCACCCTTTTACCAAGGTGAAGAAAGGACAACTGTGGGTGAATCAAACTGCCAAGTACTATTATTCTGCTTTGCTTTGCCAAAATATGTTGCAGAGCCACTCTTCATTAAGTGCACAGCACAGAAAACTTTATACAGGAATAGATGTCTACATTTCTTTAAATCAGCCTACTTTAACAGGAAATGAGAAGGCTTCTACAGGCCAAATTGTACTTCACGTATACAGATTTTTATGTGGCTACCACCTAACCCTGGTTTTATAGGCACTGTCACACCCAGATATACTATTTAAAATGTAATATTAAGGTATGTAATTACAACTAAATGCCCTTGACACCAGAATGAATTTAATATCAGGCATTCTCACCACATGCAGTTTCAGAGTGATCCTCACATGCTGAGTAGGATCACTCAGCAATGGCTATCACAACCTGATTTGTACGTAATGAGAATTGTATTTCTAACCATTTAAAACTGATATGTTTCAGATATATTGCTATCATTTCACTATAAATGGTAAATAACATTCACTGTAACAACATGGGTATATAAGCACACAATTTCATTTCAATAGGTATGTTGCAATTTTCAACAGCCAAAGATAAAACCCTACTTTCAGTACACAGATGATGCACAGTTTTATTGATTTCAACTGAAATCGTTCTTGTAATTCTACTAGCAGCATTCCAATTTTTTGTACTTTTCTTTCCCTATTCTAATTTTTCAGATTTTCCTCCCTTTCAAAATCAACCTGTGATCTTGAATGAACAAATTATATATATATATATATATATATATATATATATACACACACACACTGTGTCTCCTTTTCAAAACTATTTAACATTTTTATTTAGAAACCCATTTGCCAGAATTCTGTCTCAGATTGTTCCTCTCAATCTAAATCACAAGGACCATGTTGTTAAGTACACAAGAAACATAAGAATAAATATTTGCACCAGTTGTTAACCTTGTACCCTATCATTTATGTATAGAAGTGTAATCTTTATATTGCAATTAGCAAGTATTTTTAAAGCATTTGGGGGATTTTACTAAATAAAGTCAATTTGATGAGAAATAAGATATTTTTCTTCTATAAATTAATAAATACCAGAGGAGCCTATTATCGGTAGAAAAGTGATTACAAATGCATATTGTGAAGTGGAGACATGTAAGGAAGATGGTACATACTTCCCCAGTAAGGCAAACAGTAGAGAGCAGCACATGTAGGAAGGAGAAGGGGCTGCACACCCCAGCCAGTGCCAGGAGCCCGGGTACACCAGCAGAGCAGCCAGACTTAGCCATCCTTCTCTAGAGCTTTCTGACAAGTCTGGGCTGCAGGCTGGGGGAACCCAGGACAAGCAGTTTCTCCTACATGCCAGCACACCTTCCTGTAGAGCCACACTCTGCACTCACCACAAATAATACAGCTGAGGCCAGAGACACCTCACACCACCATCCACTGTTCTGCTGCACTGCAGCTTCCCTGGGCTCTGTGGGGGTGCAAATGTGCCTGCCCTGTTCTTGGAGCTTTTATAACCTCTGCTGAGCAGCACAGCTGACTGCCCAGCAATTTTACAGCACAAGCACAGAAGTCAAAACAAGTTCAGCCTTCATTCCACCCACATCTTACCCATACATGGCTGCCTTTCATCTGCTTCTGTAACTGCACATGCACATGACATTCACCTGTAAGTCCCTTTCCACCTCCTTCTGTTTCATACTTACATACATGGTGAGGCATTTTGCAACTGACTCATCTTGAGAGTCTACTTCTTATGATATGGGGTTTTTCCTTGCATTCCCTTCTTCTTGATTTATGGAGATCACCTTCTCACTTTCCTACTTCCTACTTTCCTTTCCACCCTCTAAACAGGTGCTGGGTTGTAGTCGAACATGGAGAAGTGGAAACTGCATTCCATAACTTGTATTTTGAGAGGGCTATTTTTATTTACCATGTCCCTAATGGGGCTTTGTTAGCCTAGATTGCTCTAGTTTCCTAAATGTTAACATACATGAGTTTTCCTCAGAATTTTTTTCCATGTACATGTATATATAAAGCAAAGAGGGAAAAACCCCATAATGACCATTATTTTAAAAACCCCATCAAACTCCATGTAGTCAGCAGTGATAAACATCAGGTCAAGGGCATCTATTAAGCTCTATTCAGAACTCCTATGACTATTTCAGAAAAATTCCCCCTTTTTATAATAGGGTCAAGGTTCATTAAGAACCTTAAGGTCCAGCAAATGAAGGAGGAAAAAAGTGGGGTTTTGTGGCTTTTGTCTAAAAAATGTAATTCAGGATACTTTATAATGTATGATCTAATTCTTAACTCTTTACTGATTCAATACAGATTGGTGATAAGATTACATCAAACACATTATTCTAAATCCCAGTAGAATAGCCTTTGCCATTTCCAGATTATACGGCAAATTATTATACATACACTACTGCATTAATGAACTTAACTATGACATCATGAGGTTTAAGAATCCAAACTGGAAGGCTTAGAAGCGTGCAACTGTAACAAAAATAAAATTTGAAAATTAACCGTAAAGTATGGAATATATATATTTGAATATATTTTACTAACATCACATTTTAATCTTTCAGCATCATGATACCCCAGCAATTTAAAAAAGCTTTAGACCCTCCACTTGCTGTCTATATGCACCCAGTTACAATTATGTCCATTAGTTGCCTTAGCAACAGAGGCAGAGGTTAAGTCATTTTCTAGAAGAGGCCCAGTGCAAATTATGGCATTATACCAACTTATTGCCGATCGTTTTAATTAAAACATTTCGCTTTCAACTCAGCTAACAGCAGAGATCAGTAAACAGGGCAGATCAAATTACTGATATTTAAACTCTCCTGCCTTTGGAAAGGCCCACTGTAGCTTAATTACTGTTGGGTAGGACTGATGGAGAGAGAGCAAAGAACCGAGATCATTTCTGAGAGGCTCAACATATGAAAAATACAATATCATAATTCTAAACATGTGCAACACCAAATAAAACTGACAGAATTTCTAGGCACTTACCACTGTGCTGTGGACACATCTGTGATACTGGCAACAAAAATACCTTTTTCCATAATGTTTCTCTGCCACTTTTCCATTTCTTTCCATGAAGAAGTTGAAGCGGTAAAAGATGCTTGCCCCATTTTGCCTTTGTGATAGGAAAATTAATATGACATTTCCACAAAATGTGCTGGAGCTCAGGAGAACCAGTATATCCAGGCTCATGCACCTGGGGAGTAGGGCTGTGCCTTGAAGCCACAGAAGACAAGAGAGGATCATGCACAGCTAATAGATTTTAAAGGAAACACAGTGCATGCGGCATAAGTCTAGAAACAGGGAAATGGGCCAGGAGACTCTGGAAGTGAGTGTCAGTACAGGTAGAAAGCAGAACAGGAAAGGGTCCAGCATGCAGTCACTACTGTGGGGCAGCCAAAGCACCACAACACTTGACAGCCACTACAGAAGGAATCACTACCCACTCCTTTCAATGCAGCCCTGGATGTGAATGTTTAATCTTCAGTGTTCATGTTCAGTTTCTCAACCACCAACACTCCCAAGTCCTTCTCCTCAGGGCTACTCTTCATATTTTTGGTTTAAAATCAGGTGAAGGCAGTAATGGAAAGATACAAAAATTTCTGTATCTTGAGTCAGCATATTGGCTTTTATTACATCATTACTTTTAAACCTACATTTTGTTGATATAAATTGTCTTGCAGTACTATACTAGGTTCTATCTGTTCCTCCTCCAATGGAAAGCTGGCTCAAACCTATTTAAATACTGTTAAAATGTAGAAAAGAGTATTTTTCTTGTGGCAGCAAGTGAATTGTGACAGAACTTATGCAGCCAATTATTCTCCTGGCTCCTAAGTTGTTCTTTCCAACTAAAAATCTTAGGGGTCTATATTTTTACCATTAAAATACAATTATAAATCTTATTGCTAATTTATTGCAAACTAACACAGGTTGATTTTTTTTCTTTTTGAGTGAATAAAATTCCAAATATATAATAATAGTAACTCCTTCATGTGCTGATAGATTTCCAAAATGCTCTAGAATATACTTTAAGCTGCTCTTTTACTATACATCCCACTGTGATGAAGAAGCACATTCAAAAGAAGAGGGTTAAATTGAAGAAAGAAGAAAATACCCATTAAGAAAAAGCCATTATTCTTCAGCTAATTGCAAGAGCTAATCAGAATAATTAACCTAAGAGGAATCATAAAAAGACATCTACTCTCCAGAACATACAAATGTATGTTAAAAATATAGGGCTCTTTCTACAGATGACCTTCTAAATTATGAAGATAACTACTATAACAACTTCATGCAAACAGAATACTGGTAATTTGTAAAGAGAAAATAGGCAGAAAGAACATAAAAGCTTCATAAAAGCTAAGTTTTCAAGGTGCTGCAAGCCATGAAACATTTTAATACTTTCTTTGCTTTTCCTCTGCTAATCACCTGTTTGGTTCCATACACAGCGAGATGCGTTTGTATGATTATTTTGAAATCCCGAGAAGTTTGCCACACATTTTCGAGAAATAGAAATAGATGGCAGATATGTCGAGTTTTGCCACTGATTTCACAGATTATGAGCTGAGCAGAGCCCAATGATAACAACATAAAAACAAGACTTTATCTCTAAAGAATATAGCATTTGATATGATAAATCAGAAATCTTTTTCCTACCCCAAAAAAATTTATAATACAAGTCCCTTGCGAGATTCCACCTAGCACTGCAAGTGCTTTAAAGTCTTAGATTCTGAAGTCATGTTAAAAGAACTCTTGCAAGAATAGGATCTTTTTCTCAAAAAGGCTATTTTTAATCTTCCTGTGTGTCCAGAAAACTGTAAATGTAACTCTAATCCTTTAACTCAAAAGCCTAACGTAAAAAAACCTCTCTATTTTGGGGTTTATTTTTATTCTTTTATTTCCAGGTTGATAAATTGATATTAGAATTTGGGAAGGCTAATATAACAAAACTTATCACGTACTTTTATATGCTGAATTCATTAGCAAAACTTAGTTTAAGGAGAAATTTTGTCTTGCACCAAATATTGTTATGATGAACCTCACTGTCACTTGCTCATAATACTAGCAAATACAGCACAGTGAAATGTTGGGGGGTGTGCTTTATAATTATTTTTTTGTTATAACTATTTTTGGGGGTTTTTGAGGGGGCAGCGGGACTTGGGGGTGTTGATGTTTCTTCACTCCCTTTTAATGAAGAAACTTTTTCTTAGGATGAAGTATCAACTTTCCCCCAGCTCTGCAACAAGCTGGCAAATCAAGCTTTCCTGATACCACATCCACTTGAATTCAAGGCAAGTTTTAAATTATTTTGCTAATTCGGGGCTGTACATACAACAATATAATATTTTCCAACCAATGAACACTTCAGAAAAAGTAGATTTCGTACACATCCAGTCCAAAGTTTCTAAATGGTTCCTTTTCTATTCCAAATATGCGATAATATTTTGATGAATCAAATACTACTTTGTTGAGTCTTTTAAGCCACTGATTTGATTAATTGCAAGGTTTGAAGAAATTACAGGTAAACTATTATGTGTAAATCCTGATAAGGAACAGTTCAAATTGAATTTCATCACAATAAAGATGCTCTTAAGCCTACTGCATGCTGTTCCAAGCTGCATTTGATATTTGAACTCACTCAGAAGAAATCTGTATCACCAAAAAATTCTACTTTTAACTGACTCATAATTAAAGCTTAGCTTCTTTTTAGAAAGAGATGCAAATATTTGTGAATTCTATCACATTGAGCACTCCAGTAAAAACACAGGATTAAAATAAAATATTGACAGGGTTTATATTCTTTCAAAACAATGCTTTCATATATGTTTAAATTTTACTTATACTTTAGTAGCTAGGGAAAAAACCTACAGTTGATTGGAAAAGCTTATTCTGCTAATGATTTAAATTATTTACAGAAGTCAAATGGATAGATGCTTAATCTCTTGAAACAAGGCAAAGCCTTTAATGGGGAAAAATTGCAGAAAACTACTCCAAACAACTTCCACCCACACTCCCAACACTGGTATCCTTTAGGGCAACAAGAGGGATCCTGCAAATTAATGTTGTCCCAACTTCCTCACCACCAGGCAAACTGACTTACACAGGGAATTTTTACACTGATAAAATATAGACATACATTTTAATACAGCTCCTTTACAACAAGAATTTGATTGTAACATTATAATGTCAATAAACCTTGACTTTGGGACAGCTTTCCACTGGAGGAGGAAGATATATAACCTAGTATAGTACTGCAACATAATTCATATCAACGAAATAAGAGTACATAGGTTTAAAAGTAATGGTGTAATAAAAGCCAAGATGCTGACTCAAGATACAGAAAATTTTTTATATTTCCATTACAAGCAACAGGAGATGTAAATTCACCTTGCCACCCTTAGAGAGTCAGAGAATGGATCTGAGCTCCTGTTTCAGTAACTATGGATGAACCAAGATTGACTGGGCTTTACTGCCATGCTTGACTTGATTTCTACCCACAAGGAAATAAAGATCTTTACTGCTAATACCAAAGGACCACCTGCCAACAAGGATCCTTAGTGACTTATGCAACAAACAATACAAGAAACTATCCTCAAAATCACTCAGACTCTCCACAAAGGGCAAGTCCCTTCACACCTCGATCAGGTGCAAGAATCGCAGGAATGAGCCATTCTCTCATTGACAGTTTCTGCCCTGAATACCTGCACACTTCTATTGCTTACTTCTCCTTACTGCCCCTTTGGGAGCAATGCCTGGTAATTGAAATGGCCCCCCCTTTGTAACAGTCAGCAGCGGGTTTGATTACTGTATTCCAATAAATAATATGGCTGTATTAATTCAGACAGAGCAATTAACACGCAGGCCAGACATTTTTACTGTGCCACTTTCACTGTATACTACCAATTAGGTGTTTCCATCTGAAATACTATCCCCTATTGAAAGCCAAATAAATTCAGCTGCAGATTGATGTTTCCAACAATTGTGTCCCCCATTAAGTAGCATCTGACAGCACCTTTCAAACCATGCACATTGATCCTCCCTGCCCTGAATTGCATCTGGATCCACACTCAATCCTTTTCATTGCCTTTTATTTTTAAGGAGAAAAAATTCATGCTGATACTTTGAATCAGACACTTAAAAAATTACATTGGGAAATTAGATCCATGTTCCATTTTCTGTTATTTAGATTCACCACAAGTATCATACACATAGAAATAAAATAGAATTTACTCTCCAGAAAAAATAGTATTCATTCAAATCAATGCTAAAACTTTACCAGATTTGGAAGTGTAGGGGGAAAAAAGGAAATATTTGTAAAGCACCACAGTATTTGCATAAAAACATCTCATCTTCTGTCAAGAATGTTTCATGACTTCTCAGAAATTCAGTTTTCAAGGAGCACAAAGAAAGCAATACTTTGATAAGTTGTACACGCTGATTAGTGAAGGAATCACAGGATTCGTTTATTCACTGCAAGAGATTTTCTGAGCTAAGTTTAAAAATGCTGTATCATTCCTATGGATAAATCACAGAAGTAATTACATTTTTTTCTGTTCTTTTAATTGTTTTATATTATGTGCGCTTTATTATTACAATATCTTTTATAAGTGTGTATAAGAAGCTCAAAAACTTTTTAGTATAAAAAGGCTTTACAACTCCTTACTTGGACAATTTCTGGCATTTTTCAAAAAGTCAGTGCTATCAGCGCAATTAAGACAGGTATCAAGGTGTCTCAAGAGCATATAGAACACAGAAACTGAAGCTATATTTGCTTTTAAGGGTATTTCATGCTTACCAATCTTGTGTTCTCTTTAGGTTGCAACTCCAAAACTGGAAAAAAGGGTTCTCGTTAGTTTTTCCCATCTTAACATTTTCCCTTGAATTCTGGTCTAAATGCCTTCAGGAGCAACTCTTTTTCTAACTGTTTCTAACTAAAAGAAAAATCAACACCATTAGAAATATCCTGAGTGTAGTCGAAAGGGAACATGAATGAATTGTTTGAGGATGAGTCCTTGATTGAGAGGAGCATGTTACATATGTTCTTTTCTGTTAGTCTGGAGTAAACATTCAAAATACAGTCTTTTAGCTTATAAAATAAACCTGAAGTTTGTTATTAAAGTTACTAAACATAACAAGAAGGAAAAAATAGTGCTTTTATACTTTAGAAACTTGAGCAGATTGTTACCTTCCCTCACTTGACTGCATGACTATGAAAACTTTTAAGCATTAGACAGTATAGAGGCAATGCAGAAACCAGGCAGCATTTCATGTATGAATTCTACTGAAATAGGCTTTCCATTCTTCATTTGAATAAAATCCAGTTTGCAAAAAAGTATGGATAGAAAGCATGAAACACCAATCATGATATATTTGATCTTGACTGCTCTCTATATGGTATGATTGTGCACTACAAACTCTCCAGTTGATACAAAACATCCAACTTCTAGGTCAATACAGTTCAAGAGAGTGATGAAGACACAATAGAATAAAAAAACCACAACTGTGAAGTTACTGGGTGTGCTGCCTTTACCCCTGAAGTTCTCTAATTCCTTAAAGGTTTTTTCAACTCTCCATTGCATGGGCAGGTATCAGCTTTCTCCCCCCAGAGCCTCTGAGCGGCTCTCCTGCAGATGCAGCTGTGGAATGAGGCAGAGTCAGTAAGTGCAGTAGCTTTACAAGTTTCCTTAAGGAGCCCATGGGCATTAAGTGCTATAAGTAACATAGAAAACAATCGCTTCAGCAGTGCAAGATCTGCTTCCTGGAAGCTTCATGGCAGACAGAAAAAACAGCCACGAAGAAATATGCATAGATCCATTGCTATCTTACATTTGGGGTCTCCTGTAAACTCCTCAGTCAGGCATGAGTTAATGTAGGTGTGCATTGCAATGCCTTGAGAAATGAGTGCTACCTGCTTGCACAAGTCCATTGGTCTTTATCATCATCCTGTCACCTGGCTTGGTAATTAGTTTAGATATAAACCCCCTATTGTTCATATGCAAACTAATATTCATTCAAGATATTAAGAAAATGTAGTAAGTTTGATGTTATTTTAAAATGAGGTGGAGCTGCTGACAAAGTGAACGTTGACACCTCCATGCACAAAGCTCCAGAGCAGGAGTTCCTGAGCTAAAGCTGGCAGGAATGTGTCACATTCCTACTAAGCCAAAACAGCAAGCAACACAATCATTAGGAAGCAGGTTAGAGGGAAATTCTTAATAAGTGGTTTAGGAAGCTTCTGGAGTTTTCAAAACCTATCTCTGAACTACACATAACTACCTTCCTTTACAGCCTAGATACAGGAAAATCAGGGCAAAAGGGGAGGGACACAAATCTCCAAAACCATTTTCTTCCCTTCAAGGAGACCTCTGGTAACACTTTATCAGTGCTGCTCACCGCACAGTACAGCCAGCTCGGCATATGAAGAAATGGTAGCTCTCCAACATTCCCTCACATAAAGCATAAACTAGTCTTAAAAACATGGATGGTTGCAGAGTTCAATAATACCAGTAAAATCTGATGAGCAGCATGAAGTATTATGGTCAGGTTTATTACACATTTCATAAAGTCTTCATTACCTTCAACTCCTCTGTAAAACAGACAACAGAAATAGATAACTACAGAACAAAGGGGTCTGGATAGAAGCACTACTGTAACTAAAAGGTAAATAAATCCCAGTAAACAAGCACCAGCCATAACTGCTGAAGGAGTAGTCTCCCTTCCATTGAAAGGTAAGTGACTCATAAGTGCATGACTCAGTCCAGGGATGCACAAAAGGCAGGAAAGTAATCTCAAAGTTCTTGAGTTTACTCAGCAAATAATAAAGAGAATTATCATCTACATTTGAGAAATTAAACTTAAATTCTGACTCAGCTGCACTTCTGTAGGCAGTACTAAAGCTGGTCATTATTTGCAAAAGCTGTGAAGTTTCTCTTGTCATGCCTCTGTCTCTCCTATTGTTGCACTAATCTGTTTGGAGAGCAACCATAATGACAGAACCAGAGCTCCATCACCAGCTCTCCTTATTTTCTATCACTCCAAATATGAATAAAAAGTGTTAGTTGTAGCCTATCTACACCTCTGAGGGTTGCTCTCATGTTCTTTTTCAGCCTAAGGACTACAGAATTTTTATTTATAGCATTGCTCTTCTCTATATTTCCAATCAAGCCATCTTTCTGTGAAACTGTGGGCCATATGATGATAGATCCCTACTGATGCCTCACCAATGCCAAGCAGGGCAAGGCTATTTTGTGTGTCATGCAGATTCTATGTCTGTTTTAAAACCCCTGTTCAGTATTCACAACAGCATTAAATTGCTGACTCAAATTCAATTTCTGATCAACTAAAACCCTAAATCCTTTTATGCAGAAACTGTTGGTTGGCCTGTTTACATCTGTTCTTTAAAAATTATTCAACATGGCTGTTAGCAATTTTTTTGTCAGAGCAATTCTGACAAAGCAAATATGCCTACTATGAACATGTTAACCAGAAGAACCTATATTTCATAAGTTTTATGGGCAAAAACTTAATACAGGGGTACTGGCAGCTCAGACTAGACAATAATATTGTATGGCCTAACTCCTTTTTCATTTCAGGAGAAGTGTCTCTGTTTCATAAACAGTGGCACAGCAAATACAACCTTTTGTCACGTGGAAAAGAAGCATAGTGGATCTGTACAATATGTCTATCACCTTCTTAACAGGATGGAGCCTTTAGAAGGATAGGTGTCAATCAAAGGCAGCAGCACCCAACCTCTAGAACTGCTACAGATCACCAAATGCATATGGCTGGGTTTGTCTTTTTGTTGGCAGTGAGATTTTTATTCACCTGCAGCTCAGTATTAAAGCATCTTTTGAATCTGTGAAAGTTTTACAATGTGGTGATATTTTTATAGGAGACCTCTAATGTAGGATACTTTAAAAAATTTACTGTGGCTGATTTATGCATTGACACAATCTTTCAGGACCAAACTTTAATCTCTACTAGTTTAGTTTTACTGCATTAGTTTATAATGTGTAATTTCATGCCTTTTACTAAGATTCAAACCTATTCAGAATATCAAAAGGAATAGAAAACCATTCTATTCTGTTAAGCTGAACCTGGCAGCTCTACCCTTTCCTGAATGAGTTAAAAATTTACAGAGCAAGATAGTACTACAGTACCTACACAACACAGGGGAAGAAACCAGAACAAAAAAAGGTGGAATCACAAAAAAACCCCTGAAACCGAAAGTGCTAATAACTACTTTTTTACTTAGTGCTGACTCAGAAAAAGGAACACTAAAACACAAGATGTTTTCTCCCATAAAACAATTGCCAACCTCAACCCAAAACTTCTATTACCCTTGTCAGTATAGCAATGCCATAGAATAAAGCACTTCACAATCAGCCTTGTTACTCTTTGCATTATGAACACAAGAAACTCACACCATAAAATACTGTTTAAAACATGAATAAAGTACACCCAAGAGCTGTTTTTGATATGTAATCCATCTTGACAAGCTTTGGGCTGACTTTGCTGGCCTATTGACCCTGCCCATGGGCAAAGCATGTCTCTTTGCCACAGCTAATCTTTTCTGGACACCCCTGTCACAGTGCAGCTCCATTTGAAACTGCTGAAAAGGTCAACTACTGTCTCTCCACTTTCAGACTGGCTTCAAGTCAATTCATATCTGGGCATCCAAAGTGCTGCAATTCACTACAGGATCTCTGCTCATGCACTTTGTTCTTTTTGCCATTTCCTTCCCCTATGGCTCCTTCCATCACTTTTTTAAAGCATCTTTGGTTTATTCATACAGTTACAAAATTTTAAATTAAAGATCGCATTCCTGCATTTCATAGAGCTATGCATGCCTTGCAGATAGCAACCAAGGACAAACTCAGAGATTAGGTTCTTTTAATTCATCTTTTACCCAGGCATAAAATATAGAACTAGGTACAACTTCTGGACTCCTGTTCTCTCAGTCTGGACTGTTATGGCCTTTGCGGTCACTGGAGTAATTTCCAGACATTAGAGCAGAAGCTTGGCACCTGCTGAAGTGGAAGTGAGAGGACATCCACTGTTCAGAGAAACTATCCTTCAAATAACTCTACTGACCATCCCTCACAGCAGAGATAATGTCTCTCAGATGTTCTCACTGGGTTCCTGAAAGCCAGAGCAGTCACCAGTTATTTACTGCTGCTTCCAATTGCTTGCCACTAAGAGGAAGAGAGCAAAACCAACTTCTGCTTAGGCCACAAGAGCCATCCAATCCAATAGTACAGCACTCATTATGTCTTTGTAGTACATTGTTTACAGGAAAGAGCTGAAAGACAAAAATTGTCCTGAATACCCAATTGGGAGCTAACTGGAAGAGAAAGATGAAGAGCAGTGAAAATCGTGAAACAGGCATATATTTGCCAAGGTATCTAATAGACTATTTCAGTTAATCTTATTTCCATATCAAGCCTTACAGGTTGGTGAGCTTTCAAGTCAGATTGCCATTAAGGAACCTGTTTTGCCACGGAAGCAGCAGCAAAATTATCTTTGATTTAAAAGCAGGCATAAACCATTGAAGGATAAATGAACCTTTGATCAATATAACACGAACTATGGGAAAGACGTGATTTTTTTTCTCTTCTGGATCAATCATTCCTTTCTCATTTTTTTATCTCTGTCATGAAAATTATAGATTTCAAGATATATCCTTTTTCAAAAATAGAGGGAAAAAAATTTACTTATGATATCTTTAGTTGAACATATTGAGTTTCCAAAAAATAAAGACTTTTGAGGCCAAATGAAAAGAGGTAATAATCACCAACTCCAACCTTGACCAGAGTAGAACAAATGCTATTTTCTAGTGGTAAGCAAGTGTCAGTAAAAGACACTTTAACTTCCTATTCTTTAGAAGATAGCAGTCTTACTTCCAAAGTCACAAAGTGACTTAGACCATCAAGTGAAATACTTTAATGATTTGAGAGGCCTGAGAAGATAGCAGGTGCAAGCACTATAAAATTGGCCTCAGAAAGGTTCTAATTCTGTCACTTTTCCTCCCCAAGCCCAATCCCTAAAACCCAAAGCCCACACATGTCAATGGAAAAGCACTTGGCTTGTTCATTTTTCATAGACAATTTTATCTCTTTCGTCAGAAGTCATGTACAGAAAGCAGTATCAACAGAGAAGTAACTTTTGATGCACACAGCCCTCTCTTCCTTCAAATACAGTGAAACCAATTTCATTTTGGAAAAAAATTATTCATTCCCTGAGATTGTTATTCAATCAGCACAGTTTGCACTGGAGAAGTCTCCAAGAAGATGGCTCCTGTTGCAGAGTCATTTCAAGCCCATCTCCCAAGTACATGCCAATAATTTGATGAAAGCAAGCCACACAACTGCCTGGTGTCATCAGTATTTGTAAGCAGTGATAGCAAGTGATAGCAAAAGCAGTCAATATTATCCATGAACATGAGCTACCCAAAGGTAAAATTCCCCTTTCAAATCTGTGAGGCAGATTTTACTCTAAAAAATGCATTACCTTGTCCCAGCACACAAAGGAGGGTGAGGAGCAAATATTTATGGAAGAGTGAAGTCTTTTTCTTTGTGCAGATTCTGTTTCTGGAATCTGAGAAGAAAAAAACAACACAGTCTCTTACACACACTTCACTTGTTTTCTCTTTTTATATTCCCTAAAAATAATTTCTAAATAATTTCTGGGGTTTCCCTCTCCAAAGTTCTAGAAGGAACAATCAGAGAAGTAGGTTTTAGCATGCACAGAATGGGCCTGGACCCAGGGCTGCTCCCAGTGCTATTGTTATACAACAGAAAATGACACCTACGAATAAAAGTTACCTCTTGCAATTTCCTGCTGTTAAAAATAATGAAGCTACTCTTAAAATGATGGTTCTGCTCTAGTGGATATATTCCCTTCTATCTGCGGCATAAACAATGGATAATAAGCTACAATAATACATATACACATGACACTAAACCTTTGGTCAACATGAAGAATTTGAATAGGCAACCTCCAAACTTACACATCTGTCCTGTTTCAATCTGAGTTTAGAGCCAAGCAGCTGGAAGTTAGAATAGCCTCTGTAGATTTACACAAAGTGGACTTAGCAACCATTCACTGGGATCACACAAAAATTACCTTTTACTACCAAAAATGTGTTTATTTGATCGAGAGCCTTGTTTCTCACCTGAATATTAATTAAAACACAGATGTGGTTTTTTATCACAGATATGATAGGCTTACAGTCAGCTCCAGGGTAGGTCCAAAGTCTAGTGAACAGGCTTACTGTTACATGGCTCTTTCAGATTGCTCTTATCTTCCAAAGATTTTACACTTCTGATGTGTCCTCTGGGATTTTTGGAAATCTAAAGTCCTGGATTTGGCTGGGATAGAGTTAATTTTCTTCCTAGTATCTGGGTACAGTGCAGTGGTTAGTTTCACGTTTGAGAACAGTGTTGATAACACTGATGTTTGGCTGTTGCTGAGTAGGGCTGACCCTAAGACAAGGACTTTGCAGTTTCCCATGCTCTGCCAGTGAGCAGGTACCCAACAGTTCTTATCTCAACCAGGAGTTTGCTCACTTTTTTATCCTTCTGTTTCTCTCCCCACCCCACCAAGGGGGAATGAGTGAGCAGATGGGTGGTTTAAATTTGCTGGCTGGGGTTAAAAACACACCAGGATGAAAAAAATACTCAGGTTAATATTTTGCTGTAAACTTACATTCTGCAAGAAATTCTGTCTTTTCTAAAAATTGCCACAATTTAAAGTGAACACAAATATAATTGTTTGCTATCACCTCTAGGTGCTACAGAATGACTTTTTATATCCTAATTAAACAAATAAAAATAAACACTACACAAAAAAAACCAACCCCAAAACACACCAAAACCCTAAAACACCACCTAAAACCACATTTATCCTTTGCAGTTGTCTGTAATGGTGTAGGTAAGGTTCCAGACATGTGTTGGCTGACCATGGGTTTCCAAAGAGTTAACTTATTGCAGCCAGAGCCCTCTCTGCCAGCGACTGCTTCTCTGTTTAGTTCTATAAATGAAATTTATTAAAACCATTACATGCACAGTGATGCCACAATATCCAGAGCAAAGTTACTAAATCTAAAAGAGCTTTTATTTAATCAGGAGATAGCTAACAGATGTAATGACTGGGGGATGAGGCAGAACCTGGTTTTACATTCAGACCCTGACAACATGGTTTTATCACTTTCAATATTGTAGATTCCTTATTTCTCTAAATTTATTACTTTGAATAAAACATGATCATTTCTAAGAATGTCCCATTTATTACATTCAAACCTTTCTGCTCATGTGTCGAATTGGAACCAAATATTTTCTTGTCTTCCAAAAATGTACTTTGGTCATTATTTTTTTAAACAAGCAGCTCTATCTCCCCATCCATCTTGTCTGCACAAAGAAGGGATAACCTGCAGCTGAATTACAGAAAGCCTATTCTCCCAGTGGGATCTGAGATAAGATAGACTGCATTAACCCTAAGATTCATTTCCCAGCTAGGAATTCTCCCTAACTCTTTTAAGAAGATCACAGGAAACAGGCTGGATAATGGTAAGAGGTCTATTGAGTGCACTTTCATCACCAGCTTTCATGAAGAGAGAAATGGTAATAAGGTCACAGAAACCTGAAATGCTGTAGGTGGCTAGAAGATGTTTCTCTAAGAACACCAGCATTTCAGTCCTGATATACAATGCAGTATAGCTCATGAGTATACAGACATCCAGGATGCTTTCTCCACATGAGTTTCAGATGAAAATTCTATCAGATTCATCCAGTTTGCTGATCCCCTTCATACAAAAGGACTCATCAAAAAGTCATTACTACATAGAATGTTTTTTACCTAATTGCCATTTTCAAGACAGTTATTTGAAAATTTTTGAATTTTTTATACAAGCATGGACATTCTTACCCATCATCTGGTACAGAGCCACCATCTAAATCACAAAAACCAACCAAATATTTTACACCATACTGTCAGTGTCCAAAAGTTCCCAAATGCTTTCCACACAATAAAAATACCACACAGTAGTCTTAACTTAGAACAAAGGGCTTTCAAAAACCTCCATAAATTCTACCATAGTACAGAGAATGATCAGTATAGAGCAGTTTAATGCAAAAATCTACAGCTTAGAAAGTTGTCCTGCTTTCCTCTTTCGCTACCTAAACCCATATATCCTGCAGGAGAACACAGCCAGAAACATTTATTTCACTATAACCCACAAGTTAAGTGTGCCTGTATATTCAACTGATTTGCTCAGCCCAGCGCAATACACCCTCTCCACGTTACAATGAGAACATCAAGCTGCAAAGCCATCCAACTTCTTACTTCTGTTTCGCTGGTCCAGCAGCTTGGTGAAATCTCAGAACAGATGGAAAGCATTACTTAGCAAGTGAATAGAAGGTGAAGTAATTTCCTCATTATTGTCTGTATTGTGATCATAATTAGCCACCATCATCTGAAAGCAAAGACAGTTCCTTGACAGACATTTGGGGAAAACCAGTGTATTGAACTGGCTCATTTACTTCCCTAAGCCTAGATGTTAAGATACACAAGGAAGCAGGGCTTCCAACAAATAATATTATGAGAGGGCTTTCATCTTAAATTATCCAAAATATAAGTAGCTATTGAAAATATAGCTTCTTTAAAAAAATAAACGACCCCATTTTGATGCAGAACAGATTTCAGACAAGGAATTAAAATACTGCTTGCACCTAGTTGTTATAACCAGTTACATGTCAGGACAAACATTTAGTTATGGTTATTCTGAGACATTCTTTCTCTCAACATCATCCAGCTGGATTGGAGAGAATGATGGGACCAAAATTTTACCTAGCTAACTCAACCAATTACACACTATACTCACATTCTCATCTTCCTGTTCACGTCTTTTAAGAGCAACATAAACCAGATATTTAAGTTGGCACTCATTAGATAATTCCCTAGGTTTTCTCCTCTGTTTGAGTATACAACAAAGTAGTTTAAATTATCTCAAGCTTGAAGCTAATGATTTTGATTATGGCAGTCCTTACATCTGCTCTGCAGCTGTCTTTTCTACAAAATCAATAGCACAACTGATTTAGTGCCCTCTAGGACAGCCTCAGAAAATTCTTCTACAGTTAATGTAGATGCAATTTTTCTTTGCTCTACTGCTAGCTGAGAACAGAGGAAAGGTGCAATGTCAGGACAAATCCTCTGATTCTCAGTCAGGTTGACCTCCATAAACCCCACACGAATCAGAGCAGCTGTGATGTGTGGCAGGCTGTGCTCAGGGGCCCAGCTCTGTCACAGTGCACGTGCAGCACAGTCCCCTCCTCACTGCAAAGGGAGGCACATCAGCAGGACTGCAGCAGAGCTGGGCCAAATGCTGCTCTCCCATCACTGAGAAGCATTTACTGGCATTGTCATTGTGGGCATTTTACAGCAGCACTGTGCTAATAAATAGGAATTATGTAGTGAATCCTGAAGAGTCCTTGTCTCCAAAATTCTATCTTCTCTTCCTTGTTAAGCCATCATATAAGGAACATGTTTTGCTTAATAAATGCAGGAAAACAAGAGCACCAAAGTGAGTGTGTGCTCTAGTTTTGTTCCTAGCTTGATAAAGAAAAATCATTTTCCAGTAATTAGCCATGCTGCAATTTCCATATGTCTTTAAGTCCAGATGACCCTCCTCTTATTTACTGCCCTGTCCACTTCCTTAAGTGGAATATATAATCTTTCACAACTTAAAGCATATAGCAATCAGCGTTAGATCATCCCAGTAGCACTCATTCATTTAGTAACAGTGAGGTTATAAAATTCCAACTTTGCCTATGGCTAAATACTATCAAAGAATTATAATATAACTTATGTTGTATTCCTGTATTAATCAGAAGTTCTGGATTTATTTTAAGAACATTTTAATAAATATGCAACAGAAAAAGTCACCAATGAGGAAGATCAGAGCACCAGACTCTCTTCCCTCTCTTAGGAATTGTAGGTTGAAAGCAGTTCAAAATATTATGTGGACTAGCTTTGGCAGGCAGATCCTGATAAAACATATCATGTTCTCGCCATGCAATCTGACACACTGTACTTGGCAATGTCTGCCTGGCAATGGACAAGAAATAAATTAGCACAGAGGCTGAATGACCCCAATCTCACTCAAGAAATTTAGTTCCTTCATATGTGGGTTGAGGTTATTGGCAGAAATATTAGCACTCAATATCTGCATCCGACCAACTAAGTATATTGTTTATGTGTGTTCTAGATACTGCAGAAGAAAACATCCTCTCCCATTAAAATCAGTTACCA
Organism: Petroica traversi; assembly: GCA_025920805.1. Taxonomy (NCBI): domain Eukaryota; kingdom Metazoa; phylum Chordata; class Aves; order Passeriformes; family Petroicidae; genus Petroica; species Petroica traversi. The sequence goes on from JAHLSL010000047.1 coordinate 10,610,716, forward strand.
ATTCCTAATTCTGAATTTATAACCAGATGCATTAATAAGCTATTATTTAATAACACTTAAAAAATCCCCAAACCACATCCCACCTCAAAAAAACCCAACCAAACAGAATGAAACTCCCAATTTATCTACTGTTTATTGTGTAAAATCCCTTTCCATAGCATGTGATTTTTATTCCTTCATTTTCAAAGTTATCCCAGCAAAAATCTTCACCACCCAGCTGGTTAGTTCAAGATGGAAGGTATGCTAATCCTGGCTTTTGTTCCTTTTTTCAAACAACTAATCAAATGCCATTAAAAAAACTGGCATAATTTTGCACTCCATCTTACATCATAATTTCCAATCCCTGTGTTGAATAGCACCAAACAAGTCAGACAGTTGGCTGAGCTGTGGACTGACTGAGTCCTGCCCATAGAGTTCAGAAAAGACAGTATGGCTTTGTAGGTGATGATTTGAAGGTTCATAGTAGGTCCAATTTCTTCTGAAGACAGGATTAGGGACAGCCACTGAATATTCCAGTGCTGCAGCAGATTTTACATACCCTAATTTTGCTGGGCTATTGCTCACAGAGTTGTAAACATTAGCAAAGATGCTTTTACTATCATTTTGCCATTAGCACCCCTGTGTCAATGTTTGCCATGCTTCATTTAAAGGATTAGAAAAATCCTCATACCCAAACTGTTGACATTTAGCTAGTTATTGACAGGTCTGACACCTGCTCCTACAGCTAATTCCGCAAGGCCACCTTTGCATAGGAGATTCTTTAAAAGTACCAGCAAGAGGGGGGGGAAGGGGAGGAAAGCTTATCTTCCCTGCTACAGCTACTCCTTTTGTTGTGAAGATTTTGACACAGATAAGGACTTCACTAGCTCTGCTGGGAATTAAACCAATTGACTCTAATAGGTTTTAATGTATAATGATTACCTCATTTATAAAAGATTCTACCCAATCCTCAATTATTCAGATATGGGTCAAGATCAAGGGAGTACAGCAAAACAAATCCTGCACCTGCAGAAGAATTCAGATGTTAGTTAAATGAGAAACAGATCGATCTAGCCTCATACAAAGATGTAGGGAGAACTGTGTTGGGATTCAAGAGAGCTGGAACATCACTCCACGTAATACTATTTAAAGCAGTATCAACTACTTTAAGTGCATTCTGCTTTCCCCTTTGCCAGGCTGCACTAAATAGAATCATGGATCATGATCCATGGTTCACAATTTGTCACAGGTGAGTGCCATTTTGCTCTCAAGAAAACATTAATATAAGCAGTTGAGCTACAGATTGATAAATGCATCTTGAGCAGAAGAAGCTGAAAGAAAATGAACCATACCATATACATCACATGACATGCCATTAGGTTGAAATTCATAGGCTAGATTAAGCTTCAGATTCAGCCTGCAAGAAGCAGTTCAACAAGTCAGATTTTATTGGCTTTGTCTTTCACTCATTGTTGATGGAGGTAAAGTAATATATTTTAAATGAAGACTATAAATTCTGAATAAAAGAAATTTAAACAGAAAGGATATCAATTTAACAATACTGAATACCTGATCTTGTTTGGTTCCTTGATAACTAAAAACATTAACCCTGGGATGCAATTTCACCATCCGGATAGTCTGCACTTCCTTTCCCTCAGCTATTTGTTTTCATTTAGAAACGACCAAATGAAGGACTCTTATTTTTTTTCATAAGAGATGGACAATCTAAAATCTGAATTTTCTTTCCATTTCAAAAGAAGGAAAAAAATTTCCACTGATGTTGTTGCCCAATACTCTTAAAACATCTTAACAGAATATGAAATAAGCTGTAAAAATATGCAAATAAAGCTATACGTAAGTTAGTCATGACTCTTGCAAGTCACAAGTCATCCTTTGGGCATCTGACTTACTTAGGGATGCACAAACACTGACAAACACCAAGCTCCAGTGGAAGTATCATTGTGTTTGCTAAATGTTAAAAATTGACATAAACATTAATCTCAAAGGGCATTATCAATTTTTTTACACTTCTAGAGCAAGGCTGGGGCAGACAAATGATAAAAATATTGAACTATGAGCACCAAAAACAGTTACACAGCTTAAGTTGCCCATGTATTTTTTGTAGATTGATGAAGAACATGTATTGATGTGATAGAAGCACAGCTCCTAGCTCAGGTGAGTAAGCAAAATCTGCTATCCCACACATGCTCACACTCTAAAGTCAGCTGAAATTCTCTTAGCACACACTCCTTGTGGGATTTCTGAGAACAACAGAGGTGTGAAGCCAAATAGAATTTCAGGAAATTGTCTTTTTTTCCCCCTAGCCCTGTTTCATAGCAATGAGCAGATTTCCAAGCAGTATTTTCCACACTCAGTTTCTCAGTTGAGTAAATGTTTACTCAGATGTTATTTTCAACTAGGATGCTACTTTAACTGTGATACATCTCAGATTTAATACTTCAGTGGTGACAGGATCAGCTCTGTGCATCCTGAAGTGAAACAGAATGCTACATGCATCTCTGAAAATGCAATTAAGCCTCAGTGAGGCACTAGACTTTCCTAAATCATGTTTTTCTCCTTCATGTTTTACAAAAGAAGATCATTGTTCCTATCGAGAGCAGACTTGTATCTCTATCGACCCAGCAGGCCTGCACAAAAAACCTAAATTGCCTCATAACCAGCTCATGACCTCAGTGCTTTTTAATTATGTGGGTTTCCCTGTGGCCTTTAGTTAACGTAGACATGTGGGGCAGGAAAGGGGGAGTTTACACCCCACACAGAAGAAATACAGACTGTGTGTTCAATTGCACAGATTTTGTGTCTTGCTACTGAAATGTGTATCCTACATAAATTCAGTAGGGCTTATTTTCAAACTGCGGGGCTCTGGTTGCCAGCCAAGAACAGCCTAATTGCACCACCCCTGCTGTGGCTGCAGTGTCCTGCACACACCCCTAAGCACACTTGAGCCTAGGTAGATCACACAACAGAAGGAGGGAAAGAAACACCTGAAAGGAAAATGTGTGGCAGCCAGTTCAGCTGGCTCATGCTGAGCTCTCTGGTGCTACAGCACAGCCAAGATGCATGGTCCAATCCCACCTAAGTCTTCAGGAGGTGATTTACATTCTCTCCAACTACTTTACTTCCTAATAAAAGGTGTTGGTATTTCTTTTCATTCTTAGATTCAGACTGAACTAGTTTAAACATGAGAGTGAATGAGTGGATAGATAAGCCCAAACAAAGTACTATATTCAAATGAGAATACTCACTAGCCACAGAAGGTTTTCTGCTGTATTAGGGTTGTTTATGGCAAATTTCATCTCTCTTCTTTCATTATTAAGGCATCTTAGCAGGTACTTATTTTTGCTCCCTCTGTAATTTCAAAGTAGCATGGAGGCACACATCAAATTAACATTTACGCTTTCCACAGCATTCCTCTAACAAGATTTCTGACTGTTTATTGACTATTAGCCCAGTTTCATTGATATAGCTTTCATTCCTCTTGGAATTTTGATGCAGAAAAGTAAGAGTCTAGGGTTTTTTTTGCTTTTAAATTTGCCTTATCAGCATAATTCAAGAATAGGCTTGAAGAATTAAATAAGTCTACCAATGTCTACTGGTTACTGCCTTAAAACTGAATTAATATCAGAATTTCTCCCATATGGCTCCTGTTTACCTTTTCACAATGGCTGAAATGTTACTTTTTGACACTTTCTGTTGGTTTGTTGGCTGTCCTGTGTATCTGCATTTTTATTTGGAAAAAAATATTAGTAAATATCTTTAGTGTTCTAAGAGGTCTAATACTGCCCCCCATCCCATTATGTTCTAAGGAAGCGTGTCCATTATATATGTCAAAATCACTGAAACCCTTTTAACTCATGTTTTTCTTGCTTCCTTGCCCCATGTACCACTCTACCCTTGAGAGTGACTTTGGTTTCCCTGCTGTGTTTCCTGACTGGAGAATGTTCTGCCAACCATGGACAGAGAGCCCCCTCTGCCAGCAAGTGGTAGAAACTCTCCCTGCATCTGAAAAAAAAAATTGCAACATCCAAACCTACTTTTTAAAAATTATTTTAGAAATAAATATCAATTCTCTCAATCTTTTGTGAAGATCCTTCATTCCCAAAAATTTCATATTGATTGCCTCCATTTCCCAAGCTGTGCCAACAACTCTTCTGAAAACATTCTTAGAGGATTTCAGCTGTTTGTGCAAGGCAAGGTGGCTGTCACAGAACACCAGTGGTGAAAGGATTCTTATAACTTATAACTTTTCCTAGTCCCAAATGCAGGCATAATATTTAAACAAAGCTGCAGACACATCAATAATGAAAATCTGGTGAACCACTTACTCTTGACTCATAGCAATGTTGAATGCAAAATATCCATTAGTTTCCTGACAATGTGGATTATTTATAGGCAAGTCTGATAGCACCACCTATTATTAAGGTTGCTCAATACTTCCTATTCGATGACCCCTGGTTTCAGTCTTTTTATACTTTTGCCACCAGGGATGAATTTTGCATACTGATGCCTGTCTTCAACAATCCTTGTTGAAAGTTCAACCCTTTCATGAGCAAGATTATTAAGAAACACAGTGGGTTTTTTTCATGTTTTACAGGAATCAGGAAACCTTACTGAAATTTTTCGTTATCTCTTATTCTGCAAGGACTCGAACTTCGGCAGAACAGAGCACAATTTTTGTTTGCATGTAAGAAAATCTCCCAAATATGGCAAATTTATGAGCCAATACAGGGGAAAAAAAGATACCAACAAACAAAAGAACTCATTTTTCATAAGAACTGAAAAAAGAATACGAAAATAAACCAAACCACTGAAGACCCATTACCAGTGAACAGTTGCTATTTTTATATGAATCATTCCTCCCTAATAAGCATACATGTTCTAAACCAAGGCTATGGAGAAGGGGGAAAGGCTTGGTTTTCCCTCCTGGAATGGCTGGTTTTTGGTGTCCAAAGGAAAAAAAAAATAATGTAGTACTGTCTCGAGCACATTGCCTGAGACTGAGAGCAGTGTGGCACTACTAACGCTGTGCCACTGTTTTCAGTGGTGATATCAATTTATCTACTGACAGAGAAAAGCCTCTCTGTTATCTGCTGCTTGTACCCTGAGCACTTCTGGCCTTTGGGTCAATCAACACATTCTTCTAGCCTGTAACAATTATACAATTGCTAGTTTCAGCTACAATAAGGAATGAAAGTGCCAACAGTAACCTGAGACATTTTTCCAAACCTACACTGAAAAAAGCTACACTAAAAGTGTTCCAGATTTGATATGTAAAACATGCATGCTTAGAATCTACTGATGACAAGCAGGTCTCATTCAGCCGGGTTTGCATGTCAGGGATATGTACAAACATAATAGTTCCTGGCATAAACACTGTAGAGGAGAAAATACTAAAAGATCCAATCCATCCCGGGAATCAAAAGGGAATTACTTCCTTACACAGTGTTTTGATAACGCAAATCAAAGCTCCAGTACAACCACAGCTCTACTGCCTTCAGCACCTTGAAGGAAGAAGTGATATGTACATGTGCACTCCCCACAGGAAATGCCAAGGGTCAAACACCACAGCTCTCTAACATTGACTTCAAATTGCAAAAGCCATCTCCAAGGAAAACTCTAGCAAAGACAAAAGCTAAACAGTTTTCTTTTTGGTTGCTATCTGTTGCTTTGTTTCTAGAGTCAAACAAATAGACCTTACCAGAAGAATTATACAGAAAACCATGGCAGCCCCAAACACACCAACCTTCTGGATAGCTTAGTGAGTACATGCCTCTACAGGCATGAGCAGCATGGAATAAAACCCATGCAAAAGCATGTTAAGTGTTTCTATACCACATCAGGTTGACAGGAATCTCCAGAGGAAAGGCCAGCGTGCTGTCCCCATTCAGAAGAGTAATCAGGACACTTTTGCAATGCCTTTACTGGCCTACTGCCTGTACTGGAGTCATCCAGCTGTCAGAGCCTCATGCTGCTCCTGCTACAGCCATTCATGGCTGCCAACTCCTGAATTACTGGAAAATTACTTGGCAAAATGACATGGGGATAAAAGAGAGAATCCCAGAACCTTCCCCATCACAGATGAAAAGGAATATTCCATTGCTATCTGTGTTCTCTGCTAAAGAAATTAAATTAACTGACATTACCTCATTTGCGTATCAGTTTTTAATAGCTCTTATGCTAGATGAGAACAGGAAATTGCTGGAGACTGCCACAAGTGAGCTAAAGAAACATGAAGTTTGCCCTAACTGTGTGCACTACTATGCTACACTTTATTGCCTGTACTGTTTTCCTACATCCAGTTTCATTCCAAGTGGAAACTCAGTTTTCAAAATTTCCCAAGGATTTGGGAAAGCAGCAGAGGTTAAAGTAGGGAATGGAACACATGCCTCAGGAAATCCTGCCTGAGTTTAGCTGTTGTAAAAAAATCTCCACTGCCAAGTTAGGTTATTGAACTCAAATGGCCCAAAGAGAGATTTGTTGAGTTTGGTTTAAGGCTGTGCACCAATATTGAATTTTAGGGGAAAATGAGCAATTGAATGGTTTCTCTTAATAATGCACAACTGTAAGAAGATTCCACCAGCCTATGATTTCAGCCAAATCGTCCCCTTTTTAGAAGGTGCTCTCAACTTCTTTCATTAGTGGTGTTGCTTTTAAAGCATTTCTACTCATTATTTGTCATTATTTCCACTGCATTTCTTTGGAACATTTAAGAATGTTTTAGCATCTGTAATGACTTTTTATGTCTTCATCTTTAAGACTTTCTTATGCGGTACACAAACACAAGAGGCCTGATAATAAGTTTAACCTTCTAAATGAGTCAACAAGAGGAAGTCACACATATTTAGGCTTCTATTCCTTAGTCACCAAGTCCTGAACAGCAACCAAAGGGAACATTCTCATTTTACTACTCTTCAGAAAGATTTCTCTGTTTTTAACACTTTCACCCAGAAATCCCTCTGAAGTTACTGACCTTTTGTGATGTGCTAGACAGATATAAGATGAGGGACAGGTTCTACCAGAAAACTTATAATCAAAATACCAGGAATGGCACAAAGAGCAGGAGTGGAAGAGAAGCAAGGCAGAATGAAAAATAAAGCCATTGAAGTCAGATGAAAGTATCCTTGGTCAATGATTTTTTGAATGAGCCATTTTAGGGGAAAATATTAAATGCTGTATTTCAATAACAGTATCTCTAGTCTCTTAAGTAGATATGTATCATTCATAATTACACCAGCACTGCACAGGAGGTATGAAATGGCATTCCAAGAAGTGAAATAGGACATGGTACAAAAGTTATGCTGATCTGAGGAATTCTGAGTTCCTCCTTTATGCACAGGTTCTATTGCATCTTTACTTATCATATCTTACATAGATACATGATGTCATTGTAACTTCTAAGTATTTTATCAAGCTGGAAACACACATAAAAAGTTTAGCAAAACTAATAAACAAACAAAAAAAAACCCAACCAGAATGTCCAGATAGTCTTATTGCAGAACACTTTTATCTGGTACAGAAAACACGGAGTTCCCAGACAAAAAAAGTATATAAACAGAATGGTCATGACAAAAATCAAGGAAGTCATAAGCAGATTTTTCAAATCTTCCAAGTTACTGGCAGCCCAGAGAAGTTTTTCACAAGCTCCATGTGACACTTCTAAGTCTATTTTCAGGAATATGCCAAGGCATAGGGCAGGAATTCAACCAGGAACTCTGGAGTGGCATGGAAAAATAGAAAGGTAGCTGTGAAAGCCTACAGAGAGTGTGAAGAAGAATCCAATCGAATGAGAACTTCAGATTTAGCATACTTTGAAAAGTAACTTCTGTCAGATACAATATGACTTCTTATCTTTTCTATACATAGGAAGTTTACATATTAATGTTTGCATGATGGCAAATCGGAGGACTGCTTCATTAGATTTGAAGGAGCACTTCTCCTCAGGCCAGGCCTCTGGTTTGACTCAGATTGAATTACAAAGCTAAACAGAACAGGAAGGATCTGTGCTCCTAATTCTGCTTGATAGATCACTTTGTCATTTTCAGATGCCAGATTGAAGATAGCCGCCTCTCCCTTGGCAGAGAACGGCGCTTTTAAGCTCCAGGCTATCAGAGAGAGCGAGCGCCCACAGTACGTGCGCAGACTGACACTTGCATTAAAATGTTTCTTGCTGCTTCTTTAAAAACTTGTGGCAACCTGCTCATTATTAGCCTTCTGTACTTGGAGAGAGTTAAATTGGGTGAGATGAAGTGGAAGTCACAGCTGAAGGTGCTCTGGGCTGTAAGGCAGCAGAGTAACCACACACCTCTGCAGATGTGCTGACTGGGGAATAATCCCTTGAGAATAAGAAGCAGGTTTAGCGGAGATTAAGCAGAATGAATGGGAAAACTCTTCAGGAAATTAGTTTTTTCCCATTCTTTCTGAATCTGAGGGGATCCAAAGGCACTTCATTAGCATAACTGTTTCATGTTTAGTTATGGTTGTTGAAAGCTCTTCTCTTAATTTGCTGTACAGCTCTCAAATTGCTGATTAGGGAAAAAAAATAGACAAAATATGAAGGCAGATCTGAGAACATGTGCAGCCTATTAACGGAACAAATTCATGGCTTGTTTTCACTTATCCCTATTAAGTATTTTTAGGGGACTTTTGCTTTCTGCAATTTATCAGGTGCAAGCTGAAAGGATATAAACCAGACTGTAGCCAATGTACATGTGTCTACACACAAACCTATCAGCTGAAGTAATGCGATACCATCCCCAATATGGAACTACTGAATCTCAGACATGCAGCTAAAAGGCTGCAAATTCTCCCCCCACATCCTGTTTTCTGGTATACTAAGCCACAAAAAAACCAAAAAACAAACAAAAACCCCAAAAAACAAACAAACAAACAAACCCCAAAAAACAAAAGCAAAACAAAACAAAACAAAACAAAAGGCAGAAGGTTTCAGGAGTTTTCAGGCAGTTGGTAACAGGCTGCTATTCTGCTATAACTGTTTGAGCAATAAGCAGTGCACAGGCCCCTGGGACTCACTGGCAATGAATATTTCTGATGCACTACTACAATAACATGTTGCTCTCGCACAGGACATTTCCCATAAGATGGATACACAGAAGAGGAAATAGTAAACTACACAGGCCCTCTAGAGGTAAGGTCAGTGTTACTCACGTTTGTCAAGTTTTGGATAACCTAAAAATATTGAAATAATCATACCTAATACTCACTGAGGAATTTTCAAGCATCTCAAAACACTTCAGAGATTAAGTCCAGCATTTCTGTAGAGAGATAGAAGCAGTTTCCCCAGGCTAAAGCTGAGAATCTAGTCATGACCAACTCCCATCCTTGTTCCATTTTCTAGTCTCTATCTTTGATAAATCTTATTGTAAATAAATTTATTCACTATGCCTTAATAAAACCTTAATTTTTTCAAAATACATATATAATTCCTTAAGGTAATCATCATGCAACACTGATTACTAGGAAAATAAGACTCATAAAAAATAAGCTGCTCATATGCAGGAAACTACATGTACAAGAACTGAAACACATCCAGCTGCCGAAGAAAGCTCCTTCTCTTGTTCCAGTCAGACCCTTAAACTAGAAATTAGATTGAGAATTTGCAATTGGGGGGCAGAAGGAAGACAGCATGAAAATCTTGCTGGCTGGAAATACAGCATTGTCTCCTGAAATTCCACAGGAACTGCTGGAATATGCAACTGCTCCAGTTTAAAACTAGAAAGGAGATTCTATCCCTAAGAGTGGATTGACATGAGTAGATAAACATAAATCAGGGTGTATGAAGTAGACAAAAAGAGAAATAGATCAAATCCACTTTCTTCTACTCCCACTTTTTCTGAATCCTCACCATTGTAATAGGAGCTCAGACAGCTGCTCATGACCCTGGTGGAGCCACAAGAGGCTCAGCTGACAGAGCTCACACAATGGCCAGGCTTTGAGATTAAGAATGGAAGCACAGGAGAGCGTCATCAGCTGGTTGACCTCAAAGGAAGAAAAAGATGGTCTTGTGCTCTGCAGAGTAATTTTATTTAATGATTTCTTAATCCCTTCTTAGACTTTGGACCATTTGGGGAGGAGGTTGATAGGGGACTTTATGGTAAAGTGTAAAGGAGAAAATTAATGGAAATTCAACTTTTCCTTACTTTAAGTAATTCTGTCATTTCAAATGAGGTTAGTTGTATAAGCTAGAAAAACTGATCTAGATGTACAAATGTGTTCTGCCCTAATCCATCTGTGATGATTTCAACTCTCCTGAAACACACAACTTCATCTTCAAGAAAAAAACCCTCAATGAGGTCAGTCAGCATAGGATCTTGAACTTGTGCTAAAGCATCTGAGATAAAACGAACTAAAAGAAAGTCCCAAGTTTAAGCCTTAAACTTAGCTAGACCTCTTTAAGTCCCACAGTGCAGATAAGTTGGTTTTTTGAGGTTTTTTCTTAGCTTCTTTTGGTTTTTTTGTGGCTTATCTGGATGGGTTTTGTAATACAGATGAACATGTGGCCACACACAGATGTTTTTTCTAGCACAAAGGAGGGAATATCTAGCCAGATGCAGGGGAATAGATGCAGGCAAAGAATTACTAGTTTTCAGAAAAGCAATATGTGTTTACATATTCCAGAGATTTGTTTTGACTAAAAATGCATATGGGAAATTTTAGGCATGTATGTTACTGAGAGACTCTGGCAATTCACAGAAACAGAAAGCAAAAGGCAATATCATTTCACAGATCAAGGTTAGTCTGAGCATCTGATAGACAAGTATATGACAGTGGTCCCTAGGAAGATCAGTAAGGACTCTTAACAGTTTATCAACATAGTAAAATACAGCAATTGTGTTTATTTTTCTAGTCCCCATATTTATTCAGATCACATTATCCAAAAGGAAGAGGAGTCCTATGTCTGTCATTAGAAATGCTATTCAATTATATTCAACTAAAATATAACCATTTTTAACAACAGAGCTATATTAACAAATTACCAGAGCAAATTAACAACAGTGCAGTTGCTGGAGGACCAAGGAACGGAACAAGCCTAAGTCCTACAGTAATCACGTAATATATCATGAAAAAGTAGGAATTAATTTGCTATAATATTTTCAATAATTTGCTTAGCTGTTCTGCAAAGAGATGCACTGGGTACTTCAGTGGAAAAGTACACATCTTTATTATAAGTTTTCTCTAATATGCTAGTGCACAGGGACTTGGCATGCCTGCCTTTCTCATCTAATTAAAAAAAAAAAAAAAGTAGATGATTCATTGATAATGGAAATGATTCCTAAAGTAAATTGCAGCCTCCGGTGTGCTTTGGTATTTGTAAGCAGTAACTGGAAATTGTTGCGTTTTTGCCATGAAAGAAGATAATACTGGTGTTTCCTCTCAAATATGTGCACAGCACATCAGAGTTGGTGAGGGCTTCCATGATATGTGCACAAGCAAACACTGCACTCTGAGGTCATTGCTGCTCAGCTGGAGCTGGTCACAGCACTGTGCTGTGCCTAAAGGGCAGCACAGTGCAAAGTCCCACAAGGAGAAAGTTACAACAGGTAAAGGAAGAAAGCTGGAATGGCCACAAGGATTGTTCTTCCCCTTTATTTGTCTCCATTTTGGTTTCCGGATCAATCCTTGGACCAAATTCTAGGGTTTGTCCATTGTTTACAGCACTAGTGTTAAAGACTTCAAGAGAGAAATTAGAAAACCAGTTCACTGTATTAAATGGAAGACATTAATTTGACTAAGTGTAAGTGAAATGGCACTTGGCAGCAGGAGGAAGACAACTCCTGCACTGTCAGATGCCACAAGAGAATCCTCTGCCAAACCCCTCCAAAAAGATACTATGTTAAAAGCACTGCATCACCAAAAGCTCACACTGGCAAATCATCACTCCTTCTTGAACCATCTCTGTCCCAAGGACACCTTCTGTCCATGAGAGCTGAAATTCTGTGTGTGTTAACCCCTTCATAGATATCACACATTAAGCAAGAAACATAAATAGTTCATAATGGGACATTGCATGCCCTTAACTTCTAGACTGTGCTTTTACTGAATGAGCTTCATTTAAAAACACACAAAACTGTAGGTTTACATAAGTGCAACCCCAAAATATACACAGCTTACTGGTTTATTTTTGCTGAAGTTGGATCAACATAAACACCAGACTTGTTGAGATAAAATCTGATCTAAGGTTTATGAGTGATATTTTTATGTTTCTTAAATAGAAGAATGAATCATAATTCTTGACCAGTCTGCATCTGGATTTGAATTTCACGCATCTTTTAGAGTTCCAAAACAAAGCTAATGGATGCTGCTGTGACTCATATTAGCAATCACATCACATTAAAAAATTTCCTTCAAGATGGAGTGCTTGAGCTAGAGGGCAGACTGCATCCCCTGGAAACTCAATTCCTTCTTCTCTTGATGAATGTTATCACTTTCTTTATTTCAGTTTTATATCATTATATTGACCTGATCAACTGAAGTTCATTTCAAGCCAGATTAAAACTGTGATCCATTCTTCTTATGAAACCATGAAAATGAACATTATGAATTAAATTCAGGCTGCATCACACTTTAAAAATCACCCAAACACTCAAATCCTGTTGTTGTCATTACCTCTTTCTCCTTTTCTTTCCATGAAACATGATTTATCACAAACCAGAAGCTTGGCGTGCCCAAAGTTGCCCAAATGAGCAAATGCAGTAAATCTTATCCTGAATATAAAGTATTTTTGCATTAGCAGGCAGGCACACCAGCTGCTGAACAGAGTGCGAGACACAAAAAGCTTACCCAAAACAAAACGCTAATCATCCTGACAGCCAGAGTACTTGCGATTCTTTTGTCTTGTCTTTAACATTGATTTAGTGAAAATAAGGTCGCAATTTAAATACCTGTTATATAAATATGTATGTATAAAACTGTACAGCTTTTTCTGTTTTTCTTGAAATTATTTGTGATGCCCACCAACTGCAAGCAATGAGATGCAAAATGTTTCCTGTATAACCATGCTAGCACCATGAGGAGAGAAAAAGGTAAACTGATGTCATGGAAAACAGCCCTTTGAAATGCAGAGCCAGAGAAGAATTTAGATTGAAGAAGCTCCTGTCTGGTGTAGTTCTGGGTGTGTCTGTGGATGGAGGCCCTGCCCCTCTCTGGTTGTTGCCTGACTACTTTTTTTTCTTAATATCTCATAGGATTTTCCCTCATTGCCATGAAGTCTGTTTTCCCTCATCTGGCTCCATCTTCCCTGCACTGTCCCAGTGGAGGATCCAGCCCTGTCACTGAGCTGGGATAATGCCACCCAGCCAGGCTGTCCACACCACCTGCATGGTTCAATGCATCCTACAGCAATGCAGCTGTGAAACATCTCTTGAGTCAGACACTCTTCTGCCTCTCTATGTTTTCTTTTATAGATTGTCCTCACTGTCAGCACCCAACCTGGTTACAGATATTTGAATATATTAATCTTGCAGGAGTAAGAAGAATTTGTCTGGCACATGCCCAGAAGTTCAAGCATATATCAGCTTCTGAATCTGAACCACTTGTCTGTATTGACACTTTTATAAAGATTTAAACTATAAAATTGGACTCTCTCCTAAGTAACCCATGAGCAATTTTTTCTGATATCAACCCTAGAACAAAGAGGCTATGATATAAATTGGCAGAAGTATGCTAAAAATTAAACCAAATAGTTCCAAACCTTTGAGAAAACATTTTGTTAAAAACCTCAATTTCAAAAATTATTTAATAAAATCTATATTTATTTATCATTCTTTTTCAGGTTAGAGGGCCAGCTCCGACATTGTCTCTGAACTGCCTTTTCTATTTCTGCCTTAAATTTCATTTTATCACAAGAGACCAGATTCAGACCAGATGTTACCAGGCAAAAATCCACTCACTCCTTCAGTGAAGAAGTTACGCCTATTTCCTAGAGGGCTGAATTCAGATCCACAGGCTCTCACTGGCAGAAAAAACTGATGGTGCCGTCTGCCCATTGCAGCCAGACAGAACCATCCTGCTGAGGAGACACTGGGAAACATCGTATTTCCCACAGTGGCAACAATCTCCCCTGAATCTGCACATGGTGGGCAGCGTGCCATTAAAGCCACTTAGGATAACAAGCCCTGGATAAACAGATTATCCAACAGAAAACTTTTGTCAATATTGCTTAGTCTTCTGAAATGTAACATTCGAATGCTTATTTAGTACTGCAGAAAGACAGCTAAAATCTAGAAGCATCAAATCTAAAATCTTTGAATAGATAATGTTTATTATGGAAAATAACATTCCAATACTTAACTAAGCTTTTGCATCTGTGACGGTATTTCTGATACTTGACAGTGAGGGAAGTACTAAGTACATTAGAACATGGTCATAACCTAAGCAAGGATTTTGTACAACAGGTATTCCTATAATTTTTTTCCAGCAGACAGAAGGAACTTACAGCTTTCCATATGCTCCCGTTGAACTGAGATAACCCTTGCAGCATGGCCTGCTGAAAACAAACTCAACTGCTCAACATCTGTACCGCAGCTTTCATTAACACAATTACTGAAGTCATAACTGTGTTATTGATCAGCATTTGCACAACACCTCGCTGGGCAATGTGGGGCTCTCTGCATTTCCTGCAGAACACCTGCTTAATCCTCTTTGTGTGAGGCAGAGGGGGAGAGGTTCTCTCCTGGCAAGCTCTGGGGCTCCCCTTGGCCCCACCACTGCTCCAGTGCTTTCCGTGAGGCTTCCCAACACGGTGCTTCTGGGCTGCAAGGGGCTGCAAAGCTAGCAAAATAAACCTCTGTGAAAGCAAACAGCTGAGAAGGCAGCAAACTACTGGCTATTGACAGGAAAATTGGCTCAGAAGGAGAACGGTGGGATTTTTCCTTTTGCACCTGGAAAAAAATGTAGGCATATCAATGACTTGGTGCGCCCTAAGTCAATCATGCTCAGCTCAACAAAAATGGGTTAAAGCACACTCATATTATTGACACCCCAGAGAAGAAATCCATCTGCAGCCAGTAAAAAGCACACAAAATGAGTGTTCAAAGAGCAACATACCTGAAAGAGAGCCTTAAAATTCTGAAAGCCATAAAATAAAATAAAAATAAATAAATAAAAACCCCTCAAAACATAACCTCAGAATTAAAATTATGAGCTACATTTAATTATATTTAGAGTTCTGATTTCTTTAAATATATCCCTTCAAACTAGTGCCATTGTAATGCTCATTGTAGGCTGTAAAGTCATATAATTGAAAGTTTTTTTGAGCAAATTCAGGTTCTCAAATAAATGCAGACTAATTTTTCCTCAGGAGAAAGAAAACAATTTTGATCAGCATCTTTCAAATTTGCAACCACTGTGGCAAATTTTTTTTTATTCAAAACCGGGAGAAAAAAGGAGATCTCATCAAAGTTTTGCTGCAATATTTTCAAGGTTAAAAACTGACACAATTTTTTAAGGCCAAATTTACTTCAGTTTTAACACCTGAAAATTAATGTAAAATATTCTGCTTTTGATTAATTATTTTTAATAAATATCCCATTGCATTTTAAATCCTTTCACGTCAGTGTAATAGAGCATTTCACTGGCAAGGAGGGAAGCTCCCAAATTACTATTTCCTAAATATAAGGTGGGTTTATTTGCTGCATATTTTACCAATCATTTTTCTTTATCCTTTCTCCCTCCCCTGCCATTCAAGTTCCTTGT
This sequence comes from Petroica traversi, assembly GCA_025920805.1. NCBI lineage: Eukaryota > Metazoa > Chordata > Aves > Passeriformes > Petroicidae > Petroica > Petroica traversi. Next base: position 10,626,427 of record JAHLSL010000047.1, read on the forward strand.
ACACACTACCAAAAATATAGAACGAGGTTAATTTTAGGTGTTAATGCAACTAGAATCTGGGCAGTGAAGTGTAACAAAACTAAGAGCACCAGAGGAAGCATAAAACATTCTCAAAGGCACTCAGTAAGGTCTATTAGCTAACATCCAGATGATTTTCTCAAATTGAGGGCAATTTTTTTTCTTTAATTTCAACAGGAACAAGCCTAGAGCTGAACAAAATTAGAAATTATGGACTTCATGTAGATAAAATTATCTAGCAGCTGTTAAGTGGAAAACTATAAGATTATCGCAGTGGTACCTACCAGCCTTAAAACACTTGCATTTATTAAAACATTATCAAGAGATAAGAATTGCAGTCAAAGTCTTGGAAATTAAATTTAGGCACAGCAAACGTACACTTCTTAGATGGCCTAAATGGCCAAAGCTTCGCAGAAGCTGAAGAAACCCCACTCACAAACAAAGCCAGCATATACACGTTTCATATGGCAATGCTATATGAGATACAATTGTAAAATGCATACATATATGTATATATGTATTATATATATATATATATATATATGTTATATAATGCTTTTGGAATATTTTCCATTTCAATGAAATGATAGAGTACCAGGTACTGTGTTCTGTAAGACATCCTAAATGAACTAAGTTTAACTCTTTTTTAGTTGTCAGTGTGAAGAAGAAACATGGTAGAAAAAGAATTTAAAATTGAATTTTAAAAGAAATTAGGGCATAGTTCATACATGTCCTACAAATAAAAACACAGGACACAGAGAGAGCCCTTTAACTACTCTAATTTCTCTAAACAGCTAATAATGAGTTTTCTGACAAATTATTTGTGTGTTCCACCACCCAAAATAGGAAATCCCATTTTGCCATCCAGGCCAATGAGGGGTATTTACCCATGTGGCAGACATTTTCAACCACTGCTGAACTCACTAAACTTGACAGTCCTGTGTTCACAGTATGGAAAACATGGAAGCAACTTTTTTTCCTTTGATTGTCTGCGTGAATTAAAAATCCTTCATGGCAGATTTTCCTTCAGAGTCTCTGCCTATGACAAAATCTGCTCACATAATAGGGTAAGTTCTGCAGGACCATCCAGGGCTTCTGGGCATCAAACTGCAGATGCTAAGGTAAGGTTTGGTTACATTAATGTTCCTCATTTCAAATGATAATAAATGCAGGTTCCTGCCAGACTGACAGGACATGGGTGCCACAAGTCCCATGAGCTGAGCACAAAAAATGAGCTTTGACAAAAAATTTTATGAAAAAAAGTCAAGCATGTGCAAAGTCAAATAACAGCTAACAATCAAAAATTTACCAGAAACATCAGAGGAAAGTATTCAAGGCCTGTTTAATTTAAACTGTAATCTTTCTGCGGATTACTGCCCTACTATCTTTCATAATTTCACTGTTACCTGCCTTTATTCTGTTCCTTTTTGTCACCATCAAGGGCAGAAGCCATGTGGCACCACTGTCATTGCCACATCATTATCTGTTGCAGCAGAAATACAGCAATAAGCTAACAAACAAACATCGCTACTGTTTTTTCTGACACCACCACTACAGGGGAAAGCAAAAAAAAAAACGAAAACCAAACAAACCCAGAGGAGCCCCAGAGCAATTTAGTCCATGAATATGACTGCTATCAGTTACCACACTGGAAATGCTGTGGGAGTTTTCCTGGCCTGTTTGTAGATGTGTGTGCTTGCTTTTACAAGGTTCTCCACCAAGAACAAAACCCCAGCAAGCCTTGTGTCTCCTGTAGAGTTGATTATATTAGATCATTTTATCTTACTGACAGAGGGGAGAGACAGGCTGGGCGTGATGAATGGCCATTGTTATACCCTACCTGACCACCCTGGCGCCCACCCAGGCACGCAGCCTGATGGCAATCAGGTAGCCTGACTCATGTGATATTTGACAAAGGATAGGTCAAGATCCTTCCCATCTGTTATCAGGAAAAGCCTTCTGTCTACTTGCAGCAATGCTGCAGTCTTACATTTACCTCTGAAAAAATGTGTGGAAATGAGAGGTACAGTTTGCAGGTTTCCTTACTATTGTGTTTACACGATTGAAAAGTAAAATGAAACACTTGGACTGGAATAAATGGCATCTCTCTTCTGTCAGCACAGCCTAGAAAACACATATGCTTAAAACAGACCGTGTTCTTGAGCATCCTCAACACAGTGAAATGTGAGCATCTACAGTTAGCCACCCTTATCCGTGCTCGGCTGCCTAAATTATGAGCCTGCTATAAAACTTCTGTAGAACTGACTCACATGGAAAATTTTAGAAGATACCACAGACATTAATACAAATACAAGTGTCTGGTGAATGTAGCTGCAGCTTGAAAACTCAGAAATGGGAGCAATTCTGCTGTGAGAGAAGAAATTCCAGGAAATGCAATATGGAACTGCACACAGGGAATTACAAATACATTAAAGTAAAAACCTTCTTCTACCTCTAGTGATGTGAAATAGAATACAGAACGATGAGCAGTAAGTGCATCTGTAGGACCAAGCACAACACTACCATTTTGGACCATCTAACCTGAATATCCAGACACATCTAATTTTTTTCTACTGCAACCATTACCCTGCATGGAAGTTTTATGGAAGTACTGTAGTACTGGACTAGATGATGCCTTTTCATTCAGTCACACAACCCGTGATGTAAACTAATTATAAAGAGAACACCAGGGGCAGAGTCACATCTTGCTCACCTGTCTTATTACAGTATATTAATCCAGTTCAGTATGGAAACTGAATGCTTCTAGGCAACTTTTCTTGCCTGCACCATAAAATCAGATAAAATTTTTGTTAGTCTTTCTGTATAGGGTTCAGCATTTGTCCGTTTGCCCATATTAACAGCAAACAACTTGCTACAATAATTAATATCCCTTAATAATTTATTACTAAGAATTGAAATAGTTTCTTTTTTCTGTAGAAAGTTACTCTTGATAGATTAGGCAGGCACATTCTTTCCTACTCTTAAAGCTGGCCTTGTTGCTAGGCAGCAAACAAGAACATCATCACATATTTTGGAAGATCTCACCAAATTAATTATCTCTTTTTTTTCTTTGATTTGACCTAAGCCAAATACTGATATTTTTCAATTTCAGAATATGGTGGGTGCTTTGGATTTAGTTAATTTATAACTTGAAGCTCTTATTTTGTTTTCATTTAAGAAAGTCTTATGCAATTACTTCCTGTCTCTGCAGGCTGAGGACAAAGAGGATCAGCTGTGGAGTATCACTGTTAGCTAGCTCAATCAAAAAGCAATGCCTGTTTATCAACGTGCACAAACACAATGTCACTGGACAACTTTAGCAAAGCTAAAATCCCCCATGACATATGGTAGCCAGCAGGCTGAAGGGCACAGGATCTGAGCACAAAGTTGCTTCTTTTAGAACTTCTGGATAGCCAAGATTCTGATTTTCAACCTTTGCAAGGCCAACTGAAGAATTTAGAAAAAGTTTGGGTTGAAGGCTGGAGCTTATTTCTGTCTATACTGCAGAGATCCTCCCAGAAGTTACATATTGTAATTGTACCACCCTATGTGATGTAGGTGCTTATGGATGTTTTAGCAGCAACCTAGATACTATATCATAGCAGCTCTCCAGGATGACACGTGGAGTAAATCATCTCAAGCCTGGAACTATAACACATCACAGGCACAGGGTTCTCCAACACAGCTTCATTGCCCTTTATAAATTATTAGACAGTTAAGAGACAAATACTTCTGGCCAAGTCCATAGTGGTAGACAGTATGGCAATGAATTTCCTTGTCATTTGCTACTGATTGTCATTTGCTTTGGCTCTATGAGAGCAGCAGACTTAAATTAAAACCTCCCACAAATGCAGTGCCTTTAAATGGAGTTTTCTTTCTTCCATTTCTGTAGTTCAAGCTGAAGCAACTCCCTGTCCCACATCAACATGACGCACCATTGAAAGAACTTGTCTTTTTCCAGGGAATGTAATGTGTGGCTTGGTGTCCCCACTGAATACTAGACCTGCTCAAACACAGCTTTTGAACATCGGTGCAACCCTTTGCATTCGTGATGAGTGGACTATAGGTCCTTCAGCTCTAAGCAGGAATGCTCTACACCCTCTTTGCACTTTGTAGGTGAATGCAAACACACAGAGCCTGAGGCAATGGAGCAGTGTAAGCATACACTCATATAGCTGGTAAACATACCAGATCTGAGAAACTTAAAGAGGCCTGATGATGAACTCCATGAAAATGGGTAAAACAACTCTTGCCAATCCAAATTACTTTACCTAAAAAAGAATTTTTGTTCCACAATTAAAATTCATACATGATCCATAAAATCTGCTTTTCATGACCATAATCCCATGAAAAGGCAATAAAGACTCATTACACAACCATTTCTCCTAGAATTTTCTGCAATAATAAAAAGCCTATGTTATACATTTTATAAATCATATATGTCACTTTACAAATATTCTCACAATGCAGTAAAACTGCATCCAGTACAGCAATTTCTGCAGCTAGGGATAGAAAATCACCATTTTTCAAATTGTAGACTGGGGTAACAGGATTTGCCATTCATGATTATGTAGAAAATAGGTAATTACAACAAGCCAGATGATCAAAGATTAGTTCCTTAAAGCATAGATTTTAATCATCAAAATCTATATCAGTTTAGAACATCACCTTTATTTTTTTTTTTTCTTTCTGGAAAATAACTGTTGATGGCTTATTCCTAGAATTGAGCTGCACTCACATAAAAGTAAAGTGGAAAAATGAAGTGTTCACATTTATTTTTGTTCAAAATCACATCTCTTGCCATGTGCGTCTTAATCCAGAATTCAGAAAATGCTGAAGTCAAGTACTGAGCTGCACAATCAAGTTTACGTTTCAAGTTTACGATTATCTCTTGGAACATTTCCCGCCAGACAAAAAGGTTTCTAATCATAGTCTCAACTAAAACTCACACATCCTCTGCTTCTGGAGTGTTTTAGGCTTTGCATTGATAGTCTGGGTCCCAAGGGAGAATTATAGGCAACAATTCTGTCACACACAACCAAACACTCACAAACATCACATCATGATTCAGCCAAGGCAGGGGCTTGGCACACAGATGGACACAGCCACAGACAGGGACAACATAGGCAAATGCATAACTCTTTTTGCTTAACTAATAAAAGCATGTTCAGATATATCTCCCATTGCAGATAAATATTTATACCCATCTTTTGAGGTGACGTGTGACAATCTTGCTATGCAAAATACTAATTTATGCATATTCTATCCATATTGAGCAGATCAAAACTTGTGTCTCGTCACTACAAATGCATATTTGCAATGAGCTTTGAAAATATTTATACCAAAATTATCACGCCTTTTCTTCCCTCATGAAGAAAAATTACTTCCAAATCTCCACACAGTGCAGTCTATGATACTCATTGCAGGTGAAAAATGATCATTCATTTATAGTTACACTAAAAAGTTTTAAGCCTGTGGCATTCACAGGCCCAAAAATCTTCTGTTTCAGCAGATTGAAGAACTGTCAAAATTCCTAAGAGGACACTTATGTGCTAATGAAAACAACACTACAATAAATTAGAAAGAACTAGTAAATCCAGCACTGACTGGAAATAAGTGCACACGCAAATGTTTTGATCTTTAAAAATTAGTCTAAGTGCCATTTCCATTCCACAGCTAATAAGAAAAGGCTTTATCCCTTTGCTTTACATGGCTCTTACTAATGCTTAAAAGCTTGCTTTCTACTTCATCTAAAAAATCTAATTTGTGAGGTATTTGTTTACACAAGGCATAGGAAAAGGAAAATACACTATTTGTATCTTCTTTTTAGGATATATTACACTTAGAGAAAAAAAATATTTCAAGCCTAAAATCTACATAGTGTTGGTTGTAAGCAAACACTCCCTTTGAGGAATTTACAGGAAGATGTATGCTTTTGAAACAATCACATGTACAAATAGATAGCAGACACATGATGCTATAATATTTTGCCTCAGCATTTTCCATGTATTAGTTTAAGAATCCAAATTTCTATATGGAAAAGACAAAACTGAAAAAAAACCCCGTACTTAAAATTGCATATTTTGATTCAATTTAACTTAGAGGCAAAGGAAAAAACAGGGAAAAAATACAATGATAGAAAGACTTCTCCTGTAGGACAAGATTGTTTGATTCAGCCTGTCCACACTACACAGCATCTGATGACAGGCTCTTTAACAGAGCTATAAAACATGCTAACAGTGCTATTAAGATTACTTCTACCATCTCCCAGCACAGGCATAAACGTTCTTGGCACAGTCACATTTTGTTCCCGCCTATGCCAAATTTCAAAGAAGCTGCAGATAAGACACAAGAAGCAGAGAACTCATTTGCAGCCTGAAAAAATCCAGATGGATCCTCTTCTGTTGAGGAAAGACATCACCAAGTAAGGTCATAAGGCACAAAACCATGTCAGGCCCTAAAAGAGACAGTGCTTCTCAAGAATGTGAGGTAAGTACCCAAATAATGGGTAGAGTTGGAGGATAATCCCTCAAAAGGCATTCTAAAGATAAGTGGGGAGGTACAGGATAAGTTGTATAGTTATCAGTGGCTGAAAAACAAGGAGGAAATATATGGTTAAATCCCATCCAAGCAACAGTGGTTGATTTTTGAGTTTGAATCTCAGAAGCAAGCAAATGACACTGTTTAAATCAGAGAGGCTCCTAAGAAAACAGCAGGCAAAATGTACCATTCACATATGCCCAGGTGCCAGAACTGAGAGGACACCAGCTCTTTTCCAATTCCAGGTGCCTTACTGGTTTCTGCTTTAACGGCCAGAAGGGACATAACACAGGCTGATAGCTCAGCAAAAACCTTCCTTCCTCTGTATCCACAGATAATCAAGAAGTAAAGTAGCCACATTACAAATTAGAGAATAAGACTAGAATATCAAGTTTGGGAAAATAGAAAATTATTATTATTATTATGGTCTCCTAATGCTAAGTCCTCATGCTGCTTCAACAGATTTCTGCCATGCTTCAGTCAAAATAACTGCAAATATTAATCTGTGCATTTCATAGAATTTATTTAGGAACAAAAAAAAGTTCTATAAAACTGAAAGTATAACGAGAAATATTTCTCTGAAAACTTCAAATAAATCCAGACACCCCACCAATAAAAAAACATCAGCTGACCAAAAAATTGAAAGGAAACTTGAACTTCAAGATCTTCCAGAATTACGAAGTTTATTTGAGGAATGTCTATTTAACAATATCCACTCTACCTAAGCCTTAAAAATTACAAATTTTCAGTGTACTTCATGCCTCAGACATAAGGAAAACATAGCTCTAGAGCATTATTATTGTTTCTTAATGGAAATTAGATTTTCAATCACCTAAAATTCGCCCCAATTAACAATATAACCTTATTAGGTTTTAACAAACCTAGATGTCTGAAAATTCTACTGGCTCAAAAGAAACCAAAACAAACAAGCAAAAAAACCACACAAAATCAAAACAAAACAAAATCCAAACAACCAACAGAAAACCCCTAAACAAACAAAAAACCAAAGGAACATTAAATTCACCACATTTATCTCATTTTCTCCTATCCTTATTTTGCACAGTCTCTGTGTAGAATTTAAAGGGATTGAATTGCATTCCAAATCTTCTCCTTTGAATAATTTCTCTGGCCAAAATGTTACATGTTCCATTCCTATGTGTTCCCTAATCCTTTGTGATTCTGTTTTGTCCCAGCAGAGTGCAGATGTTTTACTGAGATCTACTGCAAACACATCTCACAAAATACAGCTACATACCACAATAAGTAACTTAATGTAACAAAAAAAAAAATCAGATAACACATTAAAATACTTATTGCAGATAATATCCAAGCCCAGCTTTAAGCTTTTATATGAAGATTATACAACTACTGTGTACTTTTACGGGAAGTACATTTTAACCTTAAAATAAGTACCTTAAACTTGTCCACCTGCTCCCTTTGACTCACTCTCTGCAAATAGCAGTTCCTGATAAAAATGAAAACATGCTTTTGCTCCATGACTTCCAGGAGAATCTCTAGATCAATTAGCATTTGTATTATCTTTTCAGGAAGCGATATATAACCCTGGCCTCTTTTTGAGCTATCTCTTGGAGAGCCTCTTATCCCTCTGTCAACTCACATTTGTCTGCTTGTGAAGTTACTGGAAAGAATGACTCAACATTAATTTCAATTACAGCAGAGTGAAAGTCCATTCATAAATATTGCCTCTGACAGACTTCACTTGGCTTCTTGAGGCTGACCTTGACTAACCAGCATACACACTATATGCCAAAGAAAAAGAGTTGAAAACTTGCAACATTACTGTAACTCAATACACAGTATTTCAGGGGAAAGAGAGGAAAAAAGTTCACATTAAAAAAAATAAAACAAGATTTCAGTATATTAAAGCAATTTCCAGCAATCATGCCATCTTAGTAATATCCTTTACTGTAATCACCTAAGGAGTACTGGAGATGCACTAAAGGAAAGATTTCATTCATTCTGAGGCACATCTAATTGAAGCTTAAAGTATCAATATCAGGGTTTTTTTCCTTTGTGAATGTCTGCAGAAATGCATTGGATCAGGTTTCAAGTATTTATAAGTTATTCATAATATAAACATAGTTTGATGGAAGTCCAGTTATTCTAAGAACCAGTTTGAACGTATGCAGTGCACCAGTCCCCAAAAATATAAAAGAATTCTGAGAAGCTCAATAGAAAGAAGATTCCCAGAAAATGAACAAATAGTCTTTCTGTGTGAGATATGGGACAGCAGATGGTGAGGTTAGTTTTTCTGTAGCATTAGCATCTTTTCCCTGATTGTCATAGTGCCTCAGGGTCTTTTGAGCATTTAACAACCCAGTGAGATAAGGTGAGGAACAAACACAAGGAGAGACTAAAGTCCAAACCTGAAAGTATCTAGGAGCATAAGGATTATTGATTACTGAAGTCATGGGGGTTCAAACTTTTTTGTTCTTTTTGAGAATAAGTTCCAAATGATTATCCAAAGTGGCAAGGAAAGTTTGAGGGAATGAACTTCCACCTCTATCTTCTGTGCAAAATAACCCCTTAGTTTCTTGGTTTATTTTGTCTTCATCTTTTGAACTGCTGCAGCCAGAAGATGAGGCCATGTGCACCTCTTCCCAACAAAAAAATTGTGAAGACAGCTTTGATGGGACTGTCAACTACAAAATTGACTGTCCTAGTGGACAGGGCAGGATAAATACTGTTCAGATGATCTATAAAAGGCAGTTAAAAAATAAAAAAGAGCCATCAACTTTGAAGAGGCATCCACTTTTTAAATGACCTCAGATACCATGCTATCTTCATGGTTTGGCTTTTCAAGTTTATGCATGTCACAGTTAGTTATCTGAATTGGATTATGTATTGTAAACCCATCTGGTATAGCCAGATTATAAGAAATGGCTTTTAATGCCAACCAAGAGACAATCTCCTCTGCAGTCACAGTGATACTGCACCATGCTTCCTTTCTGCCCAAAATGTTCACAGATACCTTACAGCCATTGACTCAATTTCAAAATAATATATTGGTTAATTTAATTAAAACTTCAGTGCAAGATGTTCTCAGGAGACTATATAAAATCACAAACAATAGAGTGCAAGGACAATATGCTGCTGAGCTAATTGCAAATAGATCTAAAAAGCCCTTTATCCTAATTTAGAGATAAAATCTATTTCCCAAGCTTCTTTCAGTCAGGTGATATTTTCTGCTGAGATATGTTTTCCATGTAAAGCCAATATTCACTAAAAGCAATTACTGGTGTTGCCAGAACAAGAATTGAGGAACAGTGGAAGAGCCTGCCTGGCCTGGTTCAGGATCTCTCTCTGTTTTGGCACTGGGTGTTTGCTCTGGAGGGTTTTACACCCCACTGCTGCCAGTGGGATAAAACCCAGTGCATGTTGTACCTCCAGCAGCAGAGAGCAGCTGCCTACCAGAAACACTTAAGAAAACTGCTGATTCCAACACTTAAACAGCAAATTAAGCCATGAGATCGAATACAGTCCTCCACAAAAGAGTGGATTTGGCAGCACGGGCCCTGCATTCCCCCTGCAGTGGTTTCCATGGCTCCAGTGGAGCGCTGCTCCTCAGAGAGCTCCCACACCTGCTCCCCTTCCCTCATGGCGCGGCTGTGCTGACACATCCATCTTTCCCAGCTGCTCTTTGACAGCCCCCTGGTACCCTGAGGGCCAGAAGCCAAACAGCGAGCCCGCTCCCATGCTCTACCTTGCCACCTCTGCCAGCACTTCCATACCAATCTCCCAGCTCTGGGCACCACGGCTCGGCTGGGAAAGCCTCAGCAGAGGCCAGAGGGAGCCAGGAGCTGCTCTCCTCACATGGCCTGTGGCGGGACACACTCCAGGAGGGGATGGCTGCAATGGGCCACGGCCTTTCCTGCCCCTTCCAACTTCCCTGGTTGCTCCGTTTTGCTGGGTTATGGGATAAGCACAGTTTTCCTGACTACCTAATACCCACCATTCTCCATCACGCAGTCTCCTCCACCACCTTCTCCCAGTCTGAAAATCGGCACGACTACTCTGCAAATAAACTCACTTTCTTACAGCCTAGGACACAGCCAACCGAACAGCGATTTCCATTTCTAAGCAGCATCTTAATAGCCTTGTGGAAAGCACCTTTCACTTAAGGCAGTTTGTGATCCAGCTGTCACAGGATGCCATTTATTTTCCAGCATTCCTCATGCTCCTAAGATGCCTACTTTATCAAGGCAGCATCCACCCCCCTTAAGGCATTTTAGTTCATCTGTTCTTGTTATACTCATGGGCAATAAGGTACAACTTATCTTTCTGCAAATACCAGTTTTATTATTTTTAAGCTCCTAAGACAATTCCTTGCTGATTTTCCACACTTTGACCGTGATCTTATCCAGAATCTACTTTAGATCTGTTGTGTATTCTGCTTTTTATAGGCAGCAGAGCTACTAACATCCTTAACGTATCTCTCTTTCCAATTTTCACGCTCTTTGGCTCGAATTTGCTTTCTACCAGTCAGCAGCCGTACCACAAGAACAGACCTTTTACCATGAAGTATCTCAACTGACTTTAGGTAATTCAACCAGACAATATAAATGCCTCTTTGAGCAATTCGGCAGCTACAATGTAAATATCTTAATCAGTGAATCAAAGGAGGATTTTCCTTCACTTTAAGGGCTGCATTGGAAGGTGAATCTCTTTGAAATGTGTTTTAAAAACACTGGTTACTGCGTAACAATGTTGTCTTCCCAAGTAATATGTAGTGTTGCAAATGATGCAATTGCTTGGCTATACCCTTGATGAAAAAAACCATGAAGTAATTGAATATTGTAATTTTCGCCTCCTCTTTCCCTGGATTGGTGCATTCACTTCTAGAAAATCCAGATCCCATCCCAAGAAAAGCACACCAATTCAGACTGAATTTAGCTTCCAACTGGTAAAAAACCAGAAATTGTATTAGCACTTTTCAGAGCTTTGCTGAAGCTTACCACCATTCAGTCTTAGTCAGGAATTTATCCAACAGGAAAACTCCCAGCATCTAACAGAAGAGACATTTCACAGATGTAAGTCAATTGATTAACTATGCAGTTGCAGTGTAATAACCCCATACATGTGATTGGGGAATTGTAACTTGCAGCTCTTCAGCTGTTTGACACCGTTTATTGATTAGAAAAACAGATTGCCATTCTCAGAATTGTAACATAATATTTTAATTACTGCCATATATAACATCTGACTTTCAGCCCATTAGGATAAAATTATCCACATAGTGACTAAGTCCTCCTCTCACCCACACTTTCCAAAAGCTGATTTATCAGTGATGCCTAGTCAAGCATGATTCTGCAGCCTTTCCCCCCCTACCAATTTATAAATTTCATCTCTTTTTATCTCATTTTGCTATGGGAAGACTCAGTTGAAGATGTTTATAAGAAGGAAAGTAGTTGGATGCTTTTTATTTCACAGTCTTTGAATGGAATAAAAGACCTGTAACACAAATACTTTAAGGGCAGTAACCCCTGCATCACTAGACTGTCCCTTTTTTGTGTTATTTACAAGAATCTCGCAATGATATTCATGCCAGAGTATCTGATCCCCTTTGCTACAGAAAGTAGAAATTATTAATCTTCCAGTAGATTTCAACAGTTACTAGCAATTCCATACACAAAAGACTCTTCAAGAGACAGGGTTTGGAATTTGCTTTTTCAACATTTTATTAACTTTTTTTTCCTCCTCCTCCCCCAGGATTGTTTAACGATCTGTGTGGGGAGTACTGATAAGAGAAATTTTAACACTGAGAACAATGGACCTAATACTTCTCTAAGGAAGCTCTCCATGTCTTAAAATGACACTTGTGCAGAATCCAATAACCCAGAACAATTCCAACAATAGTATCAGTCATTAGAATGTGTTATAAAGGCAACATTATAAACACCCTTATACAATACCCATATCTTTCTACAGGAAATACACACGCAAAGGGAATAGCTATTATTTCTACGTTAAACTCGTATCTTGCATTTAAGTTTCTTTTCTGTTACTAATCCTTCTGTTTAAGTAAAGAGATCAAATCCAGATACATAAAATACAGGGGTTTTTTTCTGCACTGGGAAGGCACACAGCAAGCTGAGCTATTTCTAGCAACAAATACCTAAAGAACTTAACCAATTCCTATCATTCAGAAGGAGCAAAGACTAAGGGAAAAGAGCAAGAGGGCATCAAAGTGAGAAGTGGTTTCTAGGAATGTAACTACTTTCAGCATGTGTGTAACACTGTGCAATTCACATCACAGAGGGCCCTTAAAATAACCAGGTCTTAAAAGACAAAATTGTCCATTCCTGATTGTATCAGTAGTTTCAGAGCAGAAACCTATGTAAAATTTAATCTCTAAAATATATGATGGGACTATCACCATTTAATTCCTCAAAGGAGATGCTGCCATATGGACAACCTGGGTGAGAGGTTTCAAGGCAGCACAGGTGTACTAGTGTTACAATTCCATATGCTCTGTATGAATAAGACATTTGAACAGTAAAGCTGATTTAAGCACAGGAATCTGAAGAGAACCTCAATTATTTTATGTGTGCTAATTGCAAATGTCATTCTCATTTGAGTGCATTGTGAAAGTCCATCCTCCTATTGGAAAAGTATTGTTTACACTGATAGTGCTCTGAAAATAATCGCATGTGGCACATTTCTCTGAATGTGCTCTGTCACCCATCTACCCATTTGTCCTTTAGATAATCCATGCAGCACATCAATTGCCCCAGGCACTGGTGGATATTCTTTGCTCGTTAACTGAGCAGCCAGTGGGTGTTGTCTTAAAGCAGCATAAAGGAGACTGCAGCTTGTGTTTTTAACCAGTGAGGTTGCTCTGTACGCTTGTATTCCCTCACTCTCATCTCACTACTTGTAATCCCACAACAGCCATAGTCACAAAGGATGAGAATTGGGAAACTGAGGAGAATTCAAGAGAACCAAGACATACACACAGTTCATATCAGTTTGCACTCTTCATAGCATGGGGGATGAGCACAGAGGATTTAGAACCAGGTACCAGAATTTGTAAAACCTTCTGTCTCTCTTCACAATTAAAATAAAATAAAATAAAATAAAATAAAATAAAATAAAATAAAATAAAATAAAATAAAATAAAATAAAATAAAAGCAAAACCTAAACGCAATAAAAACATATTAAAACATTTTTACTAACCTCAGTTTCCTGATGCATTTCTGCATCAAAAAGTTAAAAGTATGTAGGGTTTTCTGCTTTATAATTTATAAAATAGAAAATTGCCTCCCTGGGCATTCCTACCATGCAGAAAGAATGCCCCCAAAACCAGATTTATCTTTAGTGACATTCCTCATCAAAGAAGGATGGGGGGAATTATTTTGTTTTCATGAAGAGTATCATGAATTTTGCTGGTAAAGGATTCTCTGTTACAAGCTCTTGGATTGAAGTGTATGTCCCACGGGTATGTAGAAATCAGAAAGTGGGCAATGCTCAATGACCATGGGATGAGAACAGAGTTTAAGAAGCATACAAAGGCTGTTATATAACCTATTAATTCGACGGCTTTACAGCATTTTCTGCTCTGTTGGGTACAAATGAAAGGAAAAATTACCTATTCCAAGCCTATAAGACTCGCAATCCCTAAAAAGGGCTGGCAGAATCTATTCTGGGAGATTGTGTTCATATATCCAAGGGGGACAGTTACTTCTCTGCTGAAAATTCCAGCTGGAAATGAAATGAAGAAATAATTCTGTTCTTTCTGGAACCAAACTGCTGCACAATGATGAATTTTCAGCCACTCTCTGTGCAATATTTGCCCACTAGAAAATGAAACTTAGCAGCAGAAATTCTGCTTTTGTCTCTGAGATTGATTTCAGGCTGGACTCTGCTTTAACAAAGGTCTTTGAACCTTGCAAGTCTTTGGACTTATTGTCTGTCTTCGTAGAAGGCAGATGAGAAGTAACATCAAGGGCAGTTTTATTCTGAGCAAAGGGAAGGAGCTTAGATATAATTAAATTAATACAGAGAGGAACCAAATTAAGTTCTGACCTACAATACTGTGCTTGGTTGATCACTAAATCTTATCTCATTAGAATAAGGAAAACCACAATTACCACTCAAAAGCTTGTCCTGATTTTGACTGGGATAGGTTCAATTTTCTTCCCAGGAGTTGGTAGAGTGCTTTGTTTTGGATTCAGTATAAGTATAATGTTGACAACACACTGATGTTTTAGTTGTTGCCAAGTGGTGCTGACCCAAATCAAGGCCATCTCAGTTTCCCTGCTTTACACTGAGGAGGTGCACAAGAAACTGGGAGGCAGCGCAGCAACCAGAACTGGCCAGAGATATTCCACACTACAGAGCATCATGCTTAGTACATAAACTGAAGGGAATTACCTGGAAGAGGGAGCTGGTCAAGGCTCCAGGATGGGTTTGACATTAGCCAGTGACCAGTGATCTTCTGCATTACTTGTCTTTTTTGGGTTCTCTCTTCCGCTCTCCTTTTTTTTTTTTTTTTTTTTGTTACAATTATTATCTTTTGCTTTGCTTCAGTTATTAAACTACTCTTATCTCAACCCTGGAGATCTATTTTCTTGTCTTTCCTGATTCTCCTCCCCTCCACACTGGTGGAAGGAAGCAGAAGGGAGCGAGTAGCTATGTGGCACTTAGTTGCTGGCTGGGGTTAAACCACAACAAAAATCTGTGAAAATTTTATCTGCTTGACAAAAGACTGCAAATCAGAATAGGTTATTGTCAGATGGCTTCCAAGTTCATGTTTGAAAAGAATAAAACATAGTTGCAACTAGATGAATTGCAATGAGACAGTGAATTCAGGATTAAAAAGTAGACATAAAACTCCCTGTGAAAACACATCTATGTTATCAGGTCTTGTTATCAGGTTATTTTGGTCTTATTCAGAGCAGAACATTTTCAGAATACCCAGTCTCATACACTATAGTAAGTGCATTAAACATAGGCATTTCAGTGAACATATTCTATAGGTATTCGTGGGAGACATACATTTAAATCATGATCAGGAGATACATACTATAAAATTTTATTGAACTAAACAACAGAAAGTTTATCACTGGACAATTTTACTTAAAAGATGTCTTTACAAAGACTTTCTAGCATTAGTGATTTATTAAAATGTGCAGCTTTTTAAGTAGCTACAAAAAATAACAAATTGTTGCATTTCAGACTATTCCAGAAAAACAAAATAGTGACATTAGCTTGCTTATCTGTATTGAGGATACAATTTGCCAACTTGTTAACTAGCCACGTCTAGAAATTAATACAATAAATATTGCAATCAAAAGAAAATTACTATGCCCTTTCAACAAGACAACTATCTAGGCTCTAGCAAGTGTGAGGTCACTGCCAAAAGTCTCCCTTTTTTTCTTTATTTAAATGAGACAAGAGCAAAAAAGCCTTGATTGTTGAAATGTTCATCCTGTAACACTTTTTTCAGGAAGGCAAGGTGATACCTCCACTATACAAGATGAGTTTCACCATGACTTATATGTGGCTTAAATAAAACCTTTACAGTTTGCAGAAGCACAGAAGCAACAGTCTGCCACATTTCACACACTTACATATATTTTCACCTGCTGGCTAAGGTAATAAAATGCTTCCTACTTCCCAAGCAGGAGTTCTCAGATCACATCATGTGAGCAAGCAGAGAGCTTCCCTGGTATGCATGCCAGGTATGACAGGAATAATTTCTGCAAACAAAGCATTGTCAGGAACCTTTGCCTAAAGTTACCTTGCAGCCTTCTAACACTCAGGAAGATTTTACACACACACACACACATGCATACATTCAATTTAAACTTTCTCAGGATTAAGAAAGAAAATTACAAAACACAATAAATAAAGCCAGAACCTTGGCAATATCCTTGGCTCAGGGCCCAAAACGCTCATGTTTTACATGTGTTACTCTGTACCTGACAACTTGATTCCTACAGTCAGTATATGAAAAAAGAGAGAACAGTGTCTGGAAATTCAGAGAAATATGCCTTGTGCTTTCTCATTTCATTTATGTTAATACTTTGAAAACTTAATTCAGCAATGCCATTAACAATATAAGATAATTTTAGTTGCTTTTGCTTCAGCTTTCACAATTAGTCTGATCAGGTGGCACGAGGGCATACTTGTTACAGAAGCACACTTCTTCATTTCAAGTAGTAATTGCCAACACATTCGCCTGCTCCATCAATAAAGCTTTTCTTTTTTTCCAGGCTCAATCCCTGCAGTGAAATGGCACACAGATGACAGCACTCAATTAAGTTCAGAATTAATGTAGCATGAAAGCACAGTCTTACTGAGAAGGCCAAGTGAAATTGAACAAGAGGATTGCAGGTATTTTCACCATATTTTACTGCAAATGATCACTCATTTTTCCTGCCGTGGAACAGGTTAGTAGAGCAATGGTCAATAAAGGGGACCTTTGGAAAGCAAGAGGTTGCCTTGAACTCTTTAACATATTAATTCAGCTCTAATTCTTAATATTCAACAGCAACAGAGTTGATCTGCACACCTGTGTTGTTGTCAAATAAGTTACTTCTGAGAGGAAGTTTGATTTTTCAACCACCTGTGTGGGTTATTGGATAACACTCTAAACTATGTGAATAGTTTCCTTAAATTTAGTTATTAAAATTAATCTCTTTCATTGCATGATGAGCTCTCTGGTAATTTATGCACATGTGTACATAGTTAAGAGCATATTTAAAATGCATACATAGTAATAATTTGGGGGTTTTTTTGTGAATCAGCTAACTAATGTGGCTTGAGACACTGACCTTGCTGAAAAACTAAGTTATAAATTGTGTTGGCTGAAAGTTACTATTCCTGTCTCAAGAAACTGAACAGAGGATGAGAGAGGGAGCAAATGTGCCTATGATCAAAACAGTAGTCTTAAATTTTGAGAAATTGAAAAAATTGTAAAAAAATAACTTAAAATTGTCCTGGGTAATTTTGACTCAATCTGTTTAAATATACCTATCTTATTTTTTTTAAATAATTCAGTATAGACCACTGAATATATGTTTTATGATAATAAATGTTTTATGAATATGAAACTAGACACATTTAAAATTAAATTGATACAGGAATAACATTTCAGCTAGGAGAAATGTTTTGGAAAATGCGATGTTTGAAACAATCTTTTTTTTTTCTGTGAAGTTTCACGTCTAGCTATTCCCATTCCTCCCCCAAAAAGACTTCATTCTTTTATTCTCAGTCAGCAAAAGAGTACCTAACATCATCTGGCAAATGTGCAATCAGACCAGACGTGACAGTGATTACTCTTCTACATACAGGTGAGTACTAAATAGAATAAGTAGAATTTCAATACAAATTACACACAATTCTCCTTGGTTTGAATGTACATAGGAAAATTACAGAATGTGTTGATTGGCATGCTAGCATCTCCAAAACCCATGCAAAAGCTTCTCTCACCCCACAGTGAGTTCTGCACAATCAGTGCACAAACCCTGATTTAAAAGCACAGATCTTTCTCAGACTTTTCAGTTTCTCAAGGAAAAGGCTAAAACCTTCAAAGCATCCTTTAAAGTTCAGTGTTCTCCACCTTGTTTTCCTCTCTTTTTCTTCAACTGCAGGGTTGTTTGGTATCTGATATCAGCTCTGTAATCTTCCTGAAGGCATTTACAGGACCTTTGAATTTCAAGTGGTACTAGGAGCCTCTCTTGCTGAAATCATGGCATCATCACTTGTTTTGGTCCCCAGGGGTAAAAGGAAAATCAGTGATACCAAAAAGGAGTATAACATTTAAGAGCTGTATTGAAATTTTTCAGACAGGAGCTTGTTTATCTTCACTAAAATTTCAGAGGCAAGATAATTTGAAGAGCAGTGTGGTGGATCAGAGACTGACAGGTTAAAATAATTGAAAAGGAGCTCGAGTTTTTGTGTTAATTGCCTGCTGCAGGAGAAGTCCATGTGCCATGCATTGAATTGGTGAGCAGAGACCAAATATTTGCTATCAATCAATATTACAAGCATTTAATGAAAAGTTTCATAATGGAAAGGCTGAGTGAGCTGAGACAGATCATTTCCATTAACCAACTCCTCTCCACAACCTACAACTCCATTATGTAGGAGCAGCCTCCAATTCTTTAAAAGCTCGGTTTTCTTATACTAAAAACAGTTTTTGCAGCACATAAAAAAAAAAAATACAAAAAGCAATCTTTCCTGCATCTTCACTAAGGTAGAAGAAATGAATTGGAAAAAAAAAGGAGTTCCTTTTTTTTTTTTCCCCTTGATTCTGTGTATTTTTTAACAGGAGTGACCTGGAAAAGAGCTGAGAAAGGTACAAGGAAAAGAATAGCATAAAGCACTCAAGCCTGTCAAGCCAGATATGATTGACAATAAATTCTAAATTAATTTAAGTAAAACTCCTGAACACGGGACCTATATTCCTATAAAAACTATTTCCTTGGCAGAAGAACTTACCTCTGGGTTGTGTACCTGGCAAAGGGAGCAATAACAGGTCCCCCAATGACTATATACCAGCTTGCTTTCTGAGACAGGGATAAGTGAAGTTTTCAAATGGAAAATGAATGTGAATCCTGCAACTGAATTTACCCCTTACTGGAAGCTCTTTAAACTTAACTGAGGCTGTACAGGAAAATGGAAAGCCTTCAAAGCAATCTAATGTACAACACAATTGCCTCAAGTACCTACTCACTGCAGCTTCCAAAGCAGTCTGCAAATGTCAGGGCCTGAGTCTGCACTCAGCTAGATCTGCCTGGAAGTTATCCAAACCCACATGTTACAGACAAACCACCCTCACAATATGTACACACTTCTTCTCCAGAAATACACATTTTCTTACACACACATTCATGGTATGTACACACTTCTCCAGAAACTCACAGTCTCTTACCCTTATCCTCCATTTATTCATAGACATATTAAATAAGAAAAGGGTGCTTGAGTATGAAGTGAAGACTGATGGAAGGTGAGAATACAATCCAGAGTACAGAAGGGAAAGTGTTTAATACCTATAGAAAGTAGCAACTCGTGTCCACAAACAAGATTAACTGTGTATCACCTATCCTGTCTGCATTACAAATTAAATGCTTGCCTAAGCTATCTAGACCACAGAATCTTTTGAATTATTGTCATCATATATTTTCATCACTCTTTTTGGCAAGAGAAAAGAAACATTTGAAGGACTCACATAGACATTAGTCAAAAGATTGATTCTGTCTGTTCTTGGCTAGAGTTTATGCAATGACACTGGAAGAATTTTTAGAAACTTGTCTGGCATTAGGGTGAATAATCAAGTGGTTAAATGCCAGTTGAATGCCAGTCGAAACTTAATAATGCAATTTTATTAATACATGTATTTGAAACAAAACTAAAACAGGTTCATAGAGAATATATTAGCAAAAATTCTATAGCCTGTCATGTAGATTTCTAGGGAAATCCCTGAAATATTGTCAATGAAGAAAGTGAGCTATGAAAAGATGGATTGGTGTCAGTCTTTGCCAGATATTTATTTTTCTTCATTTATCACAGGAGGAAACTCACATAGTTCAGACACATTTATGATTGTTTTAGAAAAAAATAAACAGGGAGAACAGTTTTTCAAAATACAAATGCTTAGGCTGTATTTTCATTTTCATTAAGTGTGTCATTAAGGGGAATGGAAAGCAAGATAGATATACTACTCCTGGAGAATCAAAGTGGTGGAAAAGGACAATTCTACTCACTAGTCGATCAAGTCTAGATGTAAAACAAATTAGTTAATTAATATTTCACTTTTTTATAAATGTCATTAGTAATGCAGGACAGCTAAAAACAATTTTATAAAGTTTACTGATATATTTATCTTCACAAACATTTGATATTTGTATAAAATATCCCCAAACCCATAAGGAATCATTGGAAATTATTGCTTTTGGTAGTTGCATCAAGCAAATTATATCAGACACCTGCAAGTGCCTGAGTTCTTACTTGCAACTCTTCAGCAATCAATTTTGTTTGTATCACAGCCATCTGTGGGGATCTTGGGCATGTTGATGGGGCACATCAACTAACTCCAGCCCTTTGTTTTACTTGTCAAGAAAGTTATTCTGCTTAAAATACCATTATTTCACACACAGACTATGAGAGCAACTTAACCATCTAAAGCTTGATCTGATGTAGCGACATCTTTACAGCCAGAAAAATTATGTCTCTATCTCAAAGACAGTAACAATGGTACAAAACCTAGACACTGGATCTCACTTCATTGCTCCTTTCCATCCTTTGAGATCAGGACAACCAACCAGAAGGTCTGACCTAGCCCTTCTGTGTGATGGCTTCCCCTCTAACAGCCTCTACTGTGCATTTTCTACCGCAGTTTCAGGAGTGCAGTAAATGAACTAGGTCTCAGGACACTTACCCACATTTTTGGCATTTTCAAAGCTAACAGCCAGCAGGCAGCTGCAAGGACAAAATTGGTCTGTCTGAAGCTCCTTCCAGCTCTCTAGTGGCAAATGTGAAATACTGTAATTCCTCCCTGTATATTTCTGGCTATTATTTTTTATTGAACTAGTTATAGCTGTGTCCCAAGAAAAATAGAGCTCATCAGGTCACAGAAACCAGGCAAAAAAAAAAAATAATTTCTAGGAAACCTGGGGCATTACTTGACATTACTCAAGGTTTCATACTGCACTGCTGCTTCTGCTTTAAGAAAAGCAAAGCATTGTGAACATGCTCACACACAAGCTGTGACTTTCCAAAGCAGACAATTCATAATGGAAGATGACGGGGAGTGACAGGTGCAAAGCAATTGAAAATAAGAATTCCAAAATGGTGGTACCTTTAAAATATTTTTGTTTAAAATGCTTACACAAGTTCATGGGGAAAGGCAGGAGTGGCTTTATGATGATTCTGCCTGAACTGGTACTGGGTTCTGTGTTAAATGCAGACAGCTACAGCAACTCTTAGAAACAAAACAAAAACAAAGGTTTCTACAATTTCCTCAACTTTGCTTTGTAACAGAGCACATCTACTTCAGGTCAGGCATCAGCCACTCTGTTCCCAAGTACTACATGTCCTCAGCTTTTAAATGTGGTACTTTATTATTTTTCTAATCATGAAAAGGTCATTGGCAGCCATTAATCCCTAAAGATTTTAAAAAAAAAAAAAAAAAAAAAAAGAAAAAGTATTTTTCTACACTAGGCAAGAAGGTTTCACAATTTATCCATCTTTATCACCATATGGTCAACTTTTTAAATGCATTCTAATTAGGACTACATCCTAATTAGATCTATATCTTTAGCAGTGACTATTGTGCTGTGGGTCTGCTCACCAAGACAGCTCCCCCGGTTTGTTTTCAGAGGAAGCTCTAACTGCTGAGGCTGAGAAATATGTATTTCATCAGCTGACTATTTTTCAGGGTTTTTCTGGTCAATTTCCTGAAGAGAAACCAGATGCAAATCAGGGTAAGATCATACTTGGCTTTCTGAGGTCTTAACACATTGTAGGGTGTCATTAGAAGTAGTGCAGTAGAATACAAGTAGTTTCTAGAGATTTCTTTTCTAAAGGCACTGTCCTCCTTTCCTGCACACATGGAGATGATGAGGTTCCACAGAAAACTCTCATAGAGAGTTTTGCAGACTTGTCTCTTAAGGAACTAAACCTTCCTGCTCACTCACTGCTCTGAGTTTTGAATTCATCCATTTGGTTGGTGGATGGAAAAACAAAAATCAGGAATAAAGAGAAAAGCCAAGGAAAAAGAGACATGTAGGAGAATTACAATACTTAAATCTATTCTTCACCCATGCCCAGCTGCATCTACAGCACTTGTGAGACTACAAGTCCAAGCAGAAAGACAAGCTGTATCAGTGCTAAAGCAAGGAAAATCTGATGACAGGCGCAGAGCAAAGTGCTCAGCTATTCAGACCAGGTTTCCAGGATGAATGTAATACTCCTGCAACAAACAAGCAGTTTTAATCTAGTTTTGGAGCATCAAAAATATGTGACAAAGCACACCAACAAAGCCTAAGTGCAGGCATGTCCCTCAGCTTCTCACAGAGAGTTTCAAATTCTGTAGTAAGCCCCAGTTGCCTTGTGATCCAGCATTCACTACTGATCATGGGCACAAGGAAGTCAGCAGTAATGGAAATAAAGGAATTAGATGCAGAGAGAGGCTCATGCTGCCTTTACAGAGCACCCTGAGCAGATTTCATGAGTGATATCAGCCTGCCACTTCACTTGCCAGTGCCTGGTTTTCTTAGAAAAAATATATGGATAATAAGGAAAAATATACATGTATTTTTTGGTAGTACAGTATTTGGAAACCTACTAAACTTATTAGCATTATTGTTGGATTTTATGTGCAAACACACTCAAAATTGTGTTATAAATGAAGGGGGTTGAATTTTTGGTTGGTTTGTTTTGCTGGCTTGTCATGGCTGGGTATTTTTTCCAATTTATGATGTTTCCTTTGCTTCCTACCCCCATATCTTTGTTTAAAGTTCTTAAGTGCCATAAAAAGTATTTACATGCCTTTAAGTGAACTATACATTCCACACTGCAATATTTAATCTTCCATGATATTGAGAAAATGCACTCTGTTCTTTGAAGGTAGCAGTACATCTCACATGTTATTACCAGAAAAGGTCATGAAAAGATCAATACATGCCTTGTGCTTACATATCTTACTAGAGAAAATTGTCCTTTACAAGCAATATTAAAAACCTCCCCTAGAAAGAAGCAGAATCATAAGGAATAAAAGTGGTAATTAACAGAAGGCAGATGGAATGCCTTGAACTTTCAAGGTTTGATCCTGTGCAGCCTAAGAGGAGATAACAGCCAGAATAGATGCTTAACACCAAGCACAGATGTAAGCAGAGCTGACTAAGAACAGGGAGGGGGGTGGTGATCTGCATGGTTACTTATTGAGAAGAGGATGAGAATATGAGCAGCAAATGAAGCAAAATTGCTTCTTCCTGACACCCCACCCATACATTTTTTTTCTAATAATGGCACAATTACCTGCTCTTTATAAGCATGAACTGCATTACAGAGCCAGTGAGGATTTTAATCATTCACAAAAAAAAAACAGATAATAAATACAATTTAAAGTTGTGGTGTAAGTTACCAGTTGGCCCAAAGTTTATTTTAATGATTTGTTGCTACTGCTGTTGTTCTGTGACTTCATTTTTGGTTTGGCATAGGTGAGCTTAGCAGAATCAACATTTCCCTATTGTATCCAAGGCATTGCAAAGATTTGCCATTATAGATAACATTTGAAATCCATTCCTTTCCATCATTTAAAATTCATCAGCCAAAATGTTCATACTTATCACAGCTTCCTTCTTGCATGGCTTTGACCACCATGAAATCTGCATCATTCATGTCCTCTTCATGCTCAGAAAATTGAGGTATAAAACAAACCAAGTCTGAGATCCAAGAGGAATTTTTGTTTTCAAAGTTGGACTTTCTCCAATGTAGGAACTTAAGCCAAAATTATAATCATAGGCTCATGTCCACTTACTGCCTAAACTCCTCCAGTAAGTTGGTGTTCAACATTTCAAACTGCCCATCTGCCTAGGGCTTGGCTTCTGCACATGCACATCAGGTAGGTGAGGAAGATCAAAGGATCCAGAATTTTGTACTTCTATCTTGTTAAAACACATAAGACAAATTAATTCTAGATATTTTAACTGAGGGTTTGGCCTAGCAAACATTCCCACAGTACACTGAATAAATTATATGAGTATGGTTTATCATCACCTTCAACCCCAGTGACATTGGCCCATTTATTCATTTTTAGGATATCCTAATAATGGGAACATTCACCCAAAAAAGAAAAAAGCTCTTATTCTGAATATATTCAGAAGTGACTTTATAAGACTCATTACTACAAGAATAACTCATTAAATGCTCCCCATTCCTTCTCCATCTGAATCCTGAGAGTCCCTTTTGAATCCTCAGAGACAGACCAACTTCAGCAGGGGAGGTTGATAATAACTCCATGCAAAACAACCTCCAGCACAGATCCAGTGAGGATGGGGCAGAGCCCTTGCCAGCCAGAGGCAAGGATGATGACACTAGCAACCTGCATATTGTGCACATCACTAGTCAATCCTGATTCACAAAAGAAAACCATTAAATAACTTAGTATTTTGCTAAAGTGGTGTGGGGATTTTGTTAGGGTTTCTTGGATGGTTGGTTGGTTGTGTTTTGGGGAGTGGTTGTTTGTTTTGATAGAGTGGGGGTTTTTTCTTTTGTTTTTGTATGGCTGTTTTTTCATTATTATTATTTAAATCACTGCAAGATTCACAGTTTTTTTAAAAAATTACATTTTGGACATCATCTGGGATAGAAATAAGTTTCAGTGTGTAGGTGTGCAGCTCATTTGGCTTACTAACTCCCTTCAGAGAGCAGCTCAGTAGGCAACCATCTCCATCTGCTGAATTTTGTGTCTTGCTGAGAAACCAAGCTCTCTTCTGGAATGTTGCATGGAAAGTTTGGAGTCTCAGTTTTCCTGGTAGGAAAAGAAGGACCAAAGCAATGTTTTGTTTAATTCTTGTCATTTCTTTTTTCTCAATAACTTGCTTATCTCCTCTCACAAAGACACTGGGACCGTGACTTGCGTGCCTACATCCAAGACAGAGACAGCTTTCAAATCTGGATATTCAAGTTTGTATAGGGATTTTCAGGCCTTTCCTCAGAGTACAATTCTTGTCCTCCTTTCCCTGGTAGGTTCTTATCCATTTTGTCCCAGGTACATGTATCCATCTTATCATAACCCAAGCAAGAATCTCTCACCAGACTGAGAACCAGTTCACTTTACCCAGTTGTCACAGTTTTACTTCAGCTCCTCATCCAGATACTTGCGCAAAAAAAATGGTGTTAAAACTGCTGCCTCCACCCGGTAGCAGTTTCTGTGTCTGGTTGCAGATCTGCATTATTGTAGAAGGTAGAGCCCAAACACAGGCTTGTGAAGGAGGCAAACAGCCCTGATCCCAGCTCTGTAGCTTTCAGGAATAAAAAGGAATTTTATCTCTAATTGTTTTCAAAGGAAGGTCACTTCCCATGCATTGTCTACAGTAGATTGATCTGCCTTTTCTTTTTTATGGCTCAAACATTTAGCTAACTAATAACAGAGCATTTTCTGCAGGGTGTCATTCATATCCTATTACTACCAAGTGACCAATTGTCAGCGTGTAGACCTGTTTACTTAAGCCGTTGCCTAGAAACTACTATGCTTTTCCATTTGAAGCTCAACTTTATTGCAACACAGACAAACAATGAGATGTAACTATGTGGGCAAATAAGCAGCAGCCTGCCTTCAGTAGTTTACACCTATTGTTTCACTTCCCATAAATGGTGATTTTTGTCAGGGAAATAATTTTGGCCCAAGGCGCCCTGCAGCGTGACTAAAAATCAAACAATTTTTTCAGGACTCTTGGAAAACAATATATAACTTCTTTTGTCTTTTCTCTTGGAATCCATAGTCCTGAACTGTTTTATTATTACAGGCTTGAGGTTTTGTTGTTCAAGTTTAAATGCACAGACACTCAAGCCAAGATTGTGTTTAAGATTAGGTACCTCTGTCTGTGAGACCTGTTCTGTGAGAAGACATACAGAGTCAGTTCTCATCCTTCGTTGTTCCTTCACTCTGGAAGGAGTCTAAGTGCCTCAAAATATAGATTTCATTTTAGCCTGTTTCAAATAATTATCTGCATACATCCAGTCATAAATTAAAGCTTATTGCATTGCTAAATAGGTGTATTGTAACTGCTAACTTCACCTCATGGTTATCAAAACCAAACAACCAGTACAGACTGATGGGAAAAGTTAAAGTGAGCAACCACTCCTGATGGGAGAGCAGTCCCTTCATTCACCTCAGTGATTCAGAGGAAGCTGGGGGAATATAGATTAAGCAAAATATTGATTTTTAACTTCCATTATTTCTTAGTCTTGGTAGCAACACAATGCACCTTAGACACGGATTTTCTTAGGCACTGAACAGCACAAACAATTGCCCTTTTCGTGTTCCTCACCTCAGCACATCAGACACTGAAAGCTATAGAGAATCAATAACAACTGCATATAACTTTCCTGCTGAGCATAGGCAACCCACACACCCTGGGCTGGAGGTTTCCATCTGATCCAAGTGTCAGACTGAGACCCTCTCCTATGCAGAGAGTCTGTAACTCCCCAGTACTTAAAAATGCAAACTTCCTACCAGAGACTAATGATAGAGAGGTGGCAATGACTGTGCCCCAGGTCTGGTTTTCTGAGACTAGTCTAGTTAGTCTCCATTTTATAATGTATAGATATGGGCAGATAAAATCGGGCAAAATACTTTTATCCTAAGCCTAAGATTAAATAGGTTTTATTAAGTTCCCTTCATCGCTCTGGGTTACAAACCTCAGTCTGGAATTTTATGCAATTTCAGCGTGCTAGGAAAGGTGATTCAGCAGATTCAGTGGAGATGAACTTTCCTTGAATCTGCATTAAACCTCTCCTGTCACTCAGTAACCTTTCCATTTGCTTCAGTTACATAACCACTCTTGAAATAACATATAGATTTACTATAGAAATTCAGTTGCTCACACCGATTGTGTTTGCAAGTGAGCACAATCATTGACCTCGAAATATCCCAGCAATAATTCTAACTAATTCTCTAAGAGGTGAAAATAAATGTTCTACCAAGATATGGTCACTATAACAACCCACAAACCTAAGCCTATGTCTTGGTTTAGGTTGCCTGGCAAACCTGTTTGGGGTGTACATGGAACACTTGTTCCTATAGTGAGTCCATATATGCTATTACACTCTATACAGGTGCCTTAAACCATGTGAGAGTGAGTTTCAGTATGCAAATTAGGTTTTCTTGTTCTCAGTGCAAGTTTATGCTGTTAAACCAGCACATCCAGTCAATATTTAATTTAGAGTAGACAACAATATAGAGCAGACTGATTATTTGCCCAATGGTCATTGGCAAATTATGTATAAAAGAGCACAGCATGAAGACAGTGAAAAAAAAATACAAATATCATCTCTTTAAAAACGGATAGTTTCATTTCTTGCTTGTCTGAGCAACTACACAAAAAAAAAAATTAAAAATCAATGCGTGCAAAGAAAAATTATCAAACTGTGAACAAGCACTTTCTCCAGTGCCTGCTAAAAATGTCTGCAGCCATGCTAAGCTTACATTACATACAACTTCAAGTGTGTGGATCTTAAAGAAAATATCATCTGAATTACGTAGGGTGTGCAAAAGCTATAGAATATTTTTTGAGCTCAATTGGGTTTATGTTTTCAAAAATAAGTTCCAGTTCTGTATGTACCTAAAAAACCCTGAAAAATTCACATTGAGTGTTCCCAGTATTCCATATGGATTAGTAAGCAAGGCTGAGAATAAGCCCAAGAGTAACATGAATGAGGCACTTTGCGGGAAAGTGCAACAAATACATTAGCAAATATTTTAGTGATTATTTCACTAATGGTCAGGAAAGCATGGTAAAATGGCTTTTGAAATATTCTACTGATATTCCTTGAAAACACAATTCTGACAAAAGAAGTTTTGTTTTTCAAAGGTTTGTCCATGAACATTTCTTTCTTCCCCTTGTTTATCCCCCTTGTTTTCTACCTATCACTTTTTCCTCAGCAGAGTCCCCTTGATATCTATTCATGTACTTTCTTTCCCAGACACACTCATACTCTCTCTCTCCCTCCATTTGTTCTGAGACACAAAGAATAGCTTGCATGTTGCCCAAACTTATCAGTTACAGCTAATAAGTTTTGACTGGTATAAAAGACTTCAAGTTCTGTAAAGTGGCAGAGTATGCAGACAAATTCAAGGTTAAAATATTTAAAACTGGCCCACCATAGAGACATAAAATAACAAAAATCCAGATATTTCAACTTCTAAGACATCTTCATTCTCCCATTGTCTTCCAGTACATATTTTGCAACCAAAATTTGTCAGGTTTAACATGCTCCCTCCACCCCCAGCACGAGACAACTTTACTTAAGAATCCAATTTGTCTGCCATTCATCAATGCCCTCCACGTGAACCTCATGGCATCACAGAGACATTTCTATCCCCTGCATTCACAGTGCTGGAGTCTCCTGAGCCAACAAACTGTCAAATTAGTGCCAGCTCATGACAGCTTTATGATATGTAATCTTGTTCACCAGCAAATGGTCTGAGACCCCCTGCTTGCTACTGCTGTCATACAAGAAATGCTTTTTGTGTGTGTCTCTGATATATTTATATTTTGAGAGCAGATCCCAGCTGGGAAAGTAGTGGTTTTGCCTCACAAAAATCTTTCATAAGCACACTTAACTGCTCTCTCCATGTGTTACTTAGAAAGTAGCTTTCAGGATTTTGCTTGAAAGGTTATGTTAGGGAATAGGAAATTAATTAAAAATTAATTTAAAATGTACTCTGTCCTGCTGATTCAATATACTTACTCACCCAGCAAGTAAAAAATCCTTACTCCTTCAACATTCTGTCACAACTGACACAGCGAAAAAAAGGAACTTGCCAGGGCTATGTGGGCTGTAAAGTCCATGTATCAAAAACTGAGGTGCAAATAAAACAGGTTTATTCAAATATATTCACAAAGAAGAAAATTCACAAGGAAACATATCTTAGGGTTTCAAAATGATAAGCAGTGGACAAGAGAACAATGTGGAGAAGTAAGGAAAGTAGAATGTACCCCTCTTACACAGTATTCTTTGAGACAGGAAATGAGCCTTTCCTTTACATAACTTTATAATAACCTTGTTGTAGTCATTACAATATAAAACAACACCAGTACAGCTGATTTTTCAAATGTGTCCTGAAATAATCAGCTTTTACATCCCTCTTTGTATAAGTGACAGTAGCTGCCTGCATTTATTTCTTAATTGGTGGCAGAATTACCACAAGAAGTAGCCAAAGGGAAAAATTAGTGTGTGAGAAATGCTTAAAAGCAAGAATGCTATTTTCAATTTGCTTCATTTATAATTCAAAAGATATAAAGGGTGTAAGTCTGAAAAGTTCCCATCCAAAGCACCCTAGTGAAGTCTGTGGAAAGATGAGGATTTACGGGAACGAGCCCTATAAAGAAGGGGAAAAAAACAAACAAACAAAAAAAAAAAAAAAACACAAGGGGACACACACACAAATGAGAAATATCAGTGATGACTTGAAAAAATTAGTTCTACAGTCTTACCTTCAAAAAGTTCCAAGTATAACAGAATTGTGCAAGAAAACAGACTAATTTTCCTCTACTGCCTGCTCCTCAGTCTAGAGAACAGCAGAAAACAGTGGTGCTTTTGCTTAAGAAAACCTGTTCACAGGTGCAGAATGCATTTCTAGGCTTGAGCTGCTGGGTGTTAACTAACAGAGCACTCAGACATACCTTCACATGGAGCCTAGCAAGTAGTACACCTAGGTTGCTCACATAAAAAAACAATTAATGGACAAATTTTCCTGACCATGCAATCAATCTAGCCATGTTAGAACCTGCAGAGACTACAAGGCCGTGGAAAACAGTCTTGTCCTTCATCAAAAGCTTAACTCAGGAGCTTGGGCACCAGGGTAACCCAAGCACTGCAGCTCCTCACAAGGCAGCTGGTAACTACCACACATTCCTGCCACTCAGCTCTTCACCCTCCATACACCAGAGGGGAAAACCCAGATGCCTCTCATCTCATGGATGAGGATTCTGTAGTTTTCAGAATAGAAATCATTGCATATGTTCATCTGCTACTTTTTAATTGAAGTTAAGACACATTTCTTTGGGGACCATGGAGTGTAGTACATTCTTACATGGCTGATGTTAAAGCTCTGCAATTAACCGAAGAGAAGAATCTGCAGCTCATCCCATTTTGGCTTCAGTTTATTAGAAAATTTTGCTTGTTCCTGTACTCTGGCCAACTAGTGCTATGTCACAGTCTGATCGCAGTTTGGTATCAACAGAAAATGACAGCACAAGTAAGCAAGTTTTCATCTCGATCAAGCCATACAAATTAATCAGTTCAAAAGAACAAAGCTCACAGTTCTTCCATTCCTTTTCTTTCAGGAAGTGAAAATAGCCATATGAATGATGATAGAATTTTGCAAAATAATTTGTCCACTGGAGTTTCAGCTGGCAGAACCATTGCAAGGTACCAGTTGGAAAGAACCTCAGAAGGTGTTTATGATACTTTTAGTCCTTTAGGTATTTTCTGTCTTCAGATGAGAATTTTTAGATCATGAAGAAAAGAACATTATATTGCCTAAGTAATTGTTCATACTGATATGACTTAAAAATATTTGAATTAATTTTGTTTAGTAAAATCTCAAATCCATGTGAATTCATTTAGCCAGGGACTTCAATGCAACTAGGAGCTTGCCATGTTGTAAGAATCACAAGCACTATGCCCTAAGCCCAGGCAATACAGGCAGTGGCCCTACCTACACCTGCCTGCCTATGAGCATCTAAAAATTGCTACTTGGTCTTCTCTGTCACACACCAACAATCCATCTTTCCCATTTACCTGCCATCTAATCAGAAACAGAGAAGTGACCTTTCCACTTGCAAGTTAACAAGTTAGAATTGCTGCTCACTTCACAGAAGGACAGGCAGAGACTTGAGCAAATATATGATCTACAAATGTATTTCTATGATGCAAGGCATAAAGCCAAGAAGAAAGATGGGTTATTTTAGTCTTTTTTTTTTTCCCAGAGAAATCTCATGCTGTAAACTACATAAATCTCCATCTCTCCTTCCTCAGTATTAGCACACAGAAAGGAAACTTTCCTCCTTAGTGCCAGTTTTCAGTCTAAACAGAGCAGAGGAAGGGAGGTGACCAAGCTCCTTGACACAATAAAAAATGAAAGCCAATCTCTGGTGTTCCTTCTGAGATGTATCCTTTCACCCTCACGGTGTGTCCAAAGCAGGTAAAAGGGCTACAGGTATTGCAGTGTATTCAATACTTAGTACAGCTTGTATTTATAAATAATATATATACTCAAGTATATCTATAAAATATTCTTATTCATAGTGGTCTACAATCCTTGCATAAACGCTGCTGCTTTGAAGTTAAATAAAGAGTCATCGGAGTACAGGCTATAGCGATAAACATCTCTATTGTATAGCTGAGCTTGAATCCTTCTGTGCATGATGCCAAGTTAATGAAGTTACACAATTACAAGTTGGTAAACTTGTGTTTTGTAGTCAAGGAAAAAATGCACAGATCTCAGTATGAAATGTACTCAGCCTTAAATGCTCACTACAGTTACAAACAGTGACATTCACAACTGTCACTGTTGAGTGACAAATAAATTCTAAGAAGGAATGGATCATTATGGCAGATTTTGAAGGAAAGTACTCTAGAAACCCTTCAAACCCCAGTCTGAACAGACACACAGTAATCACGATATGGTGAGTTCATGGAGCCACCTGAGAACAACTCCTGAGAACAATCTGTATTTATTACAATTGCCAGACTCAATTATACTGTGAGTGTATGTGCTTTGGGTCCTGAGAACAGGTAGATTGCTTTCATGGAGAAATTAGTTCTGCAGGGAAATCGGATCAATAAATCTCTCCAAATGCACCCAGTGTCTTGCTAATTTTCCATTGCTTACTGCTCAATAGAGGAGCATTAGCCAACCTGCCTTTCCTTGATCAAGCATGTCATTAACTGCCCCTAAAAGAAGGGACCTGCTGTGCCATACCAGATTCTCTGTCCTCTAGAGGATCAGGAAGAGCCAGGGTTCCAGCCATTGCTTCACCACTTAGGGCTGAATTTGGGTTCAGGCTTCACATAAAGCAAGGACTGAAAATATCAATTCTAAATAAAGAAGAGCATGACTCTAATTCATACTTTGTTTCACGGAAGGTCATTAAAATTAATTCTCACCATTGTGCTAAAGCTTCGCATTTGTTTTCAAAAAGTAACTGTTCAGTACTAATAACAGATGCTCTATCCAACTAATCCTTCACATGTCCTGTCATTTGTTTTGGCTTTCAAGCTTGCTGTTCTTAATGGGTTCTTTTCCCAAATAATGGACATCATGGTAGATGCTGTATCAGTGCAACAGACGGATGTGTCTCTCCTCCTCCCCCCCTACACACATATTTTCTGATGTGCCTTTCCAACCCACTGCCAGAGTGTTAAAAGCTATATCCACACGCAAGAATTATCTTATTTCAACCACAATGTACTGTACCTGTAGGTGAACTGTGAGTTAAAAGTGAGCACCGTTTCATAGATAAGATATTAGAACAAGACACACAAGACACACTGCATTTAATTGCAGGTTCAGCCAGGATTCCCTACAGCCCTAGGTAAAATCCATAATCCTTAAGATAGACCTTTCTGATCTGCAAAATGAGAACAGTTATATTGTCCATACGTTTTGGGGGTTTTTTTGAGCAATTTTGAGGCTTACTGTTCTATACTTGCTGATGTTCAATATTTAACATCTCAGAACATGGACAGGGATCTCTGAACATTTCAAGGAAGAATAAGAAGAAAAGCAGAAAGTAATCCTCATAAGTCAGGCTGTTTCTTTTTTCATGCATATATATTTATAGAAAAACTAACAGTTTTCATTCTTTCTTTGCCAGAAACAGGATACAAACTCCTTGACACAATTAGATAGGAAGAATCAAAGCCCATCTGACAGTTCTCTTCATGAAAAGATTAGAGCCATGACTGGAGGCAGGATCATCTCTTTCTCCTTTTCACTGACAAAATCTGTGATAAATTGCTATATAAACCTCATTCTCTCTCTGTGATCAATTATGTAGGTGTTGTTTGATTTTATATAGCTATATATATAGCTATAGGTTTCTATATAGGTATATAAAAATCACACTCCAGCAAAATATGGCACCAGTGCTTGATAGACTACATGAAGATGACTTCTGTGAAATCAAAATACCATTCTGATTCATAAGACAAATTGTAAAGGAAAAGTAGTGAAGCAGTATTGAGCTAATATAGAAATAAAAACATATATATATAAAAAGTTCTGATATACACACACACATCTATACTCCCACACAGAGAGTGTATAGACATATAGAGAAAAAAATGTCTTCATCCTACATTGCAATCATTAATAAATTGATGGGTTTGTAGAATATATATATATTTATACATTTATGTGCTCCACAGAAATTACTCAGGCACCATTCTTGTATGATTCCTGTTCAGCATGTGCACCAAAGCACGTGCTTATTTTAAATTATGTGGCTGAAATTAAACAGTAGTTTGTGTCCTCCATCTGGGCAGTTTAAATATCACAGAGAAATAAGAATTTTGTTTGGTCCTGATTAGGACTGGACTTCTACAGGTCCTGTGCACAGCCCATCAAATACTCTGAAGTCTTTCACCTTCTTAAAATTTTGGTTTGAGATCTGAAGATAGAATTAAAAAAAAAAATTAAAAATGGAAAACCCCACTCATGTCACTAGCAAGAGCTCGGGGGGGACATGCATACACATAGAAGGCTTGAGTGTCACTGGTAATTGTATGCCATTTTTGATGCATTTCTCCAAGTTAAAGGCACCTGAAAGAGACAGAGATTAAGTTTTTGATAGTTACCTTTAGTCTTATACATCACTAACCACTGACATTTTACATTGCATAACAGGGAAAGCCTTAAGGAGAGGCAGCAGCAAAACACACATGTGCACATTGCCCCAAATCAATTCCGTTTCTAGGGCACCCACGCCCCTGAATTTCTGATGAACTTTCCCATTCTGGTGCCCTCTGAGGTAGGTGAGACAAAGGTTAAGAGACACAGTGTGCTAATAAAGAGACAGCTGAGGCTGCCAAGTTTCCTGTTCCAGCAAACACTGACATTGCTTCAGGAACAGAGGGGAAGACAGTCTGTTAAAGTACTATTGTGATAGCTCAAACTTCTGCAGAAATGAGGGGATTTACTTTTTTTCCCCCTCTCCTTTCTCCCACCTTCTTGGACACTTACAACTACAAACCCTTGCATTTCTTTGTGGACTCGATACCACAATACTGACTTAATCTCACAGCAGAGTCCCACTTTAATTTTATTTAGCTTATAACACTAAGCTTCTGTAGCAGCTTTTCAAAGCATTATACTGAGAACTTTCAGAAAACAAAAAAAAAAACCCACAAACATTTTTTGATCCCAAGGAGTAAGGAAAAGCATCCACATAATATTTTATTACACGTGACTAGTTTTCACTGCTGAAAATAAGCTTTGGAGAAGGCTACAGAATATAAAATCAAAGTCCAAAGAATCAAGATGAATATATCTAACACCAATTTCCATTGAAATTTTTGCTATATGTAATTGAGAACACTAAGAGAGAGTCTTTTCTATATTTGCATAAGTAATATGTTGCACTGGAAAAAGATTTGTTTTTAAGCTTTAAAAACACTGCTTTAAAAACATTGGTAGGACTTCATCCTGAAACATAGAGGATTCATCTTTTGTGAATAGCAATGCTGAAACAACTTCTCAACTCTCCCCAGAATTATTTCTTGAAGCATTAGAAGTATGGAAATAAATTAATATAACAAAACTCTAATTTAAAGAATTCTAAACGAGTCCATTATCTGAAGAGAGATATGAGAGTAATCTAGCCTGTTAGCAAATGGCATCTAGCTCACATTCTGAGCATCCTGATTGTAGTGAGCTATGTTTGCACTCTTCTGAGAGTCCATACACCTCCCTTTCTTAGCCATTAGAACTAAAATTAGTATTTAAGAGTTGGAGCAACTTGGCATGTGAAAAGGTTAGTCCTCATATGACACTAATTTAAGTAGATCAAGAATGCTATCTACCTAAAAATATACATTCAGCCACATATGCTCAATGAAGAGAGCACAGGATGAAGTTCTGTATCAGGGACTTCTGCAGCAGACTAGACCATAATGATCCCTGCTGTCCTCAAAATCCAGTCCTCAAAATTAAAAATAAACAACAAAAAGACCCACAACAAAACCACTACCTCAGAAAAACAAGATATACACAAATAAAAATATCACCAAAACCACACACACTCTCCACACCTGACTCTTTTCCCATTCTGTAGTTCTGTGGAAGAATTTAGTTGGCTTAGGAGGGGAAGTGAGCATCACCTTTGCTAAAATAAATTGAGTTTTCATCTCAGAGAATTTTTAAAGTGCATTATCTACAGCATTCAGACATGAAAACTGTCTAGCACACATACCCTGACTGTATTAGATGTGCTTTCCAAGCTTGGATATGAGAGTTTAGTCCCCCCCTTGTTTCTGAGGTCAGAAAGGGCTAACAGTACTTCAAAAGAGAGCGCATACTCTCAGCTGGATAAGTTTTTCACTGTGGGGGGAATTACAGTCCCAAAGGAAGCTCCTTTCTTCTGTTAAAAGGAGAAATTTTGGCTGCTGTGGGAGGCAGAGCTGTGGTAGAAGGTTTTTAATGAACTCAAGTAGAAATTGTGTGAATTAACAGCTGCGTCACTGGATGGGGAGTCAGGAGATATGTGCTCTATTCCTGGCTTTGTGACCTCAGGCAGATCGGTTTTACTTAATAATTACTGCACTGCAAGTAATTGGTAGCCAAAAAATTGTGGAATGCAACACTCATACAGCACTGTTAGCCATTTTATGTTGCTTTCAGTTTAGTAGCAAATGAGACAGGAGATGTCTCAGCCCTTCTGAAGACAGAAAGTGGAAAGAGAGGACCAAACCCAGGGCCTGGTTTGCTGAGTGCCACATTCATGCATGGTGTGGAGCAGACTGAATGGAGCAAGTGAGACAGACATCCAAGAAATATGATTGCCCTAGACCCACTGGCCAAGCAAAGAGTAACATCCAGGCAGCAAACACCATCTCCTCCAACTTGGTCTTTTCAAAAAAAGTCATCAGTACTGCAGAAAACAACTGGAAGAGTTACGTATTTCAAAAATTAAAATTCAAAAACCAAACTAGAAATCATCAAGCATTTTAACACATAAGCCCAGTAAATTTACAGAATTGTCAAGCATATTTAGGGAAACCAGCGAAATATAACAAATTGTACAACAGGTAATATCTTGGCGTCTGAAAGCAACATGGATGGCTTAAAGTTTGGAAGAGTGGGAGGATTATTAGTCCTCTAAACTCTTTTATTACAAGACCATAAATCACTTTGCTATGTATTATAAAACAAAGTCTATATCCCAAAGTCTAATACAATTTAGAAAGGCATTATGCATGCTCTTCCCTTCTGTTTTGCAGAGTCTTTCCCCATTTGGTATTAACCCAGACAAGCTGTCTCTTCACATTAGCTTCAAGCTGCCTCTAAACTTTCATTGCACCCTGTGCATGTGATTTCTGTTCTCAATCTGCACCTTAACCAGTAAAGTTTATAGTTATACTGTCAATATTTTCCCTGGGTCAGGTCAATATTTGATTTCTTGGCTTTCTTCATAAACAAAATTAATACTGCAGCAAGAAAAAGCCCACTGAGTTTTATCAGGTTTGAAACATAAACTCAAAAAGGAAACCTCAGGTGTCTTTTGAAAATGGTAGGGAAATATCCCAGTTATGATCTTTAGACAATGACTGTAGTTCTTATCACGTACCTATACTTACAAATAAAAAAAAAATTATCTAATCGTCTTCAGAAGCCACTCCCAAGTATTAGGATACAGTAATTTAATTTGCTGCAAATTAAAAATTACACGATTGTGATTTCTTTCCCCTTTCTACATAAATTTGTGGGGCTGTAGAGCTCAGTAACCCAAAAGATTGTTACAACATAAATTCTTCATCAGAGGAACAACCCAAAGGCAGCAATTCCCTGGTGTGCATGACATTCAGCTGTATTAAAGGTGGTTACTGCAGTGCTCATGTTCAGTGTCCAGTTTGCCATAGTGAAAATAAAAATGCAAACCAAAAAGCCCACCCAGCATTTTTCAACTCTCTTTGCTGTGCAGAAAAAGGTGAAATGTACTGCTATGGGGTAACAGAGCCATACAGCTCATCCTCAGTGGGCAGGAATGGCCTCAGACATGATGGGCAAGGACTTGGCAAGCACAGCTCAAAGCTGGGTCTCAGCACTGACAACTTACAGCAGGCTGGCTCTGCGCACCCGAGGATCAAAGGCAAAAGCCTCATGGTCCACAGCCCTCTTCTCTAGAAACACACCATCAGTTTCAACACCTACAAAACATCAGCTTAAATCCAGCAGCACAAGGAGAACACCTTTGTAAAAGGCTTTTCAGCTCCAGCCCAGTAAAACCAGATTGCTCAGCTAAATTAAAAGCTGGAATTTTTTTTTTTAGACCATTCAGGAACAATTACACTTATAATGAATTTGTAGAAATCTCACATTTGGTAGCCACTATAAGCACATTCCTTTTGTAGTATTTATCACCAACACGCAAGCACACTCCATAAAAATTACTGAAAAACTGTGAGAACAAAGAGTATTTTTAGAAGAGATACATTTTATTTCTGCAATCAATTAGCATTATAATGGAGTTTCTAGAGACTGAAATATTTCAATTATTATTTTATGGGAATGGATGTAAAATGTTTTGTACTTTTCCTGTATTTCCTACCTATATGTGAACGAATTTTGTTGAAAGAGACCAGTCTTGTCTTTTCTAACAAGCCAGAAAGGTTGAACCCCTATCCCAATAAGAATATAAACACATTAAGAAAATGCTAGAATTGCCAGACCGCGTGTGCTTTCTACTACTTTGAGTGTAACACCAGCAGGTTTTAGACAGTGGAAATTCTCCGATCCCATATTATTCCAGTAGTATTTGCAAGAATTATGCAAACCCCTACCACTTCCCCAGTATTATGGTAAGATGAACCTTAATCAGTAAAACACAGCAGCCTGGTACAGTGACCAAAGGCAGTGAGAGCAAACATCACCAGGTGGAAGCCAGGCACAGCCAGGGGAGCCCCACACCACAGGGTTTGCCTGTGCAATAAGCCAGGCTCAGCTGCCCTTCCTGCCTCTGACCATTCTTCACACCCACCACATGTCATTTCACACCATGAGATTCCTTCTCAGAGCACAGAATAAAAAAATTACCTGTGTTGGCCCCTTTTGCACTTTAATCCTGCTGACCAGGGACACAGTTTGGCAGGTAGAGCTATCCTGAGCTTATTATTGGTGTTCTTTGTTTTGCTTACCTGTGAAGCATGAAACAAGTGTTATACATCAGAGAATAAAACTCAAATGCCTGCTTAAATATTAGTCAAAATATAAATTACTAGTATAGAACCTCTGCAAAGAGTATTTCTAGATCTACTTCCCAGGGCCCAGCAAGTAACCAGACACTTTCCACAGAAGGGAGCCAGCCTAATTTCTCTTGTTGCTTTGAGGAAGGCTGGATCCCAGGACAAGGAAACAGCAGCCACAGAAGACCCAAGGCCTGTCTGTTCTAGGCAGGAGCTGCAGTCCTCCTGAGGACTAACAGCAGCAGTTCACCTCTCTAGGCAGCACAGCAGCAGCCAAGGAGCCTCTGGGCATCCTGGGCTGCCAGCAGCTCCTGCAGGATGGGCAGCAACTGGATAATGCCTCCTCGGACACCAGAGAAGGAAAGGTCCCAAAACAGCAGTATCTGGGGGAAGAAAGAGTCTGCTTCAGCGTGTACAAACCCAATTTCCTTCCTGATGTCCAGTCCTTTCCTCCCTCAATAAGGCACCACTTTATTATGTTACTTGGCAAAGAGCAGTTTGTTCAACACAAGGGTAATTAGTTTAAATTTTTCTGTGTCAGAGCTCAAACCAGGATTTGTGAGTGACCTTTAAAGGGTCCTTGTTGCTGTCAACAGCATCCTGACAGGAAGTTAGAGGTTCATTGCAGTAATAAGCAAAGCAGTGCTGCTTACTGACTGTGTATACATCTAGTAACCTGACAGTTACTGCTCCCAGTTGCAGGGTAGCAGGGGGAAAACTTGGATTTTCAGCTGCCAATTCAAGAAAAAAAAAAAAAACTTGAAATGTACCAACAACACTTCCCCTCTTTCTTAACACAAAAGGGAGAAAAGGCATATTTGCCTTGTCATAGCACTCTTCCTCTCTGTCCTCAGATAAGAAAGCAGCCTGGGATTACAGTAAGACTTTAGCAATTACTGGAGTTCTGCTCTGAGAAATCAAGGCCCTTTGCCTCTAGAGGCCCTGCTCTTGCACTTCCAACAGAAGACTTCCTAGCAGAAGAGGAGGTCTGGCATCTTCATTTCTTTCCATTAATCAAATACTCCTATGGGTAAGCACCTTTTAACAGAAATTATCTGTTATCACCAGCATGACTGAATATAATTTGTAAAAGCCTTATATTGTGTCCTGTAGCAAGCCATGGATTTTGGCTCTTCATGTGTATTTGTGCTAACTTGTAATGGAGATAATTTAGGGGGAGAGAGGATTTAAAACAGTTTGCACAAAAATCTAGTCATGTACCAATCCATAACAAACCAGCTGTAATCCAGCTCTGAAGATTTTTTAGGCAAGATGTAAACCCCGTTGAGGCTTTCAGTCTATTACACAGAAAAAGACTCCCCAGGCAAGTCCAGATGCTTAACCAGAGCTTTGCTCAAAAGCCAGAAAACAGAACAGGAGGTCACTGAAGATGGGGACACATGGAAGCTGCAGCTGCATGGGGCAAAAAAGATGCAATGAGACAATGAAATGTGTTGAGGTAAAAAATGGTTTATAACAGTCACCTGTTTAAAAAAATATTTTAGCAAACCTTTACTGCCCATCTAAATACAAATAATGCCTTTTACAGAGATAGCACATGGCATGACTGATCTCAACAACGTCAACCTACTCAGCCAAAACCAATCACTGAAGTCTGAGCTGTTTCTCCAAGTTTTTGACAAAAACACCTCTCTTCTGCTCCCCTGGGCATCTGGCTCACTCTGGAGTCCCTGACTTGGCTCTGCTCCCACACCTCTTCACCCATTCAGGAGCTGAGTCTCCAGGCCAGCCATGGCTCTGCAAACACCATTTCCCAAGAGGCAGCAGATGAGCGTACGCTGGCCTGTTTCCACCTCAGATTTATTGCACTCTAGGGACAATAAATCTTAATATTCAAGGAAAAACAATCAATGTAAACTTATT
The DNA here is from genome assembly GCA_025920805.1 of Petroica traversi. Lineage (NCBI taxonomy): Eukaryota > Metazoa > Chordata > Aves > Passeriformes > Petroicidae > Petroica > Petroica traversi. Next base: position 10,667,033 of record JAHLSL010000047.1, read on the forward strand.
ACAGATGCACAGTTTATGAGCTTATTTTTAAAAGTTAGTCAGAGTATCATGGTTTTTGCTTCATTGAGTTTTGCATCCCTTTTTTTACCCCCATTATTTGACTAAGAGGAAGTCAGAGAAGACAGTAAAAGTTAGTTTTAAAACAAGTACCTCCTTCTTCCTGTCTTAAAAGCAAAGTATTCCCTAGATATTTGAAAAAAAAATTATACCAAGACAAAGAGTTACATTTGCCTGCTATTTATTAGTAACATTATTCACTCTAAATATTCATGGACTGGACACACAGCAACATGGATACTGATGGAAGAACAAAAATAAGTCCCAGCTTTTACATACTTTACATACCTCATCAGGAATCATTCCTGCCTCAACTTAGGCAAGAAGCAACAGCCACCTCCTGCTGCTGCACAGGCATCAGCAGAGTTTTGGTGGGGGACAAGGAACCTCAGCCAGACAAAGAAGAGAGCAGAAAACACCAGATATTGGAGGTCTGTCTGCCTGCCCTCACATCTCCAGGGCTGCCAAGTCACCTCTTCACATTTCACATCTCTGAGAACAGTGACTGCTCCTGGCCCCATTTTTCTGGATTTTCCTCCTAAGAAGCATCCTTTGCCATCCATTTACCTAAGACAAATGCAGCCAATTATGCACCAAAAGTTTCTTCAGAACTGCATCATATATTGTAAATGCCAAGGATGAGCATTTCTTTTTTATTTTGTCTGTTTTACCAATATCTTACACTGTATTATACCAAACCAAGAGGTTTGGAGAGATTTGTGCATGGAGCCTTTTGTTTGTACAATTTATTTTATTCAGTGCATAGAATTTTCTACAGCTGCAGCACCATATTCTACAGGAAGAAATGCAATATAAGTATTCCTAACCTCCAAGGAAGCTGAGGTAAAAGAGCCCTCTACTAAAAGCTGTGTTTTCTCACAAGATTTGCTACACTTTATGACCTCTGTTTCTCCTGCACAGGTCTCAGAAGAGTAGCATTGATCACTCAAGCAATAACAGCATAACTTCCCTCCAATGCTGTCAAACAGTCAAATCCAGGAGATATGCACCATGTTTATGAAAATGCTTTCTCATTCTGCTGATAGCAACAGTGCTCACTAAGCCTGAACTTTTAATTGCCCAATATAATCAGAGAACAGTCTTCAAGGCCTACATTTAGCTAAGTTTACAAATTTGCATGTACCCAGGCGTTCTGCAGGCAATGAAGAAGAACATCCAGTTTTTCCTCCCAAAAGTGTACTGCATAACTTTTTAATCACTTTATTTGGGGAAAAGTTATGGAGTTAAATAGAAGAGTGTTGATGGTTCCAAACTTTACGGAATATCGATTAAATTCCTTTTCAGTACAAAACTCATTGTAGAAAGAGAAAAAATATGAGAAATTGTAAAGTAAATCACAGCAAACTTTCCACTTATGGCAACTGGAGGATAAAACACGCAGTATCTGACAGAGAGAAGATTAAGAGGACAAAAGAATGAATTGGTTGGACATGAAAAATTGAAGGAAAGACAAATTCGGAACTGATGTCAGGCCACACATTTTAATTGCGGAACTGAATGCCAGACATTAACACAGAGCTGGGGTCATCCAGAGAACCATCAAAGGGCACTTGGGGGACATTGGGCACTGGGGTGCAGCAACTTCCTACAGAAAATCTTACTGGTCTGTACTTACTTGTACTGTAGCTGTGTTACATGAAATAGCTGATATGAACTGGGGTGCTCCTTCAAGACAAAGAAAAAAACCCCACAGAAATAAAGAAAATAGTCATACCACTGAGGCTGTCAATCATAAGCAAAAGAAAACTACAGCCATTCAAAATAAACTGCCCCTTCGGAGCTGAGGTCACCTTGTCAATATCAATCTTCTCATTTTGATGCACATTAAGAGCTATTGGAGTGTCCCCTTTCATCCTGTGACTGTGAATTGACCTTACTGACACTACTGAATACAATATGGTCATTTAGGGATGTGGTAATTATTGGTAACTGCACTAACAAAGTTAGTAGCACACAGGGCATGATTGCTCTGGCTTGTATTGCCACCTGGCCTTTATTTTAAGAGATTTATTCTCATTTCATATGCCTTGACACAAACTACGTACACATCAGTCCCTTATTTACAGTTATTTTCCATGGGATTCTCATGACTGCTTCTCCTAAAAAAGAGTATTTCCACCTGAAAAAAAAGCCAAAACAAAGCTGTTATTTAAACAAGTCTGAATTAAGCCTACAGAAAGTCATACTACCCAAACACAAATAGTATCAAAATCTTATGACAGTACCATTCTGCATTCCCTGTCTTCTGTCAGAATACAACTCAGCTGGGTGAAGAGTGAGACCTCCTGCTGGGTGTTGCAGCCTGTCACTACAGAGGTGACACAACACACACCCCAACACCTCTGACACACACCCGCCCATCAGGAGCAAACCCCACCAAGCTGCACCTCCCTCTCTCCAGGATTACACTCTTCCAAAATTAATCAAAAGGTGAAACTGTCTCCAAGACTGGAGATGGGAAGGGCAGGTGCCTGAAATCTGAACACACGCTCCTTTTTGCTCAACTCCTGAGCAACTGAGCCCTGTGAGCCCCAGAGTGGCCGTGCTGGGGAGCAGTGGCCAGCCCAGGCACTCAGGGCAGCTGCTGCACTGCTGCCAGAGATAAGGCACAGAGCTTCCTCAGGCAGCAGCTCCTTCGTCTGAAATTGCCTTCACTGATTTCCTGACGAAGATATATAATGTGATCACTGCAGAGATGACTTTTTGTTAAAAGGAAAGAGAAATAATCAATAGTAGCTTGGGCTGGAAAGGGACCTTGGAATTGATTTGGAGATGACATGCTGGGCTTAGGCCCAAAGCAGAGATCCTGGCCAAGCAGAGTCTAATGCTTTTAGAGTTCATTTAAAGATGACCCCAAATTAAATTTCCAATTGTAGGGGTCTAATTCACTCCAGATTGTTTAGAAACACTGCTAAGAAAAAAGAAAAACCCCAACACAAATACCCTTCTGAGGTTTTGGAGTTCAACTTAATACATTTTTAAGCAGACCTTGTATTTTATCCCATGCTTGTTCACTTTTGTTGCTATAGGTTGTCACACACTGCTAACCCGGAAGATCAATTAGAGGCGAGTTTCCCCGACAGCTTGCAAACACGACTGCTTTCTTCACACTGTTTCTATTCAGTGCTACTTCTGCCATAGACAGACCCACATTTCTAAAGCTATTTATTTACCCTTGAAACAGATACAAGATGCAGCGGCAAGGAAAAGGCACAATACTCCACCTATTTAAACTAAGCCCTCAAAAATATTTTGCGTCGTTTTGCCGTATCACAAGCAAGACTCAAGAAGTCACCTGGCTTTAGAGATTGCCACACGTTCATCCTTCCAGACTGCAGCAGTCCCATCACATCAGATTCATCTGCAGTGCAGTCTTACCTGCCAACTGTGCCAGCAGCATTTGCTTCACAGCTGAGAGAAAAGCGAGAATAAACCACATGCTGATGACCCGGCAAAAGGTCACTGAATCTCACTGCGCTGTGAAATGCCACTGCAGACATCCAGAAAAAGACCCAGAGCACCAGAAATGCAGCAGTGACAGAAAACCTGTCATCTGCTACTCAGAGTATTTCAGTAGCTCCAGCAGCCTGAGCAGTACCTTTGCAGAGTTCTCAGTGCCAAAGCCCCTGTGTTTTTCCCTAAAGCATCACTCTGCAAAGACAAGGAAGAAGGGGGTGAATGTGGTGGAAAGAAGGGAAATAGAGGTGAAAATCACTTCTTTCAAGTGAGTCATACTCACTTTGACTGTTTCTTCAGCTGTGTCTTGACAAACAATTAATGCTAGATTTTCACACTACCACTCATTTGGCAGGAGATATTTAAGTCAATACAAAACACAGATCGGATTTCAAATTAGCAAGATCACCAGTGAATTATATGACGAGAACGATAGCAAGCCTGTGCTGGCACCAGGCTTCAGCATGCCACCTGGTATTCCAGATTGCACTGATTCCAGCCTGTGCTGGTCCCCACCACCTGGTGCATTGCAAAATGCCTCTTCTGCAGTACTGCAAGGCTTTCTGAGCAGCCCTCTTGGAGGGAGGGCCCTTCTGTTTCCAAGGTCACCCACACTTCCAAGGAACAGCCTTGCAGAAAGGCTGCTCGGCTCCATCAGACCTTTATTTGCGTTCTCTGCAAGAGCCACACACCACTTCAGCCTGCTGGCTGGCCAGTGGTCCTACCACTGCACTCCTCCTCATGGCCAGGACTGCTTCCTCATGCCCATTTTGCTCCTTGAAGGCAGCTGCACTCCTCCTTGACGTGATCCACAGTGAGCACCCCCTCTCCAAAGGGGTGTGCATGATTCTGCCCAAATCAGCTTCTCCTTGCTGCCAGAACTTTATGGAGCAGCTCTTTTCTTCCCCTGCTGAGCCAGTTTGATACAGCTCGTGCCCATCTCCTGGCCACAGCTGGGGCCAGACCATGCAGTGAAGCATACCCAGATGTGCCCAGAGCACCCCTCAGAAAGCCCTGCTCTTTCTGGCTGGGGGGCATCTTGTGCTGTATCATCTGACCAGGAAGCAGAACTCCTTAAATGTAAACAGGCAAACCCCCTTTTCCAGAAACAACCTGGGAAAGGATCTGTTGCTATATTTAGCAACAGATAATTCTTTAAGTCCAAACAACAATGAAATAATCAACTGTAGAGCAGGAGAGGTCACACACCTAAGATACATTGATGAGAAGAGAGAAGTCATACCAGCGTCCAGACCAGTTTCCCCACTGAAACCTCAGTTCTGGCAGGAGTAATTCACCACTACTGTTGCACACAGGCAGCTCTGCATTGCCATTTATCTTCTTTAAAACTAAGAGCAAAAAACTCCAGGGGTGAGGGCTGAAGAAAAATTGGCAGAGACTGCAAGCCTTGGCCAGGGCCTCTGTAGGAGTGCACACAAGGACACAGCACACAGTACCTGGTTCCAGCCCTTGCCAGCCTCAGGGACACAGCAGCTGCACCCCATGCCAGAACACAATGTTCAGAAAGCAGCACAGCCTAAAAAACATCAGCCCAGCCAGCCCCTTGCACTGTGTGTAGCAAGTAAAAGGACTGACAGAAAATTCATTAAAACAACAGCATACTTGGCTTAGAAAGTCATTTTCTTGCATTGGTCTGTGGCTTCTAAGATTTCCAGCAATGACAAGGAATCAGCAGTGCAGCAGATTCTTCCATCTCACCTGGCTCCACCACCTTCTTCCAAGTGCAGCAGCTTTCACGGCCGTGTTTGAAACAAAACAAGTACAGGAGAGTTAGGAAGTGACTTCACAGAATATTCTGAGTTGGAAGGGACCCTCAAGGATCACCAGGTCCAACTCCCTTAAGTGAATGGCCCACACAGGGCCCTTGACCTTGGCACTGTCTGCATCGTGCTCTGACCAACTGAGCCAATAAAAGATCAGTGTCTGGTTGTATTTTGGGAGGGAAATACATGAACCGGAATGAAACCTGCCAAAATGAAGTATAATAGTTTTGGTTTTTTTTTAATATCCCACATTTTTCATTTACAGGATAAAAATATATGGAATTACTGCTTTATGACTCACTGCTACAGTGTTCTAAATCCAGCACCAGGAACACTAAAGGACATTTGCCATCCTGTTGCTCTGTTTCCCACCTTGGCAAAAGCAGATAATTTATGATCTCTCTGCTATCAGAGTAGCTTAGAGGCTTCTTGCACTTACATGAGTAAAAACCATTGAGACTGTTAGAGTGGATGTAGAATAAAAATGCAAAATATGTCTACTATATAACTCTCCATATTAGCTGTAGCTGGAAGGAAAATAGGAGGCTCAGCAGATTAATTGCTTTACTCATTATGGCAAATTATCCATTCCAAAAGGCAACCAGTGGCATGAAAATAATATGTGTATGTTAGAGGACATGAGCAGAGGGGTAAGAATTCCCTACCATTAACAGTGCTAGTTTATATTTTTAACTTCACTACAAATTAGCCATACATTACTAAAGCTTCTCAACAGCTCTCTCAGTAGAAATTAAACCTTGAGCTCACAAATATTGACATCTCTGTCTTTTCATAATAACAAACCTTAAATAAGATAAATTAATACTTTTCTGCAGTGATATGGAAAAAAACCCTGATTCAATTCATGCAAGAGTAGCCTCAAAGGCAAAAGTCCACTTATCCTGTCCTCCCCTAATATATGCTAATTAGTTTCAGTGAGGACATTAACATTTAAGAGCAGCCAGGTCTGCTGCACCTGCTCTGGTGGAGCAGAGAGGCAGCTGTGGAGGGACAGCCAGGAGCCCAGGCCACCCTCAGGGGGGACACAGAGAGCCCACCCCAGCCCACAGCAGGGCTGCAGGCCCAGGGCCCCACCCTGGCAGCCTGGGGGAAGAGCAAGGGAGGAGCTCAGAGAATGTCCTACAGCCTGGGATGGGGTGAGACACTGATCCCGTGAAAGTCAAAGAGAAACCTCCTCTGGGCTGGGAGAGTTAGGCTGGGCTCTGCTTTACACCATTAGGCACAGATGAATGAAAGGCACATTTCCCTACTGAGCCCTTTTACCCAAAAAACAGCAGGATGAATGATGTCCTATATATATATATATATATATATATATATATATATATATATATATTACAGTTCATTTCTTGAGAAGATGAAAGTGGCATCTTTTAGTTTTCCAGAAGTGAAAGGCTGGATCGCTATCTTTCCCGCTTGCAAGCCTCAGGGACTAACAGGCATCACTCCATCTGGGAGACAAAAATCTGCCCTTCCAGCTGAGACCAGAGCCCAAGAGTATTGATCAAACATCCACCTCCCTTCCACATAATAGAATTTCCCAGTGAGCTAATTGTTTTTCCTTCTTTCATCTCCATAAATGAGGTCAATGGCAAGGGCAAAGAAGAGAGAATTAGCTCTAAGTGTTCTTGGCTTCAAAGCAAGAGGGCCAGAACTTCCAGATTTTGGAGAGTGCTCTTCAGGATTTATAAAGTACCATGGGACCTTCCAAATATCTGAATTTAGAATTGCTTCCACTTAGGACACAGCTTGTCTGCACTGCTCAGAGATTTATGGTTTTCTACACTTGCTGTTACAGTTCGGCAATGCCACTTGTAGGTCACTGATGGCCTTCATGCTGTCCCTCAGCAGTGACCAGCTGCCATCCACAGCTCATAAATACATTTTGCAAGTACACATAGAGCTTCCCAACAGATGTGGCAGCAGGCACTGCATCTCCTCCTTCCCTTCTGCATGCAGTGATGAGCTGAGCAGCACCTCCCGTGCTGGGAGTGCAAGTGAGGCAAAGGAGAGTGGTGACAGTGCTGGTTTAGATACACACCCACATCAGGCTTTACAGAAAGGAACACTCAACAACCAGCAAAGGTGCCAACGACAGAATTAAAACCTGATTCCTGAGAGAAAAGTAGGTACTTTGGTCTTTTATTCTAAAACAGCAGTTGTTCTCTGAGGTCTAGCCAGCAGCTCTCCTCTCTTGTTTTCTCCCCAAAGCATGGGCATTCCCTTGGGGAGTGAAAAAACCCTACAGGATTCATCAGTGCCTCAGGCTGAATTAATAACAAGAATCAGGAATGATGGTCAGAGAAAGGCAGCTGCAGACTTCTGCTTCTATGGGTAGGAAAGTGATTAATTTGCTGCTGAACTCTTCACAGAGTGTTTTCCCATATTTTGGGGACAGCTAGAATTGAACAGAAGTTGCACTGATAGTATAAACAGCAAGTTCTCTAGCAGAAAGATTTAAAAAATCCCCCAAAATCAATCCACCTCCACATGTCTGAGTCCCAGCACTACTAGACCAACAGCCTGAGTGCTGCTTGTGTGTAGTGAAGCTTCTGGCACCCTCAGGGCTATTGTAGCATATGCTTTACCACCCTCAGGCTGCCACTGAGTCGGAGCTGCCCAAGCACAGGACAAGATGGCACAGCCAGAGCAGGGATGAGGCTGTGCAAGGTGATGGGACAGTGATGGTCTCACCAGACATTTTCCTACCAGTCCCCACCTCTGCAGCACAGGTGGGAGGCGGGCTCTCACCTGCTGGGCAGCCAAACACCACAGGTGGACACAGTTTTACAGCCTCTCTGTGAGAGCAAGGCACACCTCAGTGGTGAAATTCCCAGCTGTTTGCTGTTCCTTTGTTAACTGTAGAAAACAGTTGTGCATTCTGGAAAGATGCCTTTAAAGCCAGCTCTGGTTTTGTGGGGTTTGCAGAGAGCACCTCTTAAGAGGCAGAAAGGCCTAGCAGATGTCACTGGTCTCAAAATACACCAGGTACCCTGTCCTGAGGGACCAGCCCCCATGAACCAAAAGCTACAACACAAGTAACGTCAGTAGTAACACCATGTCCAACATTTGTAAATGGAATTCTGCAAAGCAAAATTTTTATTGGAACATTCCTGACATTTACATTTACATATGCTTTCACCACACTTTTGCCAGAAAGGACACCTTACAGAATATAAAACCTGCCAAAAACATATGCAGTTCAACTCTGGGAATAATTTTTGAAAGTCTGTTCCTTCCTGGATGTGAGCAAAGGTTATTATGTGTCTAGAATAGATCCAGTCCAGACAGATGGAGCATCGTGGGGGGAGGAGGACTGAACTCAAGGTCTGTTTGTTTCCTGAAGAGCCTTTGGTAATGAACTTTGTAAAAAGACTTTTTGTAAATCCAAGTGAATTAAATTGCTTTATATAGCACTGGGATAAACAACTTATTGACAATTAGATCTTTTTAAAATTGCTTAAGCAAGGAATCTTGGAAACAGAAGAATAAGCAGGAAAAATTGGATAAAATAATTTTAAAATGCACACCTGTCAGTAGGCTGGAAATTAACCCTCTTCCAAAAAAGAATTTCTCACTTAAATCATATGATCAATCCCATCAAAAGTCAGGCATTTATTAATTTCATTAATAAAGAGTTCTATCTTTCTATTCAAGCTATGACCAGTCTCAGATCACAGAATCATCTATCAAGATCCTCAATAATGCATCTTGTTCCCTGTGTTGTTATTGTCTGTAATGAATAATGTGCCCTAGAAACTATCACATGATCCCAAACCTCTGAATCTTTAACAGGATGCAGTCTTGCAAGATTTACAGCCTCTCCTGATAATTTTGGGAAGGGCATACAGCACTACAGACACACGTTGAAAATTTGAGCATAAAGGAGAGTTCCTATAACATAGTGGTGTTTTTCTTTGGCATCAGATATTTTACTCAAAATAACCAACAAACAGGGAAAAAAAAGCAGTACAAAACCAAGGAACTTATGATCTTAAGCCAAAACTGAGAAAGAAGACCTGAGACAATCTTAGCAGGCCTCATGAGACTGAAGTTGTTTTCAGCTACAGCTGATATTATTTTAACCTATTTTTGCTTGTTTCATTTAACCCTGTTGTGGTCCAAAACTCTTGCTCTTACTCAGGCACTGAAATGCCAGGTTTCGTGCAAACCCCAGAGGGAAAATAGGAGCACATTTCAGTTCAGTCCTAACTGTGATACATCCCCTTCCTAGCCTGCTCCATCCCCAGCACAGTGGTTTTACTCCTTTTCCCATCCCTACAGAAGAAGCAACGCAGAATAAAGTGTTCCTGATCACTCCTACCTCTTTCCCATGACACGATGGTGGGACTTCTGTCTCCAGGTCCTCCTGCCTGCTCCTCTCATGGGAAAACAAGACAAAGATTTGTTCAGGCAATTCAAAGTAAAAACCTACTGCAAATATACAATTTATGTTTGAGTTAACTTTTGAGTAAGCCAGTCTTTAAAAGCTAGCTTTGCTTACATTCAGGCTACACTCTTCTACTACTTAAAAAAAAACCTTGGGAACTCCTTCACAGATATTTTCCACAGATAATTTAAAATGAGGCTTAAATGGCAACCTGTTTATACCACAAAAGGTGAAATCAGTAAATGGATGATACTGTAAAAAGTCAACTAGCTTTTAGTATTGAATTTCTATGGATCATAGGGCTCCTATGAAACCTGTCCTTAAGAGTAAATGAAAAATAATTACAATAGCATTTTTGGAACAGGTTTCAAGCATGATTCAATGGTGACTGCACCGAGCAGGAGGGGCTCCAGCAGAAAAGGTAGGAAAAGCAAAGACTGGCTCAAGACTTTTCCCCCTCCTCTGCCTCCCCATGAGTTTTTGCCAAAGCAGATGACACACCAAACTGAGCTACTTGGCAGTGGAGCAGAGTATTGATCCAAGGCAAAAGTACCTCCCCCCTGTTTTCTTTCTTTAGACACCACTGATAAAGGAAATTGGCAACATTCCCTTGGGATCACTATCCAAATGCCCACATCCTCAGGCCATAATCTGGAACCCTGATTTTTCACTCAGGAAACCTGGCATTTAGCAACAGAAATTCAAAGCCAAAGAGCCAGTCTCTCCAGACTGCATCGTCACAGATGACCCATCTCAGGTTCACTGCTAAGTCATCTTGCTGCCAAATAACTTTTCAACCCAACAGTCTTCCAGTGTGGGAATTTAAGAAACTCCAAAAAAGGAAAATATAACCCAGAAGGAAAATTTAAAAAAAAAAAAAAAAAGAAGAGAAAACAAATTCAACTATACCCAGCAATATCTTGGGAAAAAGAAATGAATGAAGGAAAAAGTTGTGGATAGCTGTTTATCTGATTTTATACAGTCAGCATAGAAATGCTTTATCATCGCCTACAATACAAGAACCCAACATTTTTAGTACTGTATAGAAGCACATATCTTGTTTGTACTAAAGAGAGTTAATTTTCATCTATTTCCTCTATTTCCTCCATTCAGGCAACTACTTAATACATTGATCTTCCATGCATTTCTATTTTCTCCACCAATACATTTCTTATAATTGGAATGAGCTGCTCTATTAAGCTTCTTAATAGATTCTATGTTCTCCAAACCCAATAACTTCAGGACAATACATTAAAATAGACAACAAATTAAGCTTGGTGTTTGCGAATGTGAGACCCCATCAACAGTGACCTTTAAAGTTACTGCAAGGACGGTGTTTAGAATTGGTTGCAGAGAAACCAGCATCTGATATGTGTAATTGCATTAGTTTGTGCCAATGCTAAACACCCTGAGACTCTTTTGGTGGTCAGGAGCAAATGACAGTTCTGATGTGAAGCAGCAATGCCCAGATGTGCAGATGTCAATGAACTCACTTAGAGCTGTGGGTCCACAGTGGCTGTGGAAAAAACAAGCCCTCTGTATTTAGCTGCCTCACCCAGCCCAGACACAGCCTGGTTTGAGTGATGGAGCCTGGCCTTAGGTTTGTGTATGTAAGCAATGCTGAGCATTACATGCAGTGCAGAAGTATTTTGCCTGTCTAACATATTTATTTTAATTATATCAATTGGATCCAAGAGCTGTGCCACAAACTCACATTAACTTAGTTTGAAATACAATGTGAATAGAGTTTTTATTTGCAAACCATTACAAAGATGTAATTCCATTTAAAAATAGCAAGCAGTATAAAATAATTCTCTCAAAGCTGGTTAGCCCTGGTATGATTTCTACCTCTGCCAATAGCTATACAGTTACCTCCACATGCATTTTATTTTTTCCTAAGTCAGTCAGAGGGGTTTTCTGTCGCAGCTGAAGAACAAGGTGACCTGACAATGTCAGGTCCTGGAACACATGGAGCAACTGGAGCCAGGGGAGGGGGATGCCTGACAGACACTGTGCAAACTGCTGGAGTGGGTATTTACCAAAAACCCACACCACAACCCAGCCTCCAGGGCAGGACAGGACACCCCATCTGCTCCAGCTGGTCTATCACCAATTCCAGCCTGAAATCAGACTGAAACAACACTGAGAGTTAGGAGGAATGAGGCCTGGTAAAGTGAATTGATCTAGGCTGCCCAAAATGGAAGATTGTTTTCATCTAGCTTTACCCTTCCTGGGAAAGGTTTTATTTAAACGTGGGCTCCCAGCCGCCCTTCACCTGGCAGTAGCCGTTGCTAACCACTTGCTCCATGGGTAACATCAGCAACAAAATTGCCCTTCTGGCTGCCAATCAACCCCTCACACCTCTTTCTAGGTTTAATTCCAATGCCTGTTTCCTTGCAATTTCAGTTTCTCTCCCAGCTGGCACATTTCTATAGCCTCACAGGGTGAACTCTTGCTGTCGAGGTCCCCCTGCTCACAGGCACACGTACACATGTGAAAATACTTTGGCATACAGTTGATTTTGTATTACCCTGCCTGGATGACCTGTATGGCAACTTCTACCAGCACATTACTTTTTTTAGCATGGAAATCATTGTACAAAGGACTTTGCTTTTGTTACAGTTTTTCTTATTTGCCTCAGGCTTGATCAGGAGCACAACTGCTAATTATTTGCACCTCCCACAGCGCTGACTGGGCTTATCCAAGATAAGAACAGTTCAGCTCCTCATTGCACCACCTGCCAGCCCAGGACTGCTGCCAGTGATTCCCTCTGATAACCCAGGCTGTTTTAGCAGCTGAGGAGGAGCAGTAAATATTGTTTGTTTTCCTAGGGCAGTTTTACTTGGAGGCTGTGGTGAGGGCTGCAGGCCTGGGGGGAGGCACAGCTGAAACATTGCATGCTAAAACCAGGCCATAAGCACTGGGAGAGATTGCTGTTACTACTAAAACCAAGATTTATTTAGCGTTTGGGGACAAAACCCAAGTACCTCTGTTAGCAGGCATGTGGTGGCTCTCCTCAAAAGCAACATTACCCTCTCTCCCAGCCGTGCAGGGGCTGTAGCTCTTTCCAGGCTGCCAGAAAAAGAGTCCTGGTCGGGCAGGCTCCCTGGTGCTGGAGCCTTCCCTGCGGAGCTGTAAATCGGGGAGCAGGAGCAGCTGCAGGTTCTGACCTGACTCCCTGTGCCACCGCCTTGTTCTCAGCAGGGCTCACAGCACACACCAGCTCCCATCTATAACCCGCTGCTTATTAAACTTCTTTTCATTTTAAAATGAAGAAAATTTACAACATTTGCTCTCCCACTGAAGAAGGCTACCTAAACAGAAAAAAAACAAAAAAACAAAAAGTATAATCCAAAACAAGCATCTTGTACTGTCTTCCCAGGTGCAACATTTTCACACTCAATTGGCTCTCCGAGTGCTTCTCAACGAAAAGAAGATTCAACTCCACCATTTCTGTCTCTGGCAGAGCTATTATGGATAAACCAGATTTTTCATTACATACAAATAGCAAATGTGAAAACCTCAAGTCAAATGTTGCAGTGGTAACTTCCTAGGCACTCAAAAAACCAACTGCTTGTCACACGTGAATGCATGGAAGATGCAAACAACAGCACCTAAGGTGGAAGTTTGCTCACAGCAGCATAAAAATAGGGTTAATAGGATTAGACCTAGCCCATCACAGCTGGACAGAAGCAGAAAGAACCCTGCAGAAACAAAGTCGTGGTGAACCATCCAGTACTACTCTGTGGGGCAAAATGCCAACAATTTCGTTGTAAATCTCTGAAGGCAGCAGTTGTCTACTCAGCAGAGACTCTTCAATTATTCAAACTTAAATCACGATTTCATATTCACATGACCTCATCTGAATCTCACAAGGGAAAAAAAAATTACTGACAAATTAATTTGAGTCAGGCATCAGCCAATATCATATAGACAAAGATGGATGCATTAGAATTTCAATATCAGTAAACAGAACTTTATGAGATTAATTAAGAAAATCCCAAAATACTGAATGTTTAAAAAAAAAAATCTAGACACATTCAACCAAAAGCTTTTGTGTGAGGCAGCCTGTTCCCCTGTGGGATCTCACATCTGAGATAGCAAATATTACTACAGTGTAACAATAATGAATTTCAGCTTGATGACAAAGAGTAAACTTATTCAGGAAGGAGACCAAGAAATTACTGATATTATCTGCCCCATTGCCTGTTTGAGGATGAAGTATTAAAAATAGGTATATCATAGTAACTACTTGATGCCATATATGGCATGAAAAATAAATTCTGCTGCTCTTCCAACAAAATGATTGTTCCAAAGCCTTCTCTCATGCAGAGAAAGACATCAACTCTGTTAATTTAAAAGGATTGAAACCATCTACCATCTCTCCTCCCCTTTCATCTTAAGCCTAACAATGCACAAAACCAAGCTGGCTGGACACAGGAAGATGTTCCCAAAGAAGCAAGTTCCCTGTCAGTGTTTACCCCACAGAAAATCACAGAGTGGCTACACACATTTGGGAAAGGTCTGATGCTGTTTGTCCAGAAAGCTAGAGTCAGTGAGGGACCTACTGAGAGTCTCAGGGTGCCAAAACTGGCCAAGAAACACAAGATCTGGATGCAAGACTATTCTGAAGATCTGCTAAATAACCTAGTGAGAAGTGGAAAAAACTGAGATGCTTTCACGCAGGCGTAAATGATCTAAGCACAGGAGTGAGCTGCTCTGATCAAAGATAAAGAATTTCTAAAACTCCTACCCAGCAACAGCTGATTTTCACACCTTTCAATAAAAGATTAGCCAAGGGCAAAATTTAGGTAATAGCTCAAAGTAAGGAACGTATCTGGAGACACTCATGGGGGTTTACTTCCACTGAAGTCCACTAAGACAAAACACAAACAAACAATATTCTGTTATTGACATTCAAATACTTTATTATCTAGACAGAATATGCAGTATGCATAGAAATATACTGAAATACAAACTCCTCCAGAACACTCCTGTATAAAATCCACTATTTATAATTCTACACCTTATTTATGTACATTACCAAATGTATTCAAGAGTGTGAATAAGGTCATATTTGTATTTCTTTCTTCTCATGAAAGCACAACTGGTATAGTCCAAGGCCTTTTTGTTTCTTCAAGAGAAAATTGCACAGCTACCCTATTTCCTCATTTGGCCTGAAATCTGATGAAATTTTACATACTCTTCTCTCCCTTGCTAGATCCTTTCAAGCTTGACTTCTGCCTCTTCTTCTCCCTTTGTCCCAGAATGCGATAGACCTTTTTCTTAGCCTCCTTTTGCCTCTTGAATTTCTGCTCATCCTCCTTCTTCTTAACTTTGAGATATTCTTTAAGCTGCTCCCGATGTTTTACTTTGGCTTTCTTTATCTTGTAATTATTCACTGTACTCAAGGCACTGAGTAGGGCTGATATCTAAAACAGAAAATAGACAGTCAATACACATGCAGCTCAGTTTTGGTGAGCAAGAAACAGTTTAACCTCAGCAGAGACACACATAATGAATCAGAGATTCAAGGCAAGTTCCTAATTATCTCTGCACCTGTTACCCAGTTTCTAAAATGGTTTAATTATTTATCCTGTTAGGAAGTTAATCAAACCTTTAATTTTTGTGAACTCTGATTTTGGTTAGATAGCTTTTAAAAGGCTGTGCCTAATTGCCACTATAGAACACTTAAGCTGCAGTTTTTTATTTGACTTGTCACTGCCATGCATTATTAACACAGACAGGATTGGAAGCAAATACTCTGCTTCCAAAATTGAGAATTAGAGTGCTTGCAGAGGCAGGAAGATCCAAACTGCAGCTGCCAATTTAAGTCACCCATAATATGAGAGCACTAAATCCAAGTGAAATATCCTGCAAGTGCTGTGACAAGGACAAAAGTCATATTTAGGTTTCAGGTGACCTACCAGTCTAAAAAACAGACACCATCCACTCAGTGACAGTTCCATATACATACTATGTGCCAAACAGGAACAAAACAAATTGCAAGTGATCATTTTTCACTAGGAACATATATATCTTCAAAATTAGCAGTCGATTCAAGTGTAAAACAATAGTTAGAAAAGCTTTAAACAACACATTTACCCTTCAGGAGTCCTTGTTTCAGAGTAAGTGATAATTACCTTCTTTTCATGAGGCTCCCTGATAACAGCTGGTCTCCACTGGTCTTTTGGAGTCTTGCCTTTCTTCTCAAGATTCTTAGGCTTGTTCTTAAAAGGCAGTGCCTTCTGCAGTGCTTTAGGAATGTGGAGCTTATTGAAATGCCTCTTCTCCCTCACAATAGGCTAAAAGAATGAATATAGAACATAAGACTCATGATATTAAAAAGCTTTTATTTAATTTTTCATCTTTCACAAAACACCACAAACCAAAAAAGAAATACACACCCTTCGAAAAAACCCCAAACCAATCAAACCACAAAAAACACAATCCAAAAGTCAAAAACCAACATTCTCTGACACCTTGGACTGAACTGTACATGGTGTGTGAACCACAATTACTACAGCAGAAATCCCAGTAAGCTTCTGGAGAAGACTTCTACCCTGCAGATTACTTTGTAAATTTTAACTCACCCACAGCAAGCTGCTTTCAACTGTTTTATTTCCATCTCATACCAGGACTGTGCCTTATGGATAAACCATTGAAGTCACACACACATGTCCAAACGTGTATTTATACTGCTCTCGGTTTGCAGACACACTGCAAATTTGACTGGTTTGAAAAAACAGAACAAAAGAGAAATGTACCTTATAGAGAGAATCCTTGTTTTGTTTCAGTTTGATGCCTCGCTCATACCTCAGCTGGCCTGTTGTCTTCATCCCACTCCAAGTATCTTTCTCACCTGCTGGCTTCAGCAAGGATGTTACGGGGTTATAAAACGTTGGGATAGAAACAGGATACCAAGTCCTAACGAAAACAATATCTGAAAGAAAAGGGAATGTTACTTGGCTCTGAAAGAGTTCATCACGTCCACTCTAAGCAAAGATTGCCTGAACAGAACAGATACTACACCACATGCTAGCACTGTGTTTGGTACATATTCTAAATGTCTTCAACTTTTGGTAAAAGCAATGCAAAACCCCATAAAGGCATGAACAGCACGCATTCCTGAAGAGCAGGCAGCTGAATACCATCCTGTTCATCATTCACATTCAAGAACAAGCAAGAGAATGCATACATGTAGATGTGCCTGTATAATTACTGACAAAACCAATTTCCTTTGCCTATTTTATAAGAATTAACTTGCTTTTATTTTGCACTACCCATAATTTTGGTGGGTTTAGAAAAACAGGTCATATAAATCTAAATAAGTATAAACTCATATTCTCAACATGACAGTGGCACTCAGCAAACACAGGAGATAACTATCCTCTTTCCCCAAAAGGCTACAGAAAAGCGTTAAGTGGAGTTACAATGCCAGTCCTTGGGTTTCTCAGAAAAGTGTCCTTCTAGCACTTGTACCACTAAATTCAGTTCATCACGTTTAAGGAGAAAGGCTGTGTAAAACACCAAAACCATGCTGTGTAAATAAAGTATCAAAACACTTGAAGATATGTCTTCAACTCAAGACTTTTCATCTGCATATTATATGACTTCTGAGTACAACTGAAAGAAATCCAACACAAAATACACTTCTTTTTAATTTCACTCTGCATCTCACAAGGTATTTCTTACTCTATGAATTCACATCTCAATTATCAGATCTCAGAATTCTGAGACACGGCTTTGCAATCTGTGAAGAGGGATGAAAGTTGTGTGATAGCTTACATGCAAAGTGCAACTTACCACTCATCAGCAACTTGTCTTCAAATGTTGCTCTGAAAGCTCCCACGGGAGCTCGGAGAGCCTTTTTGATCTGCCCTCGGATCCCGCTCACGCTGCGGATCGCTGCACCTTCGAATTTAGCCACTTCCAACTGGGAGTTAAACATGCCCTGAAAAGGTGAATTGCCCACCATCATTCAAGATGCCAACTCTCCCTCTGTGACCTGTGCAGGCCACAAAAGCATAATTCCCACAAGTACATCTTATAAAGAAACAGAAGCATAGCATTGTCTTTAGAGTAAGAGTGCTGATCACACCAAAAACCCTCTGAGCTGACTTTAGGTGAGCTACTGACAGCAATCTACTTAGTCACATATCACAGGCAAGGTTTCTAAGCATTAAATACATATATTTAAAATTCCAAAACAGAACATATCTACAGAAGCCTTACAGTTCTCCTTGGAAGTAATTTGCTGGAACATAGGATACCTTACAAGCCAGCAGGCTGTCTTAAGTTGGTAGCTGTGAGATTCTAGTACAATACAATTCTTCAAGGTTTGTGTCTCTTTCATATATCACAAAAAAGGAAGAAAAAAAATCTGTCTATGCCTAGTGCAAATACTTGAGTGCTTAATTGCTGGGATCACTTTTAGCTGCTTGCAGCCTCAAATGCAGAATAATCGAAGCTCTCCCTGAGTCTGAAAGCCCAGCTAAGTACAGCAGGAAGGTCAGTGAAAGTTCCCTTCTGCAACACTTCCCACCCCAAACACTTTCCTAACTGTAACTGAGAAGTCTTAAGCACTGCTAGAAGTTTCCTTTCACTCTAGAGCTGAAATTTAGTGGGATCAAACTGATACCTACCAGGCACAGGTTTACATGCTCCAAAAGTGTCTACCACTGCTAATCAGTGGGTTTTAGGAAGGAAGCAGGGGGTGGGAAAAAAAAAAATCACACTGAATGTGATCAGGAGACTGCTCCAGAATTTTTGTCTGGTTAACAATATTCCTTGGCTAATAATCAGTACCTTTAGTGACCACATAGAAGGCAGCTCAAAAAACCATAAACAGCTCCTAAGATTGCTGAGATCCTGAACAGCATTCAACAATAACTGAGAACTTCTGCCTCAGGAAAGACAATCCCAGGTTGCATTCCTTCCTAACATCAGTACATCTGGTCTTACAGGATACATACCTACAAACTTACCTTAATAAAACAAGTGTTCTTATAAATTTTGAATGGAAAACCAGTTAGCTTTAATTTCTTTACAATAGTTATGGATTTATCTAAATCCAGCACAACTCCTGTCGCAGCAATCCGGAAGTCAGGCTGAAACAGAGATGGAAAGGCACTGAAATGTGTATTTCTCAAACAGCGAAGACACTACTTAGAATCACAGAATCAGAACATCATCTTTGTGGTCCTCCTCTGGAGCTGCTCCAACAGGTCCCTGTCATTCCTGTGCTGAGGGTTGGCCTGGAGCTGGGTACTCCAGCTGGGGTCCCCTCCCTCTCCCTGCTGCTCACACTGCTCTGCTGCAGCCCACATGGGCCATAGCCATGTCCAGCCTCTCAGCCATCAGAATCCCCAAGTCCCTCTCCACAGGGGCTGCTCTCAATCCCTTCATTGCACAACCTGTACTGACACTGGGATTGCCCCAACTCTGGTACAGGACCTTGCATTTGGCCTTGTTGAACCTTTGGAGTTCCCCCAGGACCACTTCTCAAGGTTCCCCTGGAATTCCAGTCCTCAGGCATGCCCACCACACCACTCAGCTTGGTGGTGCCTGCACACATGGTGAGGGTGCTCTCAAAGCCACTGCCTGTGCCACTGATGGCCACTGCTGGTCAAACAGTGCTGCTCCCAGTACAGACCCCTGAGGGACACCACTTGTCACCTCTCACACCAGGAAAATGAACTGCTGACCACCACCCTCCAGATGTGGCCATTCAGCCAACTCCTCACCCACTAAACAGTCCATCCATTGAATGAATACCTTTCCAACTTAGAGAGAAGGACGTTGTGGGGCACCTGCACTTCACATTTCACTTGTAAGAGCTCCAAATTTCTAACCTTTACAGAAGCACCACAGCTTGAAAAATGCAGATTGACTAGTACAGACTAGTTGAGGTGCTGCTGACATAACATTCCTACCATTCACTAATGAGATTTTCAGAACTGCCATTCTAATTACCTTGGAAACAATCTAAAAGTCCTTGTGATCTACCTCCCTATGTTCTTTTTATGAAACAGAATCTTACTCAGACAGAAAGTCTCAAAGGAGAAGAGCTTCGTGAACTGCTCTAAGTCACTATATTATGCTAGGGACACATGATGAAAATAGCCTTTTAAAACATGTAAAAAGACAACTGTGCAATAGCACTCGAAGGCATATTTTAAGAAGGAGATAATAATCACCACTCAAATTACTGTCAAGATCATTAAAATGCCATGCAAAGCTTTTGTTACCAATTGACTGTAAACATGAATGTACCTTTGATTATTAAATCTTTAACAAAGATCCTATGATAAAAACTGCTGTAACACTATTTAAATCAGAATTATGGACTGGTTTGGTTTTGAAGGGATCTCAAGGATCATCTCATTCCAACTCCTCTTCCACTAGACCAGGCTGCTCAGGGCCCCATGCAGCCTGGCCTTGAGTCCTTCCAGGGATGGGGCATCCACAATTTCTCTGGGCAACCTGAGCCAGAGCCTCATCACCCTCACAGTAAAAAATCTCTTCCTGAAATTTGTAAAAAAAAAAATCCTCTCCATACAGTTTCCCACCTCAACACAACACGCTTTCCAAAAGCTTGAGTCCAGCTACTTTCTCAGCTCCTGCAACTACACTGCTTTATCATATGTAAACTTTCTTCCCAAAATATATATATATTTTTTACCCAAATATCCATGGAAAGCATTTATCACCATTCTGTGGTAACAAACCTACCGTTGTGCCACTGACAGACTGAACTGCCAAAAATCCTGTCCCCTGAGGAGTGATGGGCCCTAAAAGAAAATGAAATTTAAAAGCTTTTGAAACATTTTACTACACAATATCTGGCCACTATTTAAATTCCAAAAGCTTAGAAATACACAACAAATATACTCGAGAAAACTGAAGTTTAATGCACTCAAACTACTGCTCACTTTTAAAGCCCCATGAACATTAAACAAACGGCTAGCAAGAAGTTACTTGTGCAAGGGCTGGGCCCATAATGTGTGCAGTCTATCTGCACACAGCCAACAAATCAGCTTCCTCTTTGACACACTGCAACTTAGCAGAATGCCCCGAATTTGATTAAAAGCCAAGCGATTCACAAATCATTCAAACAGTCCACAAATACCAGACAACCGCCTATTTTCCCATACTATCTGGCGTTATTGCATAGTGTTCCATGGGGAAATTTAAAGGCTTCTCACTCCCAAAGCTGATGGCCCTGATGAAGTGGGGCAGGCTCACCCCAGAAGGCGGCCCCACAGTGCATGTGCTGCGGGGTGTACTTGAGCAGGCGGTGCCGCCCGTTGTGGTCCTCGATGTAGAACATGGGGATGGTCTGAAAGCGCCTCCAGCCCAGGGAGAGGATTAAGGGGTCTCGGGTCTTGAGGATCTTCTTGTACCACCTGTGCTTCTTCAGGCGCAGCTGGTTGGGAGAGAGGGGAACCATGGGTGGGGGTTTGATTCGCCATCCGAGTCACGGCACTCACTTCATGTCGTGAGTCTGACAGCAAAGATGAGAGGATAGCAACAGTGATCCCAAAATTCTAGCCTTAAGTTTTCAGGGATTATTGAAAGCAACTTCTATCTACACTAGATTTTTTTATACACTAAGCTTTATCTTTGTTTATCTTCAGACATTCTCACTAACATTAGGCTGCCTGGAAAGATCAATTGTTATTTCACTCACTCTGAATTACTTTTGTATGCATACAAGCATTATATTAAAAACACATCTATATATGGGCTAGTAACTTTTCTGTAGTCACTTCTATATAGATCATAAAGGTCAGAGTACAATTAATGTTTGCAATTTAGCATTCACAGTATCAGACCTTAGTCTTGAGACACCTCTGCAGCTGAACATTAAACAAGAATAACCTTTTCCTGTTATCCAATTAAGCCTGTAAAGATCCAGAATCTGCTACTGCAGAATTACAGTTTGTGTCAAAAGCAAATCCCCTATTCAGGAGACAAGAATGGAAGTTTTTCTCAGTGTATTTTCAGTAAGCAGAAAACAGTAACTCCAGACACCTGTACCTATATAAAATGCTTTGGCTACATACCTGCACATAGCCAACATTCCCTTCACTGTTGCCCAGACCACCCAGGATGATGGGATAATGAGGATCAAAATTCAGGACAAATTCACAAGGCACATTCTCAATCTCTATTCGAACATACATCCCAGGTCTGAATCCCTCATACTGCACTCTGGTCTCATCATCTTGATCTTCAAATTCTGCTCGATTAAGCTGTGTGACAAAGAGAAAGCCACCATTTTCACAAAATTCAAGTATTAACAACTTGTTAATGAAGGGCCAGTTCTATTTAAAACATGCTAACATTTATATAAATCTTTTTGGGAAAGATCTAATAGGTTTCGTGACTTTTTATTCAGAGCAAGATCTCTACCACCTCAAAGCGCTTCCAATTTGAAATCCCAAGTGGGCCTGTTAGTCTACTTGAAAGACAGTACCGAAGAGAAGCAAATGACTGACTTCTGATACACCCTTTACAATGGTGACTTTGGACTTTAATGATACAACTGTCAGAAGTACATTTTTAGATTTAGGAGCCCAAGCACCTTTTAATGTCCTGATCTTTAAGGTGCCACTTTATGAGGATGCTGCGCTTCTGTCTTACTCAGCAGCTTAAAAATATTTTTGTGCATCCTCTCACTGTACATCATCAAAAGCTCTTCTGTACCATATGATAAGAGAGTAGATATTGTGCAAATATCTAAAAAGATATCGTCATCAATAACAGAAGCCTCACCCTCTTGTTCTAGCTCCTGATGTTTACCTACCCATAAGATACTGATTCTTTTACCAGAATGCCCTTCCTTCTCCTTAAGTGCTCCTAGTACATCAGCATACCAGAGCTTATATTATCCTTTGTGACAGAAGCTAATACAAGCAGGTAAGGATTAATTTAACTATTTAAGACAAGATTTTGTCAGAAGACAAGACAGTGATGCTGTTAACAATGTAAGGCAGTGTTCTCCCAAGTTGGCCAAAGAAAGAAGCTACTTTTAAGCTTAAAAGTTCTTACGTAAAAAAACAAAGGCCTGGAACAAAATCACCACCTCCCTTTCTGGATACAGTTATGCTAAAGAATTCTGCCACATGTACTGAGCAATGGTCATTAATTTTTTTTTTTCCTCAAAATAACTTCACAGTTGGATGAAAAAGACTGTCACAGAGAATTTACTTACCCATTAATAACACTGCAAAAAATCACACTAAAAATAGTACCAGGAAAATATATGGCACAAATTAATATGAGAAAGATTTTCACCTTCCCTCACATAAAAGGATGCCTTTTTTATTTAAAAATCTTTGAAGTAGTTGAAGTTTAGATGATACATCCTGCTTTATTCACTGATTTAAAGTATGGTTAGCTACTGCACTGAGTTTAAATTAAGCTTTCATTTGTTTGGCTTGTTTGCTTGTTTTCCTTTTCAGATAACAGAATCAAAAAGTTCAAACATAAAAAAACCACAAGAATGTATTTCTTTGTACTTTCTGAAATACCTCCCAAGATGTGTCTCCAGGAAAAAAAGCTTTGGGGGGCAAACTCTGTAGAGTATTTTTGAAGATATATAGCCAGATAAATTGTCAAATTAGCAGATTGTACCTGTGCTTGCTTATGCATTTCTTCTTTAAGATCATCAAAGTATGTGGCATCTCCTTCATCATACTCTGCATCAAACATTTCTTTAAGTTTTCTTTTCTTGTCCATGCGCTCCTTTTTCTTTTCCTCCTCCTCAGGTTCTGGTTTAGACATTTTTTCATCTTCCTCCTCCTCTTCTTCACTTCCAGACTAATCAACAGTAAGTTGTCTAACATGTAAAATGGTTCACTGAAAACAACTCATACTGATCAACAGTTTGTAGCTATTATTAAACAATATTTTTATAGATATTATTAAACAACATAATGCCATTATCAAGCTTACAGTGCCAATTATTAGACACTTGAAAAACATTTCCATTTTAGACAGAGAGTAGTAAACTATTCATACACAGAGATATAATTTCAGCAAGGACCAAAAGATCTGATGATCTAATCATAATCCTTTTCACTGAGAAAACTTTTTTTGACTAAATGTCATTTTAATGTAAGGGAACAGACCCTAGAACTGACCTACCTGATATTCTACAGCTAATACAAGCATATATAACACAGGAGGGGAAAAAATGTAATTGCTGATAGCATTTGACTGATACTGTGCTGGAAGGCAGCACTCTAGAGACCAGAGAGGAGGAAGTTTGTTCATAGACCATTTGACAACTGCCAAAATTATGCCATTACCCTCAGTTTTATAACCAAATGCAAAGCCATCAAGTTGCTCAGTCCAAAAAGAAATTGATTTTTTCAGTTTGTACTGTCACAGACAACTACAGCTCTGTTCTTGGAAGATATCCAAGCCACAGCATAAAACTGCTTCCACCAGCCTCCTTTATGCAGATAAGAGGAACAAACTAGGAAACTGTGTCAAGTTTCCACAATTTGTTGTGTTTAAACAGAGTGCTATAATCTTCTGCATCAGATGAGATGACATAGTACAAACAGTTTTGATTACATTTGGTTTTAAAATACTTCTGTCATGCCTCCAGATCCTCCAGCTCTTGATTAAGCCTGACACCTACTGTTAAATAAGTGAGGTGACTTCTACATAATTAACTTTAAATAAAAATTCAGTGTTCAGAGAATCAATAGGAAAGAAATCAATGAGAATAAGAGAGAAAAAGTATGTGTATTACTGACTTTATCTAGAGTGGCATGTTTTTAGCCTGAGCCTGAATTTTTTACATAGGATGACTATCACTTGATCAGAAGCTCACACTTATGTTGCTGAAGAACATAAAAATGCAGATCAGACCTCGTCTCCTCCAGCAGCAGCCTTTCCTTTGTGCACAACCCCGGTTTCAAGATCTTCAAAATCTCCATACAGCTCTTCTGTAACAATGAGTACCCAAGACATGTGAGCATTAGTTAACCATTCTGTATTGCTCCACACCATCTCTCACGTGTCAGCACTGTGCATTCCTCAATACTGCTATGGAGATTAGTTTCAGTCCAAATATTTTTGATTCCCATCAAGTTTTATACATTTGTTCTGCCCTCTCTACAATTCCAGCCAAAAATTCCCAGCTAAACTCAACGTAGCTCCTCCTTTATCCTTTCACCACCTATATGACTTAAAAAATGTAAATAAAGTTTAGATCATCCCAAAGGACCATCCGTGCATTAGCTTGCATTCTAATGACACAAGACACCAACAGAGCAACTGAGCTCCAATGTTTAATTTTTAAAAAACGAAAATTAAATATAGCTGACATTTTTTAGGTTAAAAACAAATGCTTATAGAAGCCTGTCAAACCACAATCATGATGCATGTAAGACTCAGCCACATTATTAAAATTTTTAAAGTATTTCCTAATTTAAAAAATAACAAACAAAAAACCCCAACACCTCCAAAACATCTGAAGATAGATCTCACTTTTCAGCCAAACGTGAATGGCAAATTTTTCTCCCCAATAAAGAATAATTTCTGTTTATTTCTACCATGACTATCCAAAATAATAAACCATACATGATGAATAGGTGAACTCAGATACATAATTCAAAGCTGGCATGTCCAAGTGTTCAGACTAAGGACTCCATTACAAAATCAGTTTTTCAGAAGGTAAATTTTCAGAATGTGGTATGTGCCTACTGTTTCTACAGAGATTTACAGCAATGTGTAATTATGTTATTATCTATATAATAATTTATATAATAGTTGGAAAAACCCACAAGCATAACAATAAGGCAAAATATTCTACATACATAACTAGAAAGTCCTACTTTTCTTAAAAATCTTATATACATGAATCATTTTTAGAAGTGTTACACATACCATCTTCCTCCAACAGCTTAGCTGCATCTTTATCATCTTCCCACTTTCCAGTAACAAAGCAGTCTCGAATACTGCTCATGACCTGCAAAATAACCTGTGTCATTGCCTTGCACAGCTACAGTTTATCATCAACAGAAACATTCCATGACATTCCCCATTCCCTCATCAGACATACCACCTCAGAGACAACGCTCACATGCAGCTCCACACCATTATCAAAACCACACAATGCCTGCAACAGCAGGAATGTGAACCCGGTTTAGTTCTTGCACAAAGGTCTTTGCACTACCAAATACTCTATCCTACACTGTATTTTCACTTGGGTCTCCCCTGCTTTTTACTTTTTGGTAAATAAAGAGCAAACTGTTATCCACCAGATATTCAAGGTAGCCAAGAACTAACCTGATTTACTGTAACTTGCCACTCTTGTAAGAATAAACCTTAGAATCTGTTACTTACGGTGACAGAAAGTGGCAGAATGTAAGACACTGTGGCCATAGCTCCCACAGGTCTGTTTCAATGACAACTCAGTTATATTTTATGAGACACAGCCAGCACAGAGCCAGGCAGGATATGCAGAAGCCATTATCCAGTGGCATTACCTCTTCTAAATCCCAATCTTGCAGCTTTTCTATCAGGAATTTGGAGCAGTCAAGAGCATTAGCCTTCTGTTTGGATGCCTTGTCTGGGCGGCTGACACGAAACAAACCTCCAAGCTCATCATCTCCATCCTCCTTCTCCTGGTCCTCATCCTCAGCAGCTAAACCAAACACAGAGACTGTGATGATTTCCCCCACAGCACACGCATGAAATTCATTAACCACCTCTCTCCTTATGATTCACTACAGCTGAAGCAGTTTGAGGAAATAAAAGAACTAAACTGGAATGGTTTAAAGTGTAAAAGCCTGGAGCAAAAGGAACACTGATCCAATTGTTTTTATAACTGGAAATTATCTAAAAAAAAAATATTGCCAAACAAGTAAACAGAGGATGCTTGTCCAGTATCAAAAAATGGTATTCCTAAATTATCTAAGAACAGGAAGGACATTAAGCTTGTCTGTAAATCAAGAATACCAGACTGGAGAATTTGTCAGAAAATCTTCCCACGCTTGCACTGTGGAAGGTTTACAAAAGCCAAATTCTCATTGTGTTCTACAAAGGCTCTGCACAATGAGATTTGTCCACTCAGACAACCACTGGAAAAGTAACAGGATAAATTACATAAATAGCAATTTTCTCTTCCTTTTAAGCCAGCTACTTTTTTCCTTCACAAACACCTGATATTTAGTCATGTCTAAGAGACTCTTCCACATTCTCTGTGAGACAGAAATTCCTGAAACCAACCATCAGACAATATCCCTTTATGAAACACAATTACCACAATAGATTTGCATAATATCTACCCGATGATTATAAAAATGACCAAACCTTCAATGTCTTGGGGAAATAACTGTACAAGAAAACATGAGTAACCACTGAGTAGTCTGGAAAGTGAATTCAAAATGCTCTTTATGGGAAAACTAAAACCTATCTTCTTATTATAATTATTAGTTAAAATGAGCATCAGCAATTAAAAAGTCAATTAACTCTCCTCAAGCCTCCCACCAAAAGACACTGTTCAAATATTCAGAAAACCTGAAAACTTGGTAACAGCTAAAAAGCCCTCATATATTGAGACAAGTTTCCAGACAGATCTGTACCTGTTCCATACACAAGTTTACGAAGATTGGGAGTTGATCGCTGCTGTCTTAGAAAGGCTTCAGCTGCCTTCTGTGTGAGGTCCTCTTTCCATTTCAGTGCACCTGAAAGGGGAAAAAATTCACTTTCTGACTCCAAAAAAGAACAAGAATCAGCAACTACAAAAATAATTTAAATAAGGACATGACCAGAGGCCTAGGAAGTGTAGATACAACCCACAGGTTTTTTTTTCTCATACTCTATATATACACAGAAACATAAACTGTGGATAACAAATTATACCAGTGATTGTCTTTTTGACAAAATTTTAAGAACTTATTAACAACAGTAATGGATTTGATCATGCTCACAATATGTCTTCTTCACAGACTTGCAGAATGGTTGAGGTTGGGAGGGACTTCTGGAGGTGCCTGTGTGCAGCCCCACTGCTCAAGCAGCCTCACCTGAGGCACGTTGCTCAGCACGATGTCAGGATTGCTTTTGAACATCTCCAAAGATGGAGACACCTGTTCCAGTGCTCAGTGAGTAGTTAATGCTTTTTAGTACCATTACCCCAAGCATGTTTTAGTCTTTCTAGATGTTATACAGCATCGTAATTTGTTTTATGCACACAGCTATAAAGATTAAAGAGAAGTATATGCAAAATCAATGCAGTTTTGTTTATAAAATAAATCACCTTCATTTTAGAGGAAGGAAACTTGACACTGCATACTACAATGCAAATGAAAGGCTTAATAGCAGGTATTTCAAGCTGTCCTAACTTCAAGTCTGATACTTAAGAACTATATATAAATACATATATATGTATGACAGGCAACCTTATAGAGTATTTTTTTATTATGTCCTTTAACAATTAATCTAATTAAAAACAGACCGTAAATTTTAAACATTTATAGTCTACCTGTTGTGTCAGCAGAAAGATCTATTTTTTCTTCATACTCATCTTCCTCTCTGAGTAGATTCTCCACATCATCATCCTCAGTATCTATAGCTTTAACTTTAGTTTGTCTAACACTATCAGCTTTCTTTGCTGGACTGTGCCGAAATCCATTTCTATTTGACTCTTCAGCTTCTAACTCCTCATGTGATCCTCCTCCATCATCATCCTCTTCAAGGGAAGAGTCCTCATCCTCAGATTCTGACACCTCTTCGGCAGTGCAGTTTCCTGAATCTGTAGTGAGCGCTGCTTTTCTTTTGGGACTGTGCCCTGAGATTTGTGATTTCATTTCTGTATTCTGTTCACTACTCACATCATACTGCTCAGATTCAGGTCTTTTATTCACAGCCTGAGATTCACTAGCTGAGCTTTCATCTTCCCAAGTCCTTTGTACATCCCCCTCCTCCTCCTCCTCATCATCTTCCTCCATCTCACTGTCTTCAGGGGCAGTTTCTCCTTCTTCTTCAGAGCTCATCTCCAGATCATCATCACTGTCTGCAAATGCTGGTAGCTCATTCACAGCTTCTTCCTGAGCCACCTCTGTTTTCAGACGCTTGGCTCTCCTAACAGCCACCCCTTCCCTTAGGAGCTCTCTCTCACTTTCTTCTTCAGCATCGTTTTCATCATCACCATCACTTCCATCTTCAGACACTGCTTCTTCTTCATCTTCTCCTTCTTGCTCATCTTCCTCATCACTTGCTGCCTCATCATTTTCCTTCTCCTCGTCTCCAAATACGGCCTTCCGACGAACTCTTCCAGTCTTCAAATCCACCTGTCTCTCTTCTTTAGGCATCACAAACCTGTTTTCCCAAAGACCACATCTGGGGTAAGATTGTAAAGTACCAGAAAATTTTAACCAAACAATGAAACTTCACGTTAATACTTCTAAACTATTTTACAAATTTTTTTTTCAAACAAAGCAAGAATATGTAGAACATTAGAAAGGCACTGGCAATCTTTAAGGTCTCTTTACTCAAGAATATTGAATGTTACAGCCAAAAATAATTCCAAGAAATTTCTTCATTTCCCATGGAATGAAGTAAAACAAAAATGTTACCTTATCACCACGAAATCCCTGGAAGGCAGGACTACACTGCTTGCAAAACTTTCTAGCACCAATTATTTCTATCCCAAAATACAGTGTGGCATATGAGTAATCTCAGAAGGGCAAGAATCAGACAATATGTCATTTTACTAGCTGTGCTCTATTGAGAATTTTTCCTAAATTAGAGCCTGAAATCAGAGATTCATTCATGCTCAAACACTGGTCAGTATTCAAAACTTACTCTTGTCCTACATCTTCTGAGCCCAAGGGTGTAGAGTCCATGAAGAGAGAGACCTTGCTCGATGCCATCTTAACATCAATGGCTGAGTGTGTGGAGATGAGGCTCTGAACAAGTTCATGATTAGGTCTCACTTCCTCCTGGAAAGATAACATTTTTTACTTTTCAATTAAGTTGAATAAACAAATGTCAAATGATAGCTAAACAGTTTAAGCCAGCAGAAATATGCATTTGCAAGAAAAAATTGCACAGCATTTTAAAGAAACATTTTTTCTCAGAATAGAATAGCAAGGTCTCCCTTCCCATCTTCACATTTTAAGAATATATATAATATCAACCCAAGAAAAATTAAAGAGATACTCCTTCACAGTATGCAACCACAACAGTAAACATCAGCAAACACATTATGATAGACCCAGAGGTATTTAACATTTAGCATAATACAGGGGGAAAAAAACTGAATTCAATTTGTTTGTAGGCAATTATTTTTTCTTTCTCCCTTTCTCCCAGTCAAATCCATAAAGTCTTCTCACAACGATCATCATGCCCTACAAAGTAAGAGTGATAATAGTCCAGCAACCAGGAGTTTTCATAAATCTTAGGTCAATATTTGGGAAGTTATTACACAAACATTAGATACTTAATATTAAACAATCTTCCAATGTTTTGTACAATAACAGATAACAAAAATATCCCTTCTCTGAAATCCCTGAAGAGGAAAAGAACTAATTAGCCACTATGGATAGATAAGGACTGAATATTTTAAATAAGCTTATTTTTAAACACTTATTTTGGCTTCAAGGATAAAAACTACATTTTCCCAAAAGAATTCAAATCATCAACAGCATTCTTTTACCTCTTCTTTTTCATGAGCATGGCTTCCACCAAGGTCAATGTAAACAGCATCTTTATCATACACAATGCCCCCAACTCCTGAAAGAGGGGCATAGACCAGCTTCTCTTTCTCATTTAAGGAACGCTTCTTCTGCTGCTCAGGGAGAGCACAGGGGTCTGGCAGGAAACTCACATCACTGACAGTGAAGTCTCCTACACCTGAGGGGACAGACAAAAGAAAGCAACAAAGTTGGCACAAAGTTTTGATTCTGAAATTTGTGCAATTCACCATGAAGAGACTCAAAAAAAATCCCCCAAAACCAAAGGAAAAACAAACAAGTAAACCAAACCCAAACATTGTGACACTCAGTGATTCATCAACAAGAAGCTGTGTAGCAAACATCCAATTCCTCTGCCTTACCACTGAACTTAGAAAAGTATCCCTAAATTCACCAGAATCCTGCAAAGCTTTGTTTGTTTCTTTGCTTGTTTTCAAATGACAAAAACAGCAACTCATTTTTCGGAGTAGGTGTATAAACTTATTATCAAAGTATTTCTTAACTTAAAATTTTCAATCATTCACTTAAAATATTACATTATTCAATTCTGAGCACAAGAAATATATTATGCAATTTACTAATTTACATATTTCAAGTTTACTTCTCCTTAGGGCTGGTTTATTTTGCACTTTTTAAAGTGATACCCTTTGAAAAACTTTAAATACTGTGAATATTGTGTTTATCAGTGCAACATAACTGCACAATTAAAAGCAAAACTAATTACAAGATTTATTTTCACAAAAGCATGCATTCTGAAAAAAATTTCCAAAAACATAACAGGTATTTAGAAAAGTGAAAAATCTGTTGTATAACACACTTAAAAGATACAAGTTATTTCAGCTATGTTGTTTTTCACAGATCAGTACAGAAATAACTCTAAGAATCTGATAAATTACCTGGCATATGAATTTGACTTTTGTTTTTTAGGTGTGCTCCTCTCAGGTATCCATAGAGTGATATCTTCCTGTCACATTTGGGATTGATTCGAACCTCTTCTGGGTTTGTCAGCTCCTCCATTCTACCCAACATTTAAAATGACAGTTAAAATATCCAGCAGCCCCAAGGGTAACTTTTAAGAAAAGGTAATTTAAGAAAAAAGAACACCACTGCTGCCACTGCTGAATGACCTGCAGACTCTAATAATCAAAACTGAATTATCATACAAAAGGAAAAAAAAATGGAAAAAAAATCCTCTAAAAACATTTTAAATTTGTATTTTAAAAGTTGCATAATTATGTTCAATAATGTATTTCCAGAAGATTTACTGACACACTGAACACTACTGCTTTCTTAGCACATTTTAACTCCTGTTTATAGGCTTTGCACACACAACCCTCCTCAAATCAATTTCACCATTAGAGGGCAAACAGCTGAATGTCACATTCCCTGCAGGCACACAATGCCTCCTTCTCCCTAAGAACGGTGCTGAGCCACGAAAAAGCCACCACAGAAAAAAGAGTGGCTGTTTGCCTGCAGAGGAGGGGGAAATCCTTTCTACACTGCACATGGGAGGCAGCACGAACACAGAGCTGAGGCAGAGAACGGGACACAATCCATGGCTGCAGATCAGCTGAAAGCTGACCCAACAATCATGAAACTGCTGTAACTGTTGCAACAGTAACAGCAACCTAAAACAATGTTTCTGAAAAACTACCAAATGTGGGCTTTGCATTTTCCCCCTCCTTGCTGTGTGTATTTTGCAGGACTTTGCATGATGCTCATGTCCTTCTCTGACAATTTTTCCTGAAGAATTAGAGCCAAAGAAGAGGCTCATTCAAGGCACCTTGAATTATTATGGGAGTTAAGTCATAACTGTAAGCATTCTGGCAATAAAATATGAAAGGTGAGGTAATTTCTCAAGCAGGCACAGCTGCCACCAAGATCACTTTCATGTTCCAAAGAGACTGTGAATCAAATGCTACACAGGGAGAGGGAGCAGAAGGGATCTTCCAGGGAACTCAGAGGACTAATTCACCAGCTGTTGTTTAATCACTGGAATGCTGTTTCTTTTCCACAGAAATTCAACATAATAATCAACAACAGGATTATTTTAATTATTCTGTGTTTCAAAAGTATTTACAATATGCCAGAGGTAAGAACATGATCTGTCAGAAGTGAGAACTGAATGGCACAAACCTTCAGAGGCACTTTCCCTTCCCAAAGCCACCCCGGGAACACCAAACACCCACTCACACAGAGAGCTGAGGGCTAACAGGACAGCTTTTTCAAACAACAAGGTGCTATCCAGGCTGAGATTGAAGAACAGAGAGAAAAACACACACCTGTCTGCAAGAACATAAGGATGAGATGTTTGCCAAGTGAGAGGCCGGAATTTCATAACCGAGATAAAACGGCCCAGATTGTGAATCTCCTGCTTTTGATATTCTCCATGAACCATCCCAGACAAATAAAACAACTTAGCACCCTAAACACATTAAAAAGACATAAAAACATAAAAAATCAATTTAATATCCATAAAACTAACAACAACAGAAACAAAAAGATAGTAATGTAATTCCAATTTGTAAATCTTAACTGAGTATTTCACATTATAACTGGTTCTGAAAGATCAAACTAATCAGTTTATTTCAACATGGAAATTGTCCCCTATCTCTTAATGGAAAACTATGTACATTCTCAAGACCTTGTACAAGTAGATCCTTCTTGCATAGCACCTGCATAACAGACCTAGTAGCACGTTTTAGCAGCTTATCCACTGGGATAAAGAATAATCACACCAGCATTTCAGCAAACAGAAGAAAGATTAAACAATCTGATACAGTATCAACATTGTTCACTTGTCTATTTAAAAGATGTTAGAGCATAATAAACACCTAAGTATTGACCCACTTCTAATTTAGCTTCCATAAAGCAAAATACATGAAAAAAATAAAGTTAAATGTCATACCGGATACACTTCAGTCCAGAATCTGTGCTTTAACTTCTTTTTAGTCTTCTTTAATTGTTTGTTGTTCTTGAATGTGTCCAAGTGGGTAAGAACTCCCATAATTTTAGGAAAGCCATGTACCTGGCAAATGTTCAGGAACTCAAATGTCTCCATCTCAAATCCAAAGCTGGCATCAATGAGCATTAGAACCTGTAAACACAATATCCACATCTCACTACAGCAATACCACAGTGCCCACATGAGCTCATTTTAAAGACCACACTAAAAACTCTTAATCTTCTCAGGAACCAAAATTTTGCAAAAGGTTCTGTTCTTAATATAGGTATACCCTGAAAACCAATTTTGGCTTTTTATTTGAAGCATGGAATTTGACTGCTAAAGATGTTCTAGATGCTCTAGGAATGCAACAGCATTCTGTATTATAGTAAGATCTGAACAAGTGTTTACTTGGTGAACTTAAAATACGAAAAATTGATTATTTTCCAATATTTTCAGGAACACCTTAGAAAATTAATAAAACTCTTGTATCTTTGTCTTGGATGCATTAATGCCACTAAAGCCAAGTCTTTTGGTAAAATGAAATCAACTTTTTTCCATGTTGCAGCTGCTGTTACACATCACTAAAATGCACTGACAGAGGGAAAACAGCAGCCAACAGTCACATGAAAATGGAAGAAAAGTAGGTTTAGGGTCTTATTACAGCACACAGGAACTGATGACAGATCTTTAAGTGCTGATGTAACCTCAGCCCCCTAACGATAAATCCAAACAGATTCTCAGCACCACCATGCGCACACAGAATCTGCAACATCCACATTTACTAGCAGAAGTATTTGAATTATTTGGTACATCTCCATTACTCAATAGAAAACATAAAAGTAGAAGAATATCTAGACCAGTGTACACATGTATTTAGATATTTATATAATTAATACTTAGACAAGGATCCCAATACCTAAACAGCCGAGAATAATATACTCCAAATCCATATGTAAAGTAAAATTCTAAACAAATGGACTTTGCACTGGATCCTCAGGATCAGCTGATGTAATTTCCTGTTGCAAGTAAATTACAACAGTGACCACATTCCACTGAAATCAGGTACTACTGAGAATTACTACATGACGTTCTTCACAGATGGAGACCTCAGAGTGCATAAAAAACCCCAAGAAGTGTCAAGAAGTCAGATGCTGCTGCAGTCCAAACAAAAGTAGTATTTTCAATAAAAATGACAGTAGAAATCACATTCAATTGTTAACTTACCAAATCAGCAACTTTAGCCAGGTCAATCATTGTGTTAATGTCACATCCACACTCAATAATGGTCAGCCGGCGTTTTTTACCTGAAAATAGAATTAAGCATCAAAAACTGAAACAGAGGGAGCAAACCAATTAGTACAGTTTTCTCTTCGGGTCACATTCCTGGAGTTCCTTCAGGGTATCTGGGACTTAGATTCTGGTCTAGCATGTAAATCATCCAACATCCAGCACTGTAGAAGTGCCTTTTTACCTGGTTATAATTCTGCTAAAATATAATTTTTTAACTTAAAATTACCAGATCTTTTTTTACTGTAAGTACATCAGACCATACATCCAAATGATTTCTTCAAAATGACCAAAAATTATGAGAACATGAATACATCTCAGCTCTCAAAGTGAGACAAGTAAGGAGCACAAAATAGGCATTTCCATTTCTCCAATCTTTGTTCTCACCTGAAACAATTGTAACAGGACCCCGGATTTCAACCAGCTTTTGCCTTGTGAAGTTCTTAATGAGACACTTAATTACAGTGCTCTTCCCAACCTTGGGAGGGCCCACCACAACCACCACCACGGGAGGGGGCTCCAAAGGAGTCCGGTCAACCACAGGAATGTGATGCTTTTTAGTCTTCAGATCCTGAGTTCTGAGAAGAAATTTGTAATAAATCAATAAATACAGGAACCTCACAGATAGCGACATTTAGTGTTTGAAAGCCGTCGGTATTTGCAAAAGCTTGAACACAAAGGTTGAGCACAAGCACAGATAGCAGGAACTCCCACTGAGTCTAAGGAGCTCTACAGTTTTTCTGTTGATTAATAGAGTGTGCAATGTGACAGATACACAAAGCACCCCACTTCTGACACAAACTACAGCGTGACTAAGTGAACGAGGAGAGCTATGCACACAGAGCAGTGGAAATTGCAGTCTGTGTATTTCTACAAAGTAACAAAGAAACCTAAGGCAAACCCCATCCCTCCAGCCGCCCCCGGACACCCTGGAGCCAGTTCCTGCTCCTCACCGATGGAAAGTCCTGGCCATCCGCACCGCGGACTGGACTGTAAAGGCTTTGGGGTTTCTCTTCCGTGCATTCTCCTCATCTCCTATTCCCAGGTCATTGAGGTAACGTTTCCTTTTCTTCTCTGCCTTCGGCCCGCTATGCTTTGCACGATGCTTCTTCTTCTCTTTTTCCTCCATCTTACTCTTTCAACAGCTTTACAGCCAGTGCAACTCAGAGTTCCTCAGTGTTACCCGGGCGCACCTGGCACAGGAGGAGAGCGCAGTCAGCCCAGGGCACATTCACAGCACCCAGCAGGAGATCGCCGTGCAAGCACCACCAGACCAGCTCACGGGGCTCACTCACGCCCGGGGCTCCGGCCAGGCCTCAGTGCCCCGCCGGGGCCGCTTCTCTACCGCGGGCAAGGCCGAG
>JAHLSL010000047.1:10708076-10719934 GCA_025920805.1 Petroica traversi
GACCAGGCTGGCGGGGGGCAGAGTGGCGAGCTCCATGCGGACCGAGGTCTGCGGGCGATGGAACGGCACTGGCCGCTCCGTGCCTTAAGAGCCCTCCAGCCCGGCCCTTGGCGACCCCCACCCACCCGGGCCGGCCCCGCCGCGGCTCCGAGGGTGACTCAGAGCCGTCTCCCACACCTCCATTGTCATCCCATCACCAAAATACACATAATGAGGGCTCGCCCCATCCAAGGAGCCAAAGTGTCTCCCATCGAAGCCCCCGCTGCTGCCACCAACCCGTCCACCTTTCTTTAATTCAAATGAAGAGCGAATAATTTAATGAAGAAATCTTCCACCTTTATTTCAGCCCTCTGAGGGAGCTCCCCTTCTCTCGGCACTGCAGGCCTGGAGCTCTGCTGGAATCCCGGTGCTCCCTCTATGGAAGGAGACTTCCACACCACCCTTCTCCTAAAGGCAAACCATCCCAGCTCATTCTGCACTCAGGTGGCAAGTCCTTGTCTTCCCCCTTTGATTACACTGCTTCTATTCCCATCCGTCAGCTTTACTGCAGTAAAACAAATGCTGGTGGCTTTACTAGACATTGCATCAACACCCACTGTTCACAGTAAAGGACAAAGCCTCCCCCAGCACACTCTGAGGTCACCCAGGTGAGATGGAGCAGTCTCCCTGTGGAGTGCATGCTGAAGAGCTCAGCACAATCTTGCTTTCCTGGACCAGCTTTTTATTCCCCTCCAGACTTCTCTGCTCATCCAAGTCAGGTACAGAACAAGCAAGGTCTGTGCTTTCAGCCCAAGGTGAAATAATGAACAACATATTAATTCAAAAGAGAGGCCAGAAATATAATCTAAGAGAGTAAAGAGTGACATAAGGGACTTACAGGGAGCAACAGTTGCAACACTGGAAAGTATTAGACGTTGGAAGAGAAGCAAATCAATTAGTCAGCGTAATAATTTGTCAAATGAGGCCATTAATGGTTATCACTGAAGATGTTCATGAACAGCAGCATCATTACATCATGTGTTTTTCATCTCAACATGTCCCCATTCATTTTTCAAATTTTGGACCTGCTCCAGCTTGCTGTGAAGCTGAAGGGTACAGGGACAGAGTGTATGCGAGCTGGGACACACTGTTTGCATTCTGTAGGGACCAGTGCATCCATCATCCATGGTGCCACTTCTGAGTTGGGGTGCACAAGGGTTTTAACATTACACACACCATCACACTGCTTCACTACAAAAAATTAGTGTCTTTCCACACAGGGAGGACAGTCAGCTCCTGTGAGTCTAGTACTCTAGTATACAAAAACCACCTCACCTACATAATATTTTCAAGCAGAAGCATATACGAAGAAGACATTGAGAATTTCAGAGGGATGACAGCAGAAAGTAGTCCAAAACACCTGGAAACAACAGATCAAAGCAATTTCTCAGTACTTCTCCCCTTTCTTCTACCTTAGCATCCCCATAAGCCTGAATTGTCATAGCACAAAGCCATCCCACACGATTTCTTTTCTCTTCCATGGCTCCAGGATAGTTTGG
This sequence comes from Petroica traversi, assembly GCA_025920805.1. Lineage (NCBI taxonomy): Eukaryota > Metazoa > Chordata > Aves > Passeriformes > Petroicidae > Petroica > Petroica traversi. The sequence goes on from JAHLSL010000047.1 coordinate 10,709,615, forward strand.
AGTTTTTCCTGCCCATATAAACAGTAAAATTTCTATTTAAGCAAGAATTGTCATATGGGAGAAAAGGAAAAAGATGTCAGGTGGCAAGTGGTTCAGCAGTTCTATGTATTTCTAGTCCTTCGGGTTTATTTAACTTCTATTATTCCGATACATATGAAGGTAGGGGTGGACAAAGGCTCAGATACAATCAGCTTATGAGGCTTGGGGACATAGTTTTATTGACAGCGTTCACTACAGCAAATTCAGCTTCAGCTATTGATTCTTGTTCTGAGCACGCAGGGCTCAACTCTAGCTACCTGGAAGTCCCCACAGGGCTTTGCACACAAGCCATCTCCAGTGCACTCTTAGCAGCTGTTCCTTCAGAAAGTTGATTTTTTTTTTTTTTCGGCCAGTTTAGTTTTTGGCAAGCTTAATTCAAGCATCAGCATGGAATAATGATGCACAGGGGCAAAGAAAGGGTAAGAGAATGGGGAGCCTCAATTTGAACTGGCACTGTAAAGTATGGAATTGCAGATGACCTTTCCATGTCTCTGCAATTCCAGTACAACTGTCCATGGGGTACATGCTACACTGGATCAAGGATACCAAGGATGTTTGCAGGGTTCAAAGGGAGATTACTCATTCAGGATGGACAGACAGCATTTGCTAGAACAAATGCTTAAAGTTTTCTTTCTAGATTTACAGTTTTCATGGCAGAAAACATCATCTCATGGGACAACTACAACACAAAGCTCCCCTGTAGGCAGCCTGCAATATTGAGCTCAAAAGAACAAGGGAACCTCCTCCAGCACACACATACACACACACCTTATAGACACAGCCAGTGCAGAAGAGATAAGAAGGAGCCAGCAGAGGCTTGCACAGACTTGCACTACTTACTAACAGTGACTGTCCATCTCTACTAGCTCGGCTCAAATAGAACAGGCTTTTGTTAACATCCCCTAGCTATAGAGAGAGCAGTTCACACTTCCCGGAGTTATTGTTTGAGGCACTCTGCCAGGCAGCCTCTTTACACCCTTCATTTTCAGATATTTTCTTTGCAATGCTAATTGGTAGAGATTACGAGTTTTGTTTTTAAGTCAGATTCCAGGAAAGAAGACGACAATCGTTGCCTCCCCCCTCCTTTTCCTCCTTCTCTGCTGAGACATATGGACTTGGCCTGACACAGGAGCTAATTGCTGCCACAGCTGCAGTTTGACCATACACGAATCCATCAAGAACACTAACCAGCCCTTGCTGCCCAAGTTCCCTTGGCATCCTCATGCTCTTGCATATCAATGATAATCAAAACAACTGTTTGTGAGCTCCTGCATCTCCTCTCTAAATTCTATCAGGAAAATAGTATTCTGACCCCTACTTTTGATTAATTTCACACATAGGGAAATGGAAATAGTGGATAGAAAAGACGCAGAAATACCCAAAGCAGTATGCTTAACAAAACCAACATCTCTTTGGTTCGTAGATTGTCTCCAGACTTCCACACAAATCCACGGAATTTTGATATAGATTTAAGTAGAGTCCGAAAGTGACAACCCATTCTGCCAAGGCTCCTTTATGCCAGTTGTGGTACATCTACAGAGAAATCCAAGTCACAGGTGGAATATGCTGAGAATAGAACAGAAATGAAAGATACATCAGTAAAGTGCATTTAGGAGTGACAACATAATTATTAGACAAGAACTTGCCACAGTGCTCTTTAAAACAGCTCTCGAAGAAAGATTTGCATCAATCCTATGCAGGGCATTGGAGGCACCTTGGTGCTCTCCTTGCAGAGCAGCCCCCCATGTCAGGAGTTGCAAAGGTGGTCCCAAAATCATGCTAGCATGGATGGTATGCTGAATCACCAGTACAGCAGGGCTGTGTCACAGGCGCCTGCCTGGGGAGTCTTAGGACAAACAGCCTTCAGAAATCCCTACATCAAACATTTTCTAGGGCAGTACAATGCTATTGATGCTTGAGCAGAACTTTCATCCTGAAGGAGGCAAGATCAATTTCACTAGTTGGTCTTCAGACATTAACACCTCATAAAAAGGATGCTCATGCCCTGCTTATCTGGAATGCGTCTTTAATTATCTTTTGGTACACCTTTTGCAGCCCATTACTTACCAGTCAACACTGCTTTAATTATGGGCTTGGCAGGAACAGGCAGCTCTTACATCATTGAAATAAAAATGCCAGAAAGCAACCCTGGAGAATTGCAAAGAGATTTCATGTTCAAATGGAAAGTGGTGGAATTCAGCAAAGCAACATGGATTCTTATCCACAAAGATTTCATCCCCTGAGCATTATTCCCATGGCCAGGGGCACCCAGGAACCCTCCAGAGAACATGACCAGACAAGTGATGGTTGTGCTCTCACCTGTTCATCAGGGAAAGGAGCATTTCCAGCAGCCCCTCTTGCTCTGAAAAATAGTTCAATGCCCAGACATGTCCAATTCCATGCTGTGTCAGCAGGATAAGCAGGATGGAAGCATGTTTTTCACCTTGATAAAAAAAAAGGGTGAAATTTATGATAATCCTTGCTTTTCAGTAGCATTCATTCCCCAGTCCAGAACTGGCTTTTGAGAGATCTGCCACTTGCACTGAGCTTTCCCTTACAATACACACATTTGTTATGCCAAAGCACTGTTCTACCCTTTTTTCCTACCAGAAATAAATGTTGCTTCTAATGCTTGAAGGTGGAGGCAAACAATATTGCTAAAAACAACATGCACTTTTGGGACTTTTGGGACCAGTTCTATAAAATCTATAGATTTCAAGGTGAAAAAGTCATTAGGCTGGTATCACTATTTCTTATGTTTAAATAAATCTAAGAAATAATTTTTAAAAATTATGGTACTGATTGTAATGCTCTGAAATCCAGGGTAATGATAAAAAAAGGTCCTACCTGCAAGACAGAATGTCTGTCTCACTTGATATTTAACTCTTCACCAAAGACCAAAGATGGATACCTGCCATAGGAAGGTAGGAATCTATAATCTGCTCAGTAAATGACATACTGGTACTTTACTTAGAAATTATGATGAAGACCTTGGTCATTTTCAGCCCAGAGACTTCCTGACATGGATTAGAGTTTCTATTTGGTGAATTTATTCAGTCTTTCTCTGAATATACATAGAATTTTAGCTTCTGGAACATCCTCTGACTAGGATGTGTTACATGAAACAAGATTTGGTTTTCTGTGTTCTGAATATGTAACCTGTTAAAACCATTTGGTGCTTGCTGCCTCCCACCCAAGAATGTGGAGTGACCTTCACAGATTCCAGCAGTTCACACTGACCATTTTTTCATCAAACCCCTTCACTTTCTACCTTCAGCGAGCTCATTTCCAAACTGAAGAATCCCCTCTTATTCCTGACAGCTGGTCCACATCACCTATGGTAACTGCTCCATGCCTTCATCGTTCCCATTGTCCTTTCCAGAGCTTTTTCTAGTTATGCTGTATCCTTCCCGAAAAAAATAAAAAAAAAAAAAAAGAGTGACTCTCAGAATTTAAGATGTAGAGGAATCATGGTGTTTTAACTAATATGAAGGCAATGTGCAGGGTTTTTTTTAGGGCTTCCCTAATAGCTAACATTTGCTTTGTCTTTTTCAGCCTCACTGAGCTTGCATTCTCATAGAATTATCTATCAAACTCCAAGATCTCATTTCTGGGTTGTAATGGTAATCTGCTGTGAAAGCTGAAAACAGTTCCTTACTTTTACTGTCACTATGCTGCCTACTGGTGAGTTTTTGAGTCCTGTGGCAATCTTGAAAGAAATTGTCATCCCTGTCAAAGAGAAAGCTGCCTTAAATTTTAAAGGAAGTAAAACCCCAGGTAAAAGGGAAGCCAAAGTGTTTGTAAAAATTGTGTCTTTTATTAAGTGGTGGCCCAAGAGTGCCCAACACTGTTCATATTTTTCTGGGCAGTAGAAAAAAGTGTTAGAAGATGGAAGTAGGATAGCTGAGAAAGTGGTGATTGGTGCCAGTCTCATGCAATACAATGTCTTCTGCTCTGGTGGAGGAAAATCTGTGTTCTGTGCAACAGACTGGCCTCCCACAGCCACACAGAACACTGATCTGCAGTTTGGACAGGCTGAACCTGAGCCTCTAAATGGTTGGGATGACCACAGGGAAGGACAAATCTGCAGAGCAGAGTCCGCACCAGTGTTGGAAGGGGCTGAAGTAGGACTTTCCTGTTTAATAAGCTTAATTAATAGATTATCAGTATTCTTGACCCCTTGAACACACAGCAGAAAAGTCACACAGCAACCTATGCAGTAGCAAACCTGTAGTCACCAGTATCCTGCCTCAGGAAACATAAAAAAAATTGCAGATAAAATATCCTCCAGAAATCCAGCCTGGGCATCCAGAGGATTACTGAGTACAATTCAGTCTGGCAAGCCCTCACTTGCTGCAGCACCATGGAGATAAATATGGTTTCCTTTAAATGTAGTGGTATTTCGTGCCCAGTACAGTCAGGCTCACAGGCTACATACTTTATGGTAATCCTTTTCCTTGAACTCCGTGCCGTCTCCTTCCCTGTCTCCTCTCCTTTGTAAGAAAGTGTCTGTCAGCATCCTCATCCAGATCTATCCTGTGACTGATCAGCTCCAGAAGCACTACTGGACTCTTAGCAGCTGAGAGGATCAGAGCTCTGAACTGCAGACGTTTTAGGAAAAGGACTATCTTCTTCTTGTGCGGACAAAATACAAGCACACCCACATGATGCTATAGAAATACAACAGATCTCAACACCATAGTCTGCTGAACTTGATTATGATAGCCAGTCACCTAAAGACCAGTGAATTTGGCCTTCAGGCTAGTCTACTGGGGCTGGAGACAAGTTGTCTGGAGTCTTCTCCTCCCTGTTTAAAGAACTATTGCCCTAACCTCCCTTGTCAATCCTATTCCTCCTCATCTCCCAAATAACATCCCCACCCACGTGGCTGTAGGGAAGCATGTTTTCCACCCATCTCACCCATCTGTTAGTGAGTGACCCCATTTCTTTGCTAGATCTGTGCTGACTTTTTTCTGCTGCACTTAGTTTTTCCATAACAATATTCCTATTCCTCACACATAGGAAAAAATACTTAGGACTAGAAACTGTGTCAATTAATATGATTTGTTTATTAACTGAGAAGCACAAAAAAAAAAAAAAAGAGCCAGTAGTTGGTCCCAATGGACCCTCAAGAGGAGTAAACTAGATGGAAGCTTTTCCTTTTTCTCAACACTGCACTCCATGTTTACTGCCATACCACCTGGCAACATAAGGCAGTGTCTTTCCAAATAGGAAGCAGTAATAAGGAGCTTGGAATTCCTTCAGAGAGAAAGAAGAAATAGTGTCAGATACCAAGCACTGTGTATTAAAATGCACATGTAATGTATTGTACATGCACTGTGATAAGGACAGAACAAGGCATCAAAATGCTGAGGGTTTGCTGGAGGTTTATTCCTTCATCCCGTTATAAGCACTGTGTGTGCAGCAGGACACTGGAGTGCAGAGTCATGGCCCTGGGTCTGTATGAAATACACTTTTGGGCAGTCCAAGCTAGGTTTTTCCATCATGACCACTATGAATAAGGCTGTCTGGTTGCAATTTATCCTTGCAAATAAACATTCAGTTTTATTAAATGCCCTCCTCAAATGACACAAAATCTTTCCTTGCTCCCATACCTTCAGAAAAATCTTGTCAAATACTTGTAGTTCATACTCAATTTTAAAATTCCACCAAATCCTTGTAGCATAAATCCAACATTTATAAGCTGAGATTTCAAATGGATGTTACTTGTTAATATTTCATTTTTTTGAAGCATCAGAGATGTCCACAAAATATTTTTAGTAGGACTCAAGTTACTGTGTTCCATGAGATATGGGTAAAAACAAATAGAGAACTGTAATGTACACAACTGTGATCAAAACTGAAGCTCTCTTTGCAACCTGGACTTCAAATTGGTGAGCCTTGGCTGTCTCTTTACAAAGGCTTATTGAGGCAATGTTGGCTGAAGCAGATCATGATAAAGGCAGTTGTTTCACCTTCCTTTTCCTTTTTAATAAGAGAAACCCCCCCACAGTGATATTGTTAGGATGAGCATATGGGACTTGTAAATAAATTCACCTCTAAAGTGCACAAACTGAATTTGTAGTAAAATCAGTGAGAATTTCATATGTTTATAACTTATAGGCGTTACCTAGTTCTTAATGTTTACAAAGACTAAAGTATTTGGCTGGGACTTTTGTAGCTAACAATTTCCATTGAGTAATTATACTCATATTTATGAGTATAATTACTTGAATTATACTCATAATTGTGTTTAAAATGTGACAGAAGTTTTATCGAACATCCAAGAAATTCAATGATAAATGAGAACGATACAGCAGACATGCAAAGGCTTACTCACTCCAAATTGCAAAGGCTATTCACTACAACAAACAGAATTACTTTACTACATTGTTTCTTCTTAGACACATCTCATTACACTCAACATTTCCTGTAAGTATGGGAATCTGCTGAAAATCTTGTCCTTTAACCTCAAAAATGTAATGCTTGTCAAACTGCAACATGAAATATTTTAAAATACTATACTTTTCCTTAGCTTCTCTAGTCTTAGAACTAAAAGATTAAGGTGATACAATTCTGAGTCCCCATTAAAAATTAAAAATTGCAGGTTAAATAGCTTCAGTAGGAACCAGACATTGCTTGCAGCCGATTCATTGTAGCATTGTGCCATTTAGCTCTGATTAAAAAACAAGTCCTGTTGATAATTGTATTTCCTTAGGTAACTTTCCCTGGATGCATCCCTTCTGTTTTATTCCAGCTTAAAATCCAGTTTAAAACTGGCTCCAGTTTATTTCAAGGTAACTTCCTAAGAGAAGCCCAATCTTTACTTACACAGAAAGTTGCTGTTTAAGCAGTCACATCACTGACTCTAGCATGATGACTCATGCCATAAAATTTGTTCTGAATTTGACCAATCCTCCCTCCCCCTCCTCCATTTTTTTTTAAGGAATTTTAAGAGACAGAGAAGAGCTAACGTGTCTCTATCTATTCTCTGGCATCCACCGGGAACACCAAACAAAAGAGCCCGACTACCTGGCAAATACCCTTTGTACTTCCCGATGGAAGTGAGATAGTGAATATCTCTAAGTTAGAGATAGCAAATGTTTCTAAACTGAGGAGGGAACAATTTTCTCCACCAGTAGGTGCAACAAGAACTTTAGTATTTGAAAATTGAAGACAGAGATCTATTGATATAAACAGCATGTGAAATCTCAGGGATTAAGCAGAAAGAATGCACAAGTCCATCTGGCTGTTTCAGCAGAAGTAACCAATCTCAGTGTACACACCCAGTTACTGTGGAGACTTTGGGACCCCCTGGACACAGCTTCAGTGAAAAAAACAATTTTTTACAATGAATGTAGCTGTCTTTGAATCCTCAAAGAGGATGTTATGTCCATTCTCATGGTACTACGTGGTTGCTTTACCTGTTGATCTCATAAAGAACATCCCTTTCAGTTTTAGATTCTTAGTAAGTACTTGAGTGTTAAATACCAACCTAATTTGAAATCTAAACCAAGTAATGCAAATGCAAGAGAAAACGTTTGTGTGCAATTATGAGGGAATATGCTTTTTTAATGTTTTTTTTCCTCTCCAACTTATTTTTTAAGATTATGCTTTCCATCTTTTTTATGGCCTCGACTACTACCAAATCAGACTGAGTTTAGCAATCTGTGCAGCCTGCAGCAGGGTAAAGCTGGGTTAGCTCATCTTCTCCAGGGTTTCAGAGCCCTGTTGTGGGGCTGGCAGTTGTGCTGATTGCTCCTTATCAATACCTGCGTGTTCTCCAGCACAGGAAAGGCCTGAAGAAGGACAGGGAGCTATGGCAGTCCTGTCACAACTGACATGAGTGTTCCAAACCACACATCTAAATCTGGCTTTGATGAGTGTGGCCAGAGCTGCCCGCTGTCTGCACTCAGCCTTGGTGGGGTTCTGAGGTGTGGCATGCTGTTGAGAGCTGCCAATTCATAACAGCAGGCCATTCACTCACTTTTTGGCACTGATTAGGATAAAAGGAAAGGAAATCAAAGTAGAAATCTCACAAGTTATGGTGAAATAGTTTTATTTCCTGAAAACTCAGCAAAGTGAGTTTGTTCCGCATTTTTTCAATAATTCACATAACAGTGTCTGGTATTTGTTTCCAGTTTAGATTATACTTGAGCAATTTTATAAATGCAATTCACTGACAAATAACATTTCCAGTGCTGAAGCCACAAAGATAGCTAATCTGCCAAAAATATGAGGACAAAATTGCAAACCTTTGCAAAATATGGTAGAGCAAGCTTTCCAGCTACTCTGGAAAATGACTCCCTCAAAATTAGTTGTTAAGTGTATTTAACAACACCTAAGAAACACAAGAAAGATTAATCACTGAAAGCTGTGGACTTTCTGTTTTATGACACCTTCAAAGTAAGACAAAATGCCCTTGAGAAGTACCCTGTAAGTAAGTGCAAGTCACTGACCTTTATACAGAGAAACACGGTAATATTAATGGCCTGTTCTGGCCAGACCACATGATGCTACAGGTCTTCTGGCTTAAAATTATTAAAACTGGGGATCCATCCAGTTTCTAAAATACTCTAAAGATTCCTCTCTTTGTCAAGACAAATAGCCTGTTTTAAAAAGTCAGGTCAAAGACACTGTCCTGGTTTAGAAATGGAAACTCTGAATGTCCAGCCCTCACAAAAGGTCTGAGCAGGGAGTTGTCTTCGTGAACAATTTCACATTCAGGTCCAAGGCTGTGGAGATGCCCAGGGCTGGTAGAGCTTCCCATGTCAGCAACAGGGCTGGCAGCGAGTGAGGGCTACTGCCACACAGGAAGCTGGAAGGATACCACTTAATAAATCAATTATTTTTGGCATTAGAGAAAGAAAAGTAAGCCAGCTCCCTGTCCTCTGCCCACGATGTCACAGTGCGGGCGGTCCTCACTGGAGTGTGGCAGTCGGGTGACACAACACCGGCTCTGACCCCAGCTGGCCACTCCGGGCCACCAAGGCCGGTCTAACCGGGCAAATGCCGCAGCAGCGCCTGGTGCTGGCAGCCCGTGCCTTTGCTGTGCAGCCAGTGCCCTCTGCAGGTCCTGCCGCGCAGCAGCCCGTCCGTCCGTCCGTCCGTCCGTCCGTCCGTCCACCTATCCACCCATCCACCCATCCATCCATCCATCCATCCATCCATCCATCCATCCATCCATCCACCCCTCCACCCATCCATCCACCTATCCACCCATCCATCGGCTGCTTTTTGGCTGCGTTTCAGAACACGGGCTGTGCTGTGACCTCCGGGGATGGTCCCGGTGCGGGGGCAAGGCGGGCTCTCCTTGTGCGGGGCAGTCCCAGGCTCTGCCCCCGCAAAGCTCGGCCTCTCTCAGGATCTCGGCACCACCTTCGGACACGGCGTTACAGGCAGGCAGAAGCAATTGGTTGTAATCTTCTAAAGAGGAAGAAATTAACTAATGGACTACAAAAAACGAAACCAACCAACCAAACAAACAAAAAAAAAAAACCGAGAAAAAAAAACCAGAAAAAGTTTAATTTGAGAAATTTCTCCCAGGCACTAAGAGGTAAGTGGGGCCACACACTTCTCTCCTGTATCAGCAAAGCAACCCAGGGAAAAATTATTAATCAAGTGTAATTCCACATAGCCAGCCTCACTGCGTTTTGTAGATGGATTTCCAGCAACAGCTTTACCACTGCAGGAATTTTTTACCAAATTCTCCTGAAATCTCCAAAGAACATCCCAGAAAAAGGAGGGGAGGAAAGAAAAAAGAGAGAAAAAAAGAAAAAAAAAAGGCGCAGGCACGTCATTAACACATAATTAATATAGCAGCGTGTTAGCCTTCAGGCAAGGAGAGAGAAGAGCACAGCGAACGTTTTTCCTTGTGTCGACGCTGCCAAAGTGCCAAGCAGGCAGGTAGCCAGAGAAAAGCCTAAACCCGCCCAATCCACTCCCAAAATTTCTACCCCTGAGCACCTCTCCAAGGCCCTGATGACTCATCACCGAGGCTACAGTCCCAAAAGGGCACTCAATAGAAAATGTTGGACTTAATACGCTTTGAATCGCCAGTTTTGAAAAGGGAAGGTAGTCTGAATTGTTCTAGATAACGACTGAGCTGCTCAGTGGTAGGAAGATCAGTAGCTGTTTATTTTACCCCAGGAGCGAGCGCTACTGCAGCCTGCGACCCCCGGCTGTGCTGCGGCAGGGACAGCGCGCGTGTCCCAGGGACAGTCCCGTGTCCTCCCGGGTGGCACCGGGGACACACCGGGAGCGCGTCCGCTCCGTGCCACG
>JAHLSL010000047.1:10724934-10811530 GCA_025920805.1 Petroica traversi
TGGCGGCGGCAGCGGCGGAGCGCGGCCGCGATGGCAGCTGCCACTTCCAGCGTTCGCGGGTCATCTGGATGATCGCCATCATCTTCGGCATGGTCGTCCTCGGCGTAAGGAGCGGCGCGGGGGGGAGGAAAGGGAGGTCGTTGGGAAGCCGCGGGATGCATGGAGCCCTGCACCGTCCCGTGTCCACGGAAACGCCGCTCCCTCAAATAAACGGGGAGAAAAACCAAACTAGAGGTGCTGCGTTGTCCAGGCAGGAGGGAGACTGGGTAGAGCCGTGCAGGAAGGCCGGAGTGAGCGAGAAACCGCTCGGCCCGCGAAGGGAAGCGAGGCCGTGGTGGTGGAGGCGCGTCCCGGGCCCGGTCCCAGCATCCCGGCCGCGGCACCGAGCGAGGGCTTGCGGGGCAGGTGCCCTGGGAACGGGGCTGCAGCATTCCCAGAACTGGGAATTGAGGCACTGAGCATCAGCACAGCTCGCTCCGGGACAGCTGTGGGCCGTGCCAGGCCATAAGGTGCACTTACAGGTGAGGGCTTTAGACACAGGCTGTGCAAACTGGTGGTGTTGGAAAACACAGGAGTTCAGTCGCCACGTTGTCTTAACTTCTAGAACCAAACTTCAGCTGAGATAAGTTGGATTACTGGGGCAGGGATATTGATGGCATTTTGATGTATCTGATGTGTTTATAAAAGTCATCCCTTGACTTTTACATATTGCAGTTTCCCTTCTGTTTGCACGGATTTTCTAAACTTAAGAGCCACCACTGTAAAAGTGATGGTCAAGTCAGGTCAAAATAGATTTTGGACTGTTTCAAGAAACAGAATGAGCTTTAAGCAGATTTCCTGTTTAAACCCATCACCTCGCCATATCCTTGGCATAGCCAAATTTATGTGTAGTGAGAAAGTGCAGCAAGATAAGGCAGTGTGAACTTTGGCCTGACCCAGCACTCACCTTCCATCCCCAGTGGACTCTGAAGTGCACAGCTCTTCACTGCCTGCTTCTCCTCTCCAGCTTGTGAAAATCAGACTAACACTACGGGCAGCTCCCTGACAGGAAAGAAACCTGGAAAGAAATTCTGCATCTCTGGTCTTGGGGTTCATGCTCAGTTGTCTTCTATGCCCTGTTAAAAATAAAAATAACCTGACTTTTTTTCTTTTTTCAAAAAAAAAAGAAAAGACGCTGATCCTCTAGTTTTGGGTAAATTGTTATTCCTCCTAAGCATTGTACTCATTGTTTGGCTTCCTCAGGTCACTTGCCTCAGATTAACTTCTTCAGGACAAAGACAATGTAGGTTTTGCAGCTTTCATGTCTAATAGGTAATGAGCTTACAATGTAAATGCCACTTAATGTGCAGATGCACTCTTGGTACCCAGACAGCAACCTTAAACTTATCCCCTTGGCATCTGGTGTGTCTAGGAGTAGCAATTTCCTAGTTGGAATCTTTCAAAGGCTAGTGGAAGAATATGGGTCTTGGACAAGGTTAGTGGAATGAATTTATTTACTATGAATAAATGTGCCCTGAACCATGGACATTGGGGGTGAGGGAGCAAAAATAAAGCTATTTTGAAGGTTAAATTGATAGTACTTTTACCTTGAAGAAAGATAACTAAACTTCTTTTTTTTTTTTTTTTTTTAGTGGGTAACACTTTGGCCTTCAACTATACCTTATAGTTACTTGGGAATTTTTGGTACCTTCCTTAATTATTTAGTGGAACACCACCACAAGTGGGTATGCTACATGTAAGTTATATTTTACTGTATAATTATTTTGCCTCTCTCTGACTCTTGTATTTAGTCTGTGTTAACAGGCTTTCCTGTAACCCAGTTGCTAATTAGATTTAAAGAGCTCTCCTTTCAAGCTCATTACAATTAAGGGTGTGGGGTAATAAGTATGTAGAAGACTAGACAGGCTAAGACCAGTTTGATAGTTTAGAAATTCAACTTGGAATTTGGCATCATTGATGTTTTAGCAAGAAAGGGAAAAATGTTAAGATATTTTGATGACAGTAATTGGTCCAAAGTTATACTTGTACCACCCAGTGAAAGTCTTTTTTTTTTTTTTTCTCAAGTTGTTTCTTGAGCAGTGCAATTCTTTCTTTAGGAATCTTCTTTATCTAGTTTCAATTAAAGAACATTTTCTACCCTGGTAGTCACTTATCCTGATCTACATGAGAAACAACCTGCAGAACAAACTGCACAGTGCTAAGTTTTGCTGGGTTAAAAGAAAATTTTGCTACTTTAACAAAAGAGCTGAAAAATATTTCCTTGAGCTCTCTGACTTCCTGTAAAGACAGAAATCAGTAGGGCTTTCATGTTTATTTTACCATGTATCATGTAGAACCCTCATCTTTTCTCAGAGTATCTTTTGCTTTAGCAAGGTATTGAATTGAACTTAACTGAATATCCTGTTATTTTGAATATTCTGAATTTTTCCCTATAAAAGCTTCTGTAGAAAATTTCATAGACCAAGTGGGGCTTATCAAGTCACATTATGTATTCTCAGTCTATACACACAGTAGTTTTCATAGAACTAGATCTGTAAAAACTTAAGTAGCTCCTTAGGACCACTAAAAATACTTGTGTAAGTAAAAGGATAGATTTTGCATGCTTAACTAAGATTAACTTGTACTGCTTTCACTAAGCATTCGGCTTTTTGGCTTAATCTAAGTGCTGAAAGTGCTAAACCATCCTAGTGGGTGCTTCAAATAGCAGGTCAAGGCTTATTGCACAAGTTACAGTTGCTCTGATTTTCTCAGCAGACTTCAGTTTCTTTTAAGTGTACACTTAATGGTTTCTTTCACGGCAAAAAACATTCCCTCCTTTCTGGATTAAAATAAGTTGTCGCTTCAGTGCTTCTAGTTTCATATTCTCTGCAAAATGCATCTCGGATACAACAGTCTTCTCCCTAATTTTCAGCAAAACATACAATGTTTTCTTTCCATCAGGTTCTGGGTATCCTGGTTGATTCACATAGTGGAAGCCCTCTACGGTATCAAGTTATGCCAGTAAGTTATTTCCACCTCTCACTCCAACACAGGTTCACTGCAGAGGATTTCTGGACCAAGTGACATAAGCTGCAGACTGGTTTTGGTGGCCCTCAGCAGCAGTGTGAATTCAGAGGACACTGGTGAAATTCTTGCTACAGTGATAGTTTGCTGTGCTTTACAATTGGTTGCTGCCAGTTCTCTCAGTGGTCAGTTGTGCAGGGCAGCAAAACCAAGGGCTGGCAACTTGCAGAACTGGCAGTAGCAAGTTTGCCAGAGCTTGTCTGGCAGCCTCTGAACTCGCTGTTCTGTGGGTAGCACTGCTGCTCAGAGGCAGAGGGAACAATAGATAGTGTAGAAACAATCTGATAACTTCAGGTGTTACAATTTTATCAGATCTTTCCTCATCAGGATTGCGATACTGCTAATGACACACTTAAACAATTGTGTCTATATTGTGAGAATACAATTGGACACTTCCATTTGGGGACTCTTTCAGGTCTGCAGATCAGGGGGATAAAATACTTGAACTAATCAGACTGTACAAGCAAGGTCTGTACACCAAAGTCTTACATTAGGATAACATATTACCTTGAAAGGAGTGCTGTGCAAGCACATCATCTTTCTGTTCATTTGACTTGTGCTTGCAGTAATTCAGAGGAATGTAGGTACTCACTAAGTTCTCGTGCTCTGCAGAGCAGGTGGCCAGCATGTTTGCCATGATAAAAATGATGGGTTTCCACTTCATTTGGGTTATTCACTGCTGTCTGTCCCAGGGTTCTCGGGTAACAGCTCTTGGAAGCAACGGGATTTTGTTTCATGGAACATTGTATAAGGAGTTGTTTTTTTTTTTTTAAGGTAGTGGAATATAGATTAATAATTTCTGCCTTCAGAATGAGAGTTAGTAAAAATTTTGGGTTTATCAGACTCTCATTTTAAGGTACATAGCTTTGAAGTTAAAACTTTAGGTCCAAGTGTGCAAATAAATGGGTATCTGGGCTTAATGTGATTCTTGTAAGTATGAGGAAACTTGACTACCAGTGAACGTACCAAATGGGTGTATTGTAATTAATTTTACTAATGAAATTTTACAGAGAAGTGTTAAAATCTGCAAAAAACCAAATCAGAGATGGCCTGCCCATCATCATCATCTCACAGGGGTGCTGCTTTAGATTAGGTAACAGTTGTACTTCTGTGAGCACCAAACACCATTTATTTTTATATGTGTAAAAGTTATGCCTACTTGGCAACATCACAAAGGAGGCACAGGGGAAAGCAGTGAGGACTCAGATATGAATTTGTTAATCAGCAGTAGTATTTTCATTGTCACTTGACCTGTGTTGCTGCATTTGGTCTATTCATTAAGCTTGCTTTGTAGCAACAGGTAAATTTCTTAAGCCCTTGTTCTCCAGTTCCTGCACTAAGAAAACACTGCAGCTGGGATTATAAGCAAAAAAGCACGGCTATGCCTGATGGAATTGTTTACTGGAAACATGAAATCCCTTGGGTTGGCTGTTGTGTTTATACTGTTCCTTTCAGTAGGAGTACTTCTCAAGAACAATGGAGGGAAAAATTTTCTGTAACAGACAGAAAAAGTCATATATATTACATTAAAACTAACATAGGAAGGTCTCTTCTTCATAAATTAAGTGAGGTGCCTTCAGTCCTGTTACCTGTCTTTGTCTAGCCACAAATTCAGGTAGCAGTGTTTCTCCATCCCTCATCACAGTCATTGTCAGGTCTCTGTCCTGCCAGCATAAAGTCTACAAGCAATTATATTCAGACTTGCGTATTAAGGCCAGTATTAAGCTACTCCAATTTCTTGGTTCTTTGTACACAAACTTCCAGGATAAGTAATTTCAAATAGGACAGACTGAGATTGCAATTTATATATTGTTGAGGAAATTGTATGTGTAGAATGTCTGAAAGAACTTTTGTTCAATTAGACAGCCTAAAATTCTAAAACAACAAGAACTGCTATGTTGAGTTAGTGCAGGAAATGTGTCAGTGGATGGAAACTTAATGTGCAGGGCTGAAATGTTCTAATGCAGTCTGAATGTATAAGATGGGTAGAAGTAGCTAACCTTTGGAAGTACCAGTGCAGCCTGGAGGAGCATGCATTTTTGACACGTTATGTTTTTGTTATTGTTACAGAGCTAAAGGAATCACTGACCCAGGTGTTCAGTTCCAGTGGTTCCTTCAGACCCTTTTATTTGGATATGCTTCCTTTGGTCTCCTGGTGTCTTACAAGCCTTCAGCCAAGAAGCAGTACTAGAAGACTATGAAAGAAGTCACTTCTCACGAACTTCATCCTCATTTTTCTGAAAAGACTTCCACATACATGTCTAGGTGCTGTAATTAGCTAAATTACATTCCTGCTGCATGATGCAGTGGCCTTCTACTCAAGAACTCTCCTCTTAATAAGCAACACACTTAAAATACACAGAGCCCTGTGGATAGTGCATTAGAAAATCAGCCCTTCAGTCTTGGCACTGCCAAATTTTAATCCTATTTATTATGCACAAAGCCAAAAGTTGCTCCTCTGCAGATTTGACATGTGTACACTGTCACTGACAGCTGGTAGTAGTGATTGATAATTCACTTTTCATGAGGAGAATTGCTCTTCTACAACAGGGACGGTTTTTGGCAGCCACAAGGCAGCTTGCACCTCTTTTGTAATTGGATTTAAATTTACCTGTATTTTCTCTATGGGACTAGTGTTGTAGTTGTTAAAGCCTGGTCTTTGTACTTTGTTTTGTCTGCTTATTTTGTTCCACAGGGGACAGACCACTGTATTGCTGCAGGCACATTGAAAAGACTACATCTTAGCTCAGACTGGGGTGCAGTGAGCTTGGATACATAAAGCACTTTAACTTGGTTTCATACAAGTGCCTTAAAATTCATGCAGCATGACCTCATCTTTTTAATGAAGATTTTAAGTTATGAGTTATACTATAAAGTAGCTTTGAGGGCAGCTTTTTTGAGAAGTAATTTATTATCCAAAGGGAAAAAAATATTGTTCAAACAATCTAACTGATAAGTTGATATTTGGGAATGAAATTAGATGTAGTGAATAAACATATACAACTGTTTCCCAGATGCTGGTCTTCTGAAACCTAAGGTTGAGAGACCACTAAAAATCCCCCTCAAGAGTATTTCCTGCATGTGTAGGGAGTCTTCCATCAGATTGTCTTTTACTTTCGGGTACTTGAACAAGGATTTAGCCTGTGTAGTTGTAGCACTTTTAAAAGGAATAACTATTTAAAATATTAAATCAGGTGTGGGGAAGTTTTACCATGCCACTTGCCATGCTACTGTTCTGGAAGAAAGGGTAAGAAAAGCTTGTTCTTTCTCTGACCTCTGAGAGCTCCGCAAGGTGGTAACAAACAACCTTGTGCCTTGTGCAGTACCTGCAGACTGTAACACTTCCATGTGAGATGCCTTACTCAAGCACAGGTACATAAAGTTTTTGCTTTCAGTGGGTACCAAAAGCATGGAGAACTGAAGGGTTTGAAATGGTGGTTTGTTTGTGGTTTGGGTTTTGTTGGTTGTTTAATGGCAAACCAGTAACTTTAACATTTTATAGAGAAGTAGAAATTAATTTAGTGGCTAGATATCCAACAGGAACATCAAGAGCCTGAGCTGTGTTTTACTGTGTAACCTTTTGTCTTAGTCTGTGACCCTGGAATAAAGATTTTAAAAATGTGAGGAAGTTAATTTTCTTTTTACTTTATCCTAGAACTAAAATGCCCATACAAAATACATAGACATCTTCTTGACACCAAAATTAGTATTTACACCTTTAACATGCAGGATCAGCTTTTCAGAGGGAGTCCCATCACTGATACTGCACTGCCTTCCCCTCCCATGGCCAGTCTGCACTCCAAGCACTGGTCAGGCTCACCTTCAGCCCTTCCCCTGTGTTCTGGAGTGGCTGCAGGTAAATCACAGCTCTGTAAAGTTAACCATGTCCTGTTGGACTCCACCTGATTATACAGGCTTCCTTTTAGACAGGCACTGACAAAGCTTCTTCAGTCCCCAAGGAAGCTAGGTAGAAAGCTTTAGGAAGCTAGAGTAGGAAAAAATATGTACTGCCTTAGTTAAAAAATATGACCAATTTAGAATAAGTTTTAGCCAAGCACAGACATCAGCAGCATTTTTTGAAGCCTCTCTGAGATTTGTGTTTAGCATGACAGATTTCAGCAGTTTTCTGCCTGAAGGTTCATGGGCATTGCTTATCAAAGATTTTAGAAATGCAGCTGCCAGGTTTTCATGTACCTTCAACCACTTTCTGTCCCCAGCCTTTGCTTGGCAGCAGTTCAGTTTTAACACTTAAAAAAACTACAAAAAACCCCAAAATAAAAACCCAAATAAAACCCAACCACTGTTTGCTGTCAGCCTCTGTCCCTGAGCTGTAAACAGTAGATGCTCAAGTTTTGGAGGATTCACAATGAGATCCCAACTGCAACCCTGAGGATCATGGGACAAGCAATGCTGACTGGCCTTGAGGAAAAGAAAGAAACCCACAGCATGACAAGACTGAAAGTAATACTGGGATACCATTTCTGTATAAGTGTTCATAGTGCCCTTAACATCACAGTAAGATAAACGTTACAAAATTATTTTTAAAACCCAGCAGGAGCGTGATTCCAGGTCAGCACCTCACTCAGCTCCCACAGACACACATTCCTGGCTACATCAGGCTCTTCGGAAATGCTCCTGGTTACACCAGGCATAAGCATTTCTCCAGGCTATTCCAATAGCAACAATAAAGGATTACCCTTAGTCACTTAGAGCAACTCTTTCCACTGCAATCAAAGTGCCCCTTCCACAACAAAAGGGTAGAGCACCAGAAGTGTTCCCTGTGTTCCCAAAGGCTGGGCTGGGTGTCAAACCATCCCCATCAATGCCCAACCCACCCTGCTTGCAAAAGGAAAATACTTGCAAATTAAGTAATTCACTATAACAAAATATTTCAAAATATCGCTTCCCACTGAAAGGAAACCCCAGAGAAACACACAGAAGAGCTTTTACTTTTGAAAAAGGCCACTAAATAAGAAGGTAAATCACCAAGAAAGCTAAGATGACATTAATAAAGGTTTTTCAGGATGGATATTTCTGCCAACTAGGCTGTTGACAGCACTGAAAAATAAATGCTGTTTAGACATCCATTTCAAACTGGAAACAAGAAAGAACAACCCTTGCTATGAAAGTTTATGTGCAACACTGGGTATGCATTATATTAGCAATGCAAAGTAGATACCAAGAAAATTTAAAGCAACCATGCCTGTTTTTTCTAGACATATAAAAAACCACCCCCATTCATTATTTGCATTGGTGATCAAAAGAAATAATTTCATACAAGTCACAAATAATCACATCACGTAAAACAGTTCTTTTATGCTGTAATTGCTTGGTAGTTTTGTTGCAGAAGAAAACAAAGAAACCACACAGATCCACTTTCACTCATAAATCATAGTATATGGAAATGAGTGTAATTTACTCCTGAAAGACAAGTAATCCAGATTGGCATGTCTGGCAAATCACTGTTCAAATCAAGCTCTGTTGAGGAGATCTGGATGTGTAGATCAGGATATGCAGCATCAGCTTAGAAAAACTGCTGAGCCTGAGCAGAGGCAGTGAGAGCTCTCCCACTCATTTTTAATAATTCTAAAGCCTTCAGGGCTGTAGCTCATTTTTGTGAGGGAGTGATGAAAAACTTTTCTCAGAATCTCAATATCTTGTCTTGCTTTGCCTGTTTCATGCTGGCCTAGATTTTTCTAAGGACAACAGGAGACAGCCTTTGGAAATACTCAAGTGTTAGTTAATTAAGGACTTTTAATTTGCTCTGGGGCTGGGCAGCTGCTCCCCTGAAGAGCAATAGAGCCCCCATGAAGCCGGGGATTGTCCTCCTTTGTCACTGCCATGGAATCTGCAGTGACTTTGACCACTGTAGGCAAGATCTTTGAGGTCCCACAGTCTGTGGGCATTCTGGTACAGTCTCTGTACCAGAGCTGTGTGCAAGAGCTACATGAACAGCTCAAGAAATTGAGCTTGCTGAAAGCAAAAGAAAAAAAAATCCCTCGGTGTCTCCTTTATTCCAGCTCCTCAGAAGAGCAGTAATAATATGGCTCAATCCACGTACTGTACCAGACCTTACAAGGCCCCTGCAACTCCAAACATACCAACATCAATGCGAGAGGGGGGAAAAAGGAGGGGAGAGGAGGAAAGAGAGGTGTAAGAAACATTATTGTATCATTTATCAGCGTTCTTTGAGACAATTTTCACAAAGGAAAACCATTCAGGTGGCACGTGAGGGAATACACAGGGTGACCAATTTACCAAGTTTAGCAATTGCAGAATTTAAGATGTCCTTCCAAAGACACTCTAGACCTCTTACCAAAAGGAAAAACCATGACCTTCTCAAAAATTGCAGAAATGTGAGGGATAGGGGTTTTCATAGTTGCAATCTGCTCCTGCAGCCCCCACACGAGGCAAGGCCCTCATATCCTTTGTGTGGATGCACTCAGCTCTGTCCCTCAAGGAGTCTTCCTTCCTTCAGGCTGACAGGCTGTATGGGCTTAGCTGTAGGGGATGTTGATTGTTATTGACATACTTCAAAATATTCACATTTTATTAGTGAATGAATAAACCAGTTTTTGCTGCAGCTTTCAAATAAATAAATAAATAAATAAGTGCTTTTGAGCAATGGGAAATTCATCAGCTCAGGAGGGCACAATGTACTGAAGGATTCCTCCTCCTTTGAGATGTAGGAGAAGGTTGGGAGCACATGAAAGCAAAGGTTTGTAATAGGAGAGAACTCTACAAACTTCAATACAGGACAGACTACAGTTAAACAAACTGCAGAGAAAGTGACAGGAGAACCAAGGCCATTAAATAAATAACCAGCAGGAATTACAGCCCAACCCCAGAGTATTGCAGTTTCCATTTCCAGTTAGTAAAGCACATGCCTATGTTTGGGTCTAGCAAGAGTTTAACAGTAAAATGTCTGTCCTGGGTTGGCCATATGACCTGTTTGTATCCCCAATCGTCCTCTTGCTTATGCTGGACATTAAGTTCTACAGCTTTAAGTTAGGCCCAGTGAGACAGAGAGAGTGAAAGTGGAGGAAACAAAATCACTCGCCGTTTATCTGCAGGAGTCACTTCTTATCACTAAGGCCTTGAGAGAGCGGATACATTCCAGCGGGACAGCGTTATTTTTTTTTATTTTTTTTTTCTCATTCACTCTCTCTGGTGTGGGTGCTGGAACAGCTCTGAATCTACCATCTCTTCAGAGGAAGGAGAGGTTTCATTGTTTTCATGTTATCCAAATTTTTCCTATACTTGTGAATGTTCTATTTGTTAAATAAATAGTTTTTTCCACTTTTCTCTAAGGAAATTCTTCCCGAACCTGCAGGGGGAGGGGTGATTGGAATCGACTCTTCCTAGAGGAGACTCCTCCCAGAGGTTTCCTCCTAAATATTTGCCCTAAACCAGGACAATGTCAAATGCACTTGCTGCACTGTGGGAAGGGGACTTTGTGAATCTCCCAAAAGCAGTGCTGCTTGTGAATCTCCCAAGGTGCTGCCTGTGAGGATATGCCACCTGCATGGGGAGACGAACTGCTGCAAAAACATGTACTGACAGATTTGGATGTCAATCCCAAGCTAACAGGACCTGGCTGAAGAAATTAAGGAATCAGTGTGGGAAGAGATTTTCTTTCAATTAAAGATGCACCTCGTTTGCATCAGTCCTGGGAAGAAGTTTTGGTGTGCCCCTGACAAGCAGTGTGTGCCTAGGACAGCTCCCAAATTGGCCTAGCCCCAGTGGAACTGCCTGGGCTGAGGCACCTTGTGCCTCTGGAGATAAGACCATGCATTTTAGTCAGGGGTTGGCTGCAGCCTGGAACAGAAGGACCGTTCTCCAAAGTGGCAATTGTAAGAGGAACCCCTGAGGGCTGACTGGGCCAATCTCATGGACTTCACTTACCCACCTGAGCCCAGCCCGGGACACGCTGCTCCCACCCCCTGCACAGTACCCAGGAACACAGCCAGGGACAGCCAGGACCCAGGGCAAGAAGCAGAGCCTTGTTCTGAACCACCAGGGAGAGCCCATGCTGGACTCCCACCATGCTGGGGAGCAGCCAGGAGTGTCCCCTGCCAGCCGCAGGGCCAGCTGCACCCTCCTCCCTGGCAGCTCAGAGCTCCGCCCTTGCATGAATGATGTGGTTCTTATCTGTCAATGACAGATAAAAGTGAGGCTGCTATCAGTATCACGCAAGAGAATGATGACTCTTTCATTGCTGAGGTGGCTTAGCATAATTTTAATTGTTTTTCAAATAAATACAATGATTAGATTTATATTTTGCTGATTTAACCATTAGTGAAATTTTTATATAAATGATGCCGGAATGATTTTTGTCTTTTCTTTATATACCTTTTACACAGTTCTGTGTATCCACAAGTATGAGCATGCATGCTTGTAACCCTTTACTTAGTTTAGTGCTTAGTGTTATGTAAGTGTTCTGCAGGCCTGAGACTAAACACCCCAGAACTGCAGAGCCAGGGAGACCTAACATTCTGCTATCTCAGGAAGCCAAGGTCTCTGAGCAGGACAGATTCTGTAAACTAGGGGTTAGCCCACCCCAACCTCATTATTGGGCCCCCCTTGTTAGATCTGCTGATGTGTAAAGTCTATAACTGGTGTGTGTGATTGACAGTGGGTGTGCATTTTGCCACGCTGGCACCTGGGTGAAGTGGATGCATCAAACAGGATCCTGATTAAAATACTGAGGTAAAGACCCCAACTCTTTTAACCATGTCTACCTTCATTTTCCTAACACTAGGAAAAAGCATCATAATCATTAAAGTTATTTTTCAAGGTACATAAGAACACTCTATATAAAAATACTTTTTAAAATGAAACAGTCAAAACCACATTATTAAACCTTTAAATGCCATAGATCTTATTGTATTTCATAATTAAAGAAGGAAAAGCTTAGCAGCACAGGTATTTCATTATTCTTTCCAATTGCATACATTCATTTAAATGTCTCATTTTGAGGTTTTTTTCTCTTGGAAGTTCTTACTTTTATCTTTTAAGCCAATGAGACTTCAATAAAGGCAATATAGAATGAAAAAAATACTTGGTATGATTATATTCACATATAAAGTGTTTATTACCGAAGAGTGATTTACACTTTTAAGTATGCTTATGTTTAAAACAATAAAAATAAAACCAAACTGCAAATATCATGTTTGACATATTAAGTACTTTCTGGACATCATCTTCCTTCCCCCACCCCAAACACATTTCCAAAGTCATATAGTGATTTCAAGTGCATTGATTTTTGGTTGTCCTATCTGCTTCCTCTTCTTGCCTCAGGTTTGTGAAGACTTGCTAAATGCAGCTCCCACTGATTAGGAAAGAAGTTGTTTGTGCTCTGAACTTCTAAAACACTAAAGCTCAGGATAATACAAAATTTTAAACCAAATATTCAGACAGCAGAACCTGTTGGCCACTACTGAGAACTTTGGTTATAAGGTTTCATTTTCTTCTCACGAAGATACCTGAGACATCCTCAAAATCTCCTAAGACTTTTGCCAAAAGACATGAGGGGGTAATTAGACCCTTTTCTGTAGTGGGTTTTCATCCCCAAATCTGCTCTTTGGTGATGTGGTTCATTTCTTGTTCAATGGAGGTAGCAAATATGTGATATGGACTCTGTCATCTATTTCCATACAGATTTCTTAAACTCTTCTTACAATGGAGAAAGTGGACAGTCCAACAGGCTGTGATTTATAGGACCAAGGCCTACACCCATAATTCTGGATGGCAAGAAGGGAACAAAACTTTGGGGCATCAATTATTTTTCATTCCATGTGCAAACAAATATGGCCCTTCCAGAAACAGACCAAATCCGTAAACTTCTATTTTTTGTCCACCATTTGTGAGACTCTGAACTCCTGCTTATCTGTGAACCACAACAAGAAGGAGCAAAAGGAGTATTTTCCAGAAAAATAAACCAGCAGAGACAATCACAATGCTTCCCTCCTCATCCCATCTTGCCTGTGTAAATTAAACTACACAGAGAGATAGATCATAGAACCACAGAACGGTTTGGGATGGAAGGGACCTCAAAGACCATTTAGTTCCAACCTCTCTGCCATGGAGTTTTGTTCACTAGACCAGATAGCTCAAAGCCCCATTGAACGTGGCCTTGAATCTATCCAGGGATGGGGTGTCCGTAAGTTTTCTGGGCAACCTGTGTCAGTGCCTTCCCACCCTCACAGTAAAGCATTTCTTCCTAATTCCTAAAGTAAATCTGCTGTCTTTAAAGCCATTGCCCCTTGATCCATGCCCCCATGCAGCTTTCCTGTAGGCCCCTTAAGGTCCTGAAAGGTCCTGTAAGGTCTTCCCAGAGCTTAAGTTAAAATTCTGCCCAAATGAAAAGGCACAACTGTGTTGTGTGCACATTCAGAAGAGGGCCTGAACTTCTTTTACATTTCTTGCCATCCCACTCTGTTTTATTATTAGTTGGTCTCTGCCTGCAGTGATAAAAATGGTATTTAGGTCAATGTGTTCTTTGGTAATTGCATTAGTTATGTGCCTAAGACTAAGGCTTCCTCCTCTCCCAGCACTGCCTTTGGCTATTAACATGTGGTCTTTAAATATATGTCACTATTAACAGTGTACTTAATCTGTCAGGTGAGATGGATAGAGTCTGTTTTGGACAGACTAAGATGATCAGAGGAATGCTAATTACAAAATTCACCCTTTTTATATAGAAACACAAGCCAGTTTATATGTCACTTTTCCCTCCAAAAGCAGAGGGAAGAAATACATTTGTGTTCTGTTTATGAGGTCGAATCTCAATACTTTTTTTCAATTTCTGCAAAGTATTTTGGAATTTTATTTTGCAAATAGTATCATTTTCCCTTGGGAAAACAATATATTATGTTGGCTTTTCTCTTCCAAGGGTTTTGCTGTCTGTGTTTAAATCACCTTCTATTAGCATAATTTTTCCTCATGTGGTAGCAAAGACCAGAACAGAAGTGTGTTCAACCCCACACCTGTGTTTTGTGAAGCAGATTTAGCAAACAGAAAACTGCTTCTGGCTCGGAAACAAATTTTCTGTACTTGTAGTGTGGCTAAGTCCAGCAGAAGGAGCTGCATTACTTTAACAAGGGGCATCAAAATCATAAGACCTTTGAGAGGGCTGTGTTCAAATGTAAAGAGAAATGCCTTCTCCCTGTTTATGGAATATCATTGGATTCTACAAACTAGCTAAAATCCAGGCAGCCAGCTGATAATGAATGGAGGAATTCCAACGCCAGCAGAGACTAAGAGTTTCCCTTAGCTAAACTAAAGTTTTGAGTTTAACATTTTTTTTTTCCAAAGACATTTGCTACATTTGGAGCAGGAAATAAATATCCTGGCACTATTTGCTAACTGTTCAGCTTTGAAAGACAATATTTGTTGTGAAAGCCTCAGGACTGGGGCTCTGTGGAATTCTTGCCCTGGTGCCACCCACGGCGCTGTGCCCGTCACCGCTCGGTCCAGGCCGTTCTGGGGTAGCGTTCCAAGAGAGCATTCCTCAGCTGGGCTGTGTGGATCTTGTCTCTGGTCTCCACAGTGCAGATGACCTGGAAAAAGAATTAGGAGCGTTCCTGATGGCATGGCAGCAATCTCAGACAAAATAATTTCCAACTTCATCCTAAAATACACTCATAAAAACAATCAGTTCAACATAAAAACTCTGGACCTCACATCCACTGCCTATGCAGGTAAGGAAACTGACATTGCAGATATCTGGGGCTCATCCAGCCCATCTGCATGACCATAAAACCTTCCAAAAGCCCTACTTTATTGCCTTCAAAGTTTAAATAAGACAGGCTGATCCTCTGCTCCTGGGCAAGGTACTTGTCTGCTCTTGGCCTCCCTGAAGACATCTGTTAGTAGCTCTTCTTTTCCATTTCCTGGGGTATGTACGTGGCACTGCTCCACCTCACCCACCTCTGACTCTTACCTCAGCACATTTCTGTACTTCTAACAAGTGTTTGTTCCAGCACCTCCATCCTTCAAGCTTTTTATATTCTTTTTCTCCTCTCTCTCATGGAGTTATCGCCCTGTTCTTTAAAATCTCTGCAGTATTTTGGCTGATTTCCCTTCTCACGTACCTTCTTGCTTAATTCTGGTTTTTGTTTGTTTATTGCATCACTCCTAGTTTTCTTTTATGGTTGTTCTGCTGCTAAATAAAACAACTTGGGGAAAACTAATCTTGATTTTTTTTTTTTTAGTTCTTCACTTACTTTACAAGTACTATTGAAATCCAGTCATGCGGCCACTGAAGATAACTTCAATGGCAATTTTTCCATTTTTCTATAATCTTTTTTGCATAGCCACATCTCTGCCCCATCACTTGAAAGTCTGGGTGCTAGCAAAGATGAGGCACCAATGTGAAGGTGCAGAAGGAAAATGATACTTTTCAATTTGAGACTCTTAACTTGCATTACTTCTAGCCCTGCTGGAATTATCACTGGCGTTGAAAGTGCCACTTGGAAAAAAGATCTCACAGAAGCATGGAAATCTAGCAAGGAAAGGACCCAAAATGATCCATGGTGCAGCTACAGAGAGTTCATTGCAACGGCAAATCTACAGAGAGCAGAGAAACAACAAGCCATGATAGCCTGATGGTGGGCTGCTCCAGACAGGCCCTGTTAAAATGTTCCTATCAGATCTGCACCCTTTTTAGAAAGCAACAAGGCAAAAAACACTCAAATTTGTTTAAAGAACTTCGAATTCATGTTTTCTGGGACTTAAAATAACAAACCTTTAGCAAAGCTGTTGAATGAAAATATAAAACACTAACACTTCCAAGTTAATCTAAATAGCCATGGCTCGCTTAATTAGAAAACTAGCTGTAGCTTTTCAAGTACCCATCATGAAATAAACCACATTTCTGATCTGGTCTTGTTATTCTCTTGTGCTGAACACAGTTCTATTTGTTTGGTTCTTTGGAATATAAATTAGATGCTAATTTCTTTCTTCAAAAAAGTGGGATTTAGTCTCAAGAGAAGGACAGTCATAGAGGACAAGTAATAATGAGGAAAAGGGAGAGAACGTTATGTTTGGGAAAAGTATCGGAGAGTGCCAATGTACCAAATACACGTTATCCATTCCCTGTTCATATAAAATCCCTAAAGCTTTGCAAACATATCTTCAAGACGACACACACATCTCTCATGGAGTCTGTAATTTAAAAAAGCAACATTTTTCCCCTTCCACAGCAATCATGCCTGTTTTGTCCTGAGTAAATCAATTGCTGCTCTTGGAACTTGACAGATTCAGCCTTGAATGTCTGGCAGTTGCTCTGCCCTGGGACCAAGCATGGGGAAGAATTTTGGTTTATGGCTCATTATCCTCTCTGCCCTTTCCTTTCTGCTCATGACGGAAACCAGGCAGACTTCACTAGACTGGGAGCTTGTGAACAAGTTGGATAAAAACTTGTTTTATTCTAAGCACGCACCACATCCTGCAGCTGATATGGGAGATAGTATGCTGAAGAGTATCATAAGAGTCGTAACAGCAACAGCAGTGATAACAAACAACTCCAGAAATTCTCCTGATTTTTCACAATTGTCAAAGAGAGGACTAGAGAGCATTTGTTCCCAGCAGGAGTGAAGAGAGAATCACACAATCCCTCAGGGCAGCTACAGATCTCAGCAGAAAGGAAGGCAAGAATTTACTTTCTTGCTCAGATTAAGCCAATTTACACAACAGTTTTACTTTCACAAACTGCTCTCTCTGTCTTGCTTCACCTGGGAAACACAATTTACATGAGTGTCCAACAGGGGAGGTGTCCAGCCTTCACATTCTTGGAGAGGTTTATGAGGTTATATTTATGTGGGATGGTACCACCTGCCATAGGACGCTGCATAGCTATTGATGAACTAAGAGTGAGTGTCCCAAAATGGTCTGATTTAAGAATAAATGACATAGCCTATTGCCTGATCTTTCTGTAACACCACACAAGATGACCTATGACAACTAGGGAAAAAATTACTTTAAATATTTCATACTGATAAACCCTCAGAGCTGTACATGGGACTTTTGAAGATTTTAAGCTCTTACTGTCTGCAGGGCCGCCTGTGCATAGCACACCTTTCTTTTCTGTGTATCAAAAACCTCACAAACCCACCACCAACAGAGTGCATTCAACAAATTTGTCTCCTGCATATAATATCTTTGCTGGATCAATCAATCAATCAATTAATTAATTAAGTGTCTAGTCCAGTAAGACCATTAAAATAACCAGCCAGATGGATCTTTTAGTGCATTTAAACTTCCATTCCCTGTGACAGGTAATCTAAAGATACATTTCAGCCAAAGGGTTCAGTCAGCCTGTAAGTTTTTTTCAGAGCAGGCCTACAAGTAATTAAAGACAGAAGAGATTTCACTGAATATGGATGGCTTGTGGGTTTTATTTAATGACTGGAAATAATTGAGGAAGCAGGACAAAGGCTAAAAAAAATTAAAGTAAAAAATTGATTACAAGTTGCTACTCTGCAACACCAAAATCCAGATGCATAAATCCAAATACTCATAGGAATTACACTGATTTCAAAGAGAGGAAATTTCATAACTTTACAAAAGGAAGAAATTTGCAAAGTTCTGTGCTGAATAGGGTGGGCACCTCTACTCCATTTTGATTGCAAGTTCTCAAAATTGGAGGCACTTTACCTTCTAGATAATGTTTTCCTAGATTTTAGAAATGACTTTGATATGCCTCTCAGCTCCTTGATGCCTACTGTCTGTAGGTTGTGTGTGCAAATAAAAGTAGTGGGTGGACATGCTGAGCCAACCTTAGAGAGCAGAGGAAATGTGAGTAGTACTGCTGAATCAAGAGATTTCAGTCTTTTGTGCTTTTCCAGGCTCCATGTAAAGTTAATCTGAAGTAACTAGTGCAGTTCTTTATGTCTGTGAATCATCCATTGAACCTTTGTATCCTGCGTCTTTGAGCTTAGAAATCATATTCATTGTCTTAAGCTGTTGTTGTTGGATTTGCATGATTTAGTATTCATTATACACCATATTTAGCAACATTATAGGTTTGTTTGCATGAAAGTCACTGGAGTTGGGAGTGGAAACTTTATTTATATATACTGTTTCAGGTCTTTAATTTTTATTTTAAAAAATCATCACCTGGGCAGTCTTCTGAATTATTTGGTAAACACCCAGTGTTGGTTACTCCACATTACAGATTATTTGGTAACAGCAGCTCAGCTGATGGTCTGGGGATCAGCTGCCAGATCATCCCCAAGGCCTGAGCAATGGAATGCTTGAGAAAGAGTGCAGCAGCAGCTGTCAGCTGGTTGTGCAACCCCAGCCCTTATCTTTTGGCAACTGGTGCATTCAGGTCGGTGAGCACGAGCACCAGCAAGCCTCTGGGACATTACATAAACCAGGGAATAACCCAACAGGAGCAGCTGGGCTCTCATTCTCCAGCTGGGCCAGGCTGCTCTGTACCACAGTCTGCTGTGGAATGCCATTGGGGAACGACCAAAATCTTCTGGAGGGACTCAGAAGAAATGGAGTGCTGGATTTCCCACTTCCAGTGTCTCCACTTTGCTGCTGGGGAATGGAACATGGAAACAGAGCCTTGCCCAGGGTCATGCAGGAAATGCTTTGGGAATGATAGCATCCCTCTGCACATCTTAGCTGTACAGCTGCCTGCTCCTCTCTATTTGCTTCACAGGGCACTCTCAGGGAATATGTTTGCAACTGTTGGCAATCCAAAATGTTCTCTTCCGACATTTATAGAATGCGAGTTGGCCCAAAAAATTTATTCAAATTGACCAGACCAAAATAATTTATTGAGTTCTGGCCTGGGGTGAATGAAATGTATGAAGAATAAAAAGGTATTACACCACAGAAAGCCAGGAATTCCAGCACCACTGGGAGAGTGTGTAATGTTACTGAAAAGGAAATATTTGATTTATGATTAAGCATTTTTGTGTACAGACAAGAGGGAGAAGGAATGTGGTGGATGTTCTTTTTACAGCTGGTCTCTTCCAAGTTCTTCAAAACCACAGCAAAGTGCGGCTCCCAAGAGGTCTGAAGTGAGCAGACCAGACAACCCATAATGTCAGACAGGAGTGAGGTCAGAGGGAGCACTGCCACCTCTGCAGTGTAAAAGCCACTCACTGAAAAGCTGCTGGGGCAATTCAAGTTCTTGCAGAATCCTCTTGGACCTGCTAATTTGATTATGCTGTAGTTTCAGCGGTGAGAAGACTTTTCTAGAAAATTGATGAGCTCAAAGATACTTTTTTTAAACTAGGTTGCCCAAGTCCAAAAATTAGACACTCATTAAGCAGGCAAGCTGCTGATCCACCTCATAGCTGATCCACCTCATAGGAAAGAATATCCTTACCTTATTAAGTGCTTATTGATTTTGCTCATTGACTTCTCTCTGAGTCAATAGTAATATGAAATTAAAGGGATTTAAAATGGTTTTAAAGAGGTTTACAGATGGAAGCAATTTAAGTGATAAATTGTCCCAGTTGAATCTGAGGAATATTACTGATGGAGAATAGAGAAAGTTCACAGAAGCAAGTTCTAGCTTCCTCCCATGAATTGGGTAGTCCTTTAGATCTCTGTATCCAGTTAACTGCTAATATCAGATTTTTTTTTCATTACCTCTGATCTTTTTTCTGTCTGGATATTCCAGTCATCTAACCTCCTTCGACAGCTGTAAAATGTGAAGTCTACCAGACTGGTTATTTGCCTGATTTGTTAAGAGTTATCTATTTCAGGATAGGGACTTTGGAAGTAGTTTCCTAACCAGTCAGGTCAGACTGAATTAGGGTGTTGTCTTCTGTGAGAAAGAAGCCCAGAGTGAGTCACAAGTGAAGAGGATCTGGAGGTATGAGCAGGCAGAATCCTAAAGAAACTCCCATAATGTTCCAAGGAACACAAGCAACTGATTCCTCTACACAAGGCACTTCTTAACCGAATATAGACATATTCCTTCCTTATTTTTAGTAAAAAAAAACCCTCTTATTTTTGCCAGTATAATGTTCCAAAAACATTTTTTCCAGTAAGTGTAATTTGAACACAAAATTTCATTGTAGAAAGTCCTTACTATTTCATGAAATCAGACTATCAGCAAGGATCTCCCCACACCAACCCAGAAAGGCATTCCATGGGAATGAAAAAAAAATCCCAACCAAAGCAGCTCTATCATCCTGATAAGTGACCAGAAGCCAAGCTTCTCTTCTTTGGAAATAAAAGGATAAATCTAAAAGGATGATTAAATACTGAAGCAATAATCTTGACTGGACAGATTTAGTGTTTCAAATAAGCATCTGTGCTCATTGCTCTGTTCTGTCAAACACCTAATCTATATCCACAGTCAGTAGCACACACAAAAGTCAGAATGAAATGGGTATAGCTGCAGTGCCTTTCTTGTTATTACCACCAGTCCAACACAAGGTGGTAATTTTGGTTTTTGATCCAGATTTAAATTCATGCCTTTTTTTAATGTGCTCTGATTTACATAACAAACGCTTAAAATATTTTGATGACACAGGTCTTTGGCGGTTAGAAACAGCAAAGAAAAAACCAAAACAACCGTCACACTTATTAGCTTTATTATAAAAATATGTATTTTTTCATGTATCTGGATGGAAAAATTAATTCTGATGCTTACATATAAGCTCTGTATTTTACCCTTTTTGATTACACATGTTTTAATTTTCAAAGAAAGCTTCACAATTTGCTCTGTCACCAGACAGAGCTGCCTGCAGAGGTCTGTACGTCTGGGTCACTACTTTGTACTTCACATCTAATTATCCAATAACTTGTCCCAGACCGATTAAAAGCCATCATGCAAATCCAATATCCAATTAAATTATTCAGGGATGCAAATTCCTCCCTTCAACCTTTTTTTAGTACAACACTGTCAGATTCTTGAAGTGGACAGTCAGTGAAAATACATTGGTTTAAAGGGCAGAGAATAGTACCTGGCACTCAGTGCCTGTATTTACTAAAAAATTTTTTAAAATCAAACCAAACCAAGCCAAACCAACCAAACAAAAAACCCCACCTAAGAGAGTAGATTTCATTTAATTTTCTTAATAGCATTAATACAAACTATAAGCCTCACTCCATAAAAATGGCATTGAAAACTTCATAAGAGTTACAGAGTTGGTTTAACCTTGCCTTCAGTGAAAAGGGTTTCCAGAGCGAACTTGGTCACTCAGAGGGATTTATCCACCTCGTGCAGCAAGTGTCACCCAAAGCAGTGAGCTGGCCTATCATAATGGCACACTGCAGAACAATGTGGATGCTTGAGAGAACTGATGATATCCTGTACTATTGTGATCTTTAATCTATCTCTCCTTTATATCTGCAAGTGAAAATATTGAGCAGGCTTTTGCATCCATGTGGGAAATTAAATTTAAAGGCCAAAATCGGAGATCTTGCTTACCCAGTGACATTTCTGCACCCCAGTTATGAGGTGTTTAGCAAAGATCTCTAATCTGCCTTCCACCTGAGGTTTCACAAACTAAGTCAGGTTGGACCTGGACAGCGATAGCATGAAATCAGTAGGACCACACCTTTGCCAAACCAGTTGAAATAAGAGATATGCCATGAGGCAAATGGTCCTTTTGAGAGACACCATTAGCTGGTAACACCTCTGCACTGTTACTGCACCAGTACTCAACAAAGGAATGATGACTTTCCTCCCTGCTCTTGGTGGATAAGAAACAGGACTGAGTCCCTAGTTAAAAACAAGGATTCCTTAAGAGTAAGGGTGTTCTCTACTTTGCTTTAAGGCAAATATGTCAGACAATTACAGCCTACACAGCTGGCTCTTCAAGTTCTGGACGGATGCTGCAGCTTGCTCACCTCCCCCAGCAGCCTGCCACACATGTCAGGAGGGTTCATACCAGCAGCAGTGCAATACAGCACCTGGAGTATTTCACCAGGGTGTTGCAATAGCAGGTAAAACTGGTCCTGTGTTATTTATGTGCCTGCTAAGTGTTTGGCAAGAAGCTGCATAACACAGAGGAAATAATCTCTGACACTGTGCACACTCTGTTGGACTTCTTAGACATAGGCATAAAGAGAGAGGAAAACAGAATAAACCAGGGGAGACCAGTACTGTTAGAGAAACTGAAATTGCATCTCATCTTACCTCGACAGAGAAGAGCTCAGACGTCACAAATGTGCGTTCTTGCTTGATATCCAAAACTCTAGATCAAATAAGGGACAAATTAGACATCACAACAATCCCCTGCCACTGCAAAACAGTTTCTGTAAGTGTTTGGAGAGTTAATATCTTTCCTTCTTTCTTAATTAGACATAATTCTAGGCTACAAAGGTGTTTTCAGGTTGGAGCAAAAATGAAGGAAATAAAAACTTTTCTGCAATATAACAAGAAAAAGCCCTTTTATTAGTTAGTTACTTAGAGATTTGCCTTCAGAGATGTTTGGAAACATTTCCCAATATTTATTAATCTTTGTGCTATTCTGTGATTCTATTTCCCAGCTATTACTCTGATTTACCTTGCTTCTTCCCGAGCCAAAATCTCCAAAAGCTTTGACATGTCTGCTGGGCAGTCGGAAATCACAAGAGAAAATGTGCACACTCTGTTATCCAGGGTCAGGGCACGAGCTATGCACTGCTGCAGCAAATATAATTCTAGGTTTCCACTGCATATAACAACTGCCACTCTGAAAACAGACAGAAAAACAGGACTTTTGATCAGCACTTGCCTTTGTAAAGGAACTATAAATCATAAACACTGCATCAATATCAGCCTAAGGTCTGCTAGAACTTCCCCTCACTAAATATGACATGTCAGAGGGCTCCTGGCTCTCAGTATCCATTGTTAGTAGGTAGGGGAGGGCTAGGAGTTGGCTGCATTAGTTGGTCTGAAGTGTTGTTTTCATTTTGCATTTCCTGTATTCCTGGAGATTTGAGTTTTGTTAGAGATAATTAGCTGGGGAACTGTAGGCCTAGGCTTCAAGTTTGACATAATTCTGCCCTGGAAGTTTTAAGTTTCAGCCTGTTACTGATCAGACAAAGTGCATGGTCAAGGCTTTCTGTAACCATGATAAAATTCATCACAACCCCAAAAAATGAGTGCAGAAATGTTTGAAGAGCAAGTGAAGAGCCACATGATTAGTCTATAAAATATCTCTCTGCAGAGTCAAACCTAACCCATTTGAGACCAAACCTTGGCATTTTCCCTTTTATTTTAGCTGCACTGAAACATTCTGTGTGTACTCTGCCAGCCTCTTCTGAAGAATTGCCTCAGCAGCATTTTAGTGTACAATGCTGTGTGCTGGAAATTTTATTTTATCTTGAGGGCATGTATGTTTAAATACATTCTGGACTGTGACCTGAGCCAAGGCTCAATCCACTTAAGTGCTGAGTTCTCAAGCTGTGAGGCAAGGCAGCATTTACCCACACGTTCAAGGCTAAGCACAAGGATAATCCCTCTGACTGTGTGGATGATTCTCAGGACAGGGAGGCAGGAGCCACTGGGTCACTGCAGCAGGCAGCCAAGCTCCTGTCCCACCACACAGGCCTGCATTCCACTGATGGAATGAGAGGAGACAAGAGGCTGACAAGAGCAGGACACTTCCCTGGCAGGTGTGACAATGCCTCATGGAGCTATATCTGCCTTTTCCCAAATCATCTGAGAATTGAGGAAAGGGATGAGACTTGCAGGTCTCCAGGCTGGCATTTGTCTGGTTCAACACAATATTACCACTGTGACTGGTCTAGTCAGTCTGAGGTGTCTGCCACCAATGAGCCCCTTGCCAGTTCAGGGGCAGGAACTGCCTTGTCACCCACAGAACAAGCAGATTTTCACTGTTTCCTGGGACCAAGGTGCTCAGTCCCATGTTTTTGCCACAGTTCCCTGTTTGCAGTGGCTGCTGTACCTTTTACCCTTCAACTCAGGCAGCTTCCCTGCCACCAGAGCTGCAAGTCCAATGGCCCCTTCTGCATCCACTGTGGCTCGCTCATACTCCAGCAGTCTCAGCATTGAAATGAGGATGTCCTCCTCCCTGAAAGCAAGAGACTTGGGTCAAAACAAATGAAATCAAAAGAGCTCCCAAGAGCAGAAAACAATATATTTACATGTAACTGGGTTCTTTCCATGCTCTCAGATACATATGACCCCAAGGTGGTGTTACAGACCGCTGTGCTGCTGTACGCCTCAGATTTATTATTTACCGAAATACAGGGTGGCTTTTTTACTAGAAATATTGCCTAAATCCTAGTAGTAAGTGTATTCCACAAATAGGGCCTTTTTGTGAAGATTTAGAAGAGGTTTGTAAGGGCTGCCTTCAAGTATTATAGAACACAAGTACAAGTTTTACACCCAGAGTGTGACCTGGTAGTGCTGGCAGGTGAAGTTTTGTCTGAAGGGTCAGTTTGGACAGCACTTTTAGTCATATCCCATAGTTTTAGGTAGTCCTGTGAGGAGCATGGAGCTGGCCTTGGCAAACCTTCATGGGTCTCTTCCCATTTGAGATATTCTGTGGTTCTGTGGTATGTAGGTCTGGGTTAATGTCTTTAGTGCCCGTCTTGGAAGGAAAGGTACCCCATCCCCACGCTCCCCATGTCTCCTGCCAACCTGCTCTCCACTGCATGTGCAGAGCCCCCATACCCTGCTGGTACAGCACATTTTTCATATCCAGCAATGTCCATCCAGCATTATTCATTTCACTGTTTTTCTTCACCTACCTCACAGCAACAACTTTATCCACAAGCTTCCCAGTCAGCTGCAAAGAATTGCTACCAAAGCAAACTCCACTCACATCTGCAGATTTCAAAAGACAAAAATATTAAGTTGGCTGCTTTAGACATGTTCAACATTTTTTAGAGTCCTGGCTGGTTTGTGCTCTTAATGAGTGCAGCACACTGCTGTTACATGACCTTAAGTTGCTTGACTTTTTTCATATGACAAAAATGTGTTCTGTAATGAAAGACCAAACCTCAAAAGAAGGTTTTGCCACTTCGGACCCCTTCAAGAACATTCTGATACTTCCCTGGCATTGTTGCAGTGTGAGAGTGACCCTGCTGCCCAGTGCTTTTCACTGTTCAATGAGGCTTGAAGGAGACCCAAGCACAGCACTGGGCTTGTTAACTCCAGCAGGATAGCTGGCTAAGAGTGCAGACACAGGCAGAGCTGACCAAGAGAAATGAGAAGTTTCTTATAAAACTCCCATTTAATCCAAAACTTCCAGAGATTTGAACATCAGGCAAACAGGATGTTCTTAAATTGCTTAACAGTTAAGGTTTTTTTTGAGCAAATTATAAGGAAACTGCACCATTTATAAACACTGTTGTTCTGAGAACAGTTTTATGCCTAAATATTTAAGCACTGCATCATTTTCCTGCCTTTTCCCAAATTAGTCTTTTACACTAGAGCTTTCCCATTGACTTCACTGGTTTAGATGCTGCATGTGAGCACAATGCTCAGATAAGTACTCTCATATTTCTAAGTATTCATGTGCACTGGAAATAGTACTGTACCCCATCAGGGTGTGGGGGGGAAATGTGACAGAAGTTGATCTTACAGCTTGAACTAAATTCTGACTCTTCAGAATACTCCCTAAAAATATGTTTTAACTGAAATAATAAGAAAAAAAATACAGTTGCGGGAATCTGTTACAACCTTTATTTTGCCCCAAAAGAATACTGCATTTGCTCACCTCCATAGAAGTGATGATTGTTGCAGGCCTGGTCTTCAGTTGGGTGGCCAGCTTTTAAGGACTGTTGCAATACTGGGAAATTTTCAGATTCAACTCCCTGAGGAAAAGAGGTGTTGTCACTTTTTTATTGAACTAGTTATAACAGAATTACCAGCTAAACAGAGAGCAAAATCTACAGGAAGTTTCATCTTCAAATTAACAATTAATTTCAAGTGGCAAAACAACCATGCTACCACTAAACTTATTCTGTGGCTTACTTAGGACCAAATTTTTCCAGTAAGAACTTATTTCAAAACACAGAACTGGGTTTTATTTGCTCAGAAAAAGTCTTACACTTTTCTCTCAAATCCAGCCAGACAACTAAGGGCCAGGCACTTCCCTGGTTCTCACAGGGTCTTCTCTGAGGCAAAGCCCTCTTGATCAGATAGTTCCTGTCCCTAGCACAGGCAGTCTCTGCAGGTGTCACTGGATACCAGTGACTTTTGTAAACAGCTGTGGTGAAAGCAACCCAAACGAGCGCTTAATAGGTGAAAGGCAACTTACAATTACAGAAATAAGTGGGTTGAGGTGTTTGAGTGCAGCAGCTGACCCTGCCAGCAAGCCACAGTGGCCTCCTGCAGGGAAAATGACGGCGTCCAGCTTTGGCACCTGCTCGTACACCTCCAGCCCCACGGTTCCCAGGCCTGACAGGTAGACAGCACTGTCCTCCCTGTGGGGAGGAAGGGCACAGGTCAGCAGGGGTCACACTTGTCAGTGCAGCAATAATTCCATCTATTACTTTCAAGACACTGTTAAGCAGAAGAAGATAAATGTGAGAGTAAATCAGCAGCACATGAGGGGAGGAGGTGATGGAACAGGACAGTGCCATCAGATGGACCATCACATGCTGCTGCCTTCTGGGAGAAAACTTGTGTTGTAGACAAGCCCCTCAAAAAGTCTTCAGACTGTGGAGCACTTAACTCCCTTTGTTATCAGGTGTTTACAGAGCTAGCAGAGAGAAGTCATGTTTCCACTGCCATCACTTCCTTCAGCTTCATAAATTTTAAATGTTGCAGTCCAAACTACAAGAAAAGCCTCAAAAAATCTCCTTCTCTTTACTTATCAGTGGATTTAGTGCTTGTGATGAATGGAAATTTTCATGAGATTTAAGTAGGGTGTTCAACCTCACAATTACCAAAAAGATTGCTTGAGTTGTCTTTCCACAGTCCAGGGCCAATATCTGATACTTTTGCATTAAGCGAAGCATTTAGTCATGCCAAAATATTCACTAGCAAAATATTTTCAGGCAAATGTAATATAAAGAATAGGGACAAGATGCATCGAAAA
Source organism: Petroica traversi (assembly GCA_025920805.1). Classification (NCBI taxonomy): domain Eukaryota; kingdom Metazoa; phylum Chordata; class Aves; order Passeriformes; family Petroicidae; genus Petroica; species Petroica traversi. The sequence continues at coordinate 10,751,976 of JAHLSL010000047.1, forward strand.
ATTGAAGAAAACTCCTCTATACAGTCACATGACTGACTTGGATCTATTTCTAAAAGCTGGTTTGCATTTTATTTACAAGACAGCAATGACGTAAATGTGGAACTATATATAAGAAAAGAAATATGAGCTCTCTGTACATTCTGCTTTTTCTGGCAAACTGAATTATAGATCCAATGACTGTACTTGATTTACTTGACTTGAGGATGTTTGGGTACTAGGAAACTGTTTTTATTACTATTAGATGTGCACTGAAAGGCTCAGCATAGGAGCACAGAATTCCTGCAAGAAGGAGAGCAAGGCCCTTGAGAAGTAACTCATACGTATATCAAGACACAAAAAATTCCTCAGGGCAAGGGTCTATATAACTACATAAGAAAGGATAGCATTAATGAACTTCCACTCCTGTAGCACAGCCAGAGGCAAGAAATCATAGTGGGATGGGTAACTCAATCCTTGTATTTATTGTCTTTATCAAGATCCTGAAGGAGCTCTCTCCTCCTTATATATGTCAAAATACATCACTGGCTCCTGAACAATTCTGGAGTCTTATTCCCAAATAAGACTCAGATCCAAGTTTGTGGAGCTATCCCTGCCATAGTTACATGGAGTACATGGGGACCTGAAAATATGTATGAAGGCTTTGGATTTACCATTGAGGCAAAATGAAGGAACAGGGCAGATAAATCTAAAGACTGTAGACTGAAACAAGCCTTCTTGAGCCAGACCTACAAACTTGGGTATTTGCCTTCTGAAAAGTGTGATACATCAGCAGTCAAAGATGGGCCGTTGGGCTTCAGTTTTCCAATGAAGTTTTGGTGTGGCAGCTAGAAGGCTCTATTGCTAGAAGGCTCTGTTGTTCCAAGTAAAGGGCCCAGAGTCTGTTGGACAGAGAAACAGACTAACCAGATCACAAACGATCAGGTTTGATCAGGATTTAGATATGGAGCTACAAGAAAAAAAGGGGCTCTCAAGGAAGGAAGGTGTGTAATTCAGTCGCTGCACTCTCTGATTCACAAAGGAATCTTTCTCACATCCTCACAGAGGTACTGAATGAGTTATTGGCAATAGTCACGTTGCATTGATAATGAGTTCCTGAGCCCCGATAGTTAGTAAAAATTTCATGACACTGAGGCAGCAATTATGCAAACTAAATGATTGGATTCCAATTTGAAAAATCACATTTCCTTCCTGGGATTTCCCAGGAAGTTGCAGCTGGGTAAAAAGTGCCCTTCATCTGTTTGAATTCTTGCATGGTCATTTTCATGACACAGTATTTTAATTGCACTCAAGAAATGGGAAGAGCTGCCAATGACACACCCAGCTGCAGGGCATCACCCAGGCAGGTACAGCCCAACCCAGTCACGTAATGTCTGCTTTAGGAAGGGCAGGATGAATTACTGGGTGAGGAGGCCTGAGACCAAATTGCTAGGGATTGCATGCAAGCTAGAATTAACTTGAAATAAAAATGACATTTCGGAAGTTCCATTCTAACACTTGGGACATCAGCTGATATTTTGCCAACAGCTTTGGCCAACAGCTTTGGCAAGTGACAAGAATCTGTGTCAGATCCACACTGGAGAAGACTGGCTATCCATACAGGCTTACATTACACCCAGTCTACACCTAACGAATTTTTTTCAGACATGCCATCATGAAAAGGCTCACAATTGCAGTAGGTTTTTTCCCTCTCCTTTTTCCAGTGAAAAATTGCATCTGTGAGGTTTTAATTAAACATAGTCGCAGATTGAACAGCTCTGTTTCTTGTAACCTGAAACCTGAAATAAATCAGAGTGCTTTAGTATTATTAATTGTAGTGTGTACATTTAGGGTTCCTCAGTGTTAGATGTTGAAGTCCTACACATGCATTGTCCCTGGAGCTTCATGAACTTGGAGAAGATCTACTTTATGAAACTTAAACCATTATTTTGGGAGGAGGAGAAGATTAAACATCAAATTAAAATAAAATAATTTAGTTCTTATGTGTGAAGCTATATTCTCATGTGTGACAGCTGATGCAAGCCAGCTGGAATTTAACACACCAATTGAAACATGGTTGACAGAAATTTGGAAATCATGAAGTTATGTAAAACTGTGGCTTTCAAAGGAGCCTGAAAGTATTTAAAATTCTTTGGGATTTAGGGCACCTCATTCCCCACCAAAATTTCCAGTCTGGGACAAGACTGTGCCCGTAGTGGCAGACCAGGCACATGAACCAGCTGTGTGTGTCCCTGCCTGCTGGCTGAGCTCTCAGAGGAACAGAACAGAGCAGTTTGAGGTATTGCCTTCCCAATACTCCATCTGGGAGAGAAGTGAGGAATTCCTCTGTTCTGCTCATTCTGGGATGGTCTTTCCAAACAGTACCACACATTATTACTGTGTTTAAGGCAGCAGTGGCTGGGAGCTGGAGGGGAATGGGCACTCCCTGAAGGAGATGCCATACAAACACCAAGAGAGGGAAGAAGCCTGCACAGAAGCAGCAATCTTAGGGGGACAATAACATTCCAGCTCAGTGCATCAGAGGGACCACTGTTAATGATTCACCCCTCTGTGTTTTTAGAAGTCTTTCTTGAAGAAATGTTTTTTAAAAAGGGGCAGTGGGGTGGGGCAAATGCATAAGAGGCTAAGAGCTTAAAAAGGAAATGTATCAGTTGTAAGTATTTTTGCTGTCTCGTTCATGTTTTTATTAGGTCTGCCTTGACCAGTGACCTCAAATAGTTCAAATTTAGATTTTTGCTTATCCTTAGCTACTTTAAATATATGTGTGCAGTATTGTCTTAATTATCTTTTTTTCAAGGCGGTATCAGTTTTGTTCCTTTTTATTAAAGATTCACTTTCCCCCACCTAACTTCAAACCAGAAATGAACACTAACCTTGATGCTTTCTGACAGAGTTCCTAAAGAATTAACCTATAGCCACTATCACGTTTGCCCATAGAAATCCCTAATCACAAAGGCTGCCTAATTTAGGGGGAGAGAAGAAGAGTGCTTCATTTTGGTCTCCATCCCCAGCTGTTACAGACAGACAAGATTTGTGCCTGGGAACACATAACTATCCATATTCCAGGTAAGAGGAGCATTTTGATGAGCTGCCATAAGATTCTAATGAAACTAACTATTTTTGCAGACCTCTCTGACGAGCCTGGCTGTCACTTACTCCTCGAGGTAGAGGTAGCCGTTCTCCTGGGCCAGCCTCCTGGCATGCAGCTGGGAGTCCTTGGCGGTGGTGCCGTAAGAGATGACCATGGCTCCGTACTCGCGGCACATCCTCACCCTGCCCGGGGCTGTGCTGGCTGCCAGGATGACAAACACGGGGACACGGAGCTCCGAGGCGTGGTAGGCAACAGCCATGGAGAAGTTACTGTCCGAGGCCACAATCACCCCTTTTCTTTGCTGTTCCTAAAAAACAGGCATGCTTATTGGATGTTACAGTGTCACACAACTGTCCCATATGATCCTTGATCATTCTAGTGATCTGACTTCCTTTTTTCCCTTTACTAGCAGAAGTGATCTGACTTCCTTTTTTCCCTTTACTAGTGGACTGAATTGTGACATTATGGTACAGTATATGCATGTCTGGTGTGATCTCAGGCTGTACACACAAAGATATAACAGCACAAGATCAATCCCTGTGCCTGCTCTGGGTTCAATTCTTATTGCACTGGAAAGAGCTGGAAAACTCCAGCTGATCACATAACGGCTGATGTCTCGTCCCTCAGAGCTGAGAGATCAGTATGAAATTATTTCATTTCAGGTTTCCTTTCAATAGAAGATTTAATTTATATTATTATGAAAGGCAGGAATAACCACTGTCCTGGGCTGCTGTCTCATGCCAGTTATAACAATTATTACTGCAGAGACTCAATAACCTCCTATGACAAATGATAAATAAGCTATTCTTGTAAGAAAACTGGAATTCATTACAAAATCAATTGGTGATCTAGATCCTTGTCATCACTCATTGAAATTCAATTGCATCATCACTCATGATCTTGGTGGTTTCAACATATAAGAACCACAGCGCTCATAAAAACACTTGCATCTAAATGCCACAGGAAAATGCTGCTCTTTCCATTTTGCAAGCTTTTGTTTCAAACATTTTTAAGAATTTCACCAGCGGATCAGCCAATTGTAAATAAAGTAGTATTTTACATTCAGACCTAGCTGTGTTCACATGCTGTGTTCATACAAAGATTCTAAAGACAAGAAACACTGCGATTGCATGGAGATTAGAGGTAAATTTATCTTCAATTCTGCTCCGTTTTTGTGAAGCAGAACTAATCTAGTTCTTTTTGAACACTGACACTTTGAGATACCTGAGGCAAGGACATCAGCAGGTAAAGTACACCTCGTTCCTTCACAGACCCCGTGTACTGCAGGAATTCCTTCTTCAGGTAGATGTCCATCCCATACTGCTTGGATAGCCTAGAATACTGGAGTAGGTAAATAATATTATGTTAATATATCTGCTATTAAGAAAAATCTTCCACACCCCATCAGCTGCCTGTTGAGGTGTGAATTCTATTATTATGAGCTCCAAGAAGTAAAATTGGTCATCTGTTTCTTTAGGAATATGCAAGAATGTGTTGTTACCTATCAGGTCCTTCTGGTTTATGGAAGTGATTTTCAAACTCACAGCAGTGAAATATGGACCACGTGCCATTAAAAATGCTGAAAATAGCACTTGTTTGGGGTCTTACTGTTCAAATACAGTCATTAAAACAAATATTTTCAACTATCTCAAACCCCATGTTTCCAGCACTTACCAGGACTGGATATTGAAAACCCCAAAAAAAGAGCTCATCATCTAATAGATACAAAGGCCATCAGAAAATATCTCCTTGAGCTCCATTATGGCTCTGCTATGGTTTCTGTCACTGATTCACTACTGAATGTTGTCTGTTTTGTATCCTTAAGCCAGTAGAATATTAGTAAAGACATTTCTTACTCAAAAAAAGATGGAAATTATAAAAAACTATTATAAAAAACAGTGTAAGCAGCAGCTGTTTGGAAAAGCTTAGTGTTTGGAACAGAAAGGAGGCCTGAGCTGAGGGGAATTAGCAAGCAGATGACATGTGATGCAGTGCCCAAGTGCATTATTAAAAAAAAAACCTAACAGCAAATATTTGTTAAGTTTTATAATGAGGCACTCTCAGCATGCATCAAAATATTAATTTCCTATTACCATATTCAGTAAACCAAGAGTTTTACACAAGATAACTTATGAAATAGAGCTGCAAGAACTCTGTGGGTGCCAGCTTCCCAGGCTTACTGCAGCTCTATTTCAGAATTGGCTCCATCTCCTCTATTGGCTGCCAAAGCAAATGAGGCCCTGGTGATTTAGGGGATCAAGTCCTCATTTAAGATAAGTCACAAAGTCAGACAGATGCAAAAACAGCATGACAAAATATTTGTCTCAAGCAATATCTGGTGGTGTCATACACAGAATGTATAGTGTGTACACTAATATGTACTGACATGTTTTTCAGACTGTGGGACTTTCCAAGTGAATTTATATAAACTAAATATGTCTGAAACAGCCACTTGTTTTAAAGGAGAATGTTTCAAGGCTTTTTAGTGGATTTCCAAGCATATGTTAAGTTCCTCACCCATAGGTGGGGCCAGATTCTCTATTTTGCTTCTGAAAAATCCTGACATAATCACTTGCTGCTCCTGTGCAAATCTGGCTGCAGAAACTGAAGCAATGGAAAGTGCTTAGTGCACTAATAGGATAATAGTTTATATCCTAAACATCCTAATCCATGGAGAATGCCTATGAAAATAGATCAAGAACACTATAAAAGAAATGCTACTAGTTCTTCACATACCATACTAGTTTTTGTAGAGAATCTTGTATTCTAGAGTGAGCAATCAGAAAAAGGTTTAAGGAGATGAATCCTGTGAACAACAAAGTTGCTAAATGTACTACATTTAAAACTGTGTCATTAAGTCACTCTTTATCACAGGGGTGGTGTACTTTAGATTGGTATTTTTCTTTAACTTTGATACTCAGGAGTTTAATTCTGTAGGTTATCCTTTTCATCTTCTTTTAACTGAGGTTTTTTTTTCACATAGCCTAAATATAGCAACTACTTCTAACAAAGCAGGCATCAGTGCTATTTTCAGCTGAACTGACCTGATGTGTGACCTCATAAGACTCATTGAACTAGGCTGTAAGATTTCTCTTTAGTCACTGTGACCTTATCTGAGGACTACAGATACCATGTCTAAAGTACAACACAGAGCACAGACTCCCTGTGGCATCCACAAAGATAGCACAGCCCTTACAGCTCCTTCAGCAGCCAAACCAGGTGTTCAATTTGATGTCAATTCCTTGTTTTCTTATGCTCTCTGCCTCTTTGGCATGTTACAGTTCACTCATGATGCCATATCTCAGCTCTTGCCTAAGGAACCAGGATGCTCCATCCATGGTTTTACCTGCAGATTAAGAATCACCCTGCAAAGGGTTTCTCCCTTCAATTAGCTAAATGGATCATAGTCACTTTTAAAATCTAAACAAATGTTCTTGCAAAGGATTCTTACCTCTCAATGATGAGTTAGAATAAAGGTTTTCTGTGTTTTTCATTTCACCCCTCTGTACTTTTGAATCAATGCATGAAATGCACTAAGGATTTCTGCAGGAGCATTACTTTGAATAACAACAGTCACAGGCTATTTTCACACTAAACTATATGGGTTTTTATATGGATATAGGTTTTCCACCATTCTGCTAATTTTAAAAGCATAGTTCATTAAAAAAGACTAAAGAAAGCGAGACTGTTTAGCTGGATACAATAAATGCAGAAAGGGGATACAACTGGGTTGCGTAAATCTCGGGGGGCACCCAGGAAAAAGGAGCTATTTAAGTTGAAGGGTGTCATGGCTTAACCTCATCTGGCAACTAAACACCATCCTTCCTCTTGCTCATTTCCCTCCCCCTGTGCTCTGGGGGAGATGAGAGTTGGAAGGGTTAAAGTGAGAAAGCTCATGGGTTGGGATAAGAAAAATTAGTAACAATAAATAAATAACAACCACAACAGCATATCTAAAAGGAAAATAACAGAGATAAATAAGACCCAAGAAAGACAACCTATGCAATTGAAAATTGCTCACCACTACCAAGCTGTTATACCAGCCAGGTCCTGAGCCACAGGCCCTCAGCCACCTTTGCCCCTAATTTTATTGCTGAGCAAGGTGTCATATGGCATAGGATGTCCCTTGGGTCAGCTGGGGTCAGCAGCTGCAGCTGTGCCCCCTCCCAGCTCCTGGTACATCCCCAGTCATCTCACTGGTGGGGAACAGAAAATGCCTTGACCCTCTGTAAGAGCTGTTCAGCAGTCACAAAAACATCTCTGTATTATCAACAATATTTGCATCACAAATCCAAAACACAGCCCCATACCAGCTACTGTGAAGCAATCAACTCTACCCCAGCCAAAACTTCCCTGCAATCTGGCCAAATCTTTTGTGCCACCTTACAGCCCCAAACTTTTATCATGTCCTTTGACACAAGACACACATCTTCAGCGATATGCTACAAAAAGCACAGCTATCCTTATTTTGAGAGTGCTAGGCTGAAAAATCCACACTGGAAGTAATTATGATGTCTCTGGATCAGCAGGCATCATCTGGGAAGGAGGGCAAATGCTGCACCTTGAGGACCCAACCACTTCACTCCAGGGACCGCTAACCCCAAACAGGGACTGAGATTGCAAGGTCCTTTCCCTGTGCTGCCAGCAAAACAATCCACAAGGATTCAGAGAGCACAGCTTGGGGCTGCTGGTAGGAATTGCCATTTAGCAAAGACACTCTTTTCACCCACCAAAAGGAAAATATATTAGCCAGAGTGCCCAGAGTTGAAGAGCTCCCAGCAGTAGAAGTAAACTATGAAAAGGTATAGAAATATAGTACAGTTTGACACTGAACTTCTCCTGTGTTTTAGCAGACCTTGAACATTGATGGGGACATCTCAGTCATTTCTACACCAAGACTGATCGACAGGTTTGCGTGTGTATGTCTAATATCTTTATTTTGCTGAAGACCCCTGTGGCAAAAATACCTGGCTGCAGAACATATCCTGCCCTTCCTGACTGAGAGGGAAATCAGTGCCTTCAAACTCTCCAAATATGAGGGCTGGTTCCAAACCAGATACTCCCACAAGAGTGCTTACCCAAGCACTTGTAGTCTGCCACCTCCAACTCAGGTTCCTTGTAGCAGGAGTTTTACACTGGGAGCATCATATCACAGTGCATTAAGTCTATGCCTAATGTGGTTTATCCTTTGTTTACAGGTCACTGCAATCTTTGAGGATTTAGGTTAGTGTAAACAGATAAGAAGAAAATTATTATTGGCAGTTAAATACAACTAATATGAATAGGCCTTCTCACACAGATCTATCTGCTGCAATTCACACATACTCTCCCTCCATTTCTGATCAATGTCCATAAGGAAAATGAAAAGAAACATTGAGAGAATGCAAAACCATAGAGATTCCCTACCATGCAGGGGGTTTTCTGAACACCACACTGGATTTTGAAGGCTGCTGCACTAATGTCTTCAAATCGAATCAGCTTGTTACAGCTTGCCAGGCTGGTCCTGCTGCTTGGCTGAGGGATGCAGGAAAGGGCATCCCTAAGTAACTCCTCATTTCGGCTGACTATCTTCATTTCCCAGGTCTTCACATCCCCGTTCAGGAAATCCTCCTCCCCAAAATCCTTCAGTCTCTCGGGGTTGATAGAGGGCTTCTGCCCAATAAGGCCATTTCTTATGGGCACATCCTTACGGCAGTGAAGATCACAAAGTGCTGGGATATCTTGTTTCTGTATTTTTTTGTCATCCCTGAAAGCAAATAAAAGAAACTTGTTAGAAAAACTTGGATGATTGAAGGCACAATATTCAGCATTTTAGAAGGACACACATCTCAGTTGCTCTTTGCAAGCCCCGAACAGGCAGAGTGAGTTACTATTGTCACATTACTTATCTGCAGGTGCACTGAAAGGTGCTGTTACCTTCCAGCTGTTAGAAAAGCCACAAATAACCCTACATGTGGGCAAAATGTGAAACTGTCCTACCCAAGAAAATAAAAATACAAAATCTGTGTCGTCTGGACAGCCAGACCTTCCTCAGTACTCAAACAGCAATGATCCATGTTCAGTGCTTCCAAAAATTTTGGAATAACTGGAACTGTATTTTCTGTATGCAATTCTATCTTTTTCAAAAAAAGGCAAGTAGCTGCTGCAGACCATTCCCAGAAACTATAAATAGCAGTAACAAATGCCGCTACATTTTACACAAGAGGTCTGTTCTCTGCCCTGGCATACTTGCAGAGTGCACTGACAGCCATCAGCTGCTTTGTGACAGGAAGGAAATTACTTTGATAAGGGATAAAAATTATATCCTCCTACAGAGATAAAGAATTAAGTCTCCTGATCTGTGGGTTAACATTTCGTAGGCAAATACTTGTGTAGATATGGCAGAAACGTAGTGGTACAAAGATCTCCTATCCCAGGAAACTTAGGAGAGAAAAAATTGCTGCAAAAATTTGCCAGTTTTGCTTCCTTCAACTGCCTGACTCTGTGGTCCACAGCATTCAGTTCACAAGGAACAATGTAGAGCAGGATTTTGCAGCCCTATTAACAGATAAATGCAAAACTTCTGGGAATTCTTGGAATTTGGATATTATTATGCAGAAAAGGAGCATTAAGCAGAAGACCAGTGATTTGGAAAAGAGCTGATACCATCCCTGGGCTGAGGCTATGACTACACAGATGGTATAAGCTCCTCTACATGACTCACTATTAATCTATTTGGTAGAAATGGTTTTCTAAAAACAAACATGTTAAAATTATGTCAGAGATTCCAGCATTGTTGCCAACAAAAAATATTTACCTTTTTCTTAAAATACTTTGGGTCTAAGTTTTGCAGTTATTCATCAGCAGGGCTGGCTAAAGCACATGTTTTACAGCAGCGATCAGCACTGTAATATGCTTTGCAACAACTTCCAAAAGATTAAAATTTAAAATATTTAGGAACATCTGCTTCTTGAGCAATTGCCCACTTTGGGCAGTATCATCCATTTCCTTAATGGTATCAATAATCTGTGCCAGTAGCTCTGGTTCCTATTACGCTTCTAATTTTTCCACTGAGGAATTCATATAACAATATGGGCAACATAAAATGTTTTATTATTAGAATCAAGTAATATACTAGTAGCATCAATCATTCTGTATATCTTCACAGTAGAAAACTTTTGTAGCAAGGTCTTCTCTCTCCAAAATTAATGAGAATACTGATTTTCTAAGATAAATACAGTATAGTCACATTTGTAACTTGTTTATGTTGAAACTTGTGATCCAAAGTATTTTCCCAATAGTGTATCCTAAAGCTGATACAGCCCAACAGCAGGCGTTGTGCCTTCAAATCAAATAACTTATCAATAGCTCTGTTCTATAGTTTCCTGCATTTCTGCTCCACTGGGGTAAAGCAGCTGGAACACTTCACTAAGATGTTAAGGTTCCAGTGTTAGTTGGGGTGCACTTTAGTCTGCCTAATGCAAAGCTGAGAACCAGACCAGGCTGCTTCCCTGTGACTTTGTTACAGCACAGTCCCAGCAAAAATAACAGCAGCAGCATCCAAGAGGCCACAGCCCTGTTAGAGTTCATTCCATACCTCTCCCTTCTGAAAAAAAAAAAGTATTTTCCATGTCACAGACTCCCATATCCACTCTAAAAGAACAGATACATCTTATTTCTGAATACTAGAAATGGGTTAAAGGCATCTATGGAGGGTAAAAAACCAGGCAGATCAAAAATTTGTGATTTTGTGGGTCAAATTTTTTATCCAACTGGCATTTGAGATGGAAGAACAATTTGCATTTTTCACTTCATCTGTTGCAATCAAAAAGTCTGTAAAAACACCCAGCCAAAGATGACCACAAGAAGCTTATTGATGAAGTTAGACTCTGTGAGAAAGTAGAAGTGCACGATAATTCTTCACAACAGTGGTGCCATCCAATATTTGTATCTGCAAATAGAAAGACCAAAATGATAAATTGATTTTTTTTGCCCTAGTCTTCGGTTTCCCTTTTTTTGGCAGAAAAAAAAGGTGGGAAGTAAAACAGATTCTCAGTCCTTGATGTGCAGCAGCACACTCATGAACAGTGAGTGCCTACTCAGGACTCCAATGGAGACAACACTTTGTGACCATTGGAAAAGAGGAGCAAAAGTCAAAAAACCATAAAATTTCAAGCTTGTGATGGCTTTAAAGCACATCTGAAAGATTACCATCTCAATCTTTAATATGAAAACTATCATGCATTTGCATCTGACAGGTCAGCAGCCCCTTTATCAAAGGAATACCATCATTCTGTTGTATATATTTGTATTGTGTGTATCTATTCCACAATAACTTTGATTCTCCTTCTACACCCACATGTTTCATTTGCATTAGAGAAAATGACATTTCCCCATATTGAGCCCACCTGGATGTGTCACAGACCCTCCTAGAGCTCTCAAACTCCCAAGGCAAACAGTGAGCTGAGGTTTGATCATGTATCACTAATGGGCAACTAATGACCCTGTTGGGTCAAAAGTATTTCTTGCCTCAAAAGCATTCCACATGCTTGGCAGAGATCTGTATGGATTTCTTTCACAGGAAAACCCAAAGCAGGCAGCAAAGCATGCAAGGACTCACAAAAACACAGCACATGACTTCTCAAGCACAGTAACAAAATATAGCCCCTACTCCAGCAATCATGTCCACCAGATGAAAATCTGAGCCAATATAAATATAAACCCCACTATAAAACACTGTTCCTTTCAAATGGAGCTTTTCCTTTTTTTGGAGTTTGTCAAAGTTTTCATTAAAAGGCCTGTTTATTTCCAGACATAAAACAAATACCCAGCTGGCAAGCTTTGTTATGTGATTATAAATTACAACACTTTACCTTTAAAGTGATTAGTTAAAGCAAACATGAAAATACAGTTTATAAACCTACTTTTTCAAGAACAGCTTCTCAGCATAACTGGAAAAAAAAGAGAAGATCCATATGCAGACATTCCATAAACAATTAAGGCACAGGAAAAAAAATAATTTGTTTAAGTAGATAGCTTCACATATTTTAAAATCTCAAAGTCAGTGTACCAAAATGTACTTCTACAACAATAAAAAACAACAACTTGGAATGAATAATTTTTCTATTTCCAGTTTGGTTTTTTGAACGTACTGATAATATTCATCAAGTTGAACAGCACTAGGAAAAAAAATCAAAAATAGTGATATTAACAAACTAAGAAAATAATAAAACCAGCAAAAGTGATTTTGGGAAGATAAGAGGCATTAATGCAAACTAATCCTAAAGACCACAACTGTTGCCTTCGTTAGACAGAGAAGGAAGTGTCCAAGCAGTTATCCTGCAGTGATGGACAGTTACATGACCCCATCAGGTGAAGCACGTGCAGATTGCCTCTCTCAGGACCCACAAAACAGACTAAAGAGATTAAACTGGTGCACTGGATCTCCTCAGTGTCTAAAACTGAAGGACCAAATCTGCAAAATCCCAGATGTCCAGGGAATAGCAAATTGTGAAAGATTCGTCGCCACTCTGCCCAGTAAAAGTGTTAGGGGGAGATCATATGAAAGCATCAGGAAGAAAATTTTAAATTTCCCGTCGTAGAGAAAATAATTAGCTCACAGAATACATTGCTAGAGGACTCTAGTAAGAACAACAAGGTAAACAGGCTCCTAAAAATATTGCCCAGCTAAATGAGAGAGACCTGCACACACATAATTCAAGAACTAATCTGTGATTCAGGAAGCCCCTGAGCACTTGGCAAGCTCCATGAAAGCATCTTAAGTGTCTTTAATTTTTCTCCTAGCTCCTGTTACTGGCCACCACCAGAGAGAGGACACAGAGCAGGACAGCCCTTTGGCCTGACCCAGTGTTGCCATTTTGATTGCAGTCGTACCCAGCATAAACAGTTGGCTCATTTGGCAGCTTTTACACCTTCAAAATGAATCACAACATGTTTTGAGGGAGACATGAAGTTGGAATTATGGACATACATTCCCATGTACTGCTTCACAGATGGAAATCCAATAGTCATAAAAGGAAACTAATTTTAATAGAAAGCTGAAAACTCAGCCTTTCTTTGTCATTTCTACAACAGCTTTTATCACCTGCATTCACAGTGATACACATTCACAGTGTTGCAAAATGCTCAAATGTAAAACATTTCTTTGAGGTTTGATCTTTGTACATTTTCAGGCCCAATGAATAAGAAAGGAGATTTAATCCATGAAATATGTAGCAGCTAGCAAGCTCCAAGTGATGTCCATGTGCTAGAAAAGCAACTTACTTGTTGGTAGAATTGCCTCAGTATGGTTTAGGGCTTGACATGCTTCAGTGATCTCTGACTTCAGGGGAGGTTAACAAAGCTCAGGGAGAAGGATGTAACACTGCCAGTGGACAAAAAAATTGCAGAATTTATGGGCCCCAAGGACATTTGGTGGAATTCCCAAGATAAAGAAGAAACTAACAAAGCCAACTCATCAGCTGTGCTGAAATCAGCTCTGACAGGGTAAAAGGTGATGCTGGCAGGGGCAGATCATGACCACCAACCCAAAAGAACAGAAAGACTGAGCATGAGGATTAATTAGCATGAGAAACAAGAGTATCATTAACCAATAGAAGATAGAATACTAATTAATAAGAGAAATTGTAGCAAATGAAAGCTAGTTCCTTTGTTTGTTAAAGTGTATAGATTGTACAAAGCATTGATACGGTGTATTTGATTTGTGGAATTCACAGAGCACCCAGGCTTGTGCAACTCTCAGGAATAATGAATGGCTCTCTCAGTGTGTAATTATTGGCTTGTTGCACACCAGGTAAGGAATTTTTGGGGACAAAACAGTATGGCACAAGTTTTGTGGAATACTTCAGCATCCTTACAGGCCTGTGCCATGACAAGAAGTTCCAACTCCAATGTCCAGCTTGGGCTGAACAATCACAAAATGTTAAGTCTGAATATCACTTCAAACTCGTATGCACGTGTTCTCTACATGTGGATTTTCAACTTTGTCCTTTTTTAATGTTTTGGGTGTAGGGGTTTCTTTAGCTCATACCTATGTGCTGCCATCATTTTCAGGCTCCCTGAAGACCTCCCTGGAACACACTGACCAAGAGACAGTGGTAAGATACAGTTTTAGACATATTTGTCATCTCCTTTCAGGTAAATGGACTCGGATCTTATACCTGCAAGTTCGAAATACTTATTAAATTGAAAGGTGATTCCTTTAAAGTAATTTCTGCCTGTTTCCTCAGTGTTGAGCACAGATGGGTCATGTGCAGGGAGCCTGCGTGGCTTATGGCTGCAATGTGACTGGGGCTGGCATCTCCTCTTACAGGAGTGAGAAAGAGGCAATCCCCGGATGTGGCAGAGAGGGCCCTTTCCCTCATCCAAATCCTTTTTACCCAGAACATCTCCAGCTCCATTAATCCTCCTAATTCCATGTCCCAGCACTGTCTCCTCTGACCCTTCTTGCTGCCTGAGCCTCCCAGACCCCTCTGATACTTTCCTGGTTTGTTGCAATCCTCTTTCCCAATAGCTCCTAAATATTCCTGTTCCATCTCAACTCCTCTTCTGCCTTTATACTTGTCCCCAAATACATCCAAATCCTGCAACAGCAGCAATTCTTTAAAGCATCTCAGCAACTTGTGCAAGTGGGACATTATAAAGGACAAACAGTAGAAAAATAGAGGCTTGCTGAGATAAAAGTGTCAAGAAGAATCATAACAGATGTCATCTTCACTGCCAGGAATTCCAGGTTATGCACCCTAAAGTGTCTGAGTACCCTGCACCACTACAGGGTGAAGGGTAAACTCCTGTAGGCACAGGGAAGGAACATACTAGATCTTTCTTTAACAATAAATTTAAAACAGATCAAAGAAAACACTGCACTCAAATATGACTGTGTTGAATTATCAGTATTTTGTGTAATACTAGTATTTAGAAACACCCATTTGAGACTGTATCACTCCAACTAGTGGCACATACAGGATGGAAATATAAAATGCATATCTGACATTTATATACCTAAACCCTATAGAAAGTGATTGCTCAAAAAAGCAAATAGGAATTACTAACACCTTCTCCTAAAAAGAAAGACAAGTTCAGCAAATATTAGCTCAACTTTATTGATGGAAACTGGGACACAGACAGATCCAGTGACTTGCCTAAGACTTCCGCTATTTATCAGAGTGTCTTAAAGACAAAGAGATCAGGGCTTAGTAACCAGCCTGTGTGACAAAAGTGTAAGCACTGTGACCATCCAGCACTGATAGGTATATGAGAACCAAGCTTTGAGACTGAGCAGGCATTTATAACTCTACTCACCCCATACGGATCTGACAAATCCTTGTGATTCTGCAACACACACACACACACAAAGCTCAAGCTCATGCAGGAAACAACCAAGCTGTATTATCACCTCTGATAGAACCTCTCCTTACTTTTAGTAAGTCAGCTTTACCAGAGTCTGAGCCTAGTACTAGATCTGCCTCCATCTGTGGTCATAATCTACTGCCGTTCTCCTGTACACACTGCCAGTGCTTACTGCTGCCAATGGCACTGGGTGTCAGCTGCCAAAATAGCAAAAGCAGTCTGAAAGGAAGAAGAATTCACAAGGCTACCCATCCTGAAGTGTGGAAGCAGAGGTAGCCAACTGTCCCTCAAACAGACCCATCCCTATAAAAAGTTCTTACAAGGCATTCACAGCTGTGAATATCAAATGATCACTATCCTGCACCTCACACAGTTTGGCAGCTAAGACTCTCCAAGCAATTAAACTTTTTCCGAAGCTGAACATATTCTGAGTCTAGAGGTTTTCTAGTGACTAACACATCTCCAGAATTCCCTTGAAATTAGGAACAAATAGTGTAACTCAGACTAGAGGAAAGAATGGTCCTGTGCTGAAAGGAGATCCCCAGTGCACTGCAGAACTGAGTGTATCATGGATGAATTTGGGCAAGCCCTTTTAATAGTGCAGAGCTGGGACCTTGTCTTCCCCTTTATTTACAGCATCAGGCCCATCAAAGTAATTTATGTTTTAAATGTCAGCAACATCTGTGACAAGGAGATGCAAGAAATGAGAATTGTTCCTTGTTTATACCACATCTGGCAAAACCAGAGAGTAATCTTGTTTGTGGTGTCCAGATAATAAAACTGAGGGAGAAACAAACTATGGAAAAGGTTAAGAATGAAGTTGCACAACACCACCATGCCATGTGTGTGCACAGCCTCAGCTCATGCTACACAAGGGCACTAGATGACTCTTAAATTCCATCTGCACTATCCAAGTCTGAGAACAGGAATTTAAGATCACCATAACAAAGAAAACCGCAGAACTGTAATAACAGGATCTGACATGGGCTATCCCAAGATAAATTTTCAGCAGTCCATTGGCCCCTCCAGGGTTATTTCTGATACCGTACTCATGAAGAAATAAAAAAGCTGAACTCAATGGGCTAAAAATATTCAAATCTCCACTAGAGCAATTCCCTGGGAGATTATGGAAAATTGCAAACAATTTGCTGGGTTTTTTCATTTGGTTTGATTTTTTTAAGAAAGTAAGGAAAGGAAAAAAGAAAGCATTACCTATACAGCACAGCGACTAAATAAACAACGAGGTGAAGCAAGACTCCAACTACGACACCATAAGGAGGCAGGAGGGGTCCAGGGGGTGCCATGTCCGTGGGCCTGGCCCTGGGAGGGCTGACCATGACCCCTGAGCAGGATAAAGGAGCGCTCTAGCTCTAAGTCAGACAGCAATATTCTCCAACCTTTGCCAGAAAGGGTCGTAGTCTTCATCTTCCCTGTAGCGGTCCCTGGGACTTCTGTTTTTTAACACCCTGAAGTAGATAAACTGTGCTGCAAAATTCATTGTAATTCCTGGTGCAATGCAAAGCTGAGAGACTGCTGGCAGGGGACACACTTGCCTGTGACAAGTGCCAGCCCTGCACTGCCTGTGTGGGAAAGAGCAGGCAAGGAGCTGTAAGCAGCTCTCAGTGCTGATTGGGGGGGGGGGGGGGGGGGGGTAAGTGCCTTTGAAAGAGATGGCTGCTGCTATTTAAAGAGATTATTTCAGAGCCCAACCTGTCCTTGTCAATTTGAGTCAGGGCCTGGATTATGGCTGAGTGACGCTCTGTTAGCAGGACACTTGGAGCTTTAGTTACTTACTGCTTAGCTGTGGAGCATGATCCCCATGGCCAGCCAGCAGCACCCCGAGCAGAGCAGCAGCAAAGGGCTGCCAGCCTTGGGGTGGCCAAGGCTCTGCAGGGATCCTTTCAGGCAGCACCAAGGAACAAAGCTCCTCAGGACTGAGGCACAGAGGAGACAGCTCAGTTTGCTCGGGTCTTCTCTTGACACAAGTCCCTGTAGCAGAAAAATACAGGTATCAAGATCATAAAGAAGAGAAAATATAATCTAGGAGTGGGA
Organism: Petroica traversi; assembly: GCA_025920805.1. Lineage (NCBI taxonomy): Eukaryota > Metazoa > Chordata > Aves > Passeriformes > Petroicidae > Petroica > Petroica traversi. Next base: position 10,769,464 of record JAHLSL010000047.1, read on the forward strand.
ATGTATCAACAATATATATATATATATATAGATACCTGTTATAGCTATTTTATCTATATGGATTTTATATATCTATATACAAATATATATGTGTGTATGTGTGTGTGTGTGTTTATATATATATATATACTTCATTTAAATCTGTCTTTTTTTGCCCTGAGAGAGCACTAGCAAAGGCAGAGTCACAGCTCCAGAGACAGAATAGCTGTGCAGCAGGGATGGGGCTAGGGTTCTTTCGTGGTCCCTCTCCTCTAGATTGTATTCCAGGTGGAGTGCAGCCTACAGGCTGCCTGGAGATGGACCAGGTGTCCATTTCAGGTATCAATGGTCCCTCAGTACCCACTGCTTTCTACTGAGAGCATACAAAATCTTAATCTCTAGGACAGAGAACAGACACGCCATAAAATCTAATTCAAGCTGTGACCTAACTCTCCCCCACAGGATATCATGAGAAAAACTATAACCTGATTTATGTGGGACAGTCAGGATAAATAATCAGTCTTCTGGGATCTCTGGAAAGTCCGAGCTGTGCTGGTGGAGCCTTCCCTACACTGTTGTGGCAGGCAGGCCCATCTTCCCTTGACTTCATCAGTACTGATGAAGCTCCAGATTCACCATTTTCATTCCAACTTCTCACACACAAGCCCCTTTTACTTTTCCCTTTCCAGGTGGAGGATGTGCAGGGTGTGGTGGTGCCATGTGCTGCAGGTGGCCACAGCCCAGCAGCACATTGCTGCCAGCAGAGATGAGGAAAAACTTCACTCAGCTGCTGCCAGCACTTGCAGCCCTGCAGCCAAGTTATGTTCAGGCCAACTTCACCAGTGCCTTGAAGCACAGAAAGAAGGCAAGTGGATTCACTACTTTATTCACAACACGTCTGACCTGCAGTGGTGGGCAGGAAATGGAACTTTAAAGCAGTGGAAATGGGAATTCCTTTGGCTTTTGGGTATCTGGGGGTCCAGACTGATTAAATCAGTTCCTCACAAATGAGGCTCTGATCTGCCACTGACACTTGCAGACCACGCTGCAAGAGTAAAAGGACTTTTGGACCATTTGGCCAAGAAACTAAAAAAATGCACCAAGCTTTTGCAGGACCAAAGTACATGAAGCACGGAATCGCCGTCCCTGTAAAACATCTCCATACAAGCATCTAGAGAAAAAGGATCTTTGGAAATTTCTGCTGCAGATTTCAGCCCATGTAAAACATTCTTTCAAATCCCTTGCCACTTCCAAACCTGTTCACAGAGCTTTATAAAACACCACAATTACCACAGGAAGGAAGTACTAGCTTTCAGCTTTGATTTTTTTTTTTTATATGGGTGGAAGGAAGGGGTAAGTAAGATATAATTTTATTGCTGGTACAGTCAAGTGATATCTAACAAAATTGCCATGAAACTGTCAAGGACAACACTAAGTTACAGGTCATCCCAGATGACATTTCTTTTCAAATCTAGAGTTTTTTACTTCCTTCCCAGCTGCTCTTTGGTGGGTACTAAGAGAAGGAAGCCAGTGCCTCAGTGATGTATAACTTCCCAAAGTTTTCATTTACAACTTCCATACTGCCACTACTCACATTTTTGTGTTTGTGCAAGGAAACCATCATTCATATATGCACAGCTTTAGGCTGAGACCTCAGCAAAATCAGATTCAGTCAGAGGCATTGTGTTCATCTGAAATGGCAGTTATTGGGAAGTGGTTTTATCCACACCGTAATAAAATATTGTCTTGTACTTAGATAATTTGAGTCCAAAGAAAGAAATAAACCACACACTTTAAGAACTGAAATTCAGTGCTCATATGCTGGTGTGTAAGAAAAAGCAATGATTAGGACTTGAAAGAATTGGAAAATCCAAGTCTCAGAATAACTGTTTTACACTCACCAGGTCATATACAACTTCCAGCCTTCCTCCCTCAGTCCCTGGCTCAAAACCCATTAAAAATAGCATAATGTGGAGAGCAGCAGCTGCTTCTTTTTCTAGAAAACCTTTTAAACAAGGTTATGCTGCACTTTTCCTGAACTAAAAAATAAAATAGAACCATTTTGCTGTCAGAATGGAAAACAATGGTTCATTCTCTTGTAACCAGAGAGACCTCAGTTTGGACAGCACTGAGAAAAATAGCTATGGCCACTGTAAATAAGGACTTTATTGAATTACAGGGCTTGAAAGATTGTTTTGAAGGGTTAGCCAAGCTTTTCCCCACACTAAATAAAGTTAATAACATTTCCAACCTCAGTGAGAACAGCATGGGTGGGAAGTGATAGTCTAGAGAATTCTTTACAGAATTTGATCACTTGCAGAAGGAAAGAGGGTGGAGACAGTCTGCAGTTAAGCCAAGAAAAACAATAGAAGTTTCTCAGAGAATTGCAACTCAGAAAACCAAAATTATAATTGAGGATTATGCAACATATTGATGCAAATAGGGTGGTAAACCACTGTGATAGTCAGTATGGATAAAGAAATACAGACAACTCATAAAGAAAAAACAGAAAGGAAAAAGGATAGGCACCAAAAAGCTTCCCATTTCCTTCTAATTAAAGATACTAATTTGACTTCCATCTCAGATTCTTCAAAAATCAATTTTCATAGAGCAGACCGGGGTTTCAGCCCCCAGTGTTTCTATTTGTCAGATGGCAGCTGACCTGCAGCAGTAAAATTTCACCTTCCCACTTGCTGTCTTTATGGAGCTCAGAAAGGGCTGACAAGGTAGATTGAAATCAGTGGAAACAGAAGTAACTTCCTTAAGCTGTATTTCACAGAACCTGAAAGAAAGGGCTGGCATAAATTCAAAGAACATATTTACTGCAGCAAGAGGCAACAGGGAAGCCTTTGTGCTTTGTCTAAAGTAATGGGACAGACTGTATCTGTTTAATGTAAACATTTCGCAGAAAGGATGAGATATTTCTCAAGGCAAAGAGCAAAAGTTTACATTAGAGTCCAAAAATTATCTCGTCCAAAAAATATCTATATACATTAGAGGTCTAATACAAAGAGCTGAACCAATAGCATCAGATGGGGAAAAACTGGGAGCACAAAACTTGTGCCTTGCTGTAACAAAAAAGAAATGTACAGTCTCTTCCACTGAGACTAAATAACTGATAAGCCAAATATTTTGTGCTGCTATTTGTGATATTTAACTGTGACATCCTGCTTATCTCAGTTTCAAGGGGTGAGATAACATTTCCAATACATGCAGAGGCAGCAGATTAGCATTGCAGAGCCATGAAAGTACTCAGCAGCCTATTCTGAGCCACCTCACAAAATTATATTAATGAACAAAGACGTATCCAGCTATATTTGAATAACATGAGAACCCTTTTGTTATCACTGGCTCCGGAGTTTATGTCCATTTGGCTCTAAAGCAGTGGTCACACAGTTGTGTTCACACAGAGTGGAAATGCTCTGCCTGAAGCCCGCACAGGGAATCACTCAAAATTCACATTTGGTTGCCTGTGCAGAGAACAGCAACTGTGATCAGCAGCTTCACTTTGCTTTTCCAGGCACATTAGAGCATCACAGTGGCACCACATAATTTCGAAGTACTACCGCAATAATTTTTTCTCACTAAGGGAGATCACCAGACATACAAATGGCAAGTGAACGTGAGCTGAAACACAATTAATTTGGGGGTTTTTTAAACAGACTTAACTCCCAAAGAGATTCTGAGTTGCCACGACCTATACATAACTGTTACACGATGCTTCCAGGGGTTTAAAAAGCCTTGGAGGGTGTTTGACATGGCCCTGCTCAGGGTTTGCTGAACCGGTGCTTGCCGGGCGCCCCAGCAGCCCCTCAGCCCGGGCTGAACTCTGCCTCCCCAGCAGCCCAAGCTCGCTCAAGGTCAAATACGTAACAGCCGGGGGCTGTTCCTTCGCCCGAGACATTCACTGATCCAAATCCTCTTCCTGCGCTCCCACTGTGCTAATTAAATCGCTGAACTCTCGGTTGCAGTTCACGCTGTGCTGGGTCAGCTCACCTGGGCTGAGCCCGGCGCTGTGATGGGCGGAGAGCGAAGATGGGGAGCGGGCCGAGCCCTGGGGGAACCTGGTAGCCAGAGATCCATCCCCTCGGTGTCCCCTGGGAGGCAGCTCCGGGCTGCCAGGGGCATTCTCACACATTTGCCACCCGCTCCCCACGCCCCTTCCCCTGCCCTTCTGCCGGGCTGCTCCTCCAGGCTGATCCCACGCTCTCCTGCCATCAATCCCATCAAAGCTGGGCAACCGAGTCCCTCCCAGCGGTCACAGCAGAACACTTGGTGCACCCTGGACTGCTGTAATTCCTCCTAAATTCAAACTATAGGCTTTTGTCCCGTCAGCTTCTCTTAATTCACTTTTTGAATGGTAAAGAGAAGAGATTACTTCAGAATTGTTTATAGCATCCTGATGATTCAATTGGCCCCTGTCCTCACCTCCGGTGCTTCTTATTCCTCGAACACATGCAATGAGCTCTCCTTTTCCAGTCGACTTTTTTATCCTCTAATCCTGTATTTCCTCTTTTCTCAGTGTTAATGAGAAGAGACATTAGGTAGTCACCACTGTGAAAATCACCCCTTCGTTTTGTGTAGATGGCAAAGAGTACTATTCAAGGAGATAAAAACAGATATCAGTTATAGAAGTAAAAATACAGAATGAAATAGATTACAATGTGCACTCAGGCATAATATTTCTGTTGTTTGTACAAAGAGTTCCAGTGTTGGGTCTGAATTAAAGAACAGTTGGGACAGATAATCAGAAGCATTTTACTGCATTTGAACAGACTATTTAACAGATCTTTTAACTTACTCTGAGCCAACTGGTCTCTTAAGGCAAGGAAGGATGTCCTAAAATCTGACATTGTAAACAGCATCCATGCTATCCTGATTTGCTGCATGGATGCTGCTTCACGTGATAATTCTCGCTCCTACTTCTTTCATCCTTAACACTGACTAAACTACACATGCAGGTACAGCAAACTAATAGCAAGTGTAGCCACCATCAGCCTCCCTCCTAAACACATGTGGAAACTATTGCACTTTAACAAACTCATTAGAAAAAAATTTTAGGAAAGGGGTGGAGGACAATAGTCGAGTTCACATCTGTTTTCTAACAATTTGAGTTAATGTCCTGCCTCCAGAGTTTGTGGGGCATGCTAATCTGTTCATTTGTTCATATACTCACAAGGTTTTTCATGCCTTGGATCAACTTTTAATAGAAATTTTTTCATGATGCTTCTCTCTTCCTTCTTATGGTTATACTATTTCCCTATGGCAAATCCCACAATTTTTCTCCTATTAAGTAGAGGCATAATGAAAGTATTTAAGTTGTCTTTTGATGCAGTTTTCTAGCTGGAATTAAAGAATTGAGAAGCCAGTACCATACAGTAATAACTAATTGTACTGTTGGGGAATTTTTTTTGGACAGGATCCATCATGCGATTAACTATAAAGGCAGCAGGATGAAAAAAATTCATACACATGCTCTTTCCCTCTGTGCCTGGAAACATGTTTTGGAAACATGTTTGAAGAAAAATTGCAGCTAAAGATGTAAGGGATCTGTAATAACAAAGAAACTACTATCATCCTCCTACAGTACTGTATATTCACACACACACACACGTATTTTAAAAGGAATTTTAACCAGGGATTTTTACTGCATTGGCTTTAAAATTATGCACATACTGTAAATTTTCAAAGAAATGGCAGTGGAGTGATTAGCTTGGCTTCTCTCTCTGGCAAGTCATTCTTCCCCTTGCAAGTCTCCATGACCTTGTGGTAATTAAGAGGAGACGAGGCTGACTAGCAAACAAAAATGGGATTTATTTCCAGCTGTTTCTCTGTTCTGATAGGTATCTCCACTTGCATAGCAAATATCACTTATATTCCAAGGCTTCACATACATGGCTGATGCATTCCCTCATGGAGAAAGGTGCACAGCTGTTAGGTAACAGACCTTTGTTATTCTGCTGTTTGTCATGCCTCGTGTTCAGCAAGGTGCTACTCAACACATGAACAGCTTCTCAGGTATTAGCAGCTCCTCCATGGACTGAAATTGTGGCTTCAGTTTCAAGTAATTATCTCATTTAATTGGTGTGGTTTGCAATACCGATCTGCTAAACACGCTAGCTGAGTAATTCTAATTTGGGAATAATCAAGTACTTCCCCTGTATTATTTCCCCTGAATATTATCCACCACAGACTCACAGATCTATTTCCCATTTTTATGTGACGCAAATGGGTGGATGTGAAGTTACAACAGCAAAGGGCCACAACCGTCTGCAACAGAAAATACAGCAAATATCAGATCACCATCTGAGAAATACAAGGCTGGGAGTCAAAAGTCTATTTCTGAATCACTAATTTAGCTGGGGATATAGTCAATGCAGCTTTTTAAGGACAAAGGTTTCTTTTCACTAAAATGGGTGGGCACACTGCGTATCATATTTCATAGGGCTCCTGAGGCATGGCCAGGTTTCATAAAATGCCTGAAATCTGTCAAATGAAGGGACCTAACAACTAGTTAAAATTACAAAACAAACAACATTCACTAATATTCCATGTGACCCACCTTTTCCTTCATCTTTCTGATTCAGTTTCCTTGCAGATCATTGCTCAGGAAGCTGAAGCCACAGACTGAAAACAGCCTGAAGCCATGGGATCCTTACCTAATGCTGGTGAGCAGAGTCCAGCCCAGTGTGCTGGCACCAAGATGACACCAGAGAGTCAATTCCTGCAGCTGACTCACTGCTGGCTTTAGGCATAGCACAAAATGTATTGTTTTGAAAAAGGCTGGACCAGAGCTGTCTGCTCCGTGACACAGAGCTCGTTACCTTCTCCAGGGAGGGCAGAGTCACAGCTGATCTTCGCAGTGCTTCACACTATGAGCCATGTGATTCGGGTTTTTAACTGCAAAATCAGAGATCATTTCTTTCTGACAACAGCAGGAGACTTGGCACTTTTTACTGTCCCCTGCAAACAGAGATAATAAGCACGAGTACAAGTTGATAGGACGGACCAGAGAGGGGCTTGCAGGGACACAGAACATGAAGTATTCACTCATTGAAGGCTGCAGCCATAAGATCTGTAACTCCAACAGAGGCTCTGTAGAGACTGGCAGGGATGTGGTGCTGAGAATCACTACTATCAAAGCTTTAAATGGCAATGTCTACTTCATTCTAATGAGATCACCTCTGCAAGAGCCCCTTCACCTGTTCACCAAACAGAAGCACTGTTACAGAGCAAACTTCTGCTTCCCTGAGAAGCAGCCCAAAAGCTGCATACCTGCTCTGAGCAAATCAGCCTCCCCAGGCAATAAAATTCTGCTTCTGCATCTGTTCAACAATTGTTCCAACCCAGCAGTCAGAAACTGAATGAATGAAGAGAGGGAAAATAATCAACCTCTTCCAAATGGATCATGAAACAAGTCTCAATTTGCATTAGGCATTCAACAGCCTTCAAGCAGCAATAACTTCTGGTCATGAGCAGCTGACAGAAGTTAAGCCTGTGATGAGAGCCTAAGGTCCCTTCACAGTCTCTAATGGAGACAAATCTCTCAGGGACAGGTAGGCAGACCACACAAACCTTGCACTGATTTCATCATCCACCAGTGTTAATCCAGGGTGGAGATTATACTCTTTCATTTCCTTCTCTTCAATGCAAGCCACTTTCCTCTCCCTACAAGGATTGGTTTTCTACCATATTTTTGTTTCCTGAAATAATATCCACTAATTTTCTCTGTGTCTCACAAAGTCCTATTTTCCCCAAGAGTTTGTTCAGCTATATCCTTTGTCAGCCCATGCTGCAGTATTTCATGCCCAATAACAATGTGATTTTTTTCACATGGCATATATGTGCTCTGTCAACACATATCCTTTATTTAGTCCATTCCTCCCCCTATGCACCCTTTGGGATCACCGTGCAATTATTTATTGCTTTTGCCAAGCCTTTAACTAGTCCAAGAAAGAGATACAGAAAGAATGTACCAAAAACAAACAAAAAAGCACATCCTAAAATAGACATAATCTTTCTGTTTTCTCTCCTTTTCACCAAACTGCCTGCTGGTATAAATTCACATCCCTGTTTACTGGTATGCTTATTTTGGCTGCCAGTATCTTGGGAACATCTCAACAGCTGGATTTTATGCAAACCTATATTCATATGATCTCATTATGTTCTCATATATGGCCACTTCCAAGATGAATGTGCTAAAGAATGCTTTCTCTGATGGTAATCAGTTACTGACTAACTTCAGAACACAAATATGTTTGCATCATATTCTTTCTTCTGCTCTCAAATCCCCTGTCTTTTGGAAAATCTACTTTACAATTTAATGGGTATGGTCACACCCTCAAATTTTTTGTACTCTAGCTGCCAGTTAAGTTGTCTTATCCTGCAGCTTCCTTCTGAGTATTTATAAATAACAAAAGCAATCTGAGGTAATTAACCAGGATGACCAAAATCTCAGGACAGGTAGTCCTACTGAAAAGCAGAATCCCACTTGGCAGAAATATTCCTCCTGGCTGCTTTTCCCTGCAGTGGAAAAAAAACTTCTCTCTGATTACAGGAACAAGCCCTGGAGGATAACAGTAGAGAAAACCCACACTATTTTGTTTAGTTCTCCATGGCTATCAGACCAGCACCTCACTATAGTCATACATAACACAGTATGCAAAAATATGCAACAAGTGCCTTAGAGGTACTGAACTGTTCCAGGAGCCTGAGAGCAATTCAGGAGGAACCTCCAGGAAATGTGCTGTAAAAGGGGTGAGTGGCCTCAGCAAAGGTGGTCTGGAATGGAAATTGCCATATTTTTTACAGCGTGGTAAAGGGAAAACTGTTTCAATAAATGTTTATTGGTTTTGAGTGTGTGGCATAGAGGATGGCAGAGAGAGCTCGCAGAAATCATCCATGAACAGGCTCCCTTTGCAATTCAGAGAATGCATTGGGTGATTCTGTTTAAAAAGGGACAGAGGCAAAGGACTAACACATCCAGAAAACAGCAGACAACTAGTCATAAATATCCTTCTGCTGCTCCCCAGCAGCTCCCCTCTCTTCAAAACACAGGCAACACACAGATAATGTCTCACTTCAAAAATCACAGCCTACCACATCAGCATGTCATACTGAAACACAGTGTAAAACTGAGGGTAGTCACACTGTTACCTTTTGCAGTTCCCCTCAAGACCTGTCAATAACAAAATTAAGATTTATAAAAGTTTTCAGCAGGCACAATCAAACTTATTCTCAAAACAAGATTTGTAAGAATTGCAGTACGCTACATAGTGGTTCAAACCAAAACACCCAAAACCCACTGCCGCTCCAGATTTCATAATTTAATTTTTATTTCATAAAAATGTTAACTTATTCAAACCAGCCCTGAGGCTTAATAAACATTGAGGTGGTTCTAAGGCTCATCAAAGTTATCAGCTCAATTCCAGTAACAGAATCTCTGTTACTGAGGCTATTTTGCCTTGCAATTGAGTTTACAACATCGCTTGTTATGGAAGTCACTGAGGATGGTTATACTTTGAACCCTAAGATAGCACCTCTACAGGCTCATTTCCAGATATATTAATATAACTTCATTTTTGACTTCTAGGGAGGTGGTAAAGACTAAGGAGATCTGTTATAGTTTGCAGGGGATTCTTTTCAATGGTTAAAACTGTCTATCTTGGATAATGTTCTTTAGGATTAAGTAGGATGCCTTACTGGCATCTCACTTTTTCTTGCAGTAGATTGAGGAAAGGTAACTCAAATGAATATGAGGAACAATACCAGCAAGGAGGTACCTTAAGTATTTGAACACCAGCCTAAAGGGGTCAAAGCCTGACATTTGTGCAGTCAGCACCCAGGAACCTGCAAGACAAACAATGTTCAGCCAAGACCCTGCTAAAAGTCACACACATTGCTACCACGAGTGCTATTATTGCATGTGATGTTACCAAGCCCAACCAATTTTAAAAACCTGCCCAACTGAGAGGGGCTCAGATGCTGATGAATCCTATGATACTGCCCATACATTAAGCGCCACAGACAGCTGTCACCTCCCACAGCACTGCCATACATTGTACTGCCCAAGAAAGATGTTTCTGCACTCTTCTAAAAGAGCATACAGGTAAAGAACCTGTAAGTGCACAAAATCTAAAGATATTGTGTTTTCCAGCGCTCCTGCTTTGCCTGCCCCAGATTACATTCTACAGGGAAAGAAACATCCAGCACCCCTTCCTCCTCCTTTCTCCCTTCCTTTCCTTGCTCCACTTGCTGTATTACAGGACTCAAACCTTCCCATTGCATTGCATGGTAGTCTGTGTAAATAAATAACAAGCGTAAAAAAAAACCCCGACTTTGGGGAGCCTGAGCCGCTTCCAGCTTGCCTGGATAGCAAGGCTGTGCTGGAAGGGTGCTTTTTAAAAGGAGGGAAACAGAAGAGAACAGCTTAAGAATCTTGGCTCAGCCTGGGCATATTTCCGCCTAAAGCTCAGCACGAAGGGCCGGACGAGGAGGCGATAGGAAGCCGGGGAGGGAGAGAGGGAGCCTGCGGGGCTCTCCAGCACAGCTGCGGCACAGCCCGGACAGGCTGACACCATGCTTTTCCTTTGGGCACTGGCATTCCTTCTCCTCCTGCAGGAGCAAGGTCCTTTAGGTAAGTGACTCTGAACTTGCAAAGCAGAAACTGTAGCTTAATCTTACTATGGTCAAAGCCTTTGCACGGGGTGGGAGGGGGAGGCAACTAATTGCTTAATTTCTCTGTGGATTTTCTGTGAAGGTGACACAGGTATGTGTCAAAATGCTGGAGGCATATCGATTTTAAGAGGTAAAACTCCATTAGTCTGTCCTGTAGGCACGTTGTTTTGGTAGAGATTTTTTACTTCTGACAGAGATAGTATCACGCTACCTTCAGAAATGTAGAACCAAATTGAGATGCTGCAGACAATGCCCTGAATGTCCATAATTACTGTTCTGGCAGCAGTATTAATATCACACTAATCCACCAGGAAATGAGGTTGAAGTTCAAGGTGATTAGAGAAAGATTCTCCTTTATTCAAAGCCTCCTTTTTAAATCTCCTGGTAACAGCATCACAATTTTATTTCTTCTGCTTTGGATTGCTTATTCCTGAGATTTTGAGGTACATAATGCCTTCTCCAAAAGCCTTGGGAGAGCAAAGTATAAACAGAGAACATCTGATAAGGCTGCATCTGAATTCTACTTTCATTAACAAGAGATTAGTGCTGAATAACCTGTAATCACACTGTAGTGTGACTGAAAGCTATTCAGTTTGGCTAGTCCAAGGGTTTACATTCCCTGTGTAACCACAGACCTGCCTTCCCAGCCTGTGTGTACTACATCTTTTCTGCTAGCTGAGGCTCAGCTTTATTTTCCCTCTGGTGCTACTTTCTTGACAACACACTGGTTGTATTTCATGGCAGGGTAGTAAGATCCTGTTACATTTGAAATATTTCCTGAAAAACTGTTAATCCCTTCTGCCCCCAAGTCCTACTCACTGTTCTTTGCCCTGACTCCTTCCTACATAACTGGCTTTGTGATGTTTATCTCAGAAGAACTGAAATATCAATGCAACAGCAAGAGCATTCTAACTTGTTTTCACTCTACAAGAATTCACTTTCCTCTCATGAGTTTTGTGAGCTTCACCAAATTAAACATGAAATTAAAGAAAAATTTTAAAAGGCATTGTCTATTCCCAAAAAAAAGGTTTTAACCTCAAATAAATAGCAAACTCAGAGAAAATCCAGTTAATTAGAACAGCACTTGAATAATAACTGCAGTGGAGACTAGCACCCAGTGGCAGTTACTCAGTCAGCAAATCATGTTTTCTGTCTTAATGTGTACCATGTACATCATGCAAGATGATAAATTTTGTGTCTGTCATGGCCAGGGGACCTGCTGGACCTTGAAGGCTTAAGAAAGTCATCCTCCTTTTCCCTTTGCTACCTTTGAGTTGGGGAACATAACTTTTTATTCCCTTGCAGATCCCCTCATCCTAACTCCCCTGGGTTCCTCTTAAAAACTATTCAACCAAACTAGAATTAACTTAATTAATTTAATTCAGCCATTAATAGAAACAATCTCATATTCAAAGACCTCAGCCTCCAGATCATTCAGGAGGAGAGGCTGGCACGGGGATGCAACCACATGCTCCTGCCACAGTTTATAGAGCTTTGTGGTTAATTTGTGGGGTGCTGCTCAAACATAGCCTGGAGCACAATACCTGCCCCATTTAAAGGTGTTTCCATTCTTACAAAACATCCAGGCCAATGGTTCTGAGGGGTGTGGCACCCCACGAGCAAAGATTTGGCGTGGCAGAGAGGTGACCTGGAGTCCCTGGGTAAACAAGTCCCTGGCAAGCAGGCTGCCCCTGACCCGGGCCATTAGCAGGGGAACCAAATGCTGAGCGTTCCACCAGGGACAGCTTCCAGCAGAGGCTCTGCTGCTCCACACTGTGGCGTGGTTTGCTTTTAAATAGCAGAAGTTTCATTCGGTTTTAACCACAAGTTAATGTAAACCGAGTGTATGGATGCTTTTCTTCATTTCAGCTAACATTTTCTGAATTCTCAAGGTCTTTTGAATCCTCTGATATTCATATGCAATATCAAAGCTGGGAAGATTCATAGGACAGACCATTATCTAGAAACTGGAAAAAAGAAATCCTTTCAGAACAGCCAGATTCTGCCTCAAACTGACCATTTGCATTCTCACAGAGAAGTTCTGTGATTAAACCGCTGCATTGCAGAATTAAATCCACAGTACAAATTTATGATAGATATCCTATTTTAGAGCAGACTTGGACTCATGTTTCTTTACTAATGAATTGGTAATTGTTTCACCTATATTCTATGTTTTAGGTATTTTCTGTCCTTATAGAAACGTATCAGCATTATTGTCTCCAATGCAGGGATTACAGTCTTTGCAGAACCCAACTCTGAGCTCCAACAAGGAAGGGGAAATAAACTTTGTGACAAAAAAGTGTACCCGGAAATAACTGTGTTAACATTGTGAGGCATCTGGAGATCAGGGTTCAGTACAGAAGTGAGCCTTTTATAAAGAGACTTTATATATCTGCAAAGCCCTGTGTTGTCTTATGTTTAGTTAAAAGGAATGTAAGTTCTGTGGACTTTCTAACCCCCAAGTGTAAAGCAAAAGTTAATGTCAAACTCCCCCCCCAAAATCAGGAGTTTAGAAAGATAGGACTCCTGTTGTTCATCTGCAGGATGTGGCTCTACTCATAAACACAGCTGATCTGCTCTGGTTGATGCAATAATGAGTCCTGGGCCTGAATGTCAGGATCTAGAATGAATGAATGTATGAATGTATGTCTATGTGTGTGTACCTCCCCTTCTCTCACTATGCTACTCCCTGAGTTGTTGCAGAATACATGAAATTTCTACCAAGAGAAAATATATCTTCAAACAAGTTCCTAGATTTGTTTAGTTATTAGAAAAAAGCCTAAAATTATATTCTTTCATTGAGCTTATTTCTTCCTACTTGCATGACTTATAGACATATGAAAACTACACAATCACAGAGCTGACTAATAAGTCACAGATTCACCTCACCCACTCCCCATGATCATAGCTTCTATTACTAAACACAGACTAGAAGCCGTGTCCTGAGAAAATTGAGAAACTCTTTATTCCCTGTTTCCAGTGATTATCCTCAAATTGTTGGTCCATTATTTATGTATCTCACATCCTCCACTTTCAAGCCAGCCTTAAGCTCACTAATGCTGCACTAATTCTTGGACTCTTTATGTGTACTAAGACACAGCTCCTCTTCTTCCTAAACAGCTTTCCTGTTTCTACACACAAGCATGTCCTGTACAGCTTCTAGCTACAATGCTCCTAACACTTAGCCTCAACTTCCACAACAAATATATATTCATGCAAAAAATAAATACATAATAAAGACAAAATTTTCTGCAGCCCAAAGCACCGTTATAAGATACAGCATGAATTAGGGTAATGTACCTGCAAATTATGTACCTCATGCCTCTTATCAGTCCAGTTCCCCGTAGTCATTTTCCATTGCAGCAGCAAGTGCAAGAGGATATGCTCTGGCTGCTTGTTCAGAAGATCATCATGCCAAAAACACACGCCAAGCCAACAGTTCCCTCTCAGGGACATTTAATTGCTATCCTTCTTCCTTTGAATGAAAATACACAAAACTTAAGTGCCTTACAATCTCAGATATGGTCAAATAGTAGAAAAAGGAAAGTAGTTTTTCGAGTAGCAATGTTGCTTCTGGCACATAGCCATGGCGGGGGCCCAGATTTTGTTGTGCCTTAAAGAAACACCCACTGGAAGCACAAACTATCCCTGGCCTTGTGCACTCCCTCTTGGTCTCCACTGCTGGGTGACAGATGCAATTTTTAAAGTGGAATCCAGCACTTATATTTAGAGAAAAAAATAATTTAAGTAAGGATCAGCAAATCCATTCAGAAGCCTGTTGTATTCCTCCCAAAGTGGTTAGTGGATTCACTATTTGAACTCAATCCTCCAGTTCATGACCTTTTTCCTGTTGGAACTTAAATCATTACTACTGCTATTTCTTTTCTCATCGAAGGCTATCTGGCCACCTTATGCTCTGTGCTCCAGGAATAAAATGACACTGCTAAACCTAAGGCAGTGCAAACAAAAACACACAGCACAGCATTTTTCTTGAAGGGTTAGAATATTCTCCTTTATTCCCTTGCTCTATCACATGTTTTAAGACTTCCCTATTTGCTGTCTGGTTCCTGTTTGAATCTCACATGTCTTTTACTTGGCTTGTGACCTGCTATATTTTACCCCTCCCACCCCACTGAGCACAAACAAGAACTTGCAGTCAACTTTCAAAGCCTCACTGATCATAGAATGAGGCAAAAAAGAATTTTACAGGTTTCAAGACCAACGGGGAATATTGTGGTCACTCACCTTGACCTTCTCTGTAATGCAGACCAAAGAACCCAACCCAGCAATTTCTGGATCAAGCATGTAACTTCATTGGACCAGCAGTGTTTCATTAGGAAGGATACTTAAAAAGACCTACCAGATCTGTGTGGTCACAGACTTCAGTTCTGGCAGTCCCAGCAGCAGCAGGAAATGACAGCAAAGAGGCTGTCAGGTTGCTTGGGTTTATTCTGGTGCGTATCATTAGCAACTGCTTGGATGTTCAAAATGAACCATTTAACTGCACCATTTAACAGAACAGAAAGAACTCTCACAGGCCTAGAAGGGAACTTCTTCAGGGACTACAGAGAAGCAATATCTTGCGGATTGGGGGAATATATCAAATATGCAGGAGGCAGAAGAGCTTAACTGAGAGGTATTCTAAGGCCTCTGCTCTTAACCTGTTTAGTAAGGCTGTTTTGCTTCTCCATTGCTCTTCCTCTCCCTTGCTGTAAGATCAAGGTTTGTACAGTCAGGCTGACCACAACACATGGATCTTACTCTTCATGGTGCTACTACATTCAAACTTTAAGCATGTTCTTCTATTAAACAGATCCTTATTAGCAACCAGTTCAGAGATGCTCCATTTCCCCATTGGTGTCTGACTGCACCACAGCCCAGGGTGGTTGGAACTACCCAGATTTATAGCCACTGTCAATGTAGCACAGAGGACTTAATCAGAGGAAAGAAGGCATGAGTCGTTTTCTTATCTTGAACATGAGAATTCTGGCCCTTGATGGAAAATAACCACGCTATATATCAAATAGAATGAATTTCAAGAATTTAACTAAGCATCTCACTTGCAAGAAACATAAGGTGGAAATGTGCAGATGAGACATTAACTGAAAGGTAATGGTCTCCCTGCCATACTGAAATGTTACAAGTGTCTGCATGAAATAATCTATTAAGTTTCAAATGAGAGATTTAAGACATTGAAATATGCCTCCTACATACTTGCCTAAGCTGTCAGAAGTTGCAAACGCCCACACATTTTACATATGTAATTTATATGGCATACAAAGAACACTTCACTTTTAAAAGTGGTTAGCTTCAAAACTTACTACCAAAGTTTTCAGTATTTATGCATGTGCTTTGAAAAAGACAAGTGAAAATTCCAGTTTACATTTAAAAATGTTTTATCAGAAAATTCAGAAAGCAAGTTCCTGGAAGTGTTCTAAAAG
Organism: Petroica traversi; assembly: GCA_025920805.1. Classification (NCBI taxonomy): domain Eukaryota; kingdom Metazoa; phylum Chordata; class Aves; order Passeriformes; family Petroicidae; genus Petroica; species Petroica traversi. Next base: position 10,785,561 of record JAHLSL010000047.1, read on the forward strand.
GCCATTAGTATTTTGCTTTCATGGTTCGTAGCCTTCAATTCTTCACTTCCTTTACAAGTGACTTACTATTACGTGAAGCAGAGGTGCTGGAGCAGGGTCAGTGCTAAAGGCAGATTGTGTCCCCTTCTTACACCAGTTGCAATACAGAGAAGGGCAGTGCTCATAAGCAACAATCCACGTGCTCTCTTTGAGCAAATGGAAATTACTGCTTTGGCTGAATTGCCTGACCATAGTGACCCAGATATGTGCCATATTTACAAGGCACCGGATGTGTCCTGTGAACAGCCCATCCCAGAGATAAAGCTGAGGGTTAAAAGCTAAAGCCAGACAACAAAATAACAATGAGTGTTTGGGCAGCCAAAGCCTCAAGCCAGGACTCAGAAAAAAGAAGAAATCTATACTGACAAAGCACTGGCTGCCCAGCTAGCAGCAGCAGCCACCCACCTGAAACACCCTGTTCTGGCGTGGTGGTAAAAAGGCAATCACAAGAGCAAGAGCAGCTCCGTTCTGGTGTGAAAGCCACTAATAAGACATGGACACACAGGTCCTGGGAGGTTTTCTGCTAGCTCAGCCCTCAGCCAGCTCCATACTGAGAGGTCTACAACTAAACACACTTTGGCTTCTAACCCTTAACCTTGCTGACATCAGCTGTCAGGTGCTTCCTAGACACTTAGGCTTGTCCTGTTTGTCAAAGTTTTTAGGCACTGCACTAATTCTGTGGTTCTGAGTGACACCTTATAGCCATGTCAAACTAGGATGAGACCCTTTGTCCTCCTTTAGCATGCCCATTACAGCTGACAATGCAGCAATGCTCTTTGAGTGGTGGAAAGGTGTCTCCCTCCATGTCAGGAGAGGAACCCACCACCCCAAGGAACCAAGAGCTGATGAGTCCTGTGTCTCATAGCAACCTCTTTACCTTGATCTCTAGATGTACACAAAGCTGTGCAGGGCTTTGCTAAGCTCACAGTGAGGTGCAACAACTTTTCTATACCTACCTATCATGGCACATGGCTTTGAACAAATGTCAGTCATCCATCGTATCTAACCTTCCCACCTACAAACGCCTGCCTAGACTATCAGCCAGCACAATTTCAGCATCCCCAAACTGTCCCATGTTCATGATGGAAAAAAAACATGTAAAGAAGAAAAAATTTTGAGAAATTGCATGGTTCACTTGACCACTAAGACAGTACCAACACTCATAAACCACCACCACTAGCAGCAAAGAGGAAAAAAGGGCACCTGCTAAGCAGTTGGTGTTGCAGTATCTGCTGTATTTCAGCACTCTTATGTAAAAAGGTAAACAAAGTCTTTGGGATTCTGTCCTAACGGCACCACCTTCTGGTGAATGCCCTAAAAACCCCATCCTAATCTCTGCCAAACCAATTTCTAAATAATGTCCCAGTAAAACAGGTCACATTGTAATCCCTCCTCCTCTCCATCCTCCACCCCCCAATTCCAAGGATGCCATTCCAACTCAGAGTACATCTCTCAAACATCCTCCACAAACTTCAATGACTGACACGTGTTTGCCATCATCTGACACCTCTGTTCCAGAAATCTTGGCACAGGCTTGAGATGAAGCACTGCCCAAGTTCCAAACCACTGCTCTGGCACAGGAGTACTGAAAACAGAAGTAGTTACTGCTCTGTGTCTTACTATTCATTATAACACAAGCTCAGTTTTATCTTTGTTACAATCAACGACAGCATGATTCCTCATTATCATAGTGGCTTCAAGCATTAAACAAGAGCAAAACCTAACTTTACATGCAGCAAGATACATTATCACTTTAGCACAGTTTAAAGTATTCCATTACAGTTCTCGCACACGTGTTAAAATTTAAATGTTACTGAATGCTGCACAGAAATTATGAAAAGGAAATTGGCTCCACTAAAGCATGGATAGAGCACCATGCATGGCTCCACTAAGGCAGCTGCTGGAGCACAGCCAGCAGAATGAAAAGTTCAAAGAGCAAGAGCCCATGAGTACTGAGAGGCAAACACAGATGACTGACAGAGATATTTGAGTTTGTATGTAGCACCATATGCGAGTCAGCAAATGATATCAGCTGTACACACTTTTATTGTTTCCCTTCCCATTGCAGGGAAAACTTTCAGGCACAGACGAATCATCAGCTATAATCAGCATCCATTTGGAAAGTGGACAAGCTTTTCTACTTTTCAAAGCTTTACTGTACCAGCTGCTTCTTAAGAAAGTCTACGAGGAACTGTTGTGTCAGGCAGATCTTCCCAACAGTTAGGTTGTACACTTAAGAGAGTTACATCCTCTAAACTTACCCTACCACTGGTAGGAAATAATAGATTGTGTAGAACACATACACAAACTAAACAAAACAAACATCCATGGCAAGAGAAAACACCTTGTTCCAACCAACACAACGTGTGCAGGCAAGGAGACATTCACAGCACTGTTTATGAACCAAATGTAGGAATTGAACCTCTTTTCCAATAGCTATAGCTGTGCCCCAGTGCTGTGTAGTGTGCAAAATACCACATCAGAAATCAGAAAGGCAAGGACTGCTATTAACCTCCTGCTGATCAAGTGTGTCTGTTTTTCCAGCTGCTGCAGATCCTGTCAGTATGGTGCCTGGAAGTTTGGAAAGAGAAAGCTGGTGTAATGAACATATGATCCACGATCGCTTAGATATCATTGAAGAGGTAAGAGGGGTTGTGCTGGATCCCAAACCTTACCAGACCTCTGCCCTATCCTTTTAACCAAAGAAAAAGAGTGTTTCTAGACAGTGTCCCTTCCTGCCTTTATTCTAGTCAAGGTTGCACTACTTTTTTCAGATGTCATAGATTGTAACTATCCATAAAGCCATTATCATTATTCATCATGCAATCTTGATAAATCCAAAAATATGATTAACAATTTATTATATATCAGCCTGTTCTAGAATGTTATAATGGTGCCTTCATTCTAAAAATCTCAGAATCCATATTTGTAAAGTTTTACATTAGCTTATGGATATTTGTGAGCTCTGCAGGTGACTCTAAGACTGATAGAAGAGTTTCTGTTCAACCCTGCTGACACTTAAGAAATAAATGAGCTCTACGACTGGGATTCTAGAAAAGATGCAAAGTTTGAATTTTTTTTCCCCGGTGTCTTAAGCACTCAAGATACCTGCTAACTATCCTGAGCTGGGTAGTTCCCAAACTCCATACTGCAGCTCTCAAATAGCAACATGACCTCTCTTCAGCTCTAGTCCTAGCCCTCTTTTTTGCACCCCATCTGCTCCTCTCATCGTCCATACAGATTCTTTTATTGCATATAATGGTGGTTCAGAAATGAGAAAGAATTAAAAACAAATTAATGCAAAGCTCCCTCCAGGAAGTCAAATTCTTCTTTATATAGGGGTGTAAAGTAACTCTTGCTAAACAAAGCGCTAATACTTGGTGCCACTAGAGGCCAGCAGAACACAAGAGATGCTTGAACCTGCAATGCGCAATAAAGACTAAATTAGCTGATGGCATTGGAGGATATGAGGCTTGCATTTCCTCAAACACATCTGGTGCAATTCCTTCCACCTGACCCTTTGACCACCTCCTTTCTCCATTTGTCTCTCTTGTTTCCATTAGAAGGTAATAAAAACAGTGGAGCACCTAGAATCAGAAGTCAAATCACTCCTCAATATCATCAGTGAGACGACGTCGAATATCCCCACCGTTCCAGGAACTCCACTTATAGACATTTTTGATGGTCAGTATCTGGTCAGGTATAATCTAAATTGAAAAAAAGCATTACGTATATTATTACCAACTAGGCCATATTTTCTCTCTCAAAATGTGAACTAATTCCTTCTAATTCTAGTTCTAAGCTGAACTAATTCAGCTCAGGGTAGCTAAGGCCTCAGAAATGGGAGCCTCAGGACCCCAATTCTGGGTCCAGTGTAGAAAATCAGATTCCAACAACCAAACAAGAGAGCACTGGGAGAAAAGAAAGCAACCCAACTTAGAACGGCAGGACAGATGAAGTTATCTCAAGGTCCATTTCAGACTTAAGACCCTGTGATTCTTTAGCTTCATGTGTGACAAAATAAGGGAGGGCAACAAAATTAAATTTGGAGGTATTGCCATTTTGATATCTGAAATCCAATTTTGACATACAAGCCTCTCACTCAATACATGCTCGTGGATAAACATTTTTTAAATAAACCATAACAGAAATTAGTTGGATAAGACCACCTATTCTACTCACTTGCCCATAATGCTCTATGTTCTTCATTCTCTGCCTAAATATCAACAGCGCATTTAACAAAGTGAGACACTCCTGGTGGAAACAAAATTACTTTTGGACAGATATAAGCATCCACAGACATGTTTTGAAGTCAGTTTTGTCAGTGCTGGGCTGTTTGTCCATACCTGGGCACACTAGAGTGCACTTCCATGATGGAAATGGGCTCGAAGCAGACAGCAGTAGAGTTTATGCTGTTTTTTGGTTCCTGTAGTTGGCTGTATGGATCAGTTCTGATAATGTCCTCACCAACTTTGTTATCCATTGAGGTTTACAGTTTTGTGTGATGGGCAGTTAACAGGTTAACAATCAAGTTACTCCCCTACAATGGAAGGGGGTATTCCAGCAAAAGGAAAAAGTATTCCAGTAAAGCACTGCAGTGAATTTAAAATGGAAATCAGCACATTTGTAGCACATCTACAGCAAGTACTACTCAGATGGCTCTTGCAACAACTGCCAAATTACTCACTCAAGAATTACAGACTGGATCTTCCTTCTATGATTTCAGGAATCAAACTAACAATTCCTCACTTCAGAGTAGCAAGATTCATGTTTTAGATGAGATTTATCCACAAAGATTGATCCTAATCTCATAACCAAAAACAATTATATCAACTCTTCTCTTTACAGATAGCAGCTGAGCACTGTGAAGACAGAAGACAGCTGAATGTAACAGTGTGGTTGTCATAAACAGTTACACTTCTGATCATTTAATAAGCTTGTGTTTCCAGAATTTGTGCAGGGTGAACAACCCTCAGCTGTAGTTTGTCTTCTGTGTTGCTGTGCTTTATAATAAAAAGGTATTTGCTTTTAGACACTGTTTCAAACTTTGCATTCTAAATCTTTCAGCAGCCATACTTTATCAAAACCACCTTTCAAATACAGCGTTGTCAGTAAGAAAACAAGATCAGGTGCTGTCCAGAACTAAAGCACAGCTAACAAACTTCCTCCTCCCCTTGCAGCAAATGAACTCTTGCTATTGGTTTCAGACAACAAAGATAGACTTTTAGCTGAAAATTCCTCTCACAACATGCTCATATTGACAGAAATGAGTGTATGGTCTGCCTTTCACATAGGACACGCTGCTGCCACTGACCAAAATGGGAGTCTTGTCAGCAAGTCCCAGTCAGAACCAAACATTTGGACACACATCTACCATATTCTGTAATCTTTACATTCCTCTTCCTTGCCATGGTGACAATACAATCCAGAATTAAATCCAGGACATTGCCTTTTTCTTTCAAGACAAACAGCAATACAACTTCTAGGAAAAAGGACCTGCCTGCCCCTTACACAACAGAGGGAGCACGCTCATATGTATGTGAAGTAAGGGGAGTTTCTTGATTGAGCATGTTCTTGACTAACAAGCAGTCTATTTTCAATGACCTAGTTAGAAAACCTTTCCCCCCCTTTGTACTTTTTACCTCTACATGTTTTTATTTTGAGAACAACAAGCTGAAGAGATGCCATCCATGCCAGCAGAGAATAGAAATTCAGAGTTGCAAGACTGAGAGAAATTACAACACAAAAAATGAAAACACTGAGCAATAACTACAGATTACGTATATTGTGAGAATTGCTCATCAAGGGCACACAACCCCCAAACTCTTATCAGCACAACAGTTTCTGAATAATCCTGTGGAGCAAAACTTCTGTGGAAAAACTAAGTTACATAAACAGAGTAATCACTCACATACATCAATACAAACACCAAAAAGCACAGTCTGCAAAGACTTACACAGCTTTAATTTCATAATCTCTTCATACATACATATATAAGGCACAATCTAAAACCTTTAAACATTAATGACAGAATCTTCACTACTGTCAACATTGCTACTGCCTTGTGGCAGTCTGCCTTAACAAGAATGAAATGTGGAACACATCTTCCTTGAAAACAATCAAGGTAAGAAAACAGAACTTGACAAAACTTCTTTAAAGTCTTAACTAGACACAAAACCCCGAGGCTGCTATCTCCACATACCACGAAGTGGGCTAGCCTGAAACCAACTCTGCATACAATAGATATAAAACTTGCATTAAAATGGCACTCAATGTTTATACAAAAGAACACCTTAAATCATACAACTGTGATTTTTGTTTCATAAAACAAACATTATTTCAGCATGATATAAGCAGAAAAGAAATAATGACCTGTCATTCATGGATTGCTGAGGATGCTATAAAGAATCCAGAGCAAATGGCACATAAGCTTGGTATTTGGGGGGAGGGGCTTGGCATTTATTACCTACTACTTTTGAACTGAAGATATATGCAGTATTATCTTTTGAAATGCAATTGCTTTAGAAGAAACAGGTCATTACATATTTACTTGTGGAGAAAACAGATGCTTTGCAGCAAGTACATGAAAATAGCAGCTTTTTAAAGAAAAGCTCGATGCTTCATTTAGTCATTTCCACCACACAACTTGAGTAGGATTTTCCGGTAGTCTCCTGAAGTATCACCCTGAAAAGGAACCCAGAAAAAGAAATGTTGAAGAACAACCTAAAGAGATGAAACCACAGCTGAAAAATAAGAACTTTCTTTCCAGGGACATTTTTGGCTCTGCTTTTACAGAAATAAGCAGCAGAATTTACATACACCTAACTGTGGACACGCACACCCCATATTTACTGAAGCCAGGTTTTGACCAAGTTCAGTCCATTAAATAGGTTTAGCCTGTTCTGCTGCTGAATAACAAATTTGAATGCCAGATCAAAAGAGGAAGAGGGGGAAGAAGCAATACAGAGCTTTTCCACCAATGTCTCACTGCTTTTTACTCATATATTGGTGTACGCAACCACTGTAGAAGAAACGCTTGACACATGCTATCCTCCAGAACATCTACAGGATTCTTTCCAAACACCACCAAGTTAAAGTACCTCAGTGTCCACAGCAGAAGTAATTAACAGGGGCTTAACAGGTTTGGCACCCTCATTACAAGGAAAATAAAAGTGGCACCACTCTCTTTTCTAGCTCTTATTACCCCACCATTGGCCAGGCATCCTCCTGCCTGTCGCTACAGCTCTTAATAGCAGTAGGGGGGTGGATCAACTGCTAAAGAATCTAAAGCTCAGTCTACTTATAAAATCTCATACTTTCAAGAGAAAAAGGAGGTAATCCTTCAAAAGATTTTTAGAAGTTTTATATTGTTCCAACACACAGATGAAGTAGAGCATTGCTGCTACACAACTGGAGGACTGAGTGGTTCCCACAAGATCATATACAGAGACTGAGATAGAGAGGTCTCAGAAATTTCTCTGGACCAATTTCCCTGCCCTTTCTTACCTATTAGCTTCTTCCCCATCTCTAGCTCATCTAGCCACTATGCAAACCCAAGTGCTCTCAATTCTCTGGCCCTCAGCCTCCATGCTCCGGGCAAATGGAGCAATCCAACACAGCCAGCTTCACTCAGTGTAGGTAACAGCTGCTCAGCACAAGGATCAGGGCTCTGCCAGCATAAGGGGTTTCAGGCAGGGAAAGTGAGAGCTCCAAGTCTTACAGTGATGTCTGTGTAGAGGGATTTGCCAAACATCCTCTTGTATTCTGCACGGATGTCCAGCAGGTCAACCTCGCTGCGTGACACCATGATCCGGATCAGAGTCCTGTCCTTGGTTCCCGCTCCCTGAAACAAACACAACGGAGTACAACATATTCAAAAGTGCATGACACAGCACCAGCAAAAAAAAAAAAAAGTGCCTGTTTACTAGCATAACCCCACTGACTTAATAAGCTTGAACAGAATTTGACCTATCCTGCTTTAATAAATTAAATTTAGTGGTAGGACACTAATTTCTCTGCACAAGAATAGCTCAAAAAAAAGAGGGGGATTGACAGAGGAACGGGGGGTCAGGAACATTTGGCGAGTTTAATAGACTACTTATTTATTTCTGCTAGAATTCCCCACTTTAAAAGTATCAATTTCAATGAGTTTTCAGCATAGTTGTGTTTCACCAAGTGAAGGTTTTTGTATTATGTACAGTTGTATCCATCGCTCTGTTAAGTTGGATCAAATTAGCTAGATTTTTCCAGCCTTTCATAATAATGACTGCATCCTGTTAGTCATCTGCCCACTGAAAAATGTAAGCCCTTCAGCTGCACAGTTCCTTCCCAAGAGCTGTACAAGGATTTTAAAAAACCCCACACTGTAAGTTTATACAACTTGTCACCGACACCTACCTTCATTGCTTTATGTAATCTCTCTGCAAAGAAAGCTGGTGTGTTCTTGAGACACTTAACTGCAAAAAGGAACAGTATTACAGAAATCAGGCATTTTCCCCCAGCCAGAACTCAGTAGTTTTTTGAGTTTATCCTACATAGTCACATGCTTTAGTTTTACATAAACATACACTTGACACAATGCAGCTCCCACTCCTTCCATTAGTCACTGAAATTATTTTTAATCCAAACAGTAGCTGCAGTACAGATAAAGAACCTACAATGCATGGCTCAAAGCAAACATTTCTGTCACTTGAAACCATCTTGTGTGAAGCAGTCATAATGAACTTTTGAATTCTAATGATCAGATTCTTGTTTTTGAGGGAAAAGGAAATGTGGAGGGGGCAGAGAACTTGAAGGAACACCTAGGTAGTGGTGCTCCTGGCTTTTATTTTATTCTAAATGTTTTGGCCATGCATCTGCAAGGTGCGACAAATTCAAGTCTTGCCCTAGTACAGATTTGGAAACCACCTATGATAGCAGAGAATCTTGGGTGGTTCCTTCTCCTTAAGGGTGAGTCATCACACCCTCATTATAAAGTCTTATTTTAACCACAAAGTTCATCAGACTCCTGAAAAATTTTTAACATGTTCATTTAGTAATGACTGGATGGTATATTTAATTAGCACAGTTCATTAGAAATCTGAAAGAGCAGAATCTAAATCAAATTACTGTCATGTTAATCAGGATAAAGAACGAATACTTCAACACTGATCAGAATTAAAATCTATGCAATTTTGGTTACACGTAAACAATCATGCAAACTGTGGCAAACTACAGAGAAAACAGACCACACTTGACATTAATAGCCCAGTAAGGCATCAAAATCAATCCCATAGAATCAACACAAAACCAAGGGTGTAAACTTAGATAAACTTTTTCATAGCAACACGTTCTGTATAGGAAGAAGTACTTTTCTGAGTAGGAAAATGTAGATGAGAGATAGTTCACCACACAACTGTCAGTGATACGTACAATACTATTCAAAAATGAATGACAGAATGAAATGCATGTTTCTGTATCACTATATTTAGCTAACACAACACACTTGCATTCTAAGATGTTTAAAGATGTTGTTGTAAGTTACCAGTTGTAAAATCCAGAAAGCTTTAAAGAAAGCAAAATTAAATATTTTCAATTAGAAAACCCTTTTCCTGCAAATAAGGTTCACAGAACAAATGATGTTAATATCATCGACTGATATAGATATATGTGTATATATATATAAATAAAAAACCCACAGAACCTATTTAATAAAGGGAGTTGACTTTTTTGCAAATCTCCAGTTTTGAATCTGGATCTACATGGAGACCTGGCAAGCCACTACAAAGCTCCATGAAGTCAAATGGCTTCTAAACTATGACTACTTTCTTTACAAAGGCAATCTTTTTCTACAAACACTGGGAAATATCTCTTTTCCCTAAGCCTGGGTCTCTAACAATACTTTCTGAAGGGACAAAGTTTGAATCCTGGAAAAAGTCTGCAAACAAATCACAAAAACTGAGCTCGATGCAGTTTGGGTCATTAAAAGATCCGTATAGTGACAATGTGGCAAAGCAGAAAAAGAACAGTAGGTATGGTCTTACATAGTTCACATAGGCACAAGACAGGAGTGGGAAAAAAGAAGCTTTTAAAATTGAATTTCAGTTTGCAAGATTTTATTACAAACTTCAATGAAAAAAATCTGTTGTGGTTAAACCAAATACACTCTCCTATCTCATTTCCAAGTGATGCAAAATTAATTTTTCCTATTTTGGTAGGAGTTTTTTTTGGTTTTGTGTTTGTTTGAGGGGTTTTTCTGGTTACATCACTACCATATTCAAAACCAAAGACCACACTTTTAAAGCAGGAGCCCTAGATACAGCATTATGTTTACACGAATTAACAGAAAAAAAAATGGAGATGTAAAGACAAAAGACAGGAAAGTGGTTAACAATTATATCTATAATAAAGCAATTTAAATAAAACTACTGTATAGCAGCAACTAAAAACTAAGATTTAACAAAATTGTAGCTACACGGAACGTGGAAAAAATAACCCCTCTGCAATCAAATTTAAGTTTTCTTTCTGCTAAATAGAGGTGGAGGTAACTAATTAGAATGTTAATGCCTATATTTTGCTGGATTTCCAAAATTTTCCCAAATATTCCATTCTCACTGACTCAGCAATTGGTACAAGTTCTCTTTTAAAACAGTGTCAATTACAGTTAATAATTCTCTCCCCATTTTAACATGTGAAATTTAAATTCCGCAGTTGCCTGAAATAAAAAAGCTTCATCTGTCATTTTGAGGTGAATTAAGTGTCCCACTTCACTAATCACAAATGACTTCACAGAAAGCTCAACATAAAAAGCAGAAAACTGGAATTACTACTAACAATAACATCCTTAGCTGGAGTCCCAGATGCCATCTGAGCTAGCTGCAGTGGAATAGGGGGAATGAACTGGCTGAAGTGACACATACCTACAGCCAGCATGCCCTTCTCCAGGTCTCCAGACATCTCACGACAGATGCTATTCTCAATGTCCCGGTTACACATCCTCTGGTACTCGCTGAAGACTGTAAATGGAAGAGAAAGATTTCAGGAGCCAGCTCAGCAAAAAGAGGTGGTGCTGGATGGCTTCATTTCAATGGCCTCTCAGCAGGATACTACAGTGTACTCACACTAGTTTGAACATCTCAAGGACTAATACTGTGTTATCAACCATTTACAGGTTATCAGGCTCCTTTCTAGTTTGTCTAGATCTGTCCTTTTCATTAAAAGGCTAGACTAAGAAAGCACTGTAAGAGAAAGAGCGGCAATTTTTTAGGAAAGCTTTGGATCTCAATAAAATTAGGAAGAAAATATTCAGGTTCTCATCCACACCTATCCTCACACCTCAGTAGGACATTGTAAAAGTTCTAGGTAGCTACTAAAACATTTCCACCATAACAGACTGATGGAGCACCTTACACTAGCAAGTGAAAGGGGAAGGATTGCAAATGTCTTGCACACACAAGTATGCAAAACTAAAACAATTGCAGTTTTTCAATTCTTTAATCAGAGGATCATTTGATCAAGTACGACCTCTAACTGCTCTGATATTTAAAAAAGGTGACTCTTCCTTGTCCTCAGCAGAATTCACCCTGCTTTTCACTGACATCTCATTTGGCTCCTTTTACAGATGGAGGAAATTCAGGCACAGAGCAGTGCTGTACATTTTTATCATCACACACCACAGATTCAAGTTACTCTTTAGGTAGGACACGTTACCTGCTCTAAGGTGGGCCCTGCTTCTTGCACACAGAATGGCATTGAATTTGGATTCATCAGTTCCTAGACGGTTCTCTCCAGCTGCATACAACTCCTGAACACAGAAGAGAATTCACACTTCATTACTCAGAAAAGTAGTCAGGCTGAGCAGCTGAGTTAAGATTTGCTTCCTTATAGCCTCTTCTCCTTTTATAATTATTTCTTAGCCTATGTACTACTGGAAAACAGGAGCATGCAATAAATAGCAATTAATTCTAACCCTCCTATAATATGCTATGCTTGAAAGTCTTCCTAGCTTGCTGATGCATGAGTGCTCAAACACAAGACCTCCACATTACTAAAGGAGCAGACATTGCTCAAAAAGTACCTGAAAATGTTCTTCCTAACAGCCCTTGCATCTAGCTTTTGTTCTTACACTTCTAGCAGTGTTCTATAAAATTCTTGTGTTTTGGCTAAGGCACACTATGTAGTAAGCTAATTACATTACTATGTAAATGACACTAGTATGCTAAAACAATCCAGGGTTTTTTCCCCTTTGCTATGTGGTGAAATGGAACAGAGAAAAAGAAATGGGGCAAGCATTACTAAGTCCAAGTGCCTTATTTGCTGCAAAAATCCAGACTTCCTTAAACAACAGATTAAATAGATTAATAGATTAAAATTTAATCCACACATGTATCATCCTGAATCTCTTTGGATAATTTCTGTAATAAGCAGCAAAATCCAACACTTGGAAAAGCCAAAGACCTGACAGAATGAGCGGTGAAATACCCTGTGGACTGTATTCCCAAGAACTTCATCTCTGTGTTGCACCTACATGGCTCTAATGCTCTTTCACAGCTTTTCCTATCACTTCCATCCACTGAAGCATAAGCACTGCATCAGGAGAAGTCACAGTATCCAAAACCAACAGTAAGCAGAATCCACACAGTCAAATTTCAGTTGACTATACATAGAAATGATGAAGCATTTCTACTGACCTGCACATCTCTTTGGACAACAGACATGTCAACATTTGTACTTTCATCTCTGTTTCCCTGAAAGAATTAGAAGATCCAGAAGCGTTACTGATGGGCCTCGATGGGCTTTTTTTAAATTAAAAAAAAAAAAACCCAAAACCAGATCAAAAATAAAAATCCACACCACCTACAAACACACAACAAACCAACTCCAAAATGCCAGCAGGCAAGTACCTGAGCAAGTGAAATTAAAAGCCTCTGAAAGTGTCCAGACGTGTCACTTTTTATTGCTTCCTCCAGAGTTTTCTTAAATTCTGGAAGAGAGACACAGCCATGAATCATCATACAACTCCGCTCATTTCCTAAATTCATACTATCAATCAGCGATTAAGTAAGAAAAGGAAGACAATTTTCATGCAACAGATCTAACCTGCTTTATAGACCCTGTTGAGTTCCTGAATATGCTCATTACTGCGGGACGCTAAGATTTCAATGAGGCAATTTTCATCTGTGCCAACACCCTAAAACAACAAAGGAGAAACAGATTTCAGATTCTTATTTCTACAACCTAATATAAAGGAAATTTAATCAAATTATATAGGTAAAATTCAGAACATAACCTTGTATAGTAAATCAAGGCAAGTAATCCCAAACTTTTAAATGGCAACCAAATATTTTATCAGCTCAACCATTTCCTCTATCTTATAAATTTGTATCTCCTACACAAACCTTTATAGCTTCCTTGATTTCATAAGCATCAAACATGACAGGTGTCTTCATCATTGCCAAGATTGTCCTCTCAAAGTTACCTGATAGCTCAGATTTGAGATCCTTGATCAAATCCTAATGAGAAAGAAAAACACGGGAAAAATGCCTGAAGACCAAACTTGACAAAAGCAAGCATCAAAACCAGGCATTTTACTTAGAATTCTTTATGCATAAGCACCAGTAATGTATGTTCAAAGTAAAGCTATTCCACTTAACACTAAAACCAGTAAAATGGCATGTGCACACTGAGGTCATTAAAGTCCCATTAAATAGACAGCACAGATCAAAGAGTCAAAGTAACCATTTAGCAGAGAAACTGCTTTACATGTTTCATCTGCAACACTGCAAGAAGAAGTTAAGCATGGGTAAAAAGTAGAACTCTGAACTGGCTTTGACTTAAGAACCATCTTCCCCTAAAGCATCTTCCAATCTTTTTTCCCACCGCTATGTCTTCTGACTTCCACTGAAGGGATGTAAGCTCTTATTTCCCCTTTCTTCTGTTCCCACAATGTATTTACCTTTCCATAAGCTGTTTTGAAGGACAGGATTATCTGCTGCCGTTGCTTGTTTGAACGACTTCCAAGACAATCGATGATGGCCTGCTCATCAGTTCCTGTACACACACAGACATCACAGAATGAGCATTACCTCATGTGAGGATTCAGCTTTCTGTCTCTATTTCATCCTGTTCTAAACCCAGCAGAAGGACATGAATGCCTTGAATTCATATATAGTATCTACTCTCGTGTACAACTACAGAACTTCAAGCTCTACTCCCAATCACAAACACAGTAAGAATACAAAGAAAACCCAACCAAACTCCTGATGCTGTTTTTGCCTACATGAACTTCCCATAATACTTTGATAACCATGAACAATCACATGTGAACTATACCACTCAGTACACAAATAGCAAAAGGAAAAGATCAGTGCTGAACTGAGAGCAATTCTACTTTTAACTGAAATGTAAATCCTCAGACTGCTCACCGAATCCTTTCATGGCCTTCCTTAAGACTTCTGCATCCTTCAGAGCATCAAAGCCTGGTGCATCAGTGATTGTACCTCGGTTTCCGTGCTACAATGAGATCAACAGTGTTAAAGAATACTAGTGCTAACAGCATATTAGTGTTAAACAGTAAAATACTGTGGTTTACTACTTAGGAAAGATGATCACTGTCACCAGTTTTCTTTTTGTGAGCAAAGTAATTGAGAAAATTCAAGCCAACCCTGCCTTAAGCAATTTGTTCATTTCTAGACACAAATTACAAGAAAATGCAAGATCAAGGTTTGCTGACATTAAATCTGCTTTCCAATTAATTAAGGTTTGATAATACTGTATATATGACTAGCAATACTTGCTAAAGTTAGGAAAGGCAAGATTCATTAATTTGAAGTCATGTCAAATCTTTTTTCTTGGATACCATGGTCAAATGTAATTTGTTTCAAGACCTATGAGCCTTTACTGCTTGCATTTCCATCTCTCTTCACTCAAACTTCTTTTTATAACTTGCTTTTCAATTTTATGATCAGTTTACAATAACACACACAAAGAAAATGTAGAGGAACACATATACAGTCACACCTCAAAAGAAAAGCAGTGAATGCTCTTACTGGTACAGGAGTGACTGCAGGCCCTGTAGTTCCTGAGTAAGAGGGCATAGATGGGTTCATGGCTGGACCTGTTGGATAACTTGGCATGGGCTGCTGCCCTGGGTGAGTTGCTGGAATTCCAGGATAGCTCATAGGCTGCTGAGCAGGCGGTGTGGGCTGGCCTGGCACAGGGCCTGCGTATCCCGGGTACGGTGGCATTCCGGATGGTGGGTTCCCTCCAGGGGGAGGATACCCTCCGTACGAGGGCTGCTGTCCTGGTGGAGGCTGCCCAAAGCCACCTGGAGGAACTGGTGGATAGCCCCCCAGGTGTGGGAGGATACATGCCTTGTGGTACATTTGCCCCTCCAAAGGTGCCTGCCAGGTTGGATGCCTGCAATGACAGCAGCAAATCAGGAGACAGGAAGGAGTACAAACAGCTGAGTTTCAGTATCATACTTAATACAACACCGACACGACTCCCTCCCCACCGACACAGACAGATAGCTCCTTATCTGCAAAAGACAGCAAGCAGGATGGAAAAACCTGCCTAAAACTTTGCACCAAATAATCCCTTCTTTGTCTAGGGCTGCCTTATGTGATCACAAGGGTGCACCTGAGTGCAAGGACTTTACTTGAAGCAACCTTTGGCTGTTTTATGATGTGTTAGTAGTTTACAACTAGCAGCAGCTCCTGGACTACACTTGGAAAGACTTCTGCAGAAACTGCAATGAAGACACAACACTCCACATCAAAATCTTACCACTTCTAGATACTCTCTTCTAGAGAGAAACCAGAAGTGACATTTGATGATTGCAGCATTGTCAGAAACTGGTTGCTGTGGATACTGCTTCATGCATCCTAAATAGTTTGTTGCTCAATTTGTGTGCTGGCTGCCAAATCACTTCATTTAATCACTGCGTCAGAAAGACATCTATAATGCAAATATCTTCCCACAAACTGCATTCCTTATGCAGCATAACAGATTTCTGAACACTAAAGTTGTCAGAAGTGTCACTCACTACTGCTCTATGAAAAAAAAATCACATTGGAAACGTCTACATTTTCTTCAGTCAATATAAAAGGGTTTTACTTCCATCTGTTAAACATCAGTGTTTGTAACAGACTTTGATCCCATATTCTTTTCAAGGACAAATCATTGATACCTCTAATTACACAGCCTTTTTCCTCACCGACTGGTCAAAATCCAGGTAATAGCAAAATCCTCATGGTGTTTGCCCATGTGAATATATTACAAGTGGGTATTCTGTGCTAATAGTTTCCTGTTCCTCTACACAGCAAATACCAAGTTGTATTCGTTTTATGTCCACGACTTTTAAAGTCAGACTATTAACAACATTTAACTAATGCTCTGTTTTCCTAAAGTAAGAAATTGCTTGCAGTAACCATTTTCTTCAATAAGCAATATTGAATGCTCAACACCTAAACAGATTAGACATAAAGGTACAGAATTCAAGTGATTAACCTCGCAGTGACAATGCCAGAAACACAACTTTGTCCTCAAGGACATCACAGTGAAACACATCAAATGGAAGCAAACTCACCATTCCAGCCATGTGGCTGGGATTGAACTGGTTGGCATAGCCAGACACATTTTCCAGACCAATTGGAGGTGGATTTGAAGGTGGATAGGCAGCACCACCCCAAGGATTGCTACCTGAAATCAAACACAGATGTGCTGAAACAAGAAAATATGCCTTTTTAAAGTTCTTACTACTTAAATTTCCAATGTAATGTATTTTCAACACTACCAGGAACATCAACTGAAGAGGTGCAGGGTAGCAGTGCAATTATTATAAAAAGAGAAGTCTCACTGAGTATTTCTAATCATGTTAGTTATCACTGAAGCTGTAAGTTCTCACTTAAAACAACTCTAAACCTATTTGAAGGTTAGCCCTCAGGACACTGAATTTTGACTTGAGAGCACTTAAAGTACAAATACTGGATATTCCAGTAGGAAGATATTATTAATTTCACTTACTTTACTAATTTGAGAGACATCCACAGAGCACAACAGTACATTCACAGACACCCAAGCCATAAAACTTGTCTGCACACAGGAGTATGGGCTAACTTATGCCAGAATACTCTGCTGAGAAATAGACTTTATCCTCCTAGCTAGTTTGGCTTCTTACTGTACACCACTTCTCTTCCAGAGCTAGCCTGCCTAACTCCACATTTCACCATATGATTCCAGTCCTTTCTTTTTACCTTACAACAACACTAACAACTCAGTTTGATAACCAAGCAGTGGCTGAGTGTTTCTTCAGCTTTATGTTATTATAATTGCCACCCTTTTTAACAGCCCACTCCCTTCTGTATGCAACCACCTACCTAAGAATAGTGAATTAAGGATCATTTCCTCTTTCTTCGGGGGATATGGTTTTAAGCTGTATGAATGATTTCTCCCCATACTCATTTGTGTCACCACCCACCTTGCAGATTCAGTACTGATCAGACACTGGTCCTTGCAATTTATTGGGTTTGGTCAAATTAAGACCATCTCCTAATGCTCTGTGCTTTATTTGAGATGAATGAAATCTTATTATATGAGCACATGGCAGAGCACACATATTAGACCAGTCAGAATCCCCAGTCCAGATAAAACACAACTTAACAAAAGAGAAGAGAAAGCTTTGGTGAGTCAAGGAAACCTTCCACAGTCTTGTTCTTCATCCATGCCATGTTTCTACTCCAGAGAGGACTACCACAGTATTTAATATTTACTTCATCTGAACAGCTTACCTGGGGCAGCTGGGGGATATCCACCTGCTGGGGGATAGCCTGGATAACTCATTGCAAAGACCTGAAAAGTAAGTGTGATACAGTTATTTTCTGTAATGCTTCACTCATGACACCACATCACACTAAGAGGCAATGTGTATGCAGTAGCCAGTTGCCAAAATTGAGACATAACCTGCACACTTTGTGGGGGCTTTTCCCTTAGAAACCTCTTCCCATTTCCTTTTGCTGGACTGATAAAGATGTTCAGATAGCTAAACAGTTGCAGAGTCACTCCTCACACTATTTTTTTATTTGTTACAGTTGTTACTTACTGCATGCTTTGTCTATTATGTTGTAAGGAATCTATTACTTGAGTACGCATCCTTTACTGTGCTATCAAAATCTCCAAAAGTTTCCAGCCTATGCAGAACTATCTTATCAATGAAGAACAGAAAATCATCCGACAAAGAAGCTACATCTTCAAGTGAGTAACTATGAGAAGCTGTTAGAAAGTACCTAAGTGCAAACGTCTGCAGAAGTGCAAGGTCAAAGTAAGCAGAAGGGATACACCTTCATGTTTACAGCATTGCCATAAAATATGAAGGGTTTACTGATAGGATAAGATCACTACAACAAATTGGATCTCTCAAAATGGATAGTGCCTCTGTCAGCACAGAAGCGCACAAAGTCATTAGCTGTCCAAAATAGAAGCAGAGGTCAAAAAGGAAGAACAGCTAAATGAAGGACAAAATAAAAACTGGCTTCCAGAACACAAAAAGCCTTATTTTAAACAGAACAACTACCAGGAAGAATGGAAAAAGTAATTATGAAGAAAATATCTGTAATGAGTGTCAGCTTCTTGAAGGTTATTTTTAATGACAAGTCCCAGTCTATTTTTAGAACTGCTGTGTAAATTACCCCTTCCTCTTTTTTTTCCCCCTTCTTTCCCCTAAAGCACTACCTTTTGCATCTGGCATGTTTTGCTGTGTTTTGGGTTTCAACTGTGGAATTTCGTTTTGGATTTGGTTTGAGTTGGCGGGGGTGCTGTTCTTGTGAAATTGTTTTCATTTTGCATGATCACATTAACTTCCCTTTCTGGTTTGCATGGCTCTATTGCATAGCAACACTGAAATGGAGAAACACCTTTTTTGTGGTTTTCTTTTTAAATAAAGAAATACAATTAGGAAATCTGCAATTTACTTAGAAACTGTTTGGACTTCATGCTGCATATACTCATTTAAATTTGAAGAGAGAAATAAACTAACAGGAAATGCAATGAACAGAGCACACCCAAAGTTATAGCCCTATCTCATTTCTGCTCCAGTATGTAGTGTCTAACAGAATCAATAAATAAGCGAATGCAGCTTCTCAGCATCAGAAAAGAAATGCTTGCTGTTACCCATGCAAAGACTGGCCCCAAACTCACAAGACTGAAAAACAAAAAGCAAAACACACATTCCCCTTCTGCTGCTAGAAAAAAGAGCAGGCAGCTCCCTCCCTCCTGGCGCTTGGCCAGGCAATTGCCAGAGGGAGCTGTAGGCCCCAGGCTCACGCTGCCAGCTCTGCTCCCACACCACTTCTGGGCAGGTACAGGAGCACGGAAGTGCAGAGAAAAAATAACATTCAAAAAACTCAAAAGAAGGCAGCCTGGCACACTTCAGAGCCCCTCTAATTCAGAAACGGGCTTTACATAATAAAGCATGGAAAAATAAAAAAAACAGCAATTATTACCATGTCACTCAAAAACCAAGCAAAGAAGCCCCACAGTCTAGATTCTAAGCATGTATAATGTCATTGTTTACATTTTTATATACAAATTATTACAACGCTGAAATTAGTATAATTTCTTCAGGTATAAACGTTTTATTTTTCATCTTCACATATAAATACAATACAGACAGGGTACTCAAAATACTCAAAAGATGCCTTTTCAATAAAGCTCTGGGTAAAAACTTAAGGCAAAAAGCCTTTTGGTTTTTTTTGTGGTAGATGGTGAGAAGTAGTGGGATAGGTCTTGTTTTTCTTAGCAAGGTTGTTTGCTTGCTTTTAATCCCATATAGAACATTCATTTCAAATTGGAAAAAACCCCAAGATTAAAAGAGCCTTTTGGCAATGAAAGCTGAGGTTGAAAAAAAACAGCTAACTTCAGCAATCTGAAAAAAATGTTACTTTTTATATAAAAATGTTCCACTTGCTTCTTTTGAACACTGTATTTATCCAGGGCTTTTCCAAGGGGAAGTTTTTCCAGACTGGTCTGATTCCAGGCAAACTAGATCTGCAAACACACCAACTTCTCATGCTCAGAAACTTCCCTGATCACCACCTTTTCCACAGTTCATTCGAGCCTCTGTTGGCCAGTTCTCTAACTTTAGAAATATTAACACAGAAAATTAACTTTCCCAAACATTCCCTCAACCCAGCCTCCATTTCATCCCCTAATCTCATCCTCCACACTTTCTCCTGCTACAACCACAATATCTTACTAAAATTGTTCATGATGAGCAGCACTTGCCTGCTGACAACAAAGGGGTGACACAGGCAAGGGAACTGAAGATAGGGAAACCCACCCTGCTATACAAATATTGTGTGGGAGGACACAGGAACAGCAAAGTCTCTGTTTGCTCAGTCATAAAAAATGTAGTGCATAAGACGAGGGGAAAAATCCAAACAACCAAGCCACACACAGAAAGAGGGAGTGCCTTGAAGAAAATAAGGAACAAATACTGTCAAGGTCCTCTCCCCATTCCCAGTGTTCAATTCTAGAGGTCCACCTCAGCATTCTAAATAAAGACCTGAGGTTTTACTCCCACAGTGAATCCCACATTGCTATCATGCTTCACACTGCAAGCTATGAACCATTCAGGCTCTTGAGCATTTTCCTGCTGCTTGGCAAAGCTAAAAGGGAACAGACCTGCTCATAAAAGACTAAATCTGTGATAGACTTGCAACAGGAATCTTGAAAATATGCTTCTGTAAGATAGAGCATGGAAGAAAATTGTTACAACTCAAGAAATGTATAACAAAAATACAAATTACATAATGATGGAAGAAATAAAGAGGAAAACTTCAAGGCTGCCAGAAAACTTCTGTTTCAAGGTACAATAGCAATAAACTCAGCCACTGCATTCACACCCATTCCTGGAATTTATCTTGTGGCTGCTGTTCAGGCTCCATGGTACAATAATTTGAAGACAAAAAAGGATGAAAAACCATAACCTTTATTTGCTCAAAATAATTTGTTTAATTATGCCCATTTCACAGGAACATCAAGCAAAGTTAAACCCTTGATTTGACTCCTCCACAAGGTTAATTACCAGGATATGGAGGACAAAGCAGCCTGAAGCTATAAATTACAGTACCTGCTCTGAGACTGATCCCTGATTGTGAAACCAGCAGAACAGAATTTACCACCTTACAATACGCTCTCGTTTTTCATCAGATATGAGCTGGGGCATCCACCACTGTGCTTTTCCAAGACAAGGACAAACCACAGTCAGACCCAACCAGCTAACTGCTATTTTACCAGCCTGTGCAAGATTTATCTTTAACTCATGCACTGCAGCATACAACTTGTTCTCTCCTGTAACAGCTGTAATATTTTTCTTCCTGACAGATAAAAAGTCCCGCAATTTTATTTTTCATTAAGTCTTCTGTGTATGTGACTCCTGTCTAGTCTTTCTTTCACTACAAAAAAAAGCTAACTTAGTAGAATGGGTTTCTCTTCCACCAGGGCTGAGTGCATTCCACCCAAAACTCAGGAAACCTCTTTTACACAGATCTTATCACTCATTGTTCACCTTTACAAACCTTTACTGGACTTCCTCCAACAATGTATATTTAAAGAGCACTAACACATCATCCACTTTCTAAAAACAAAAGCTTTCTTAACAAAAAAGCCAAACTAATTCACAGCTCTGAACAGATGGTGGAAGAGAAACAAACTCAAATTTGAAGTTTTTAAAAAAACGATTAATTTTAATTGCTTGCTATTATTACAACATAGGAGCTCTGCCAGTTTTGATGATCCTTCTAATTCAATATCATAGTATTTTTTATCACAGAAACGAATCTAGTACTTCTTGAGCTGCTGGGGCAAGGGCAGGGGAGGGGGGGAAGAGCATCAGAAAGATAGCACTTGCAAGCTTTGGTCAAAATAAAGTAGAACTGAAAGTATATGCCATGTCAACTAAAGAAAAGGTGAATGGGAAGACACACCCATAAGGCACAACCAAGCTGTAAAAATATTACTAAGAACATTCATGCAACTATCCATGACAAAAGCCTTACATATATATACTCAGGGCTTCAAAATCCAAAGAACTTAGTTGAGCTTCATGGGTTTTCACAATCCATGTGCAGCAAAAACCTGAGTTAATTCCAAGAAGTTAATTTCACTTTGGATCCCTACTGTGCTTCCTTTTGTAGCACACTTCTTTCAAAGAGAGAAAATGCACAGTCAAAATATTTATGACAATACAGATAGACACTTTCTGAACAACAAAACAAGAAAAAAAAATTCCAAACCAAATTAAGTTTATCAGGTGTTTGAAGAAGTAATGGAATGAGGTCGTTCTATTTCAAACTCATAACTTGTCATAGAAAATAATTTGTTGCAAAAAAAAACCAACAATACTATAAATAGCCCGAACTAGGGTCTCAACTGACTAATGCCTCAGGGATTTTGACTCCTCTATTTTAAGTTTCACCATGAAAGAATAAATTTTTACAATATTAGTGCAAGTCAGAATATGCAAATACCAGTTACTCCATGAACTAAAGCAACAGTGTAATATTCAGTAGTCTAAAATAGTTACTAAAAATATTTGTTCATTTCACACCAGCAGTTTTTAATTAGCTGCTGTGCCCGAGCCTGGAGCACAGAGCCAGGGAGTGGCCCCACCGCAAAGGCAGAGACAGCAGGAACGAAAGGACAACAAAAGGTTTCCATCAGGTCTGCAGCTGTTTGGGCTGCAGAGGAGGCCAGATGACACCAAGCTGTTCAAATGACAACTCCCAAAGTCAGGCACACCGGCAGGAGCTGCATGGGACCTTAGCTAAACTCCTTAGGATGTTCCCCACACTGCAACAAAACCTCTCTGCTGACACCTTGGGACTCCCCAGATGAACAAGAGGTACAAAGAAATCAACTTTTTATTAAAGTGATGGCTTTCATACTTCTGGTCAGGGAAGGCAGACACATTCAGCTGTCTGGCAACACTGGGATGGTCACTACCCCTCAGTGTGCAAATGGACATGCCCTCATTTATTCCAGGTACAAGGAATTACTGGTTTTCAGCTGATTAACTCTTTCCAGGAACAGAATTGTTCAAGAACCAGCTCAGATCAGTGAAGTAGAAAGACAGTTCCAAAGTCCACCCGAAGTTCAGATCCAAAGCCTGAATTGGAAGCTCACCTCTCCCACTGGTGAACACTTTCCCAATGCCCTCAAAAAAAACCC
This sequence comes from Petroica traversi, assembly GCA_025920805.1. Lineage (NCBI taxonomy): Eukaryota > Metazoa > Chordata > Aves > Passeriformes > Petroicidae > Petroica > Petroica traversi. The sequence continues at coordinate 10,808,805 of JAHLSL010000047.1, forward strand.
TCACCACTCACTCTTTGGAGTAAAAGAAAAAAAGCCCAAACCAACCAAAACAAAAATTCCAAAAGACTTTTAACCTTCCCTTCCCAAGTAGGACGGCATATTCTCTCTCAAACAGATAGCACATAAGGAAAGAAAGGAGGCAGGAGGCAACATCTGTGAAGAACTTGTTTCCCTTTCTTTGGAGATAGTAGACAAGAACATTGTTACTGATCAGACTACACGGTGACACTGGACTGCATAGGGAATTGCCAGGTAGTGGGGCTGTGTGGGTTGTGTTTGTTTTATTCAGTTGATCCAAGCTAATGACTGGCACTGGTCCACACTCAGCATCTGTGACAGCTGAATAGTAAGGATACAATTTCACACATACAAACAAAAAACAAGCCTCCAAGCAAGATTCACACAAGAATGTGTTAGAATTGCCTCTGGAAGGACACCACTGAGTCCCAACTCTGACCCATAACTGATTTCAGGTTTACCCCATCCAGGATCTAACTTCTTATCAAGATTCTCTAGTGAGCTCTGATAAAATCTGAAATCAACACAGAGCAACAACAGAAGTAATACACAGTAAATACCTATTGTCCTTCGGTTTGCTTATCTAGTTTACATTCTTCCCAGCTTGGGGAACTGCCTGAAGGAAAACTCAGCATTTATATCAACCACATCTATTTTCAAATAAACTGGCAAACGTAAAGGGACAACTCAAGTTTCAAACAGGTGAAAGTGATGTTCTTTGAGGGGTAAACATACAGCCTTTTAATTTTCTTTTTTTTTAGTCTTCTGCTACTTTCAAGAGAAACTCGGAACAAAATGCGCTACATACAGCTGACAAGTCCCTGTCCTTATTTCCAACAGTTTACATAATACCCTTTAAAATATATCCAATAAGAAGCATGGTTTGAGGTAGTTAACATGTATGAAATAAAAAAAAGAAATTACATTGGTGGCATTACTCAGTTGTATATCTAATGTAACAGAAGCCTCCAACCGCAGTTTGAAGCTGACAGAGAAGTTTCTACAAATGGCTACATAGAGGCTTGGCTAAAAATAAAGGAACTTTCGATTTGTTCAAAAGCTCTGCTATATCTGCAGTCACAATTAAAACATCTGCTGTTTTCAATGATATATCTCCTTTAACTATAGCTTCTTTTTTTTCATCCCTACATGGCTATCACAGAATAGAATTAGGTCAGCTCTATCTTGGCTCTGATTAATGCAGTGCTATTGAACAGATCCTATGGAAGCTCCATCTTCCAAAACTTGCTAGAGGTCTAGGAAACAGCACCTCCTGTAATCTTCAGACAGAATACTTGGCTTGACTTTTTATAGCAAATCAGATTCTGTATTTTCAGTTGTTATCTAGCATTACATCTTTACATTACAACTTTGACTACATAAATACCCCATGAAATATCTCTGTCCCACGGCTGGTTTTGTTATATCTTTTGTGACTTCTGACATTTCACGGACTCTTCCATCTAACAATTCAAAACTTCTGGGGACTGCAAATAATAAGCTAAAGAGGTGACAAAGCATATAAATAAATGAATGCGACTACTACTCCAGAAATTTTAAGTACAGACAGACATTTTGGTCTCTGACCTTATACTAAGGTCAGGAAAGAAAAAGGAACATAAATATCATAAATATTGTTGACAGAAAATCATGAGGCACTCAGCAGAAATGCAGTGGGGACAGGGCCACAGGCAAACATCTAAGCAATGCTCAGTTCAAGTTATCTGCTGCATCAGTGGGAGGAGAATGGTCCACATGACTCTTAGAGCAACTCAAAAACCAGGAAATTATAGAAATAGCCAAGCTGTGGAGAAAGCGTTCATATACTCAAGCTTTACATCAGCCATATGCTTGCACTGGGTTTGTACTGTTTCTGACGTTACCATGGGTATTCCAGCAAAGCACTGACTCATCCCACAGAAAATAACTGTGCTAAGGGAGGTATCAGAGAATGAACCTCCCCCAGCTCCTACAGCAGCTGGGCTTTCAAGTGCACAACCCTCATAATCAGCTCCTTCGTCAAAACACACTGCATTTTCCTTCTCTCTCACCTGTTTTCCCTCCACACCTTCTGCCCCAGTGCCATCTGTCCCCGTCCTAGGCTGAGCTGCCTTCCAGGCTTCTGCCACTCCCTTCTCAACGTTATCCCTTGACAGTTCCTCCTTAATAGGAAGAAGCTTCCAGGAACTACTACAAATACATTAAAAATGGAAAATAAATTCCACAAAAGAAGCCCCTTACTGCCCAGAAACCGGATGGGGACAGGAAGGAACTGCTTTTCTGAATATGGAGATGTTTGTGCTGTTTTCAGTCACACAGCATAGCAAGAGCTTGAAGAACTTTGGTTTCAGGACAACAGAGTGACTTGAAGACAGTTAAAGACACTTAGGCGTCTTAAAATCTAAAGACATTCGAAGTACATATGGTATAAGATTAGGTAAAGTATACTACGAGGAGTTTAAAGAAAGAGGCCTTCAAGGGGGAAAAAAAGCACTGCGTAATAGCAAGCCTACCATCTCAGGCTGCTTCCTCCTGGCAACTGCACACGTCAAAATTATAAACTCAAGATACGGGCACAGGCAAAGGACCGAACCGCAATTACACCAGCAAAACCTGCCCTCTCCCCTGAAACCACATTTCCCCAGGAAACAGGCGTTGCTTCCTCCCAGGCGCGGAGCTGCCGCAGGCCCCGACCTCCCCTGGCCAGC
>JAHLSL010000047.1:10811930-10847406 GCA_025920805.1 Petroica traversi
CAGCCGGCAGCGGCCGCGGGTGGAAACCGCACAACAGGTTTGACCAAGAGGCTTCAGCGAGAGGCCCATTTTATAAAAAACAAAGCACACAGGAAAAAAAGGTCACTCCACCCGTCACGTGGGCAGCCCGGGCATTCCTCAAGGGCACAGCGTCGCCTGAGAGAGTGAGTGACATGGACACGGCAAAACCAAATCCAGGAAGCCACGGTTCAAGTCAAGGTTTTAAGTGCTCAGCACAACATGGGATTTAAACCCAAACCCCCGGCTGTTCTCACCAGGAAATTTCAGAAAACTTGCTTTCCAGACAGAGTAGTACAGAAACCCCCATTTTGTATATAACATGTTTTTCCTTAAGTAAAATTCCACAAAAAATCAAGAAGAAGGAGGTTGTTCATGTCGACCTTTTATAGTACAAGCAGTAATAGCTAAAAGCTTCAATAAACATCTTTTTTTTTTTTTCCCCTAGATGCATTCTTTAAAGATGAAGCATGGAAGCATTTGGAGAAACAAACCAAGATAATAAAAAGGAAAAATAAAAAGGGCTAGCATTTTCCAATTAAATTTCTTTTGCCAAGACACTAATCAAAATAGCAAACGCAGCATTATCTAACTGAATCACATTATATAACTTGGGTGGGGAATGAATATGACTTTGCAGCTGGGAATTTTGTGAACAGAGTCCAGAGCCTCCTTTCCACCACTTGTTTCCCTAATGCATATGCTTTTTAACAGGCAATTTCATTTAGAATGACACTAATTTGGATAGATGTGTTCACGCTTCTTAAAGCATTCTGTTTAACCACCAACAGCTCCAGTGAAGGAACTGGGTTTTTCTCCTCCATACAACTTTCATATATCCCAGTGGCCAATCATTGAAATACAACAGCTGTGATGGAACTAAAGAAAAGAAATTGCCATTTTTCCCCCTTCCCTCATCAAAATTTTAATTGGCACCGCAGAGACCAAGGCTGCACTCATGGGAAAAAGCTACATTTAAAGTAGTCCAAAGCAGGTGAATAGGTATATTTGAATATAGGAATGGCTGTGGTGGTTTAACCCCAGCAGCCAGCAGCCAAGCCCCACACAGCCTCTCTCACTCCCTGTCCATCAACATCAGGGAGCCAATGAGAAGGATAAAAGCCAGAAAACTCATGGGTTGTGATAAAGACAGTGTAATAGAAAAAGAAAAAGCCATGCACACACTCAAAGAAATACAATGAATTAATTCTCCACATCCCATGGGCAGGCAGGTTTTCAGCCATCTCCAGGAGGGCAAGACTCCATCACACATAACAGTTACTTGGAAAGATAAATGCCATCACTCCAAATGTCCCCCTGCTTTCATATACTGAGCATGAAGTCTTACAGTCTGGAATATCCCTTGGGGTCAGTTTGGGTCAGCTGGCCTGGCTGTTTCCCTGCCCAACTTTTTGTGCACCTCTCTCCTCCCTAGTGAGATGAGAAGCAGAAAGGCCTCAGCTCTCTGCAAGACCTGCTCAGCAATAACAAAACCATCTCTCTATTATCACCACTGTGTTCAGCACAAATCCAAAACATAGCCCCACAATAACCACTATGAAGAAGATAAATTCCATCTCAGATAAAACCAGCATATTAGCTTATTGTGGTTTAGCACAAATTATAAATTTATACTGAATTACCTTAAACTTCATTGATAACAACTTTCCTGACTAATAGGCGAAGCTAATCATGAACACAGGTTGTGATGCAGTGTGTGGCCCGATGTTCACTATCCAGGCAGATGGAGAAATCAAGACATGCCCAGAATAGCTCATGTGAAAAGAAGGCCAGGGATTTTTGTCCTCTCCATCTGCTGGTATTGCTTCTCTTGAGAGTTGAACTCCTGTCACCTGTGTCAGCCAAAAGGGGCCCCATTAGCTCTAACACAACAGTTCTGTTAACCAGAGTAACTTTGAAACAGGTTAGGAGCTATTCAGAGGAGCTGCTACTCCCATTAGATGAGGACACTGTGACTTCTACAAAGCATTATTTCTTCTCCTAGCAGGATTTGAAAAAAAAAAAACCAACCCAAATTCATATTTCTGTTACTTCAGTACTGCTATTTTTTCATGTAGAAAAGCCCTCTGAGTATCAATGCCTAGGCTGGAAGGGGTGTATGAGGAAGCCTGTACTGCTGCACCCAGCCTGGTATTCATTCCAGGTCAGGTTGTGCTCACTTTGAAGTCAATTGCAATCTTCCATGGTTTAACCGAGGTCTAGATTTGGCTTACTTGTATGAATCCCTCTTTATCCAGGCTCAGTGACTGGAAGCCTCACACCTTTGATGCTGCATTCATAAACAGAAAACTGGACTAGCTATGGCAGCATATGGAATATTCTTCCGACAAAGAAATCATTGTATGGAAACCTCACTACCTGCCATTTTCAGACAGTAAGGGACTGAGACATTTGCTTAACATATTTTATTTCTGGAAATTTTACCACAGGAATGATAACCTCTGAGCTCATGCTTTTTGGGACCTCTGACTGGAGTAAAACCCTTTTCTTGCAAAAACTGTTATGGCAGCACATGTACTTGTCACCATCCACTTAAAGTTCCAGGAAGTCCACCAGAAAATTTTAATATCTTTTTATTTCCCAGCCTCTTTATTTCCCTTAGGTTTTAATACCTAAGCTGGTATTTAACCAGGATAGAAGCCCCAAGCAGCATGTGCTGTGCAATTGAACAGGGTTCACTTTTACTAATATAAAAACCTGTCACTCTGTATTGGCATTTCAAACCAAATGCATACAGACAGTGATGCCACTGTTAGGAATGAAGCAGAAATAAGGCCTAGAATCCTTGGTGCTGGGATAGGTGAGAGTTTGCCTGTCATCTCAAGCATGGTCATACTGCTTTCTGACATTGTGCCGATACCGTCCCACTACCAATTGAAACAGAGAAGCCTTTGTGGGATAATCCACAAAAATCACAGCAGCATTTCCTGCAAGCACTGCATTTTCCTAGTGACCCTTCCAAGCTTTTAAGCTTTATAGTTTTCCAAGTGGACTTGTGCCGTTATAACACACAGACCAGAACCGAGTGGTGGAAACCAGTACAACAAAACATCCACACTACTGATTTCACAGGCAATGCCTTCTTCGTTTTTCCATATTCATTTTACAGCATTTCATTTCTATCACTAAAATATCCACTATTGAAGCTCAAAAAGAAAAAGCCCCAGAGTTTACACAGTAAAAGCAAGCAGAAAATACTAAAGAAAATATAAAATCAGCACATGGTATAACACAGTCTTTCAGACAATCTAGGAATCTCAAGTACCAGTGAGTGTGTGGTACATTTTTGGGAGTTCTAGCCTCAAAGCCAAATGGCCCATGTTACTCCAAAGTTTTCCTGCATGAACTTGATCAGGTTCAGATCTCTGAGGATACATTTACATACAGTCTACATTCATTTTGAGCCATAAGAAATACATAATTTGTCAACTCCTTCTCTTATGAGAAAGGAAGTTCTGTCAAAGTCATGCTGGGTTGTAGTTCACTTTTTTACAGTCCTATTAGCTGATGGATATTTTAGAAAGACTTTTGCCCAAATGCCTTCACTCTATTTTAGCCGCAAAAGACATTTCTCTTCCCTCCTTGCTATTTTACTGCTCCTGAGCACTCTGTAGGTTTTATACTTCCTTTTTTTTTTTTGCACATGGTTTCTAACTCAGTTAACCTGCAACTCTTCTGTGCACCTTCCTTCTTCATAACTGGGCCTTCAGTTAAACCAGATCTCTGCAAGACAATATCATATATTTGGTTTTGTCTCCTATACTTGTTCCTCCACATGTTCTTTGTACCTGTCAGCATATTAGACTTGAAGATAACAAGCATTTGATGGTAACAGCATTATCCTCAATCTGTGTTACACTCCTGAGAAAGTTTTACTGCTTAAAATCCATGGCTCGGAGGCAGGCTTAGCTGAACTGGCTTCTGCACTCCAGCTCCATTTCCCCTGTGCATTTGTGTTGCAATAGGAGACTGCAATGTTTAATGTCTGCACTGCCACTAGTCTGGAATAAAGGTAATACAGCCTATGGCTCAGCTTTCTGTGTGCTGAGGAATTCATCACCAATTTCATAACTGGGCCAGAACTTGTGATGGGCTGTACAAAATCTATTATCGAAGGTCATCTACTTTAGACCTTGGTAGGTCTTTAACATAAAAGATTTTTGGTGAAATAATATTCTTGAATGTATCTTGCATTTCCCCCCAAACCATCATGCTGTGAGCTTTGATCTGTGAGGCTGTCAATCTGAGCATCTTCCATTTTTACTAAAGGCATTCAAATTAAGTGAATTGGCGTGTTGAGCATGCATTTGTATGTAAACCATTACCCTTCAGCCATACCCATGGAGCAGAATATAGCCTTAAAATAAACATTTTCATCAAGGAGTAACAGATGGAAGTGCTTTAGTTTCCATTTTGTATTAACAGAAACTTTTCATTAAATTCTTGAAGCATTACAATTGGATAGCTCTGTGTTTTCCCGCTTAGAGGGCATAGCCTGGCTGACTTTGGTGGGCTACACTTTGCCACACACACTCATAGAATTCACTAGTTCACCCCTTTACAGATCAGATTTTCTACCATTTCTTTAGATTTTCTGCTTTGGGTTTTATCTTGTGAAATTGAATTCTGAACTCCAATCAACATTTAATTCTAAGTAACAGAGTTAGCTGACGGGAAGGAACTCACAGAAACAGACTGAGCTGGGCCTGGCATGTACACACTTCACCTACACCTGCAGAGTTTAAGCTCCCAGTATGAGGAAATAGTATCTGCTGTTATTTTTAGGTACTGCTGAATGCAATTCAGTTGGTTGACTTGGAACCCCATCTGAATGGATTCTGGATGAGCCATTTATCCCTATGTGTCAGCTGTGGCAATTTGTAATACCATTGTGGAATGATTGCTTCATTATTGTAAATGACGTTCCAGCCCCACAAAGTTTCTGGGTGGAACTTAATGTGATGTAAACACAAATGCCTCCCTACTTTTTTTTTTTTTCTCTTCCAGGAAGTAGAGAGCAAAGCAACTCCAGCATTCAGAGTATCAAAGAGCTTTCAAGCTATTAAGAGAATTCATTATTGTAGGGTTAACCAAAAGGTTTTATTAAACAGTGATTTAATGCTAATGATTAAACACTTACTAAACAGTGACAACAAGTTGGTCAAACACTCTATTACTTGCCATACTTCTAATAATTAAGCTAGTTTGTGTACAGTATGCTTTAGATCTAACATAAAATATCACTTGCCTTGCTGTAGGCACCAGATGATAGGTAAGGGATCTCTTGACCTTGAGGAGTGGCCTTTGGAGGCACCCCTGCTCAAGGGGAGGTCACGACTGTGCAGCCACTGCCATGCAGGAGAGCTCAACAGGCTCTGGGGCTGCAGATATCTGTAGTGTAAAGTGATTGTCCTGTAGTCAAACTCCTCACTGGTGGCAGCCATACAAGTTTTAGATTTGTCTGGTCTCAGCTCAGGCTGGTCCCATTAACTCCCAGTAAGAGCCAAATTCCTTAGGTCACTGAGAAGATAGAGCTTAGCATAATTCCTCAAGGGTGGCACAGCAGGGCAGGCTTCAGCCAAGCCTATTTGTTGGCGGTGCCAACAAATGATGTACCACTGACTCAGGGCAGGTGTGCCCATCACATCATAAAGTCTGGGAAATGATTTTGGAGAAGAAATATCTCAATTCTTACATTCCCTCACCTCTGATGTTACTGTTCATACTTTTATCTTACAGCAAGGGCTCTGTTGTACTCCTAATAGAAAAAGGTGGGATTTGGAATCACTCACGAAGCTCCATTTAGCCTTGATTCTGGCTATGACATATTTTAGCTCCTCCCATCAGGTGGGAGGAGCTAAAAAATCCACAGCCTTTTACCTTTATTGTCCTAATAACTAGAACTGAAACCTCTCCTGTATCTTATCTTCTACTCTCCTCACCTTTAAATCCTGTGTCAGGATACACAATATTGAGCTGTTCTTCTTTTTCTTCATCTAGTATATGTCCCTCTTTCATATTTGTGTGTTAATTCCATGGAGAAAGGAGTGCCTATAGTTTATACATATATTAAGTACATCAAAACAATCGTGGAGCTGAAAATATGACTACTCAGTAAACATCAAGATCTGGGTAGTTTGAGCTCACTATAGGTCTTGTATGTGACTTGAGCCTGTCCATTCTTCAAATTTCCTTCCCTAACACTGGAAATAAATACCATTAATCAATCCTCAGTGTGATGATAAAAACTGAGAGGACTACATAAAGATAAATATCCTACATGTACAACACTTCTTTGTAACTATTAGACAGAATTGAAAGGCTTAATAAAAAATTCTCAAGACAAAAGACACAGTTCACACCATAATTAAAAGTGTAACTTTTCAGAGGTACTGATCATTAATGCCTGTGGGGGTCATCTGTGCTCAGCAAGGTCTGAGGGGCTTCTTCACCTCACAAATGACACGGGTCAGCACCCCTCAAACCATGCCTCCAGCTGCAGCAGTGTCCTGCTGTGGCAAAACAGTTCTTTGGGGCTTAGCTCTTGGAACAGAATAAACCAAACCAAGTCTCATATAGAGAAGTAGCAAACTCTTCCCATGACTCAGCCCTGACTCACCAGGAGCCTTTCCCACATTTAGGGAAAACCATGTCATTCCAAGCCATCTTTAGCACAGATGACCTTTTGAGCAAGATTGCTCAAAATATTTTGCAACTATTAAGAAAAGCAAGCACTGAAAGATTGTCTTTCACAGATGTCGTGGGCCCAGCCTTGCTGGCAGGTAAGCACCCTAACCACAGACTAGGGATCAGATCCTGAGAGAGCTGGACAACACAGTATTTAACTCTAAATAAAGTCAGGTTTATGTTCTTGGTATTGACAGCAACGAGGCAGCATCTGTGTAAAAGGAAGGAGCTAAATTCAGACCTGAGTAAGCATTTTTCCAGCAAGCATTGCCTACTTAGCTGATACTTTGAATCAGCACATACTTTTTGGCTTCCCCTCCAACTGCAGGGAGCGAGAGTCTCCTGGTGGTGTGGGAGAGCACAGCCAAGGTGCAGCTTTTGGGGGCCTTGAGGCACAGGTGGCCCTGCACCCCGACAGCCTCCATTCCCCACAGCTCTGCAAACATGGGCTCTGCAGTGATGGGCATCCACCACTGACAAGGAATTCTCTTTCCTTCTCTCTCCAGCTCAGTCAGTCCTGGGTGATTACAGTTGGCCTCAAATGTGTTTTGGTTTGCTTTCATTTTGTACCCCTTGTCCTTACTTTGAACCCTGCAAACCTCCTTTGATTGAGGTTTTAAGGGTGGAAGCCTCATTGCATCCTGAACTAGACTTTCATTTTCATATTTAGAAGCAAAAAAAAAAAAAAAAATTGTTTTCTTCAAAGCAGCTGCCGTCAGCAAAGCCTATTATCTGAGCAGGCTCAAAAGTCAATGCTAACATTTAAGATTCAGAACTTCAGTCTATTTTAATACATTCCATGATGAGTCAGAGCCCTCTCCTAGAAATATGGAAAGGCATTTTTTATTTTCTTAAAATAGTTTTGCTATTTCACCTCAGAAATACTTAATATACATAAATATGAGCCACTGATATTCCTGCTTCCTTCAATTTTAATTTGCTTATACAGTAGGGAATGCAAAAATGTATTAAAAGATTTAACAATGATGCTCAGATATAAATAGACCAGAATTTTGCATGTCTGAGTTTACAGATCAGCTGCAGATTGTGGCTAATTGGTTTTGTTTGTTTGCTCAATCACAACATCATTAACCAAATTGCTGAGATTTCACAAAATTCAAGTATCCCAGGAAGACAGACGCATAGTAATTCTTATTTATCTCACAGTTACCCACAGATTTGCCAACAGAGGGAGTCCTCTTACTGTCTAGCAAAGCTTTGTCGGCGTGCCGGTGTCCCAACTGTGCCACTATCATCGCACCAATAGCAAGGATGAAAAAGGTTTGCAAAACAGAGACACCTCGGGATATTTAGCAAATCAAAACATGGGGTAATATCAGACATCCCATCACTAGAAGAACACTGGAGGATTCAAGTGGCCGTTTGCATTATTACAGCAATTATATCTGTGGGCAGAGCTATGAAATATCTATGAGAGTAATTTCTCCTAAATACATTGAGAAGAATTATGCCAGATAAACATATAGTTCCCCTATGCCTGCAGATCAATGTTTAACTGTAAAATTCCTTTGTGTTCTTTCTTGTTGTTTTACTCATACCTGGTCAAACAGCAACTATTCAGGCTATGGTTTGGAGGAAACAAAATAATTTTTAAAAAAAGAAAAAAAAAAAGATCTTTCTTCTACATTGTGATTTCCTTTAAGTATCATGTAATTTTAATCCCAACCAAACTAACTTGTATACAGTAAGACTTTCAGAACTTCGCTTGCTTTTTCATCACAGAATAAACCAAACTTTCTTTTGAACTATGTTAATTTAGTATTTTGTACTAAATTTAGTATTTTGTAGCCACTGTTTGGATCATGCGGTTTCTGCTGTTTATCCCTTATATAAAGTGGCCAGTTCCCTTCAAGACCCTCCCTGACTTGATGGAAGGATTTCAGCATCTGATCTGATAGTGATATGAATCATGTTCCAGATTAGTTTGGACTCAGCATCTTAGTGCATTTAAGGAAAAAAAAAAAAAGGCAGAAATAGCATTATACTTATTACAGCAAAGTAAACACTTTACAGCTACAATGTATTGCCAGGGCTAATAGAGCTTTGTCAAATACTAAGTAACCAAACCAAGGACTGAGCAGTAAGCATGTTTACTTGCCTAGAGGTGTGGTGATTTACTGGCAGTAGCATAGGGACAAAAATATGAGGTTACTGTCACATCTGTGGGACAGTTGCTCCTCCCTTCTCACAGAAATGGCCATTTTTATGGTAGTCAGGACTGAAGGGCCCACGAAGCAAGTCCTAAACCTCTGGGTCTTTTTCAGCTTAGTATATCGCAGTGAGACTTTTAGAAAAATAAAAATATAAAACCAGTATTACTTTCATCTGTTCCATCCACTTTCCTCCTTTTACTGGGAACCAGATTTACACTGAGATTCCAGCAGCAGTCCTAACCCCAAGCAATTATCTTCTGAAATTAGTTCAGGATAGGTAAACTAGTGCCAAGAAAACTCAGAACTGCAACAAAATTCAACCTTATTTTTGATGGCAGTCAATTGAGGTTTTTTTCTTCGTCATTTTCAAATGAGTAAAGTTCTTTGTTTTCTGCTTCTTGTTAACACTGCAAACAGCTCATCTTTGCAAGCTTTGGACGTCTGGCCATTTTAGATAAACATTCCAACCTTTTAAGTGTTTACAGACTAAACTGTAGAGCTAAATGTTTATGTTGCACTGAATAACTTCAGCTTTGTATTTAACAGAGAGACTGCTAAAGTAATATTGTTTCAATCAGTAGGTGAAGACACATGCTACTGAAATAACCAAAATTTTAAAGGAAGATATTAATACTAGTCTGCCCATAAATATTTCATACATCTCTATGTAGTAGGCTTTATAGCTGGAATATATAAAACTGCCACCGTTTACAGAGTTTCTAATTTTAAACCTATTCCCAGACTCTTTGAAAAGAATTACTATAGCCTTTAGCTTCTATTAAAACTAGAATGTAGCTTTTTGGGTTTCAAATAGTGTGTTCCTCCCCTAATTCTAGTTTAATATGAAATAAATCCTCAGTCCTGTATTACAAGGGACATGGCCTCAGATATTGCTAGGAACAGGGTTTGAATCCTATTATAGTACCTGGGCAGGGCAAGAGTTTACCCTGACACATGAAAAACTACATAGAGCACAGAGCTCAACTGGTCCAGAAAAGAGAATTTCTGGACCAAAATATCTGTTCTCAATCAAATCTCTTCTCAGTTTTAAATAATGATCTAGCTGTCGCCCGCTAAGATTAATTTGAATCATGTCTCTCCTTGGTATTTACATTTTTCTTACTCTCTGGGACAGCAACAGTATCTAATAGCGTGTAAATCTGAAAGTTTGTCATTCACTCCAAAATACCACTTTGCAAAATGAAAACAAGCTGGGGTACAGTATTGCTTCTGAGAAGAAGAAAAACAACATGAAGAGAGTTGCACATTGGCACCAGCTTGCAGGCTGTATTATTCATTGCTCTGCTCCTCATGTAAAGACTTTCCATGTTAGAGCAGCACAATGCAGAGGAAGATATTTCTTAAACTTTGTGGTTAACTTGTGTGTTTCCATTTCACTGTGAGTTTCGGCTGGATGTGTTTTCTGCAAGGTCAGAAGAGTCTGCCCTGGATCGGCCCCTGTGGGGATCATACCATTACACGTTTCCTGTTTTGCACATGACAACACAGTGAGCTTTTTCAGAGACACAAGCTGTATGTTTAAACTTTCTGAGCAGAGTTACTACTGTACTGCTGCAAGAGTCAGACAGTACAAAGGAAAGAACTCTTCACTGAGACCTTTCCCATCTTTCTCTTGAGTCCTTCAGAACCTGAATTCAAGCCCACTGCTCAAATAAGTTGAATTCAGGGTTTAAACTGGGTTTTCAAATTCCTGAGTGCAAAATAATCAAATATAACATTTAAGTTTTGTCTTTTGTCCATTGTTTAGGCAAGCCAGTTTTCACTGTGTCAGAGTAGCAGTTGTTCAAGTCTGATAACATGAGACTCAGAACAGATAAAACCTTTCTAAGGAACCCAGAGGTAATCAGGCAGCAGTTCCTGAATCAGCTGAAAAACAATGGTATCACTATTCCTTTTTCACAAGCTGCTTCACTTATGCTTGAAACAACAGTTCCTTACCCCAAACAATTTCCTGAAAGTTCCAAGTTATTTAGAGGTTGAATCATGTCAAGTGGTTTACAGTAACTATGCTTTATTGAAGATACATTTAGTGCTTCCAAAGGAACTAACATCTGCAAGAGTTTTCTGTTAATATGTTGTATTGTAAAAGGATCTTTTTAAAGAGATGGCAACAGTAAAAACATGTAAATTACAAAGGGAGGTAGATCTCCTCCATTTGAAAGTCCTTGTGATGATCTATGAAACTGAGGAGAGTGCTGTAATTTTAAGATGATTTATATCAGCCAAGTATCACTGAAATTATACCTGAAGTCTTCATGTAGATCTCACTTTTTCCAAGACTGCTGGAAACACAGCTCAAACAAGAACATTGCATCCCTCATGCACATTTCTGTTGCTGTCTGGCCACATCTTTGGAGCACCTCAAAGATAAAAAAGATATTGTGTCAGGTTTGTCCTGACACGATCTTGAAATAATGCCATTCTCCATAAAGGAAACAAATATAAAGGAGGAGTTTTGACTAAAGGATAGAACCTGATACTCCTCAAAACTGGGACTGTTATTCATAGTTCACAAAACTTTCCTGTGAGAAAATGCTTGCAGTATGTGGGACAGAACAGCAGGAGGGGATCAAGGCAGACTTCATTTTTGGGAGCTTCAGCCAGCAGGGAATCCCAGGCACACCAGGACTGGGACAGAGGCTGCTGTGGCCTCCCTCCTGGTGATTTCTGCATTATTATCACCCCAAAGGGAGCTGTGCCTTAGAGGAGATTGCCTGCTCCTGCAATCGGGAATGGAAAGCATTGACAAAGATGAGCCAGAAACAGGGCATTGTCCTGCAGGATACTGGCATGTAAACGTAACATTTGGGAAAACAATTCAAAGGAAGAACTTAAGAAAATACATAGAAACATCATCATTCCTTTCTGGTATCCTCAGTAAGCCAGTAGCCCATTCCAGCTTCAAAGATGGACCATCTCACTTCACACATAGTGAAAAACAGGTCTAGAGAACAATCAGAAGCCTGCTTGAATCCCTCAGCAGTTCTGTGGAGGCAGATCCATAAACAGTGTGCAGGGGCTGCTTGCATGAAATTCAGTACAGGACTGGGGCTGAATTCTCTGTTCTGTCAGCTGTTGGTAGCGTGCAAGACCTCAGCTAGTGAGCTCAGATCAAGCCTCAACAGGCACATGTTCACCTCTTAAAATAGTCCAGTCTGGCAATAGATTGTAAAGAGGCAAAGATACACATGCTATAAAACCTAATTACCATCTCAGCCTGTTTCATGGCCTGCCATTGCATACAATGCAAAGTAAAGGAAGGGTTTGATCCAGGACTCTGACATCTCAGCATGGTGACTTTCCACCCATGGAATACCCTGACAAAGTATATCAAAGGAGAGATTTCTAACTATTTTTCTATAATGAAATACATTTGAAGGAGTGAGATTATAGATGCTGGAAGTGGGAAGACATACCATTGATTAATCTAGTTGTACTCCATACCTAAACAAATCTGATCTCAATTATGCACACTGCAGCTAAACTACTCTGTATGTGACAAAAAGATTCCACTGCCTTCATCTTTGCAGTCTCATAGTGTTCACCATCAACAGAGCAGAGGAATTTCCCTTTCCTGTCTACAATCTGATAGTCTCTGTTATGCCACTGTTTAATTACTCACTTCACTTACCAATGTTTGAGTTCACCAAGTATTTGCTGGCATTTACCTTGAATTCTCTGTAGGGGGACTTGAGTTCTTTGAGGATTTGGAAAAAATTACGTTCTCTATTCATGGCTCTACTAATGTACTATATGAGGTGCTAGCTCTGTACATATTTTCCAAATATAACAACTGGATACTGATTATCAATTCAATGGCCAGTTTTGATCACCACCTTCTGCACCTACAATCCCAAGCGTGCATCATATGTATTTCCTTGCCAGAACACTGAATAAACCTGTGTATGCTATAACTTTATTGCCACCCTCCCATATTTTATAGTTTCTAACTATCCTTCCATAAAATAATGATGCCATATAAGATGCATGATTTATGGCAAAGCAATTTTGTTTAGTTCTTACTCAGGAATCACATTTCCACAGTTTTTTCTCAGCCCATTCTAACATTTACAGTTTCTCTAAATCTGGTATTATCTGCATATTTTACTAATATGCTGCTCCTATTTTCTTTTACAATAGGCTCATGATGTACATTCAATGAATATATTTAAATCAGTAGTTCATCTAGGTACACGAGAGTAAAAAAAAGGAATAAGCATTTGTTCAGTGTTATCTCCCACTATACTTGCATTTGCAACCTATTGCTTCTAACCTCGAGTTCAACTCTAAATTTATTATACTCTAGGCTTTTAACATTTGTTTGAAGCTTATCAATTGATACTCTACAGTCCTAATAGAAGAAAGTTAAGAAATGGTTTACTTACCATCTGTGTCAAATTAGACTCTCACTTCTACCTCTATGACCAGGAATAGAAGAACTGAGCAACTTTAGTTTTAAAATCCTCCTTCCAGGATTTGGAAGATAGGTGGAAGGCTTTAGTAGTGCAGCCACTTTACCAGATACAAGTTATTAACAGGAATTACTTACCTTCTTTTATATATATATATATATGTATAACACACGCACTCATATATCTATATATATAAGGAGTAAGACATGATTTATTTTTAAAATAATCTAGTATTCATATTAGCTACTAGTGTCTAAGAGATCAACATGAGTTAATCACATAAAACCTAAGCTGAATTACGTGGGTAAGAGGACTTCTCCAGAATATTCCACAAAACAGTGCCTGATGTGTTTGAAGAAAGTTTACATTCAAAATCCACTTGGATTTCTAGTCAGTGAAGTAGGGGAGCTCTCCCCTCATGAGAAATAACAGGCTCTCACTTGGAAACAGAATACGCAGAGGGATAGGAATAGGGTGGCAGAGAATACCTGCTTAGAACAAGAGAAAATAGCAGCTGCTACAATGACTGCAATGCACTTGTGCTTGCAGGACAGCATGAAAGTGGCAAGGGACTAGAAAGCACTACTAACTTAAGAATAACAAAAATAAAACCTCAAATTCAGTGCCTAATTTTGTGTGTTTAATTTTAAGTTCTGCTGAATGATCAGCAGAACACAATGAAACAAGGACAGGCTAAAATGAAGCCACAGAAGATTTAGATGGGATTTTGAGCAAGGTTCTAACTCCACTCCCAAAGTCAAGTGAGCTCTTACTAATCCTGTCCTTAATAAATTATGATTTAAATTGATACAACTACTGATCCTATTACTGCTTAAGTACAAAAGCCACTTTATATGTGAAATAATTCCACAAGCACTGAGATTTCCATTCAACAGGCCATCTAATGTCTTCAGTTCAAGACTAGGGCACAGCACTTATGGCAGGGGAAAAAAAAAAAAAAAAGAAAAAAATTTCAGTCCCCAGTGTAATTGCACTAAATTGATAATTAACTGCTTAACGTGGTATGTAATGAAAGGTTGAGGGTAAGGTGAAAGAGATGACTTTCACTTCTGTTACAGTTTGATAGCAGGAAGATTCTTTTAGAACCTACAGATTTATGTAGGTTGTTGGTTGAAAAGGAAACATTGTGTGGATTTCTATGAGGCTTCTGTGAGAGGCAACAAAAGTTGTCCTTTCTGAGAAATGTACCCAGAATGAGAATATCTCCTGCTGGACAGCTTGGACAAAGAGCAGGGACTGCCAAAAGCTGTGGAAAGCTGCCAAAGGACAAGGAAGAAAATAAAGCAACAGAAAAGTGCTTACGTTTTATCAAAAAAATCTTCAGGGTAGGGAAAGGCAAACTTACAAAAACCAACAGTCACCATTCGTGTACCCCGAAACAGGAAAGAGCAGAAATTCCAGCTGGGGAGCACAGTACAGATTTTGCACAGGAAATGGGGAGATCACGTTACCATCAGCATTCAAAATGTTGACTTTCAGAGAGGGCCCAGGCAGACAATAAGACTAGCAGTTACAGTCCTGTAACTCCTTTTAATACTATGAATAGTAAAAAATGTAACATCTAATCTGCAAGAACCTGTATGGATCACTGTCTGCAAAGAGCAGGAAATAATCACACACTTCACTCACTAAAGTGGGATGCAGGCACAGCACTCTACAGGCATTTTCAGGTAATATTTTTCTGACATTCACCAACATCTGAGCTTTGTTCAGTCATTTCCTGGATTAGAATAAAATTTGTATCAATTGTTGCATAAAAATGATAAAGCTAAGAAACTAAAACTCCTGTGAAGGACTAAAATCTTGCAGACACTCAATTGTTATGGTTATGACTTTGAAAGTAAACCCAAATTTTTCCTTCATATCCAAGCTAAGTAGAAAAACCTCAGAAAACCTGCACCAGCACATTTCCAGAAAATACAATCAGTGGCATAGTACTGCTGAAGCAAGACACTATTTAATTTCTGTCCTGAAATAAACTGATTTTTCTTCATTCAAGCAAGCATTCTCACATATGCTTTTACATGAGTTTGGGAAGGAATTTTAAAGGAATATCTCCAGGGTTTTTTCTGTTCTCATGTAATCAGGCCTGACTTTAACAAGAAGTTACACCTGACTGTGGAAACTGAGCTGCTGCATTACTGCCACAGAGAGATTAGGTATTACTAAAATTAAGATCCTGGAGCCACATGTCATGCTTTGCAGCATAGTTACTTCTCTCATTACAAGCTTTAGCAGATACTTTTTCTATGCAATTCAGTGCAGTTACACCGAGTATGTGTCTATGCATTTGTATATGCACGTGCATTCCATGTCCTAAACAAATGTGGCTGCTACCATATATACCTGATATTTGAGTTACTATTTTAGCATTAGCTGCACATGACTAATGGTATCCTGCTTTATTGTTTGAAAGATCCATATTAAAAAAAATAAGAAAAAGCATCACTAATTTATTTGCATGATTAGTGAAAGCAGCCCCGTGTAAGGATCTCTTGAATACCACAGCCTGTATAAAATTCAATAAAAAGCATTCAGTAGCTGGCACTGAACTCTACGTGGCAGTAATGTACCAGCTCAGTCTGTACAGTCAAGGCTTAAAATAGGTAGAGGATTACATGACGCAGGTGTAAATTAGGAAGATATTAGGACTTGACCCTGTGAAGCATGAGTAAAAGGTACAACCTGTGAAATAAATTTAAAGAATTCATGATTTACCACAATTTTAGGAAGGCACGCCCCTCTCTTCTCCTGCACAATTAGCAAAAATTCCCCTTCATCTTTCTGAGAACGTATTCATGGTTGCTACAGCCTTAAAAGTCTACTTATATTTTTGTGGTCATCCTGTCTGGCTTTGTAGGATCTTTTGGAAGAGAGCTCTACAATTTTCCACCCTAAGATATCTGATAGCTACACTAAAAATAGCCCCATGGCAATTCCTCTGTTGAAGATACACCTACTGGTATGTGTCATGCTGATCATAGTTTAGAATCCTCTTGGACACTCAAACTGCTGCTGATGCCCCAGGGGCTGTAACAGAATGAGTCTCAGTGTGCTCTTTAAACAATCATTAATAACTTATGCCCATAATAAACCACATGAGAGTGTATCTATTTTCTGCCCATCGAGTATATCCAACTGCTTTCACTCTGGCCCCGTGAGGGGAGGAGGGGGATGCAAAGCAGTGAGAAGAGGGTATGAAGAACATCTTAGCATTGTTTGCACAGCTGTGGTGCCACGTTTCCCCCTTGCATTACATTTTCCAGTATTCCTGTCCCAACCAGTAAAATACTCCACAAATATCATGCATTTTACCTCTGAAAATTCATTCAGAGCTAATAATTATAAGAGCTAGGCAAAGTCCTATGTCTGTGAATATCTGCTCAGCTTAGAGAAGTGTGAACTAGTCTCTCACCAGGGTTTTTGCTGAAGGCTGCTAGGATGTACTGCAGTAATTCAGGTACTTCAGGAGAGACTCCAGAGGTTCCCTATGGCAGTTAGCAGCAGTGAATGCTTCCTGACAAGTTTTGATTTGTAGTTTTTTCATGTACATCAAATAATTGCATTCTGTGTGTAAGAGTTATCAAAGATTATAACAAAAGAGTTAAATAGCTTGGAAAAGTGCAGCTTTAAAATTCAAGTTCTTTAAGGAAATTCTGTAGTACCTGGGTGTTATTCTGAATAAAACATCTTTTATCAAATTCTGGAGAGTGTAGGCCTATATTTCTACACTGCTGTATGAGCCAGCACTTAGTAGTTTATTGCTTGAAAAGACATTTCTGCTTTTTTTCAACTATTAAAATGGAATTTCTGGAGCAACTAAACTGAATTTTAAAAAATAAAATAAAATAAATAGTCTTCATTATTCTATAATCAAACATTCAAATTAGTCACTAGATAGCTGCAGGATTGCTTTTCTTTTATGTTTGCTAGGAGTTATTGCATAGATGAGCTTTCCAAATGGAAAGCCACAGAACAACAGTCAGGTTTGGAAAAGTCTAGCCCATTTTCTTCTTTCAAACAGAAATTTGTAAAAATGTCTTATTGAAGAAACAGGGAAACTGAGGCCACCTCAAAATATGAGCAAGAACCAAGCTAATGATTCTGCTCATGAGCCAAACTGCCATGAAAAGTAATATGCACCAAAGGCAAAGAGAGGAATGGAGTAGGTAGGGTGAGGGGGAAGCATCTTGAAAAGTGAGAACATGCTTGATAGGATCTTCCCTTAAGGGGTAGAATATCACTCCTCTACCCTGGGAGCCTTTCCCTGCTGCTTTCCAACTCCTGGCTTCAACCTCTACTCAAGGGTAACTCCTGTTACCCATGCATGTACAATTTTGGTCAATTTATTCTCTAAAGAGTTGCCTCGATTCAACTTCTATAAACATGACAATGTTATAAACATAACAACCATTATGAGCATTACAGTGCCAAAAGTTGACAGCGGTGTGTGCTGCAGTACATTATTCACCTGCCTAGAGTTCCATTCACTTCTTGCAGGTGTGGAATTCAACACATACTATTTTTACCTGGCCTTAAACTGGTAACATGGAGAAGGTCTGTCCTCAGCTTTGAGAGTACAAGTACAAGGAAAGAGGAAAGAGAAGGAAGTCACTATGGAAGTCATGAAAGGATTCCGAGACTTGAACTTCAAGTTCTACTCTGATGTTTTTTTTGAGAAGACAGATGATAAAAATCCCTTAATTACCTGTAGAAGAAAATCCACATTCCTGTAAGTCCAAAAAGGTGCACAAAATATTATATTCAAAAGCAAGTAATGCAGTTGCAATCCATATTAAGAGGAGTTTGGAACCAGCATGATCCTTCCATGTGCTCCAGGCAATCCAGTTTCTTGGATATACAAACAAAAGCAGATGTGTTGATTTTTAGTGGGAAAGTGATTTATCTCTATATATGGTATCAGTACTAGAATACTGTGTACAGATGACATCCACATTTTAATAAGACCAGATGTAGTTTGGAGAGCAGGGTAGCAGGAAGGAAACACTTCAAAAATTAAAATTAAAAATATCTACAATTAATTTTTCACTTGGTAATACAGGGCCTCAAACAATTTAATCTAGCAAAATGAAAAGGCAATATAATTATGGAACAAAAGAATCTCCAGAGAAATAAAGCACCATGTAATTAAAAAAACCCAAACCTATTGGCCAAGAGTGTGGCATGGTGTCAACATTAAAAAAAAACAAACCCCACCCAAAAATCTGATAACTAGCAGCTGAGAACAATTTTAATTTGGAGAGTGATTAAGCACTGGAGCTGATGCTCTTTCTGTTGCAGGGGTGATTTTCAGATCAAGAAGATGATCAAGAAGATATTTTTAGCCAAAGATACTAGAAAGATTATATAATTCTTGGCGAAATTTACTATCTTGCTTACTAGGGTTGTTCAGAACAAACATTTCCATAGCCTTTTCCAGCTTTAAATTCTGCAAAGAGTAAGACTTCTTCAAAATATTTTGAGATGAAGGCTCTTATTCAGTTTTCTACACAAATTTCTCTCCACTTAGGTATCTAGTAACATCAACTGTATTTTTAACAAGGTTGCTACTTCACAGCAGTAGAAGAGAAGAAATAAGAGCTCATACAACAAAGTTGTTAAACCCAGTGCTAAAATGCAAGCTCAAGCAAAGCAAGCCATCTTCCAGCCATGTCTGTAGGGCTGAGTAGTTAACTAATTAGGTAAATCTTTTTCTAGACAGCTGGCAGTGATATAACAGGGATTTTTTTTCTTCCTATTCCATTCCAAGAAAAATTGAGTGCATTGAATGGAATAAATCACACATAGATAAAATAAACCAGCAGACACTCAGGAGGAAACTCACTATTGAAACCTTGACCAGCAGGTTTGCTGTGCCTGCACAAAGCTGTACTACTGCAGACACAGAGCAAAAGAAAAGAAAAAACTAAGGGTATGTATTTGAGATTGGAACTGGGTAGAATTCCATCATGAAACCTCTTTATAGGTTTAAAAGCTCTTCTCTGTGAAAATTGAAGAGACAAGTAAGAGGCAAGAAAGACATATATTGCTGACGGCCACCTCCCAAACACCTACATTTCACTACCAAAACTCATACATTTGTGTTTTCTGGATACAATATATAGCTTTTTTCTTTTGCTAACCATATTTTTCTAGTTACTATTTCTGACCTTAATTCTTCTATATTTTGTCTGGGGTATTGTTTTTTATTTGTTTTTGTTTTTTTTTCCCAAGGAAAACTTCTGACTTTTTGTGCTCTTCACCATAGATTTTGTTTTACAAACACCATGAAATTACTCAGCAACATCTGTCAAGCTAAGGAATTAACCTGAAAATATTTAAAACAGCATATAATTTTTGCCTCCTATTCCTCTAGTGTTCAACCAGTATTACAGTATAAACCTATTAGCCTGCTTTTCCTACAGTAATGGACACAGGGATGGAGCTACGTATTGTGGCCACACTATCCAGTCAGGCCTTGGCAAAAGAGAACAGAGGATAAAATGTCCCTAGAAAAATATCCACAAAATCTAATTAAAAAAAAAAAAGGGGGGGGGGAAAAAAGAAGTGAACAGAAAGAAGTGAAAGGGGTTTTCTAATGCCATAGGGTAGTTGAGTGGCTGAACAAGTAATAGGAATACAGTTCTTCCCAAGTCCCCTCTATTGCCCTAACCACAAGATGAGCTGCTGGATACCAGCAATGATTCTATGAGATCAAGACTTTACTGTGTATTGATTCACTATTTAGAAGCTGAAAACAGACAAACAGTTCAGAAGTGTGGTAAAAAATCAATGAATCACTGTTAATTTCCTTCCCAGTCTCCATTGTTTGCTATGAGATGCTTCCACACATCATTTATGGGAACTCTCTAGCCAACAATGCAGCCCTTCTTAATCCAAGCAGTAACATACTTTTCAAAGTTTCACTTCCAAGAAGATAATTCAGCAGCTAAAAGGTTTAAAATTTCTTAGTTTGTCAAGCTCTTTAAGGTGGTTTGGGGAAAGAAAAGATTGGTAGGTTCAGCAGCAAAAATAAACTCCCCAAAGAGGAGGAGTTTTGGCACTCACTAATAAGTGGAAAAATGGTCAAAACCATCACTTGTGAAAACTCAGACTGCTAAAAGTGCTCCTACAAGGCCTCAAATTTATTTAGAGAGAGTAACCAATCTATAGTTAT
Source organism: Petroica traversi (assembly GCA_025920805.1). Lineage (NCBI taxonomy): Eukaryota > Metazoa > Chordata > Aves > Passeriformes > Petroicidae > Petroica > Petroica traversi. The sequence continues at coordinate 10,832,462 of JAHLSL010000047.1, forward strand.
AACAGTCTTCTGAAATAGGTTAAGATAGCCTTTTCCCTGTGGATTAGTTATCCAAGACACAAAGAAGATAACAGTAACATTCCCAAAGTCTGACATGCTGCAAAACTAATAAAGCCAGGTCACATATTTTCTGTTCTTGATATGAAACTCATTCAGAAAAGCAGGCTTTACTAACACAAAATGCTTTAAACACTCTGTAGAGGAGCAAAGGGTTTGAATTCTGTTTTTTGGTTTTTTTTATTGCAGCCATTTAGAAACACAATCATTTATCAGATGCCCATTGTAGCAGTATTGACACCAAAATTCAGTTCTCAACACATAACCACTGATTTTTACTCACCTTGGTTTTGCTTATGAATATAAGTAATTTGTACTTCTACAGAAAAGTTAAAAGAGAAATGTATTCTTTCTTAGACAAAGAACACATCAGCAAGTAATAATAGGTAATTACAAGAAAGTTACACTTCATCAAGAAATATTTTACAGTGAGCTCAATGGGTGTATAGAATAAGATGCAGTCAAAATAATTAAATGAAGAAATTTGTTGACTATTATCTACTGCAGCTAAGGTTAAAAACAGATATTTTAAGGAAACTGGTCAGAATTCCAAAAGACAAGTGCCCATGCATTCATCTTGTTGAGTCATACTGTAGGCTGTACACATGCTGTGTGACAAACACTGTTAGAATTACATGATTTTCTCTTTAGACTGGAATAGTGTGGTCCTACAGAGTAAGATTAAGGTTTGTGGTTTACTGATTGGAAAGATTTGCTGTGTCACTGTCTACATAAGCTGCATTGTGGCCAACCCTTGGCCAAAGGATAAATATATATGGTTTCCTATTCTGCCAAGACATAGCCTCCACTGACATGTACACTTGAAAGGCTAAATTAAACTAACTCCTTTGATCTCAACAGTTATGCAATTTAGCAACATCTCAAATCTATAGCTAAAATTTCAAGCTTTTGTGTAGCACTTTTCTATGATTATTTTCCAGACAGTGGAACAAGGCCTGCAAAGAAAAAAAAACAATCAGTTCATACACAGTCATGTGAATAATGAATTCCCTTACATACCCCTAGAGATCCCTAAGGTTTTGTTAATGCAAGGGGTTTTGAACAAATTCTGCAAGACAATCTAGGTTAAGCTAAATCTCAAAAATATAAGAAGTGTCAGATATCAGACAAGATAGTCAAAGAAGAAAAATAATATTAAAGAAACTTTTTCTTGGCAAGATACTATTTTTCTCTTAAAAATTTGAAACTTTTTCCCAGTCATAGTTGTATATCATTTTCCCACAGACTCTGATGTAATCTGAAGTTACTGAGAAGATGAAAAAGAGCCACAGTTCTTATACCACATTTTCTTTGGGGTGAAAGCTGAAAAGGAATAGCTGAGTTATGCGCTAGCAGATCATCAAAAGTCTTCCAGGAAATGAACTTACTGACTATGTAGAGCAAGCAACAGAATCACTGGGTCTTGGTTAACCTGTGGCTAAAATAAACAGCTGGGAAGCATCATTTCAATAGCCACTTTTGAAGCCTGAAACAAATAAATTTCTAATTATAATAACTGCTCGTGGAAAAGTCTGAGGAATTATCACTTTGTCTTTCAGCCAGGTAGAGCCTCAGCTAGGAGGCAGCAAATTCAGGTATTTCAAAATATACTTCTTCAAAGCAGAATGTAGTCTGTAAGATTTTAAAGCACATAACAGTTTAGAAAACCCCAAAACTATGCTAACAATGCATGTTAAAATGCTTCTACTACTTCAAATTTTTAATTTGTAAATTTTTTCATGAAGCATCATGAGATAAATGCTGGCATCCTATATGCTTCATTTTGTTAAATTTAGAATAACCAAAACCAGTTTTTATCAAGTGGCAATTGAAATATTTACATTACACCAAACTCTTCTTTTCTTCTTGTTCCTTCTCTGTTGTAAAAACAAAAAAGAAAAAAGAAATTTTAAAAGTAAAAAAAAAAAAAAAGACAGATGTAAGAAGTCTACTTGGAGAAACTTTGTCAGAGCTATAGCTTCAGACAACTCAAAGACTTTAAGTGTATAATACTTGAGAAGTTCTATAGTTCTACAGACTATAACCATAGTCTATAATAAATAAAATAATCCCTTTTTAATAATCATAAAAATTTTACAGGGGAACTAGTGAAAAGTTATTGAAGACAGCATAGTCCACCATTGACAGAAAAAGCAATAGCTGCTCAGTCAAAGCAATGTGGTTTCTTTAAAGAAAATCTGTTCCCTCCTTCAACAATTTGACTACACTAATAAGTTGACAAAATAGCCAATAATACAGATTTATGTGCTTTTTACAAGGCATTGTGAAGAGCTGTCTCACAAATATTAACAAGGAAAATAAATATTCCTGAGAACATGTGCATTTCACCAGAGACATCCGTGTCTCTTTGTGCTAGGGAAGAAAGTGAATAAATTTAATCTTCAACAGAGGAAGAAAAAAATAATACGGAATAACCCAATCTCTATTTATTAATTGTATTATTGGTATATTTATTAAAGATTGGAAAGCAGAAGAGAGTCAGGAAATGAAGGTGCTCTGACCAAATAGGCAAAGGAGCTCTTTTCTAAAGAGAAGTAGAGGAATAAGGGGGATCAAGAGGAAAAGTGTACTCTGTGTTTTCTTATATTGAAAGACACTATAAATACTTAAAATTTCACTATGCAAAAAGGCAGAGCCTGGTACTATTAAATAAATTATTTTAAAATACAATTTTTCAAGACAAATATTAATGGGCATCAAGTACAAAGTCAAAACCAAATAACTTTTGTTTATATGCCAGTAAGAACTGTTAAGTCATGAACATTTAACAGGTATATTTGAGAAAGTAGATCTTTGAGAAGTATTTATAACATTCAAAACTATGCACTGTGGTTTGCAGAGCAGACACTGGACTCCTTCCAGGAGGTGGAAGCATTCCACATAGAGCCAGGATGCTAGGAGTGATTATGGCAGATCCAGAGCCTTCCTCTTGTTAGAGAAGGGTGGCTTATTAGTTCTGGGAATCTGTCACAAGCAGCCAGTGGAAAAAAAAGGGAGCTGGAGATATTCCAGGTAGGATGTAGCAAAAGTGGTTTTCTCACTGCAAGCTAGGGGTTTTTTTGTTTGGTTTAGGTTTGTATTCATTCTAACAATGTCCTCCAAAAATACCAATATCCCAGTTTAGCCTGTACGTATATTGCTGCATGAGCAAAAGTTGAATAATAACAGTAGAACTTTAAATGAAAAAAAAAATGTATAAAGTGCAAAGCTCATAAAAAAATTCTTAGCTTACACTTGAAACTTCAGGGCCTGGGCAGGCACTTAAAAGCCACAAACACACAGGTGGCCAAACAAACCCTGGCTGCTGCAGGGATCCAAAGCCACCGCTGAAGGTTTGGGGTTTCATTGCCTTCCCTTGGTGATCTGTTTAGCTTGAAGGGCCAGCAGCATTAGCTGACATGGTGCAGTGAAGTGTCTGTAACAGACAGAACTGATCATGGGAAGAAAAGAAAAACATTATTTTTGTTCCCCTCAAGTATTCCGCAGGCAGTGGGTGGGGTTGGCGTTAAAAGCCTTTCCCAGCCCGAAGGCCGAGGTGCCAAAAGGCAGATGGGTGCTTAAAAGTCACTGCTCTGCAGCCGGGTTGTTTGCCTTAACAGTGGTGCAGCTTTACAACACTGTCTGAGTGCTGTGAAAAGAAAGGAATAAGTTAAATGAAAGATTTTAGAGTTCCCCAGTAGCTTCTGTCACTCAAAACACAGCCACTCTTAATCCCAGTTCCAATAAACAGTAGAAACCATTCCCCTGAAATTCATGTGGCAAAGCAGCCTAAAGCAGAGTGTTCAGAAGACCTCCTTGCTCTCAGGTCCTGGGGGATGCCAGCAGCTTTAGTAGCCAAGTCAGCTCATTAGAAAAGGCAGAAAACTAGTTCAAAGGTAAACAAAACAATGAAATAAAAGAGAAATATTCTTCATGCATCCAGATTTTAGTCAGTCCTTTAGAGAGGACCAGAATTCAGTGGCACAAAAATTCTGGAAGCAGACTAGCTGACTAGGATTTTTTTAACTAAAAATTTTTCTCATTTTAGAGGTAAAGGCAGGATAAGACTTTGCATGCCAAATGTAGACCATTTTTTCAAGGAAGGGGATGTATTTCAAGAATACCCACTGTTAAAGCACACTTATAAAGTCCCTGCTATGTGGATTAGTGATTGGAGTCAGAAATTAGAGCTCAGAGCTTTGGCTGTCTCTTCCTGCTAGGGGTTCACATTTATTCATGTTCAAATCATGAAGTTCCTTGGGCCAAGTTTATATACCTACAGTTTGTTCTAATAACACCTATCAAATGGATAAAGGAACCCTTATTTAATCAATATTAAAGGATCTAGCAATTCAAGAGTACCATTAAGTTGAGGGGCATGAAGAAAAACATTATTTTAGAGCCTGAAAATAATTACACAGGGGCATTTTCTTTTTCTCTTGATGGCTGAAACTTGTCTTACACTACTGATAAAATCCTGAATTTAATGGGTGTTATTTATATGATAAATAATACATACTTTTGATTCCATTCCAAGCAAATAAGTGTTCATCAGTACTGCTTTGGGCCACTAAGCCTCAAAGAAAGGATAAATAGTCTACATAAAGAAAGAAACATAAATATTGTACAAGACTAACTATTCAAGGTATCACAGCATGAAAATATTTTGTGATTCCTGAAATGCTAATATGACAAGCTTTCATGTAATATTCTGTGCTCTTCAAAAACACAGAGGGAGGTCATCTTACCATTTTGAAACTCTTGCTAACAAAAATGCTCAGTTGAGAACTGTCTTTCATGACTCCACAGAAGAGAAAGCATAAAAAGCTATATAACTGGGCAAGGAAATAAACAAATACAAAAAACCCAAAGAAAACCCCCAGAAACAAACAAGCCCCCCCTCAAACAAAGAGCCAAAACAAAGAAACTCAGCAACAACAACAAAAACCCACACAAGGGAGAGAACTACCATATCCCATCCTAAATGGATGGGAAGAGGAAAGGCAGGAATTTGCATTCAGCCCCAGGGCTAGCATAGCAATAACAGAAATATACTTCACCTTCTCTTAAGGGCAAGGAGGAAAGCCAGAGGAACAGTGGCGTTCATGCTCTGGTCTCAGGTATGGCCACCTAGAAAACATTTATGTCAATGTTTTAGACCAGACCAGGACCAGTTCCTGTCATAAATATTGTTGGGGCTGTTCTCCTCACTTGTTTTTATTCATATCTCAGAGCACCCACAGCATGCTCTAAACAAATCCATGCCCTGACTGCTGCTCTTGATGGCAGGACTACCATCTTGCCTTAAGGAGAAAAAACCACAAAAATGTGTAGGGTGGGGATGCCAGATCCATTGATCCTTCTAAAAAACTTAAATCCCTAACACAGATATAACCTTCTATGCTATCCACCCCTTGGGTTGGACTCTTACTTCTCCAAACAGACATTCAACACAATAAGCACCCAAAAGACTACAGGCCAAGAAAAGGAACAAAGAATTTACTGATAAAGAATAACCTAGTGAGGAAAAGTGAATGATTAGAGAAGCAGACTGAAAAGAATTAGGTTTTCCCCCAAAACTTGGAGAATTACCAGAAGCCAAAAATGTGAAACACCTATGACTCTTTCAATTTCTACTGAGTTATAACTGAGTGATTTTCAGGATTTTAGTGGAATATGCAGGTACAACAGGGCCACAGTAGTGAATTAAAAATGCATTATAGAGCCCAAGGAAACTAAGTTCTATCTCTGGAAACTCAGTGGAATTTATTAGTCCTTATAGACTGGCTGATACTATGATGTAATGCAATTATTCATGTTAAAAGTGTGATTGTTAATTTAAAAATGTCCCAATGTAACCCAAGTCTCCTGCTACCATACAGCCATCAAGCCATCCAAAAGCAGATCTTTAGGGGAGATAGCATGAATTATTTATTTATTGATCTTCTAGAGTCATTCTTTATGAAAAAACTACAATTACATAGCTATGATGGTGGAAAGAAAAAGAGAATATTTGAAGCGTACAAACAGTACAAGATGAAGGTATTTTGAAATCGAGAACAGGACCAAATCTGAATCCCTTTCAAACTGTCCAACCACAGCTGAAAATCAATTATCGTTTTGGAAGTACTTCTGCAAATGGCCACTCCAGCTGACACCCCAGCCACAGTTAACCACAAATCAAAGCCAAATCACAACATTTTACTGGGGATAGTAGTTGTCACTGTCAGTTCTTCTCAAAAGAATTTTTAAAGAGAATCGTGATTTTGGCAATAATTGCAGCACAGCCATATTTTCAGTTCATCAAGAGGAAAGTTTCAAAAGAAATTAAATACAGGATTTTATTTCTAATATATTGTTGAATTCTTTTCTAAATTTAGGTAAACATAAGACCAGTGAAACTTTTTGGTAACACTTTGGTAAACTTTGCCAAGGGATGCCTGATATTTTTCTGCTAACACAATAAAAACCACAATACAGATAAGTGGTTGTGGGTTTTTTTCCTAGCTGCATGAGTCCTCTTCTCTCACCTCAAGACATCTGGCAAAATAGGGAAACAGATGCAGGACACTGACATCTTCATGCGAGTCATTCATGACCTAGAAAGAAAGAGGCTGAAAAGCATGATCCTTTCTTGAGCTGTGCCTCCTTGGGGATGTTGCTATTTGTCATCCCCACTTCACTGTATTTAGATATAGATACAGTCAAAACACACATGCTTACACCAGAGGCAAAATGACAAACACATATAAATTAAACCAGTGATAAAGCAGAACATGAACTTTTTTCTGCAGAGTTCTGGGGCCCTCTGGTTCTCATTAATGAGGGACAATACCCTGCATCCCAACTTTCAGACCACAGAAACAATTTGCATCTGTTTCTTTGGAAACAATCTGTATATGACAGTGTTCTAATTCTTAAAATGGTGAATAATAACCCATGTCTAACATTTGAAGGGTTTTAAAAATTAATTCTCCTTTCTTCTGAACCTAAGACAGCAAAGATGATCAGACTAGCAGCTGAACTCCCACTCACTGCCATGTCCTTGATTCAAAATACATTAGCAACTATGCAAAAACAAGCTGGACCTACAAAGAGAAGGTTCAACAATTTCATATGTTCAATAATTTCATCTGTACCACTGGAAGTGGTAGTAAACAAACTGCACATTCCACAAACGTAAAATAAATATATCGTTACATTTTAAAATGTCCTTTTTTTGTTTTGTTTTTTGGAAAATCTGGTTTGGGGACCCACTTGGCATGTATGATTATAACTTAAGTTTTCCTGTGAAACTATTATCAATGAACAGAGTATTTTTAGTAGAAATTTCACTAATTTAAAAAGAATGTAACAATACCAGCTCAGTTTGCTCAAGTGCAGTCCCATTTCACTAGAGAACTGGATACATTCTTGCTGAATATAATTTCATTGTAGCATTTTTAAATTAACATGTTCAAGGATGGGAAAAACATTTTGGGCGAATGCAACACATAAGAGTGCCCTCAGCCAAGCTGAAATTTGGCAATGGCAGGAACACACAGTACCTTTGACATCAGTGATGTCTGTGCTGATGAGCTGAAGCCACTTTTCTGACAGATGTTTCACCTGAAGGCATGAAAGGCCAGTATATGAGTAAGCTATCATGGAAAGATTTAAATTAAGATTTCCAATACTCACCCTTTGTATTTCCCAGGGTAAAACGTGCAAGACCTTTTGCTGTGGTTTGTAAGGTGAGAACTAAGATTATACTGGGACATCCTCCCATTCCTTCATGTCCTTATTTACCTAGAAATTAATTTTTGACACACTTTTAAGGACTGTCCCTGATGGGGCTGATGAGGGTGAATGTTTTTCACTCAGCAACAGGGATACCATGGCAGACACATCAACTGGAGAATGTGTCTCTGTAGCTACACAGTCACATTCACACTCTGCAGCTGGCCCTGGCCTGCAGCTTGGGCTGAGACAAGTGAAAGAAAACAAGTTGCAATCAATATTAAAGGTGGGAAAATAAACATAACTCTTTTTTCACTTGTTCGTCAATAAACATATTATCCGTTCACTGGCTGTCTACATTTCTGAACAAATATGACATTCCATAAGGTAAAAATATTGGAAAGTTAATTTTAGAGCAATTATACCCTTGCAGACTTCCTCAGCTTTCATTTTTATTTTTCATTCAACAAGTTATTAGTGTTAATGATACCCTTGGCTAATCCCATCCTCACAGGACCAGGTGGTACATGTTAACACTTCCAAATTAACAGCTATGTTTCAGACAGAGACACTGGCAGGCTTGTTCAGCCCTTCACAGGAGAAGAAGTTACTTGTCTCTCTGCATCAGACAGGGTCAGGTCAGTTCTCATGTGTTGGCACCAGTCTTAACTTAAGAGGTTCACTGTAAGGGTCTGCAGTAGTGTTTAGGCCAACATGGAGAGTAAAATTAAAGTTTCAGGTTAGCAGACAAGAAAAATTTCCATAAAAATGATATGGTTCAAAATATTCCAGTTTTACACCAAGAATTGTGGTATATTTTTCCATAAGTCATGCGTGCCTGTACCCTCCTCATTCATTTATTTACTGTGATCTTCACTATAAGGTCATCTTTCTTATTTAGGATTGCACTGAAGAAACAAAGAATATGTCTTGCTAGAAATTAATGTTTTGCCTTAATTAGAATTAACTGGGCTAAGATGGATAGGGATTTGAGCAGGGACAAGCAACTTTACACTGAGAATTGTTTTTTACACAGGCTTTAAAAGAGCACTTTTCCCCTTGCAAATATTTCCTTTTTCTTGGTGAATGACTGGAATGTAGTGCTTCTACTAAACAAGATGTATATGTGAGAGAGAATGATGCCTATCAGTTGTATTAATTGAGCTGAAAAAAAAAAGCCTGGATTAAAAAGGAAGAGGACAGTTTTTAATGCTTTAAAGTTGCTCTAGTGTTCCATTAGCAGTGCCGTTATGTAATATCACTGATTTTTATCTATTATTGACAGATGTATATACATGGAAAGGTGGTTTTTTTACTAGAATTGTTTAGTTCATATTTATGTCTGCACCAGTATCATTGTCCTCATAAAACTATATACCAGGAGAGATGGAGTAACCCTAATCCAAAGCCTGTACAGCACCTATGTGTTACAAAAGCTGACCACTTTTAGGCCTTTGGTGATAGCAGGCAACAGCTTCTTCCAGTACAGAGCTGTAAATGGACTGGCACTCACTGTCATTGCATTGCCTGCATCAGACAGCTCCAAGGCAGATGGAGCTGGCAAATTCTGTAGGTGTGTGAGGTGTGCTGACTGAGGCAAGAATTGAGCCCGTGTGTGAGACAGAGGTCCAAGTTTCAGAAAATAAAAACCTTGTGTCTTTAGTCATCTGCAGTTCATACCTTTTATGTAAAGAACTGCCTGAAACCTGCTTGGAGAGTTTCCAAGTCTGATATAAATATTGTGTTGACTCAAAGCACCTAGGAAACAAGCTTCCCTGCAACAGGGTTAGTGCCAATTGGGATTGGCAACTAATTCTAGGCTACTCTACAATTAACATGGCAGCTCAGCATGGATAAGATGTATACACTCATGAACAAATTAGTCATTCTGTTATACAGCCTAACAGAAAGAGGGGACAGAACAGAAAAAGAAAACACACAGACAATCCTGGGTATGTGAAGAAATTAAGAAGAAATTGGTGGAGTGAAGCAGGCAGTAGCAGTATCTGTGATGGCTGGAGTGCCAGCAGATTCCCATACCATGAATGAAGTACTGCTTCCAGACCTGATCTGACTTAAGGACAATCACAACAAGCAGTCAAATACTTCTTTAATCAAAAGATAATTGTAGATACAATCCCAGCTTCCAATCCTACCACAACCACTCTGTTCATAGGTCCCAACAGTTCCCTCTTGACATTTTCATCTCCTATTAACCACTATGGCCTGTGCCTCCCCATTTCATTTACCTTTATCTCTGGCATTCTTTTTTGTCTCCTGCAGTTGTTCTAACTCAAAGCCTTGTTCTACCTCAGCAAGCAGGGCTTATAGTTATTGGAAGAAAAGATCTGGTGGAGCTCCAAGGGAAGAATAGAAAAGTGGCAAAAAATTAGGCACTGTCTGTCTCCTGGAGCTTGCTGTACCATGGATTTGATGAGAGAAGTAGATGGCAGAGATAGTATATGCAGTAAAGGCACAGGAAAAAAAAAAAAGCAAATGAAATCCTCCATGCATTTTCAAAAAGATCAAGTAAACAGTCCTCCTTTCCCTCCTTGGGTAGTGTTGCTTGAGGGTTTTTATTGCATTCCTTAACACCAAGGTCTTTAAGGGGCTCCATAAATAGCACCTAACTTACTTCTTCAGCTGGGAATCACTTACAGAGCACTGAGGCCATCTTTACCCTCAGTAAAGGGTCTCCCACAGCATGAGGCAAGTTAGAGGGATCCCCAGGTGGTACAAAATCCCTGTGCCTCCCCAGTCACCTGCCATTTCTGTGGCTGGAGAAGCATCAGCAGCTGGTCCAATGCAGACACTTCCAGGTAAGGCAGATGGGTTCCCCTGCACCCACTTCTCCCTGAGTGCTCTGCTCTGCTCATCTGCTCTGCTCTTTTCCTCAGACTCCTCTCTTGGATTCCTGGGTTAAGCAAGTGAAAGGGTTAGGATGGGCTAAGGAAAAGGAACAAGATACCTCAGTTACTGTTTTGGACATGGATGCTGAACTATTAGATCAGTACTAGAAACAAGGAGATACTGCCTTTCAAAACTGAAATAATGGAACAATTCAGATGGCTATGCTGCAGCTGAAGAAGGTACAGGAAGCTTTGCAAAACAATACAGAAAAATGAAACCACTATTTCTCACATAGCTACTCAGATCCAGGGCTTATTTCATGCAATTATTCAGCAATGCACTGGCAATTTTAACAGAGAGCAAGCAAGGAGGCCCCAAGACTTGCAACCACAAACTGGCCAGGTGCAAAACCTGCATGCTCCAAGAGCATCTGTTAGACCAATTACCTACTTGGTGGTTTGAGACTGTCTTGCTGGAATTGTGCCTCACACACCATTCACAGCAAATCATTACTGCATATGGTATATATTTACTAACATTCTACATATGGATGAACTATACCTTCACATCCATATATTTCCAGGATTTTCTATGTCAAAGCTATAGGAGGAAGAAAACAGGAGTTTTTACTTTTGTACCTAAGCACTGGGTTGCTGATGATCCTTTAGAGAAGTGCAAAAATCCCTGGTGTTTCATACCCAAGCCCAAGCATTTCCCAGACTCACTTTGACTAACTTTGGTTTATGCTATGTTTCGTTGCTGGCAGTGGAACTGTTGCACCTACACAGCGAGCACAAGTGGTTTCAACATCCATAACTCACAAATGCCACATGCAGATGTGCTTTCACAGTTACAGCTCTGCTGAAATGCCTTCTCATAATTCGAAGAGTGCTTACACAGTTTCCACCGCATAGCAAAATTATTTCATAATAAGATAAGAATCTCTGCTGCAGCAGATGAAAAACATTCATTTGGAACATTCCAGCTACACTGCAGATGAACGGCCTATTGCATTATGTACATCCTGATTAGAGAAACTGGAGAATACAGTGGTGGGTTCAAGTCACTCATGTTCTCTAGTCTTATTGGCAGTTTTGGGTATTCATTATTTTCTTACTGGAGCCCCATCTAATCTAGAGGATGACTAAGAAAACAGCAATTCAGACCAAGACACATTAAGAAGCATAAGAATCCAAGATATTTGTAGTAGGACACCATAATTTTTAAAATATGGAGAACCATAAAAATTTTCTTTTAAAGAAATTAAAATTACATATATAGTTTAAAGGCCGATATCATCTAAAGGTATGAACACTGTAAGCAAGAACATCAATACATTAGATTATGAAATAAGCCCCAGCCAGAAGTGGAAAATTACATTCCTCGCTCTTGCAAAGACGCCATGGGAAGGGTGCAGCCACAAGATGTCCAGATCACTAAGGGGACAGGCTGAGTGAGTAGTTAGAAGCAGGTATTGGATAAATTACATGAGCATCCACTACTTAAAAAGTAGGACTGAAGCAGCTGAATCCTGTCTCTATATTTGCCTTTGATTTATTCCAAGGCTTCTATTTTCCAAGTCGCTTAAGCCATTCAGTTTATTCAAAGTTTGATGTTAAAGTTCCAGTTGGCTTTTTTACTTCATTAGCAGTACTCACGAAAAAAACCAAGAGGATTCCTTGATGTTTTGGCACCGTAAGGCTGATGTAAAATCCACGTAGTTGATGTCACACTCCATCCCAAAATAATCAATAGGAAGGTATTGAGCATGTCTGGAAGGTATTTCAAAGCCATCAGACTACCTTGTTGGCACTTTTGCCTCAAGTATTTCTCAGAAGAATAGATTCAATTGACCTTGACAGCTTTTTCTGAACTGTCACATATCTGCTAAACACACCATTTGTATCCATCTTTTCCTCACTCATCTATGACTCCCAAAGGTGAAGAGTGGACTTCCATAGAAAAAATTGCTATCTTGGATTTCAGTGGACTGTAACAAGGTGGCAGGAGCATTTATGAAATCCAGAAATGCAGGGGAACTGCCTGGAACTGTTTTCCGGAAGAAACTGCAAGGAGATGAGGAAGACAACTGAACCTCCAAGTGTCGGTTCTTTTTTGTTAAGCTCCGCATAATGCACACATTTGCAACCTTTCCCTTTCCTGATATGCCAAACAAAGCACCTATTCAATTTACTCTGCATGGTTACCAGAAGCCACCAGGGCTGCTGTCAAGGGCCAATGACAGCCAAAAGCTCTCAGTGTTCAAATGCATCTGGTGGAGCACACGGAGCCTCTCGCATCATAAGGGGTTGCTGCATTCAGGAATGCAGCTGCTGCAATAAGCACACTCTAACTTCACCTTCCCTTGCCCCACAGCACTCTACTGTGTTGTCCAACTAAGGCAATCCAACCACCTACAATGAGACCTATATTCAATTTAGGGGGGAAAAAAGTATCAAAATATACCAAAAACTCTTCATCCAAAACATTGCATCACCTTGACCACTCTTGATTTTGATCTCTGTTTTTGACCTCTATTGCCACAAGAACCCTGTTTTGTTATCTTTTCTGCTGTTCAGAAATCTCGTTTCCTTCACAGCATCTTACTAAACAGAGTAAACAGTGGAGCTGCCAAATAAAAATACATGCATTTAACTTGTCAAGCAAAAGAGGGAAGTGATAAGAATAGAAATTGTCTTTAAGGAAGGAATTAGCATGCCTACAAAAAAAAAAAATCCAAACAACTCCACAACAACAAAACAAGCAGCTTCAGCCTAGTTCCCCCTTCTAGACTTTCTGCCATATCCTGACTTTTTTAATACCATCTCCCAGAAAAGCAAGTTCCTCAGACTTTGTATCTGTTTCTTGAGGTTTTTCCTTAATTTACAAGGAAATAATGGAAAACCCTTCCCCACAATTTATTAAGTCACTAAGCCTCATCCACCTTCTCTTTATTTAAAACACTATACAAGTGTTTGAGTATGGGATGAAATTTGATTGAATTCTTCTGTTGTTATCTCTGTTGTGGCCAGAGAATAAATCAAGACCCTTTACACTGGTGGAAGTTTGTTCTTTCTCATGCTGATGCACACATATTTAAAAGTGCCCCAACGGGCTTCTAAACCAAGAGAGTGTACAAGAGTGAACTGCATTTGTGCAAGGACTTTTTCACTTAAAAAAAAAAATTAGAAAGGAAAAAAAAAAGTGAAAAAAAGGACAAAAGAATATTAGCCTCACTAAAGGAGTTCAGTTTGTTTCAGCTGTTCCAAGCTCCACCTTGCAGCTCTGGAAAGATAGAATCTTCACCTGCACTTAAATTCCTGCAAGCAGATAGCTCTGCTGCCCTAACTAGCTGCTCTCAAAAGTTAAATGCATCCATCTTAGGTGTTTGCAGCTGACAACTGAACAGCATTTTCTACTGTATGCTGACCCTCATTTTCTGTTGCTTGTAACCATGCTTTTCAGAACAGTGACTTTTCTTCTCTCTTGGCAGAGACATATGGCTTATTAATGCAAACCAAGACACTGACTTTGATGTTTCAAAGGTCAGATTTTTTTTTCCGTTATCTAAGCAAGGAAGGCATTTTTTTTTCCAAAACCATACTGGGAAGACACATTAATTTTTACTCTTTTGTCACTCGGGAAAGAGCACAAGGAACTATGCTCAAGTTTTAAAGTTACCTCCTGGGAGCTCCTTTGAAAACTCGCAGTTTGATTGCTACGGCGTTCGTACCAAAGCGAGAAATAGCAGCCCTGTTCCACTCATCGCAGGGAAGGCAGCAGGGAAGAGTTTATGAACTGTAATTACCAGCTTACCCACTCAGGCTCCTTCCTAAAACAGGAATCATTCATCATCCTCTTTTGTGCTACCGACTCCTTAAAAGGCCTACTCAGCTTTAAGTCGCGGGTATCCCACCACGGTCAGGCTCCCCGAGAGCCCACGCCAGGGCTACCTCGATGGATTTCAAAGGGAACATCGCGCCTTATTTGGAAAACCCAACTCTGCACGCCTTGGCACAACCTCAGCGCCCGCGCAGGGCTTCCTAAACCTGGAGCTCTGACAGAGCTTTAACGAGAAGGAGCCTCAGATTGCAACGAGCTCCCGGCACCAGCAAGAAACAGAAATGAGAGTGAAAAGAGAGGGCGGGCTGACAAGAGGCGAGCGAAATTTGTCGAGTTAAAAACAAGCCCAAAAGGGCCCAGCGAGGAGCCCTCGGGAGAGCTTCGCGCGTGTTCGGCGCAAAAGTCTTCGCGAAGGAGGAAAAGGAAGGCCGGGGAGCGAGCGAGGGAGCCGGCGCGACCCGGGCGGGCGAGTGGCC
>JAHLSL010000047.1:10847806-10974413 GCA_025920805.1 Petroica traversi
TCTCCAGGAAAGATCCAGCTGCAGTTGGCACTCTACTGTGGGACTCCTGCCGGAGGCATTCAACAGCGGCTCTGTTTGATGGGGGTTTGATGGACTGTACATCCCAACCTGCTCTGGCACTTCACACAGAGTGACATTTCAAACTTCTTCCAGTGCCTCTTATGTTAAACACCAACTTAAAATGTACCCTCAGTCAAAATACACCTTCCTGTTCTGTCAGAAGAGTTATGGAATTCTTAATTAAAACCAAATCAAATTCCCTAACTGCTCTCGCATTAGAGCTGCTAACAGTTAAGAACCAGAGTAATATAGACACCCGCTTTGTCCTTTAATTAGAAATTCTTCTTTAGGAATTTGACAAAGCACATCCAGTCTCAAAATAGGCACTATTTTTGAGAGTATGTAGTTCAAAACCTGTTCAGCCTGATTAAGTCTTATTAAGCATGACATGACATAGGCAGTTTGACAACATATAGACCTAACAAGCACATTGATTTTGCAAAAAGATTAGCAGGCAGTGCAGTTTAAACTATTGGCTGCCCACCTGTTGATGACAAATTGTTTTTCCCCTTCCTGCTTGGCTTACAAGTTTTATGGTACCCAGGTAGCAGCAAGACTCCAGGAACTTGGCCTGCATGGATTGGGACTCTGTTTAGACCCATGTTTTTTCGAGTCAGGATTCATTCTGTTCACAGCAGATCCTTTTTCTTCTTGGGAGAAAAAGGAAGAAACAAGTAAATGGAGACTGCATTCAGGAAGCCATGAAACAGTCTCTCAGAAACAGTTTTCTCTTTCTGACAGTTCCCCGGGTTCATTTTCGGCTTCTACTATACTCTGTGCAAGCAGGCACTAATCCTTTTGTCACACTCCCTTTCCACTTGGCTCATAGTTATTTCCATTTTTTCCCCCTCACTTTTCTTCTTTCTTCTGGAAATCATCTCTGCCCTCCCTCCAAGCAGTCAGCCCCTGTACAGCCTTCCCCTGGCTGTGCTGTTTTCAGATCCCAGAAGTCACCTTCACTGCATTTCTGTGTGGATTCCTCTCATCCACAAGCTGTAACTTTATTCTGCTCTTTTTAACCTCATTACAGTTTCCTGAGGCACAGGAACAGCAGCAGCAACTGAGAATGCCAACTCTGTAGAAAGCCAAGAGCATTCACCATTCAGGAAATAATAAGCCATTTCATTCTATACTGATATTTTAATATTTTTAAAAGATTAGTTAGCTGTTAGTTGTTAGTTTGTTGCCATTCATTTTCCAGCCTGTGATGATAGCATTGACTCTGCGGCTGATGGAGACACTTCTGTGTTTCCAGTATTTACCTGAACTAAGTTTTGGAAACCTGAAAAGAGGGAAAGGAGCACAGCCATCTCATATGGTTCAAGAATGCATCTGCCCTGCTGGCTATACCCTGAAGGAAGTAGGGAACCCTTTAAATTCCCAGGCTAACACTGCCTGCTTATACAGCAGCTTTCATTCAAGGGTTTGGAAGGTGCTAGAGATACTGTTGCTCAGAAGAAGTTCTGTCAATATGCTAGATGCTCTGTTCTTTCCAGAAACTGGAAACTAGACTGCTTTTTGGCAGGCGTCACCCAAGAGTTTCCGACAATGTCATGCTCTTAATTCTTGAGATTCTAACATCTGTTTATTTGCAGATGCCATTGGGTATACACTACATATTTCAACCACGTAAAATTATTTTGGAGAGCATTAGTACTGTATGCTGTTTTTGCAGCGTGGGCTTATGCTATCTTTGGAACAACACATAGCTTTCCACAGTTAAACTGTTGACTGTTTTCTACACAGTGCTTGCTTTGGTTGGCATTTTTTTTCCCCCTCACGGTTTTGTCCTGGGTTGGCTTAGCCTGGAGCCGAGCTGTGACAATGATTGACACATAGCTGTACACAATATTTGGAAAGTGACCTAATGAGGGTCCAAAATAGCAACAGATTGAGAAATGATAGGATCATAGGGTGTAAAATAGTTGTCTGTCCTGTATGTTGCCTTGCAATTGAAAATTTCTGGAGGAGAACAGTTGGAATAAGAGACAGCACTTGTGAAAAGTCGCTATTATACAGGGTTTGCAAGTCTGCATGGCAGTGCCTGTGTATGTGACTTGCATACTGACCAAAGGAACAGGACAGAAAAAAAAAAGTGCCAGCACCCACAGAGTAGTCTTGTACTTCAAGATTTTTGTCCTCCAGACTTTTTCCACTACAATGGATGCCTTCTAAATAAACATGATGAACACAGCTGTTTGGTACATAAAAGCCCATTGTACCAAGAAAAAAAAGCAATAATAAAGGTTTAAACAGTAAAGCAACAATGACTGTTTTGTTCTGTATGCAAGACTCATTTTGCAAAACAGACCTGCTTTAAACCAAACTTTATGGCAGCATTTGTTGTCCTAGATATGAAATAAAAGCATGTTAGACCATTAAGATGCAATAAATTGGCCATTGAACTGAGCTCCACCCTCATTATAGCACTATCCATCAGAGCCAAGTATTTGAGTCTTAGTTGTGGGGCTGATTACACCGAATTTAATATCTTTGAGACACAGCCAGGTATCTGTGGCTTTGTCACTGAGGGGTATAATTGAAAAACCTAGAGTAAGGGGGCAAGAGACTCATAAGGTATTTTTTTACACTAACAGGAGGCATCCTACCAGGTCAGTGCTGCCTTTGGTCAAGAAGAGACAGCGAGCAGTAACTGGAAATTATCATATTATAATTGTTAAACTTTTTTCTCTGCTCTCTGTGTCTTTCAAGAGCGAAATTCCTTCTAGAAACCTCCATGGCAGCCATTTTCTGGATCTAAACCAGTTTTTATTTAAGCAGAAAAAACAGCTAGGTGAGAAAATAATCACATTTTTCATGTTTCTGACTTGGAGACTTCCAGATCCAGTCCATATAGGCAAGAGTGGAACTAACTGGGAGTGAGAGCACCAGCTAGTTCAGTTTGCTACAGTAAATGGATCACTTGCTTGGGAAGAAAAACGTGTGGAGTTAAAAAAAAGTTTACAGCATGCAGTGGAAAATAACATTCAAATCTCTGTGAAACAGAAGCAGGTCTCAAGCACTGGGATAGATTAGGTAACTTCCCAAAGAAGACAGTGACAATCATAAGCTAACAACAAAAACTGATGAAGCACTGGAAGAACAAAAATGTACGGAAGGAAATTGGCAGTTCTACAGAAAATACATTTTATCAGACAAACTTGTCCATTTGTCTTTCATACAATTATAGGGGTACACACTAGGCTGATACTTGATGAAGAAAGATCTGTTATTTGGCCTACACAAAGTAATTGGGAGGATAATTATAAGATTTAAAAAAAATCTCCATTCTTTTAGTATCAAAACAATACAAGGATCACTACACCAGATCAGGCAATTGGCCCCTAAATTAAGTGCAATATCTCTGAGAACAGCCATGATTAAAAGAATTAAAAGAGAAAACAAAATACATTTTAAGAGGCTGCTCACAACCAGCATGGTCTGAGGACAAACACAATAGAGGTACAGATTAGCAGAAATTGCCATATGCTCCAAAAGATGTCCAATTTGTTAAATTTTGTGTAATGTTATTAGTTATTCTAACAGAGCATGTTTTTGATCCACAGGGTGCTTAACGTGCTGGGCACTCAAGTGAGGACTTCTTGCTTTCTCAGCTACAGACCAGACAAGCACGTATTGCCTCCTCTTAACCAGCATAGTTATTGACAGAGTAGCACAGTCTACAGTACCTGAAAGAGTCCTTTAATAATAATGATTATTATTCTATTTATTTCCTAATTTTAATTTTTTCTGACTATTCTTTGTGTAAGTACCAACACTGGAGTGCCCTTATCCTTCTCCAAATTTTATTGAAAAGGCACTAACATAACAATTCCTGTGCTGTGGGAACTTGTGCTCTCTGCCTTGGGATGATTGTACACTACTGATATTTTGTGGCTACTTAAAGTGCCAGACAAGTAATTTTAAAATACTTTTCAGGAAGTTAAATGTCAATTCTCACATCAGTCCTCATAAGAGATTCCAGGGAGTTGACTCTCTTATGTTAATCAGAGGACAACATGCATTTGGAAATCTTGGCAACACCAGCCTCTGTCCTCCCACACAGCCAGCTCCAGAGCCCTTTTGATGATGCTGCCTCAGCACACAAAGTGCAGCTTTCACAGCCCACTGGTCTCAAAATCTTAGATCCTGTTACAGGTATTTGAGCCAGCAACTATTCTGTTCCTAATTCCAACTGAACATATGCTTTAAAATGCAGAAATTCAGGGGTTTATGTCTATAAGCATTCTGTTTTGCTCCCTGTTCTTATCTCTGCAGCCATGGCCTCTTGCTTTGCTGCTTCTGTCGTCTTTGGAAAACATCCACATTTGCCAGGGAAATAAAAACCCCACTCTAGGAAGTGAAGTCTGAAAATAAGATCTAGATGTTGTATAAACTCAAATTGTCATCCAAATTACTCTCTTCCATTTGTATCACCTAGGTATAGCTTTAGGCTCCTCTGTTGTCCAGGATGAAGTATTTTGTTTGTGTGTGTTTTTGAAAGTGGACAGTACTGCATGTAGCAGATACTCTTCTTCCTCTAGACACTTAGGCTGAATTACCTAATAGCAGTTTGATTGCAGGAAGAAATGCACAAGAGCCAAATTTGGTTTACTAAGGAAAGTGTTCTAAATACAATTATATTGCTTTTACTTTGACCTCCTTACCTGACTAAGAACAGCAGAAAATTCCCAAAAATAAGAAGAAAATGTGTTGAATTTACTCCAGCAGCCAGAGCCTCTTGTGTTGCGTCCTTACCCTCAAACTACCCCTGCCCCCAGCAAATGCTGTGGTAGCTCTGTCCTACCTTGAGCTTTAACTAATTCAAATGTGACTTACACCTGGGCTTTACTTCATTTTCAGTGAAAGTATTATCCACCATAGTAATCTGCAGCTACTTGCTTTCACATCACAATCAGAACCATGTTTGGAAAGCTGGCAAGAACTACAATATTAACTGCTGGAAGTAAATCAAATCTTCAAGAAGGGGAATATGTCCTTTCTGCTTTGCTATTGATTTATTTTTGATAGCTTGAAAAGAAAAATAAAATGTAGCAACAGAAGATAGACCAATTATATTTATTATCCCTGGTTAGCTGAAAATCATTGCCAACTCTTTTAAATCGCTTGGGATTTTGTATCTATGCAAACTCCTCATTGAGAGAAGCACTGGCATGCTTTTTCTGCCTCACAAATACATTCTCATCTTGGAAAAAAACCTGCCAGGCACTATATAGAAAAGAAAAACACACCAACCTATAATTGGAGGCAAAAGGATGTAGAATTCTTGTTACAATTATATTTTATACACAGAGCTTTCATTTACAGTTATTTTATGCGTTTACAGCGTCTTCCATGCCAAAGCACCCAAACAAAGGGGTGATGTAACTGTGTGTTGGGTAATGATTTTTCATCCACTCCTCTTTTGCTCTGCCGACACAGGCTCAGTTATTCAGAACAGAAAAGGAAGATCCTTCTCCAGTGAACAGCACAAATGATCAGACAACCAAGTCAGACTTGAACCAAGATATTAATTTATGAAGTGTATGGAATGAATTAGATGACCAAGATGTGTACTAAAATGCTTTCATCCCAAAGCCAATCCCCCTCTTCCCCCCCATCCAGGCCTTTTTGATTTTGTTGTTTTGTTTGGGGGATTTTCTGTACAAGATAGATAACAAACAACTTGTAGCAATGGTCCTGTTACTTTGGTAATTTACAACTAGAAGAAAAAATTGCATTTTACTGTCAGATGTTAGGTGAGCATTAACGCTGAGGAAAGTTTTCTAGATCAGTGTTTAAGTACACCATAAAAGGACTCTGGAACACAATTTAAGTGAAATTTAAATCTAAGATCAGGGAATCTTTTCCATGCTGCTTTAAGAAGCATGAAAAATAATGACACAGTGCAGTTGCCAAAAGGTACAGTGACAACTATTACAAAGCCCAATCATCTGATAAAATGTATTTGCATAGAAACAAAAGCAACTGTGTCCAGTTACTCAAAATAAGTGCGTACATATAAATGCTACCTAAAATTGATATTATATATCATCTTCCATTTTCTAAATAGATTAATGAAATGTCACAATTAATACCTGTACCTCTCTCCAGTTTCTTTTCCCCAGAAAAATTGCCAACAGCCTGATGCCTGTTTTGCTACCCTCTGGATTTGTTCTTCCTCTTTTAGGAAACCACAATGAAATTATTAAATTAAATGGGGGAAATGTCTTTTCCTCATGGTTTACTTAGGTTCTGTGAGGAATAATTATAATAGATCAAAGCAACTAATTAAATTTTACAAAGCTATTCAAATCATACAGTAATAATGACATAATTCAGACAGACAGTATTTCATAAGTGTAAAAACTTGGGTCACTTCAGTTTTCCTGCAGGTCAGTTCTTACTCTCAGAACCATAGCAAACAATTTGTGATCTGCTAAAAGTAGAATCTGAAATTACAGACAGAGTCACTTGAGGAAGGCAGAATAAATGCAGGGTTACAAGTCCTAGGCTTTCTCCATGTCCTTCATTGTCTAGCCAGGCCAGCACAGCTGTGGGGAGTTTTGGTGGGTTTTAATATATCAGAAGCCTAGCCCCTTACTTTCTGTCATATTTTGGTGTAAGCAAGTAGTAACAAGTCCAATAATTTGACTAAAATGAGTTTTAAGGACCCTCTTCTAGACCCCTTTTCTTAGCTCTTTCAGCTGCTGCCTGGGAGAACGGCTGAGTTTCTTAAGAAATACATTTTGTGTTTCAACAAATTTAGTTTGAAGATTAGCAAATGCCCTCATGATCCAGGACTTGAGCTCCCATACAAAGCAGAAATCCTATGATATTAGCTGTCCACCCACATCTACTCTCTCCATGTGGCAGGATTTAGTGTCTCTTTTCAATGAACACAAGTACAATAACCTACATAGAAGGATTGAGGGTACCTGGAAATCTGTATTTACATCTTATCCAGCTATCTGCCAACCAAGAAAACACTTTAAGGGGATCAGCTTGCTCTCGGACTTCTCTTGCTCCTAGGAGTTCTGGATATCTCAGTGATTTTTGCAGGGGAGTTGCAGCCCATATTTCTTCACACTAGTTGCC
Organism: Petroica traversi; assembly: GCA_025920805.1. Classification (NCBI taxonomy): domain Eukaryota; kingdom Metazoa; phylum Chordata; class Aves; order Passeriformes; family Petroicidae; genus Petroica; species Petroica traversi. The sequence goes on from JAHLSL010000047.1 coordinate 10,854,965, forward strand.
TGCTAGGCAACTATTTTGTAAGTAGTCATTAGGGCTGTGGATACTTGTGGTTGAAAGGAAAGCAAAGGATCTATTGTACAGTCATTGCACCCTGAAAATAGAGGAATAGCAAGAGTTTTTAAGAGGGTTTGAGCATCAGTGATCTTTGTAAAACAGAGGTGTGCTGATATGACCATCTTTCTCCAACATACATTGCAACTGAAATTTGCAGAATAATAGCAGAAAAGTTCCTCTAACAGTCACAGCATGGGAAGAAAAAAAAGTCTCAAGTCTACTTGGAAAGCAGATTTCCCAACTGTTGTTTTATAATTTATCTGGAGCAGATTGTGATGTTTTAGGTTTGCTTGCTCAGATCACACTTCAAGCTGTGCTGTATCACAGTTGATTAAGAGGGTAGCTTTAAATGTAGATAAAACTATCTAAAAGCTGGAGTCACAAAATGAAATTCCAGCCTGTCATTTAGTACATAGAAATAATTTATTTTCCTCAGTATATTCCATTTAATAAAAGTTTTTGTCTTCCCGTGAGTGCAGGAGCTGAGGCCCTGAGCGCCCTGCGAGGGGCCCGTTCTGGGCAGATGATGTATTGTTCCTACCTCTGACAGCGACCTCAGCTTTGCCTCTTTTAAACTTTGGCAGCCATCGCAGGAGTTTCTGTGCCAAGAAGGCATTACTGAATGTAAATGATATAAACAAAACTGTCTCAGACTTGGAGTTCTGTTTAACCCAAAATGGACATTTCTTAGCAAAACCTTTCATCATGCAAGAGCTGCACAGGAGGTAAATGCTTTCCTAAGTGAGTCTTGAACAGGCACATATCTATTTCCGGGTGTTATTTTTCTTGCGTTTGGAGTGTCAAAAGACCTACCAAATGAGAGGAAACTCGACTCTTGTTTTTCAGACTGCAGGTCAGATTGAGACAAGATTTCCTGCAGGAAGCAGAGATGTTAACAGAAAGTGCAGGGATCAAAACATGTCCATCCGTTTCTCCCCTCACTTCATGCTATGCAGCCTTCATAACCTGCCCCTCACTGGAGAGCCCTGTCTCAACCAAAGGGACTTGTTTTTGGGGGGGCACGAGGTGGCAGTGGGACAGAGGGGCCTGGGAGGGGGCATCCCTGTGGCCTCTCCCCAAAGGTCAGGGCAGCAGGGGGAGACCTGACTGCAGGCAGGCAGACAGAGAACATCAGTGGGCAGTTGTTTGGCATGCAGCAGATGAAAAGGAACCCTTGGTGCAAGATTTAGGAGGTTCCTTCAAGACTGCAGAGCAAATCTCTGTCCTCTCCCACATCTGCCTTTTGCGAGGTCCCTGTACAGTGTGTAAAATGAGTGTCATTGCTGATACCTGCAGCAAACCCTTCCTGAGGCTGAAATAAGGAGGATCACACTACTAGCAGAAAGCCAGAAGGCCTACCTGAAGATTGAGCAATTCCTGAACTGTCAGCATAACTTTAGCACTCTATGGTACATAGGGAGTGGGATTTTTTAAGAACTAGGAAACTCGTTGAAAGCTTTGGATCCAAGTATTAAAGACCAGCAGATGTAAAGCAAGGCAAGGTGGTGGCATTTGTGCTCTCCAGCCTTGCTGTGACTGCAGGTACACACCAGTCATGCACAGGGAGTGTGTTGCACCCACTTGCTGTTCTGCAGAGTCTCAGCAATTACAACCTGAGAAGGCACAGCCAGCTGAGCTGTCAGATTTGGAACAATTAGATTAGAGAGATCTATCTGCTGGATTAAAGATTCATTGCCCTACAGTGACTTGCTCAACAACCACTGGCAGGTCATGCTGCATTTGGAGTTGTCTCCTTAAGATACTGTTGCTGCAGAAAGGCCTGGTGCCTGTCCGAAAATGTTTAGAAGTAGACATCAGTGTTAGCAGTTTAACATAAACATGTTTTTGTCTAAAACCCCCCACAGAAGAAGGAGGAATTAAAGCATACTTGGCTAGTCTAACTACCCAGGAATGCATTAAGGTTTACTTGGTTAATCTACATTTATCTGTGGTTTTATATGAGAACTTGTATAATTCAGATTTTACTAAAGTGAGGCCAAAGATCAGATTTTTTTGACAGCTGACTTAAAAGTTGACTTCAGAAGGAAACAGAAACCTGAGTCTTTTTTTTTTTCTTCCTCCAGGCAAACATTTTCTTCCCTGAGTGATGAGCTTGGCTTTCAGTTTTCCAATGATAAAATGTTACTGAACAAACTCTTAAGCTGTTTTTTTTGTAAAAGTATCCAATTTATCAGAGGAGCTGAAGCAGACACAAGCCGTACAGGAGCACTTTTTGAGGTTTTCCAGTTCAGCCTTGGTAATTAAACTTCTCTATTTCTTCTGGCTCAAATTAATACAACTAAATTTATTACAGTATTTTCATTTAATCCCTCTGTTTTCGGAAGGCTTTGGGGTTGGCCATAAACATTGATGATGATCTTAAAGGTCTTTGCCAGTCTAAACAATTCCATGATTCTGTTCTGTGATTCTGCCTTGGGTGTTTTCTTTGGGGACAAAACCAGGGAACTGTTTTGACCACTTACAAAGAGCTGAAGCACAGAGAAGTCACAGATTTTAAGTGCTCTTTTCTAAACATGGTTGCCTTCTGGTGCAAGTGTTGTGCTTCCACTCATATTGCATGGTCCCATGGATAAAGCCCACATCAAAAGCAAGCCTAAAGACACTAACAAATAAGACAGCTATAGGCCCTTGGGTTAGGTTTTGTATATTACACATCTTCTGTTTGGGTAGCTCAGGTTTCCCTCTCCACCAACATGAAAATAGCAATTGAGTGAGGGCAGTAGGACTTGTCTATCCTACTGTGTTATCTATAACACAGCACAGTTCTTATCTTTGTGAAAATCCAAGCTGATAACTTTAACACCTTTTCATATTTCCGTGCAGGGTTAATAATTAGCATGGCTAGTCTGGTTACTGCTACAGGCTGGAAAATATTTATAATTTACAGTGTATGAAAACGTTGCTTTTTCTATACTGATGACAGGGAAACCCAACTCCCTTTTCCTACAAACTTCAAACAGCCATGGCATCTGCTGACTTAAACTTAACTCTGGGTATTAAGACTGCTTTATTTTTATTTGTTTTAGGTTGGCAGAACACTAAAGCAAAAATGAGTAATCAAAAATTCTTTGGTCATCACTTTTCAATAACAGACTATTTCATATTGGGGAAGCATTGGTGACTGGACCAGGTTTTAGGAATATTGAAGTGCCTCACTTCAGTATGTTCAATTACTACGAATCTGGAGACAACCATAAGCACAAATCATACTGACTTCTAGAGCATCAAACAGATGCTGGCCAGATATAGCACCATCAACCAGCAAAAGTCATTCTAGCTTTAGGTAACTGGTGAATATGTTCAACTTTATCACTGCCTTAGACGTACAGCAGCCACAAACTGAATTTGGGGTAGAAACTGATTTTTCCAGATATGCCTCTACTTTTCCAGTCCATGCCTAATAAGAAGGGACCATTCCCACATAAACAGGTTGCCATTGCTTATTAATAACAGGTAGTCTGATAGATGCTCAGACATAAATGCCATAATTAAGAGGCTCTTGTGTTCTGTGTTTTCTGGTCCTTGTTAAAAAAATACTTTTATAGGTAAAGCAGTATCTACACATACCAAAGGGAAATTTGGAAAGTAAGACCTGCAGCTTATTTGCTTATATGTTTCATTGCATATTCCCAGCAGTTGTCTTTTTTCTCAACATTAGACCATTGCTAAAAAAGAAGCTGATGGGATAAAGCCAGTGTTTTGGGGTTTCTTTTTCTACCTCTTGACACATCAGTCCCAAAAGATGTTTCTGAAAGGCAGGGACCCAACCCAAACGAATCAAGAGCATTAGCCAATCATTCATGTAAGTAGGAATTTCTTAGAGGTGAGTTAGGTACTGGAACTGTTGAGTCACTCACATATGTTACCCAACTGGAAATCAGAGTGAGGAAGCTATAGAAGACAATAGCTGCCCTTTTCACAGAGGACCAGGCTGCAACCTTAGAGATTAGGCGCTCTTTAACTGGAAACACTGAGCAAACAAATAACAAAGGAAACTTTGCTTCCCAACACTACCAACAGATACAGTTAAAGATCTACCCAGCAGAGAGGTTACCTTTGGAAAATACAACACAAGATTTTCAGTTTGGTTCACATTCAATTAAACCAATAAGTTTCTTAGGTAGAAAAAAACCAAACAGACAAACATACATTATCAGTTTGAACCTCTCACCAAGGCAGTTTCTAAGTTTTACACCAGGTTCCCCCTCCCCCCAGTATGGCAAGATAAGAAATCCTGAATTCATTGCAGCTGGGCTGATGAGCCTTGTAATTAGGACATGCAGTGTGGTCTTTCAGGCGCCTTGAGAGCACTAACCCTTTCACTGCCAAATCTTTTCTTTCCTGTTCAAGCTCAAAATGAGGTTCTATTTGAGAGGTCTATTGTCTACCATTTAAAGAAATAGGTTGGCTTTGCTAGTGGTCCATTGTGAACATAGAGCAGTCATTGCTTTTGGTGGAATTCATGAGAGGAGCAGTCTCCCTGCAACCTCCCAGATGAGTACTAATGCACTTGAGACCAGAGTGAGTTAGAATGCATTTGTTTCTTCCTCTCTGTTGTCTTTCTGAGACCATGAACATGCTCCTTGGCACTCTAATCACCCTCCCAACATCCCCTTTTGGTGTGAAGCTAATTCAAAGTTTTTATTCAAAACCCTTCTTAAAAATCCCCTTTGCAGCAGTGCAAACATTTAGTAAGGGCTGAATTGCTGTTCTGCTCAATTGAGTGCCCCAGAAAGCAAAAAAAACCAAACCAAACCAAACCAAAACAAAACTGTTTTATGTATCTCAGCAATATTCATTCACCCCTTGTCTTTTACAATGGCAAAATGGAGTCAATCACCATTTCATCACATTAATTACAAGCCCTAAGCTTTCACTGTTTGATTCCAGCAGCTGGGATGAACTTTCCCATTACCACCCTTATTATATAACTTGGCTTTTGGGAATGGCTTATTTCCTCATCTCTTTCTGAAGAACTAGAGATTTCCAGAAACAGGATGTAGCACCATTTGTGCTGGTACTCTTTATAGCAACTTTCAAGTGCCAGATTGATGTGTTTTTCACGTTGACTTGGAATCAAACAGATTTAAGACCCATTTTCCAGGTCAGATTGACAGGAACTGCTGAATTGGTTTGCCTGACTATACCCAGAGGGATGGGCTGCACCTTGGGATTGTCTAGGTATTTTCCAGAGAAATACATTGTTCTTTAAAGTACCAGTGACATCAGCCATGTCCATCTTCTGCTTTACTGTCATCTTCTGAGATGTTATATTTGTTTCTTCCTTTTTTACCACTGGGCCTCAAGATGATTATAGGGCAGTGTTGCACGGTGCTGTGTGTGGACTGAATGCTTTGCTGTGTCCAGCTGTGGCGTGCACTGCACGAGTGCCCTGCCAGCTGAACCAGGTGGCCACTTTTAGAGCCATGTCCCACACAGATCCATTTGTGGCCCCTTTGGCCACAGAAGCCTTGGTGGCTGCTAAGGTCATGGTTTAGTGTCAGTGCAGCCCATAGTCCAGTGGCATCCTAGCCTCTGCCACAGCTTCTGGCTGCCACAGTTGAAACCAAAGTTTGGGAAGGTTTGGTGCCAGAGTTAGACACCTTGTTTTTCAGTATTGACCTGAAATGGGCCAGGTTGGTGGAAGAGGGAGTTACATAATACCCAGCTGTGGTTCCAAACTGCTCCCTTTTAATGAGAGCCATAGCTCAGTGTAATGGATATGTAGGAGAGAAAACAGTCGTCACTGTGTTCTATATGTCCAGTTCAAAGCCCACTGTAGATAGATATGTAGCAGATAGATATGTTTTGGGGGGGCAAAAATAGCATGGAGTTATTATATATCCAGAAGATATTAAAGATTTTGAAAGTAGGTAAAGAATTTGTGGTTTCTCACGTACTTTCACCCTTCTATAAAATCAGATAATAAGGAATTGGCAAAGTTACTAATGGGTGTAATGCAGGTGAAGTACATTAAGAATCTCTTGGCAAAAGGATCTTTTAAAAAGAAATATTTTATATTTTTCCAAGTGTATATAAGAGAAAGTGGCTCCTAGGGAGACAAGAACTTCTTGAAGACCCTTAATTAATACTATTTTGGCATCCATAGCACTTCCCCTTCCTTTTAAAAATTTGTTGCCAAGAACTGCTCATTCCAACAGCATCCAATAAATCCTAGAAAATAAATTCCAGTGACCATTGGAGGTATCTTTAGTTGCCTAATGGCTAAAGCAGCTAAAATAATTTTATGAATTTTTGAAATACCTCTTCCTTTTAAAATCTAAGGCTTTAACCTCTGAAACAAAGTGGCTGATTCTCCTCTCAGCCACATCATCTTGCATGGCACAGAGCCGGGCTACCCAGGATGTTTTAGTCTCAGGACATTTGTGAAGTCCCATGGGAGATCAGATTCCACTCTGGGGCCCCTTGAATTGATCCTGCTGCTGTGCACCAGCTACAGCTTTGCAAGAGGGGTCAGTGGAGCTCAGCATGTTGTGTTTGACTATAGTGCAAGTGGGTGAAGCAGATTATGAGGCTGAATTTTTCTGTGCAGTGTACACCATCTGTGGTGGGATTGCATTCAAGGGGTAGTTGGGTCTCACCCAGGTACTTGTGCCTAGAGCTTTAATATGATTCTTTTGGTATGTGAGTGGCACCCAGAAAACACTTACTGTGCAGGCACCCTGAATGTTTGAAATCTCTGAAATAAATTTAATAATTTCTTAATTACAGATTTATTTTACAAACTCTAACTAAATTTCAGTGCATGTCTTCAAAATATATATAGCATATATAAATATATGAAAATGCATATAAAGACCCCATTGAAAGATTTGAATTCAATAGAACTAAAGCACAGAGGTGCAGGCTGGGCCTCTTCTTACCTCACTTTCCCATAAGCCAGCAGTAATTCTCTGAGGCCAGGAGAATTACATGAGCTTAGCATTGCAGACCTAAGGTGGAGACACTATGTGAAATGTGTCCATCATGTGAGGATGGAAAGGACAGTCAATTGTTGGTCCTGTTTCCACAGTGATCATTATGTTAATTTTTGAAGGGTTTTAATTCTCTTTTTCAACTCCACTATGCAGTTTCTTTTGAACCTTAAGCGCTTAAAGTGAATTAATCCTTGTTATCTCCATTAGGGAGAATACCTATTTAGGTGTTGATGGGTTTCCTGCTGTTCTAAAACTACTGAATAACAAATTAAGAGCTACTGATTTTGATTTGCAGATTGAGAGAGTGAAGATCCTATTGAGGTGAAGTACAAAACCTAGGTATTTACTGTTTATCAGGAAATGTTTAAATCACAGCAGGTTGCCCCTTAGAAAATCCAAACCAGATGCAGATATCAATGCTTCTTGTTATTATTTGAACGTGGACTCTGTGTTGACTGTCTGATTAACCAGATTGGAAATTGGAGGTTATTTTGCATTTTTCTTGGCGTTCTGTTCCTTTCCCTGACTTCACTATTCTTTGTGTAAGTAGTTTGGGACACAAAAGGGTTCTGTTTTGTGAGTTGTTCTTTCAGCTTTTTGCCTGCATAACTGTACTATGAATGCATTATGGTCAAACACAAGAAAGCAATCATTGCTTAGTGGAAAGGCTGGACTAAGAGAACCATGGTAAGCTCAGTAGTTGCCTCAGCAGTGGAGTGACCAGCTCTACTTTGCACTGCCTTAGTGAAACTTCTTTATATTAGCCTGTATATTGCTCCCCTCAAATATACAGCCAGGTTCCTAAGAAAAAAGACTGACTTTTTTTCCCCTGCTGTTTTTATCAATCCCCTATTCAGATCTCCCTCAGAGCAGTCCTTAATATAGTGCTGTGTTGCATGTGACTTATTTGTTTCTTTGCAGGCTCTGAGCAGCAGTCTCTACAAGAGTGCATCACCTTATGGCTCGCTTAATAACATTGTGGATGGGTTAAGCTCCCTCACCGAGCATTTCTCTGACCTATCCCTTTCTTCAGAAGCCAGAAAACCCAGCAAGAGGCCACCTCCTAACTACCTGTGCCACCTCTGCTTTAACAAGGGACACTACATCAAAGACTGCCCCCAGGTAAGGAATATATAATATTCTGAAAAAATCTGCATCAAGATTTTCTTCATTCCCTGATTTAGCAATAGAGAATTTGACTGAAATACTTTAGAGTAACACTGAAGGAGTATCTTGACAAAGTGCCAAGCTAGCCATGTGTTCTTTTAATCTGTTCTTTATCACAATGCTGATAGACAAAGCACACTATTTAATTTGCCTTGTATTACAGAAGACATTCATCTAGGCACACGACTGAGTCTGGTAACTTTAAAAATGGCAACTCTGTAACTTTCTATCAGGCAGCAGTCTATGGCAGTTTGGCAATGGCACTTAATATAATGAGTTGCGTATGCTGAAGGAGAAGAAATAGCTGCATTCGAAGGGATCTTTGAATCAGTGTTGCAGTAACAGGGGCTCCGGGTACTTTGGGTGCAAAATCTTTTTTGTTTTAGAGAAGAGGTTTGCAAAATGTGATGATCTTTGACTCCTAAAACTTTTCTGTAGTGGCAAAGCTGGCAATATTTATTTCCTTCGAGCAGAGGTACAAATATGTGTGCACTACAACCACTCGCCAATATGCAATTTATTTTTTTTCCTGAGGCTCCCAAGCCGCAGTGTACCAGGTTTCTTAATTTTCTCAGGTTTCAGCTGGATGCAGTTGTGTTGCTGGCTTAAACTTTCACAATTTCAGTAACATCCTATGTAGAGTCCCAAGGCTGCCAATAGTCTAAAAACACAGATGTGGACATTACCAGCATCCACTTCGTTATGACTTTAACCTCCGATCCCCTTATTGTGTGATTTTCAGCAGAATTAATCTGGATAAAATTAACTACAGTTAATTTGCTGTTGAGGATGTCAGACATTTATAAACCAAAACACAGGCAGAAAAACATCTGCCAGCAGAACAAGGTCAGCATAGAATTGAGTCTAACATCAGATGAGCTGTGAGTGTATTCCTCTTGCTGTTATGCATAGACTAACTTTATTATTTTACTGTATATCTTTCATTAATTCTAATGAAAGCTCTGGAATTAAAGTACATTTGCAGTCTTGGGTGTGGCATATGAGAATACTTTTACTTGTTCTTATTTTGATCTAGATTGAGTAAGAATTTTCTTTAGGACAAAGCATGACATTTTCTTTGCTAGGGATCAAAAGGACTCTGGTTTATGTACTTCTGTGTTTAATCTACTTAATTGAACATGTTACAGTAAAATGTAAAGAGAGGAGCACGTAATACCATACATTACTTAACAAGGGTATTGAAACTCCATCTACTAAATATGAGGCAGAGTGAGAAACTGCTGGGGGTGGATGGCTGTGCTTTGCTGTACTGTGTGAGAAAATGAATGCTACAGGTCTCTTGACAATCAGTATGTGCAAGCTGCAGCTCACACAGATGGTCCCAAGTGAATGTGTCAGTGTTGGAGCTGTAATGCATTGTTTATTTCATAGGTATTTTTATGGTTTGAGGCACTAGGCATTAAACATGATAGTGAAAATTGAAGGCACACACAGAAATCCAGGAGATATAAACAATTAATTGTTCACGTTGTGTAGGAACACTAATTCTCTTAAATTGCACATCCTGTATAAATTTTTTTCAGATTTCATTTGTAAAGTCTTCAATTTCTCTGTGAAGCAGGAAATGGAAAGACTTCCTACTGGCATAGTCTGTGACTGTCCTGTGAGCTCGGGAGGAATGAGTAAAGGAGCACAGGACAGGGAAACATCTGCTCGCTCACCGCGTGTGGGCTATGGTTACGGGCTGCCATATCACATAGCCCCTTTGGAAAACTGATCAGGTTTTACTTGGGAAGCTTTTCAGTATTTTGCCCTTACTACTGCTGGTGTGGGAAGCTGCTCCAGCACCTTGGTCCTCTCCTAAGTCGAAATCTTCCAGTTTCTAGGGTGAGTGTAGCTCACGGCCACTTTATAGTCATTTGTTCTCCTGCCAACATTGTCCTCCACTGAAATAGCTGTTATCCCTCCCTGGTGTTTATCTCAGGATGTATTAATAGACTGCAATCATATCCTCTCTCAGCATTCAATCATATCCTCTCTCAGCATTCATTCTGTAGGATTAACCAAGCCAGGTTTTCTCAGTCTCTTCACAAAAAAATATACAGGCCCTTTATTCCCCTGTCCTTCTCATGGCTGTTCTCTTGTGCTTTTCATCTCCTTGCATGTGCACCACTGCACTCACATGTGGCATCCCAGAACAGAGCTTGTCAGTGCCTTCTGCTGTGTGTGCACGTTTCTGTTTATGTTAGTTAAGGGACAAGGTGATATGAAATTGATTCTGCTTAACTGGAGATCTCTTCTAACATGGTCAAGTGCTTTATGGTTTAATCAGCATGTGGTTTCTTGAAAAAAAAGCAGAGTTAAGCATTCACAGAAACATACACAGTTTCCTTTTGTTATCTGAGTTTGAAGACAGTTCTAAAGAGGATAACCCTGTGTACACAAGTTATGTTCTAAACCTTAAAAACATTGTGCACAAGAAGGGAGCACCAATGCCAGCATCAGGCTTTTGTCATAAAGTCCCCATTTGTTACCACTGCTTTTGACAATAACTGATTTCTTAATTTGAACATTATATGCACTGCTTAATATCTTAAGTTTTGATCTTAGTTTTGCTAGGACTGTCAAAAAATAAAGTTGTTTAGCAAATCCTACCGAAAAAGGGGCTGTAGCTGTGTGTTTTCAAAGTACTTAAACCTGGATAGAGAAAAGAGATAAACTAATCTGATCTGGACTAAATGCCTATCAGTAAATCATACAGTACTTTTCTTTTGTTTTTATGAAACTGCCTAATAAGAAACACATTTTGAAGTGGGGTGTTTTGTGAAGTTTTTTTCTGCATAGCAAAGAAATTGTGTAACAACTTTAGTACTTAATATCCTCCCTTTATTCTGCCTGTTACTGCCAGTGAAAATATATGTTCTTTTTCTGTTGTTGTAAAAGTTGATGCGAATGCATATATCAGATTTATATCTTAAGTGATGATCATATACCAGAAGGTTAAATAATTATAAACTAGAATTGCCAGCTTTAGTATTTAAGTACCTCAGGTATCTACAATTTTTCTAATATTGTGTCCACATCTATTTGTTTGAAAATTGAAATGGGATTTAGGAGACTTCTATTATTTTACCATGTAGTTTGTGTCATACATAGTGATAGTGTTTTTTTCTGTTCAAGAAACTCCCAGAAATGAGAGCAATGTTATGACTGCAATTCATCATTTCCAATTTGCCTACATTTGCAAAAAGCTGTTTGTTACAATAATTTTGTCTATAAAAAAACCAACACTTTAGTATCACCTTTATTGCATATCTACATTTTTTCCAGAGTTAATTTTGAATTTCAGTGGCTTAGACAATAACATCTTACTCAAACCTCTCTGGTGTCCTTGTCCATATAGAATTCTCATTGACTTGAATGAATTGAAAAATTTGTAGAGAATAAAGGTTAAAAGCAGAGTTCTTAATATAGCAGTGCTCTTAAATTATCATTACAGTGCCATAAAAAATAAACAAGATCTTTCTCTTTAAATAGCAAGGAAGGTAAGGAATGAGAGTACTTTTCCTATCTGGTTTACTAGTGGTTGATTGCATGATATATAAGTATGTACTTACTTGTGTACTCAGAGGTACTGTACATATGCCTGGTAAAAATAGGGGTATTTTTCCCTTATCAGGGACAAAAACCAAAGAGTTGTGGGCCAGTAATATTAGACATACGATTCTTTATGACATTTCTTTATATAGCAAGTATAGAAATTATTAGAAGACCTTTTAAAAAAAGTTACATAGTCTCTTCTCACCCATTATCACTGTATCTTTATTAAGTCCTTTAAAATATGAACAGTGAGTTCCTTTGTACCAAGTGTGGCCTATACAAAATAAAATCTTGCTCCTTTAAATTGTAAGAATGTTATTGACATGACTACTTTCCCATGATGTCAATAACCTAAACTCAGACCTACCATGTCAGTTTAATATGCAGAAAGTATAGACTAATGGGATATGGTGTGAGATACAGTCTATGTGGACATTTGTAAATAAAGCACCTAGTTCACATTCTAAGATGTTGCTGAGTGATTGAATCTTTGCCATTTTTCAAAAATCTACTTAGGAAAGTAAATACACAAATCTAGACCTCATTTATTGCTTATGCCATTCCAGTTATTAATTTGGGCAGTAAAGGCAGCAACAGAAGCTCAGAGCTCCAGCAAAGCATCTCTGTATTCAGAATTTTCAGACTGCTCTACCTAGTGTTTCTGCCAAGCACCAGTTCCATCTACTGGTGTCTCAGTCCTAACTCTATTCAAATACTGTGCCAGCTCCAAGCTCTGTGGAAAAATCTTTCTGACAATTCCTGTACATTTCTGCACAGGCAAGGAACCCTTACCTCAGGGTGGTATGGAGGGGAAATAAAATAGGCAAATATCAATGTTGTGCAGTCAAATTCCTGTATAGTGCCACTATTTATCCCAGTTTCTTGGAGACAGAGAAATGTTGCACAGTGTGTTTCCCAATTTTACATTGTACTTCCAGAGCAAAATCTATGTGCATGCTCACAGAAGCACAGTCAAACTGCTGCAGACTGATATGGAATGGGAACTCTTACTCTTTTTTTGTACTGCATGTTTAAATCTGTGGCTGAAATGCATGGCATGGTCCATATTAATGTGGCCAACAGTGGGAGTCTTTCCTCTGCCAACAGTGATCTTTGAAGCAGATCCTGTAGAGCTGAAGTGCCTTGAGAACACATATTCAAGTCAATGGGAGCAGTAGGTAATTGCTGTGGCTGCTTGAGTTTGCATAGATTTGCTTTTGTGGTTTCATGCAGGATGTGGAAGAAATCAGTGTCAAGCTGAGTTTAGTCCTTTCTTCTCAGTCCATAGCTTGGTCTGCCAGATCATGCTGCCCTGAAGCTGTCCCTCCCTGTGGTCAGATATAGTGGATCTTTGGCAGCAGAGCTGGCTCAGCAGGCAGCTATTTGGCTGCAAGGTTGGAGCAGCTCTCATGCCTGAAACATTCGTCTTGTTTGTCTTGTGCCTGATGGTTGTGCAAGGTTCTCAGAGGTGCATAACATTTAAGGAATTCACAGCTGTGATTTCTCCAGGTATCAAAAGCTGACTAAGATGGCAATGAGGAACAAGCTAGTGTCTCTACACAGATGGAAAAAAAATAAATTTATGGATTTTAGCTCAGAAATCTTAATTAAAGGTGTGGTTTCAAAGAACTCTGGAATTAAAGGAGATTGCAGACCTTAGAAAATCCTAACATTCACTCTGAAAATATTTGCAACGGTTGTTATATTTTACAGTAGGTTTTTGGATATTGTGTGATGGCCTCCAAATAAGTGTGTCTTTTCTGTATTTGAATTGAGTGAAATATTGTTATTGTTACTCAGTTACAGGATGAGAGGTTAATCTCCCCATTGTTGGAGGAATCTATTACCATGTATAGGCTCAATTTTTCAGGTTCCACGATAGTTTTTGATCAGAGTGTACTTGCTGGCATTTGATCTGGTGCTTTACAGACCTCTCCTATTCATACTCCAATTCTGTTGGCCTAGAGAGTTACTAAAGTCCTGACAGGGAATCCCTGATATGAGCAAAGCAGTGTTTGAATCGCCAAAATTAGTACTCTCCTTGCAGAGGTAAAGATGAAAATATGGGACATATAATAAAAGAAAGCAACAGCTAAACTTCCATCTGGTGCAGCAGCACTAATGTTAGCCAGATCAACCTGGTAGCCTGTATTATAGGAGGAAAAAGGTGTTAAATCTCTGCTATTTGTCACTGTTTTCAAATTGTGAGTGGCACTCCAGAAAAAAAAATTGTATATCTAGCCCCTTCATTCTCTAGCTTTGAAATACGTTTATGTACATTACTCCATTTTGTATAGAGCATATTTCTTCACCTACATATAGTTCTATAAGAAGCTGTAGCTTTTAGGTGTTCGTCCTGCAAATACTTATGCACATACTAAAATTCCACATTACAAGATACTGGACAAATGTGAGGCTCTGTTTATACACAACGTGTTACTTTCATTTATTCCTATTTTTTTCATTCAGAACCTGAATTAAACTATTGTAGATGATTTGGACTAGTCTAAGATTTAAAAAAAAAAATTTGTCACATGGAATCACTTTGACAACTCCATGATATCAAATATTCTACAAAGTTTATTGCAGGGTGTTATTTTTCATTCTCATATGCCTGAATTTAGTCTGCCAAGTTTTCTCTGCATTTCTGACATTAGTTGAATATGTTTTCTCAAATAATTTCTTCTTTCTTTGTGAGGATTTGCAAAAATGTTGTAACCAAAGTATAGTGGGCTATAATTTGGTCACATCCATCTTACCTCTGGAAATGTAAGCTGTGCAAGAGTCTGAAAGATTAAAAAATACCATTGTGCACAGTTTGGGAAATTCTCAATAGGATGTGCATGTCATGGGTTCAAACCATTTATTAGAGGCAAATAACTCAGACAGCTGTATGTGAGTAGAGGGGAGCTAAAGAGTCCTGTTTTGAGACCATGTTCCCAAAGTTCTTGTTTTAAAGCTGTGTCTATAGTATGTAGCATTTTTGTCCAGTGATTTGATAAACTGAGGGCTTGAAAAGAAGATACTGAACCCCAGCATACCAAAGTATGAGCAGTTAGATAGTGAAAAAGGAAACAGAAAATACCTAGTGAACTGTGTCTGTGCCCCTGTCCTGTCTAGCACACTACTTGACATTACATTCCCCAAAATCTGGAAGTCCAGCCAAAACCAAGCTCCTCCTTCAGGCCCAAGTCTAAGCTGTTATTACTGTGGTTCACTCTTTATGGACCAATACAAATTCAAACGGGACTTTTTTATCCCTGTGGGAAATGCAATGCAAACAGAGGTGATAAAGGCAAATGTAAGTTGGTCTTCGCAGTGGCCTTGGAGTGGAGTCCCATGTCCTGTGTGATAGTTACCCATGGGTTCTGTGACAGGTATTGAATCATCCACCACAGAATGGGATTTCATTTCATTGAGGTTTCCCCAACTACTTTTTATTCACTTTTTAATCTCATTTGCATATTCACTATCTAGATATGCCAACTGGCAACTGGCAACAAGGTGGATATCAGGAAAAGAATACTGTTTAAATGCAAAACCTGGCATTTAAACTGAATAAGGTTTCAGCACTGATAAAGCCTCCTCTGGCTCCAGGGGCACAGAAATTCAGGATAAAGTGGAGAGGAGAAAAATCAGTTTGGGGGTCTCTGAAACATGACTTGTGTTGAAAGACTGAAGAACCAGCATTGTTTGTTCCCACAAAAAGTCACATTAAAATTTTGCAAATATGTAGAAAATCTCACATGAAGGGCACAATTTGTTTTCCACAGCCACAGCTCATGAGTCCAGCACTGGACTTCAGCTGGGCTGCTCTGACTGTGAGGCCTTGAGATAGAGTGCCTGGGATGATCTTGGTCATTGGAGGGCTTTCAGAGCAGTGTAGATAAACATATGTCAAGATTTGCACTGGTGATCCTGCCCAGGGACAAGTGAAGAGAACATCCCAAAGCACTTCCCAGCCCTTTATTTCTGCTATGGCATATCTACATGCTAATATTACAGTTCACTGTCTTAAACATGCATAATTTATATTTAAAATCCATGCACAATAAACCAGATCTAAATCCTGTGGAAGTCACTGAGAGGCTTTTATAAACTCCTTTGAAGTAGACTGAACAAAGCTATTTAATTGGTCTAAGTATGAACTCTGTTTACTAACAATTTAGTATTTGCTTAGTTTGCAGTAAAACTCCCGATAAACCATAATTAAGTGTTAAGCTTGGAAATTAGTACTGAGAGCATTTCTCTTGAGGGGGGGAGGTAAGGTCTGGTTTTCAGCCTTCCACAAACTGATTTATAGATAAGGTAAAGAGAGAACTACCAGTTCTCAAACCACACTAGTTTATCAATTTCTCATTCGCACTGATAAGAAGTGAATAATGGAAAATTAAGTGAATCATTTTTTCTCACTTCATAAAAGTATTTTGGTTTAGTGTGAAATATGGGTTGTGGAATTTCTATTCATGCTTGGAAGCATTCAAGACCTGACTGGACAAAATCATAGTACACCTGACCTGAACTCAGTGTTTGTCCTGCTTTCAGCAGGAGGTTGGACTTGGGGACTTGTTAATGTCCTCATTAAATTTAATCATAATGTGCTTTATGAAGATTGACAAAATTTTCATGCTCTGCAATGAGAGATCACTGTTCTTCAAGATCACTGTCTCTCAGATCTAACTTCTACCATAATCTTTTCTCACTGTGCTTTTAAATAAAATACTCTTGCAAAATACAATACTGATAAAACATAAATGTAGAAGCTAAGAGCATTTATTACAACATCAAATACAGAAAAAGGCTCCCCTAAACTTACTACCTGTCAAAATGTCCATATACAAACACCTTCTGTAAAAAGGTAGCTTCATTTAATCTATATTAATCAAATAACTTCTTTTTCCAAAGGAATTTTCTCTAGGAAAATATGTTTCAACAAGCTGTTCAGCTGAAAAAGCAGAAGTTGAAGCAAACACCTGAAGTGGAAGCTTTTCACTTTGCAATGGCTTGAATTTTTTTTTGCAAGAATTTGTTTGGAAATGTTTCAAAAGCTTAATTTACCCCAAATGAACATATGAATATCTTGAGTTTCTGGCTTGAAATTCCAAAAATTTTCACATCTTCCAAATGTATAAATATTTCAACTCCCTTTCCTAATTTTAACAGATCTTTGCTTCCCTATTTCTCAAAAATGAAAATGCATTTTCTGATAAACCACACTCTCAGTTACAGAAGGCCTTCAAGGTCTGAGCAGAGGCTGGGATGGTGTCATGGAAATGGGAACCTCTGGCTGCTGAGGAGAAAGTGACTGTCAGGGGTGTGAACTGCCTTGTCTCTCCCTCCCTTTTCCTTTTAAGTCACTGTCCAGAGGAGGAAGCTGGCAAACAGCAAAAGAAATGGCTAAAGGCAGATCAGCAGGTTCTGCTGGCAGCAGCCAACAGAGGCAGCTCAGCCCCTCCTTGCTTTCCTGGCTGTCTGGGACAGTCAGTAGATTGGGAGGGCACAAATCCAACCCAGGGGTCCCTCTCATTTTCCTGCTGCCAGCATGTACTGCCTGTCCCTCCCATTGTATCACTTCTCTCAAGAAATTAGGAATCAAAATGGAAGTTCATCCCTATTCCATTTCCCTGTATAGCCCCAATACTGGTGGAGCTACTGTATCTGGCTTATATAAAAAAATGTAGAAGGAGCCTTATATGTTTGTGTATGTCTCCTTTCATAGCTATGGAAAGGTCTGCTATGAGATGTGAACAGAGTTTCTCAGGCAGGTATTGTCATCTGTGCCTGGGAGGATTGTAGATATCCTTCAGACTGGCTGAGAGAGAGAGAAGCAGGAGAGAAGGCAGAACTGCCTGCAACAGGAGCACAAGACTGTGCTATGCTGATACAGGGAATGACAGCTTCATAGACATGAGGCGTGGGGTAAACTTAGTGTAAACTTCATTTCTTAACATTTTATATTTAATACTATAAATTAACAGTGATGTTATTGATAGAACATTGTTAATTAAAGAGGTGTTTCCCAGGTTTGTAGGAGCTTTTTTTTTAAGACAAAAAAATTGAGTAAAAAGGTTTTGAGACTTTTTTTTTTTCCAAATGTCCTTCATTTGGCAGGAAAGCTAAAATGTTTGTATAGTAATTAGAGAAAACAAAGAATAAGCCTTTTATTTCAGAGCCTGGCCAATGCCAAATTATTAGCTAAAGCAATAAAGCCCATATACAGGCACTTAAGTTGAAACATTTGGAGATTTTAACAGCAACAGCAGACATTTTGGAAATGACATAATGTCATTATCCTCAGATTTGTGACTGATTTTCCACAAGAAACTTGTTACTCTTTGTTTCCAACTCATTCTCTAACTCTGCAGAAAAGTGCATAGGAGTACAGCAGCAACTTTTATATTATGTATTATAGAGCCATATAAATAATTCTCTTTTTTTCATTCTGCAGAGAAGTAACACATTTCAACTAGTCCTTGACACAGTCTCAAGCTATGACCTTGGACATGAGTCTAGAGTAACATTTCCCACAGTCAAATATTTCACATACAAAATACTGGTTTCAAGTGCATTTCTAATTTTAAACCACACTGCAGGTGTGCAGCTATAGTTAAAACCCTGCACCAACCCAGGCAAATCAATACTTACACCTGAGCCAGGCTGCCCACACCACCTGCAGCCAAGAACACCCAGCCCAAGTGCACACTCAGCCCTCCCAAACACTGCCCTGTCAATCTTACATGGGCAATTTAGGGAAAGGAAACCCTCAGAAGGCTTCATGAGAGCAGAAATAGCTTCTGAGGTGATTTTATACAGAAGTCATGTTTCTTGTATTCTCAGACTCCTGACTGAATAAATTAGAAGAGCAAAAATGTGGGGAAGAGACAGGCTTCTTTCAAATAAATGGCAAACAAAAAGGCTTTCCTAGAAGATCAAAGGAGATCCATAATTTAAGTAGAAAGATGGCTTTGGCTTAAATAGTTTTAAAAAACAAAATGTAATAGCAGTCATTCTAGACCTATGTATTTTGCTTTTCTTCATTTTTGTATTTCTTCTATAGCAAGTTAGAGCTCTGCTACTTAAAACAGACTTCTGTGAACTCTAGTTAAGGAGGTTTACTAAATTAGAACAAGAAGACAAACCTCACTGTTGTCTTCATAAATTTTCTCAAAAATCTTGAAAAAAATCCTCCTGTTATGTCAGCTGTCCCAATGCCAGGTTCTCTGTACACTTTATGTGAGGACAGACCAGCACCGAAATGATTGCAGTGGCTTTTGTGCTGCACTTGCCACTGGTGAAAGTGTTTGCCCAAAACATGAGAAAGCACAAATTCCAATCAAGCCTATGAATTGTCTGTTTCTTTGAAAAGAATTACTTGTATAAATAAAGAGCCTCATCCCGTCCTTAGGTGTGTGATGGGAAATACATATTTACTTGCATATCACCTGCCACAGGAAAGGTGGTATCCATATCTCCTGAGGTAGCATGGAGTGCTGTTACACATAGGAAACCAACCATATTGTGGTTTTAAAGCATGCTAGTAATTTTTGCATTAGTGACTCAAAATTTTGATCAATTTTTAGCAATTTAAGTATATGGCACATCCTATGTGATGTCAAGTGGTCCTCAAATGTACAGGTGAAGCCCTCAAGAAGGGATAGAGACCTGTCTCAATGCTGTGTGAAGCTTTTTTGAGATGACCTGCAGGGGAATGTCAAAGCCTGACTTCCATGTTTTTCTCCAGCTTTTTTTTCTTTCAGCTTTTCTCCAGTATCTGTAATGACACTGCTCTCTCAGCTTTTTACCATTTAGTAATTTTGCTAGATCCCTTATCCTAGACTCATCTGATCTTCTGAAACATGGCCAAAAGCTTCTTGTCAGTCCCCCTTTCTCTGTGTGACCCAGACACAAATGCCACTTTGAGTCTCCTCATTTTCTTGGAGCGGGTGGAAGATGGGGCTGTCTGACTGGGTAGCGTGGCACTCGAGGTCTGGGAGCCAGATGTCCTGCACTGGGAGGGAGAAGAAGGATAAAGGAGGTTGTAAAGGTGGGTATTGTATGCCAGCAACTTTCAACCTTAGCAAATAAGATGAGCTCTGCTAGTCACCCAGAGGTTGTTGTCAGCACTGACACAGAGTTAGTGCTCCTGTTACTATTTCTGCTGCTCTCCAGTGAAAGCTGTGCTTATTAATAACAGTCTGACTTTTCAGCCACTGCTACACTCCTGTTAAGCTTTAAAAAAAAGTGGTCTCTCTTGCTGCTGTTGTTTACAGAAGTCCCCTAAGCAGCAAGTCTTGACTGTAATTTTATGGTGGGCTTGTGATAAATTATTTCCTTTCATACTATATTGAATTTATTTAAATAGAAGGTAGGAGACACTACAAACCTGCAAAGTAGTGGTATTAACATGAAACTAATGGAAAGGTTTGGTTGGGGTCTTTGTACATACTGACTTACATAAGTAAACAATACAATATTCTCCTCTATAACTTATTGAGATGCAATATGTCCAATATCAGTGGGTACAGCTAATATGGCTGTAGAGCTTGTGCTGAGCTCACAACGTGACTCATGTGTTTGTTTGTTTGCAAAGTTGGAGAAGAGAAGGGGCCATTTTTTTTTTAACATTAACGTAATTTTAACTCTCATCTGCTTTTCTCTGAGCTCCCATTCCTGATTCAGCACGCATGAGTCTGCTAATGAAATCCAGATGTCAGACGAAAAAACAATAAGCTCTCCCACCCTTCTAGTGGATCGGGTTTCTCAGAGAATGGAAAAAAAAAGAATCAGGAAAGATTCCTAGAATGTCTGAAACTTTAGATTTCAGAGTGTTTTCAGAGAGCAGAGGGCCGCAGGGGGATGGTTTAAAGGTAAAACTGATAGCAAGTCAAGATTGTTGGTGCAAAAGTGAGAAGAAATTGAGTGATTATGTTATCAGTTACTCTGAGCCCTAAACAGATCTAGTATGTCCCAAAGCCAGTGCTACTACTGAAGAATTACTGAATAATGAAATAATTCATTAATAATGAATAATTTAAAGTTGTGTCTTCTGTACTTCCCGTAACACTAGGATGCATTGGGATTTGTTTTGACTCTGAGAGGCATCTTTCTGTAGGTACATGTGAGGCATTGCAAACTTTCCTCATTTCAACTATATTTGACTTAAGCCAAGTCACAAAGTGCTGCTTTGCTGCAAGAAGTTTCATTTGTGACTGAAAGCAGAGTGTTTGACAGAAGTGGCCTCCTCTCAGTAGCTGCACCTCTTCCAGATCTGTCTGACCATGATGCTTGCGGACCTGGGCAAGTTCTACCTCTGCTGTGGGCCACTGGCCAGGCTACTTCTGATGCAAAAGTCCTGTAACCCGACTTGTTGAGGTGTAATCTGTACATTTAGGATTTGTAAATGCCACAGCTTCACATCTTTCAGTATTGCTGTGGTTAGACCTATTATGGACGTAAGTCTTGCAGCTGTCAAATGGCACAGTTACTCATTGATGCTGCTCAGTAGTAGTTTAGCATCTGCACAGGCTCCAGGGCTCTCTGCTGTCAAACTGAGCAGAGTATTGAAATTTGTGCCTCCTACAAAGGGAACTGCTCTGTAACTACAGGCCCTTCAAAGTACACATTCACCACTATGTATTTGGCCCAGGTTATCAAGCTGTTCATTATTCATGAGCTGCTCTTATCTGAACTGCAGTTCACAGTGGTCATAACTTGTGATGATGGATGGTTAAGAGCTGGGTGCAGTGTGCAGACATTGCATTAGAGCCTGTGTTGTTTTAACCAGTTCATCTGGTAGCTGTACACAGGGATTCAGCAGGATGCACAGAAACCACAGCGAGGACCAGTGGCAGGGTGTAATCAGTCACTGCTCTTGAGGGGGGCAGGCTAAGTGATCTTTTCATGAAGGATGCAAACCACCTCAATGCAAGCCCTTGGACCTTGCTATTCTTCTACATGAGGAAGAGCAGTGTCTTATGAAAGCATCACTCTTCATAAACATTTCTTATCATGTCTTTTCTTTCTGCCTCATAGTCATCTCTGTTACAAGCCCCTGATACATTTGATGTCTGATAAGGGCCAAATGCAGAAGCTATGGAGATAAGAGCCAGGGCAGTGAGAGAAGTGAGAAGACAGCTGTTGCCTGAAGACTCCCAGCTGTTGAAAAATGATCAGAGGGCACTGTACAGCATCACCCTAAGGTTACTGAAATAAAGACTTTAGCTCCCATCTCTGTCTGTGTGAAAAACCTACTTGTTTCAGTAGGAGCTGAAGACAGATAGAAGCATCTTTGGATGGTCAGCCTTCAGGAACAGGCTGTTGTCTTGCTCCAGCAGAGTTACTGGAGCACATACAGAGGGTGTGACCCTGCTGACCCCATGTTCTGCATCATGTCATACTTTCTCTTTATCTCACCTCCATTCTTGAGATTCTTTCCCAATCAATTCCTCTCCTTATCCAGCTGCTAAAGTTAAATCCCTCATTTATTTTCCAGAGTATCTAAGATCAATATTTTCACCCATTCCAACTTCTTTTCAAGGTGCCTTCCATTGGTGTAAGAAAATTAAGGCTGAAGAATGGATGTTTAGCACACCAAAATATATGGGGAATGGAAAGCACAGCTCTCATATTCCCAGAAACACAGGCCTTATCTTGCTTTTCCAAACTTAACCTTTTTTCCATAATTTTCTCTTTTAATCTCCAGTGGTTTTCATGTCATTCATCACTGCCATTTTATTAATCACTCTAGAAAAGATGTTTATCTTCTTAGCACATCCTTCAAGTTAAGACACAGTGGTTTCTTCTCTGGATATTTTAGCATACCTTGGGTGGTTATGTTACAGCAAGGAACATGGCCAAAGTGCAGTGAGCATAACTAGTTAAACGTATAGATTCAGATCCGTGAAAAAGCAATTTGGAGTTCTTGAAAAAGCCCAGACTAGATTTTAGTAGGACTCCATGTCAGACTTAGCTAGCAGTTGAATAACCAGCAGTAAACATTCACTGCCTCCTTGTGAAGTTGATTTATTCCGTACTAATTCTTCAAAAAAAATATTAAAAAAAAATCCTGATTCCTTCTTACTTAAGGTAGAGATAAATAACTGAATTTGGACACTGTAAAGAGAACCATACTGTACATGTCCAGAAGACAGATCATCTGTCAGCTGACTTTTGCTTTTAAACCCTCCCTGACTCCTTGGTTTTCTGTTGGAAAAAATTATGTGGACTGATCAGATAAACATCCCAGAGAATACAGAACTGGAAGAAATGGTGTCCACACCATATAAGCTGAGCCTTTTCTGCTAACATAGCATCACTTTATACAGGTAGAAGCTGTATAAAGTGTTTGATAGAACAGAAGCTGTTCTATCAAACTGATAGAAGCTTCAAAATACACTCAAATATTATTTTCTGAACTTTTTAAAAATTCAGGTAATTTTGGAGAAAAGTTATTTAACTGGCTTTCATGATTGCCCAATGATGTTTGAATTTGTGATGCTAGTTATTTTGCTATTCTGGTATGGAAGTTTCCCTGAAATATTTTTTTCTCCCTCCCCATTTGCTTCTTACACTTTCAGTCACACATTGAAGACTTGGTCTAAGGCCAGTAACTCATTTTTAAGGCCTACAAATCAACCCTGAACACCTTCTACATGCATAAACATACATCATCACTCAAACTAATGGCACCTAAATGCCAGCAAAAGTTGTTGTCACTATTCTATTTTCTGTCTCACTATTAAATCAACCCAGCATTGATTTCCCTTTCAACTTCATATTGTCAGAGCTGTGGCTTAAGCCAGTCAAGACAGGAACTAAGGACTAGAAAAGAATAAGAACCAGTTACACTGAACATCCCTGCTCTTGGCACATCATTTTAGTGAGAGAGTTGTATCGTGGTGATTCCTTCTAAAACCATTTATAAGAGCATTTATCTCTTTATCATTTCCTCACCTTTAACTAACACTGTTTCACTCTGGAGAAGGTTATCCAAGAAAGAGAATGTATAGAAAATAGTAATTTGTTTCAGTGATCATGTAATTTTAGTTAATGGTGTACTTCTGGAAAGAAAACCAGTCCAGCTGGCAGATAACCACATGTCTATGGAAAATATTCCTCAATCAAAACTCTGTTAGTTCGGAGAATATGTGCTTAGAGCACTTGGGGATGGTTAACCCCAAGATACGAGAAATTCTGGGAGGCAATGGTTCGTTATTTTGCAATCAAAGTTAAATCTTAATTTGTTAGTTCTTTGGAGGAAAGTTGTAATTCTCAGGCAGAAGATAAAATGAAAAACATAGTGGTACCCTGAGGAATGCATTGGTCAGCTAACAAAATCTAATCACTCTTTTTTTTTTTTTTTTTTTTTTTTTTAACAAGTTGCAGCCACAGTCCTCTTTTATTCAGAAGTGGAGCAATAGTATTAGTAATTTATAGTATGGTCACTTGTCTTGGATTCACTCTGCTAGGCATTGTTCTTCTGCATAGGCACAAAGGTGCCTGGTCCCATAGAGCTAGGAAAGCTAGGAAATGAGTTTTCTCAACTACTAACTAACGTTAATAGTGGAAGAGACAACTACTTTATACAAAATAAATACAGAAAATAAAAGTTGGAAACCTTCCTAAAATATATCAGTTTTTCTATGACAGACTCTGATCTTTCTTACAGCATCTTGCATTCAACATCCACTAGCAGTGCTTTGTACTGTATCAGTGTGAAGCTCTGCATCACAGCATCTCTAGGCCAAATAATGGACTACTACTAAATGCTTTTGGTCCAGAAGCTGCTCTTTGATTCTGCTTCATGTATTCAATCCTAGACAGTTCAATTCTGCTAAATTATAAAAATATTATAAATGAGAATATAATTCCATGCACTGTTTAGTGAGGATTGAACTGTCCCATCTGCTGTTGTCTTCTGCAGTAGCACATACTCACCACAGAAATACAACAGAGAGATTGTGTGCAGACCTCCCCAGTTTAGCTGCAGTGTGCACTATGCTCAGGAATTTCGATCACAAAGAAGATCGTTTTTTACAAGAAGGCAGTAATGTGCCCTCAGAATCCGCTCATATCATGTAAAACAGAACTGTGTTTGTTCTGCCTAATGGACTTTGCATGGAGCATCTTTCTAGCACAGTCAGAAATATATTCTTTGGCTGTACCAGTTTGCCCTGAGGCACTGCAGTACCCCACAGATTCTCCCCAGGGAATTCATGCTTTTCAAAATCGTAGCCGGGTCCTCTTTGGTAAATGTGTGTGTCCTCGGACCTTCAGAGCAGCATGTTGCTATTGGCCACGTGTCATAACTGTAAAACATAGGTTGAAATCAGCATGGGAGTTTTGTCTCATTTCTTCAATAGAAAGAGAAATTGGACTATGTGCCTGTAGTTCATTGAAATCAATCATATTGCTTATTTCATGGAGGAAGGGGGATTATTTAATGAGAAGTACATTCTTTTTTCAATTATATTGTAGCAACTAAAATAGCAATCTCTAAAGTGAGTGGAAGTATATGGCTTTCAGTAACTGACACTAAATTAATGGAAAAATTTGGAGAACTTGATTCCACAGATACTTGCTAAGTCAGCAAGCTCTTCCAACTTTCCTTTGTTTTGTAGTTAGAGTACTCAACTTCACTGTCACGTATTCTCTAAATAATGTATTTTAATTTTTTTTCTTCTGTATGTCATCATTAGTTTTACTAGTTTCAGAATGTGGGAGTTGGATTTTTTTTTCTTTGTGGGAGTTAGATTTTTTTTTTCTTTCAGTAAGCACAGATGTTGTGCATATTGACCTTAAAATCAGCTCTGCTTACTGTCTACCACAGGCACAGTAATAGAACATACAAGCGTACATGGTCAAAGTCAGGCTGACTGTGAGCTTCCTGAGGCAACAGACCGAATCCCAGCCAGTTTCCTGCACAACATGATTTTCAGATATTTTTGTTTGCATTTAGACTTCTTGTAATGTGTAACACATTAATTTGGAATTGAGAGAATGGTCTTGTGTTTAAGATCTGGACTGAGATTTAAAAACACGTAGATTGAATGCGGACTAGTCATATACACTTGTATTAGTGATATTAGAAATACTGTATGTCCATGTTTTAAGGATGAGGAACTATGGCAAAATCCCATGTTACCTACTAGAGTCAGTTCTTTTGGCCAAATTATTTTTCTGTCATTTTATACAGCTCCCACTGCAACAGACTCAGGATCTACACTTAGTAGTAAATGATAAATAATTTTAGACAAGGTTGAAAAACACTTAATCACTGCTGGTCTGCACTGGTCTAGGGATCAGTGTGTCAAGTCAGCACAGCTGACATACCACAGGTTTACAGAGTACTATTTACAAAAGACATGAGAAACCAAAGAAGAATTCAAATATGGTTCAAAACCAAGGGGAACCTGGTTTACCCTCCTGGACGTGCCAAGCAGGGCTGGAAAGCAATCGAGAACAGTCTTTCATGAGATTTTCCTACTTCTGGTCAGGCCAGAAATTTTGCAAGAGCAGCTTTTCTCATGATATTTTGGCACTTTTGCCTCTGGTCTTGCCTGAAGCCTGGAGGCAGAGCCATGTGAAAATACTGATGGAAAAAGCAACTTCTCTCAGTGTGTTTGATCTTCAGCTACAGCCTGAAAGATTCATGTTCTCATACTTTATCTATCTCCAGCTGTTACTTTCAGGTTTAAATGTTTTTTAACTCATGCCTCCTTCTTTTGCTGCTGTAAACTTGCAGCCTCACATATAGCTTAATCCTTCTTCACAAGAAGAGACTGAAAGCATAAAATGAAGTCTCATTCTTAGAAGAGATGACTTTGAATTAAGGAGAAGGATGTGCTATCCTTGAAGCTGACCTTCAAACTACCTTAACTGTCTACCTGAGAACTTCCCCACTTGATGTCTGAACATTGTGGCTCACTTGAGTGGGGACTTGATGTAGCCACTGTAGTCATTAGCAAGACTACAAGACCTGATAGAATCTACTCCACATACCCTCAAACCAAAAGTAGTCCTACATTGTTTTCCGTTCCTCAGTCTATGTCATCATCTAGAGGTCAAACTCATTGGGGCAGAGACTGCCTGTATCCATGACTTTCTACCAGGTCTGTTGTGACAAACAACTTCCCACAAGTAGTGAATGATACTATTAATACCAGCCCTTTCTTCTTTGGACCATTTGCCCTTCATATTATGTAGAGAAACATGGAATACACAAGGCTTAATAGGAAAAGATCTCTCTAGCCCTCTTACCAGGCAGTTTTGCTTCCACCCAAATGCACAGAGGGTCTCTGCAGCGTCTCTTTGGCAAAGGAGATGATCTTGATTATGGATAGCAATCAGAAAAAAAAGTAAAATCCACACTTGCCTCTCCCCTTAATTTTTCAGATGACACTATTCCAATGAACTCCTTAGCTAACCTATTTATGGCCATTTGCAGCATTACTCCAAATACAAGGCCAGCATGCCTCCCTGGTTTCTCTCTCACTCTGTTTATCTGCGAATTCTTTTTCAATGCGACCACCTGCCAAAACCAAAAGCTGAAATTTGGGGGATTTGTAGTAAGACACATAGTGCTTTTTTCTAGAGTGGAGAATAGGAGGGAATAGGAGGTGAATGAGTTGAGCCTTTCAGTCTTCAGTGTGGCTCAGAGCATTTTCCTCACCGCATCAATCTTCCCCCAGAACACATGTATGTATATTAGGACCTATCACATGTATTCTTGAGGCAGGAGATAACCATACTCTGGATCACTGAAATTTCATGTAGGCTGCAATTTATTTCTTGATTCAACTACAGCTGTTTCTCAGATGATAAAAATAGGCTCCTGTGCTAGTGCTATCACTGCCTATTTTGATTAAAACAAGATGCACAGCAAGATCCTGCTCTGATTCATATGATCCAGAATAAGGGAAGGGTGAAACAAAGTTTTCTTTCTAGCAAGGTTTTGGGGAAAGGGAGAGGAAAATGAACAAGCAAGGAACAGACAACTAATTCCCATTTAGGTATTTTTAGAGCCTTGCCTAGAGTTTGCAAATTGCACTGGGTAAGAACACAGCAGTGCAGTTTTCTTACCACTTCAGTTTGTTTCATACATATCAGTAGAAGGAAGGTACTGCCCATGATTAAACCATCAGCCCAGTGAAGCCATTAGTTGATACTGTGACAAGCACAAACTAGTACTGCATAATTCTTGGTCTCTGTCAGCACACCAGGGAAGGAATTAAGGACTGGAATCAGGTCTGGACAGCAGTTACCAGAAGAGTGATCACTGTGTTGGGCTTCAAATGGACTCACCAAAGCAGCCACTTTCTCTGATGCTGTTGGTGGTGGTCTCGAAGTCTGTGCTTCTCTCAAGTTATTGCACCAAGCAAGAGTGAAAGAACTTCCACACACTCAGAGCCAGGTTCAAATAGACAGAACTGGAAAGGAGTTGGATGGAGAGAAATTCCACAGTTTGGTACTACACTGTAACAAGAATTTTAAGTCTGGACAAATGGTGATGAACCCAGTCTGAAGAGTACATAACATCATCTACCCTCAGAGCATAGACAAATACTCTTCATAGTGCCCTCTTCGTTCAGTACTGGTGAATTTCCTTTACACAAAAAGTATCCTTACAAGCCTTTTTGTACTGTTTCAGAAACTTTGCATTAATACCTTCAAAAGAAGATGTTGAAATTAAGATTTCAGATGACTTTTAGTTCCACTAGCAATACTATAGTTGATCTCTAATATCTCTAGCTAGTACAATTATTACCCTCTTTAGAGGTCATTGGAGTGGTCTTTAATTCACTTTAGCAGGCCTAGACTGTTTTTGATAGGAATCAAACCTGGAAAAGTTTACCTGAAACTCAGAGAATTCTGCATTATCAAAGAGGGTTAGAAAAGACAAATAATATAGCCCAGATCAAAGTGAAGAATATCAGGTTAACTGCTAGCCTTGAATGGGCTTAACCAAAAGTTTCTTGAATCCTTAATCTAGAAAAGAAAATGGCTTGGATTGTGGGGAAAGGAATTACGCTAAATACCCAGAGCCCCTTGATAGGATACAACAGAAAAAAGAAAATCAGGGAAAAAAAGTACACAACTCCCACCAGCCCAGAGTGTTGCTTCTCTGTCCTACACATCTTTGTAACTGGAGATCTTTGATCGGATAGCACCTGTTGCCTTTGGAATCAAACATGCAGTATTGAAAAAAGCAGAACACTTTATTAAATTATTTACTTAGGGTCTTTCTGAAAGCACTTCATAGTTCAGCTGCCTGGATTGTTTTCTGCCATAATCTGGCACAGCTTTATCTCACAGCAAAAGGTGCTAAATCATCAAGTGTGTTCAGGCACATCTGTGATGTCATACCATATGTAGTAACAATGTATTTATTATGTGATGGGGTGAGCATCTGTCCGAGTAGGTCATTCCTATCATTGTCTTCATCAGCAACACGCTTTTTTTTTTTTTTTTTTTCTGTTGTATGTGCAATGTTTTGTTTTGCTTTGAGAGCACAGACAGCTTTGGCAAGGACTCTGCTTTAAAAGTTAGCAGTTGCATGGACCTAACTGGGCAAGTGAGCAGATCAAAACCAGGAGATAACAGTGTATATTTATAGGGAGATCTGTTTATGGAAACCTGTGAGAAAGGCCAGCTTCCTTTTCAGAGAAGGCAGAGGTTATGCATGCTCATTACAGCTTTGGAGAATTTTCCTTTTACCATTTTTCTTTATATTCTGAGTGAAAATTAATTGCAAATAAATTCTTGCTATTCCTGACAGCTCTAATGCTCTATTAAGCTCCAGTTTAATACTTCGTTACTCCAAAATCTTTGGGACAAATTTTCTCCTGGCTTAACTCCACCAACTGTGGTGAAGCTACATTAGAATGGATTTGGCTCTACAGTTTATCTTTTTTTTTCCCCAGTGCTGCTTTTGCTTGACTCTGTACATGACCAGAATATAAAGACAGCAAGCTTACATTAGAAACAAGTCACTAGAGAAACCAAGAAATCTTTTTAAACTATCAAATGTCTTTTCATGGGGTGTAAATGACTGCACAGTTCATTTCCTTCCTTTTCAATATCTTCTGGCAGGAGGACAGTGCTAACTGCCATGTAAACATCAAGTTTTTTTAAAGAATTCTCAAAAGTAAGCAATTGCATTGCTTAGTTCACTCTTCTGACTGTTTATACACAAACCTGAAATTCTCATTTACAGAATTACAAACAATTGCAACCCCCAAAAATATTCATTTCAGAGGACATAATCTCTTTCAACATAATCATGGTTCAGCTGGTGCAACAGCCTCCTGGATTTACTGCTGGTCTGCTGTGCAGCAGACCCCTAGAAATTCTGCCTGAGAACACCTCAGTCTAGATTAGCACAGTCTTTCCCTAAAGCAATGTTTTCCCACTCTTGCTGTCCCATTTCATGTGACTCAGCAATGGACTTTCACACTGAAGACAATTCCACATTCTAATCGATGGTTTCCTTTTTTACTACTATTTCTTTTCAGGGTTGAAACAGAACTGCTTTTATAGCCTTAAAGCATGTGGCAGGAGGAGATGGAAACATTTCTTTCATATAATTTTTCTGATTATAGAACCCTTTGATCCCAGAAGATTTACATTCAACTGAAACAAAAACTGAGACAAAACAACCATTTGTAATCACTGGTCACTAGTACAATTTGGAGTATCTTATCAGGCAGGCTAATAACAAATTAGCATAGCCTCACACATGCAGGAATATCTGCCTACCATATTTTTTTAAAAAAACACAGTGGAGGAGAAGAAACACTTTCAAGGTTTTGCGAAATCCATTTTAAAGAGAATGCTGTCCTATCAGTACAGAAGATTCTAAAGATAATGGGCATTGAAGCACCAGGAGAGCAGTGCTCTTCCTCATGTAGTGCACTGTGCCAGCAAATTCTTTGCTGAAGATGACACTGTGGCAAAGTGGTGTCTTAAATTTAGACACTTGCTAAATTAAGAGCTGTTGGAAAACTACATAGGCACCTACGAGTCCATGAGTATACCTATCTGATATGCTGTAGGTAGCCTTAAAGTAATGGTCCCTTTTACACTGCCACAGCCCTAAATCCCTTCTAGCCTGCACATCTGTGCCAAGATGGTTTGCTCCTCTCTGATGAATCTACTGGCTTGTAAACTGAAGCACAACTGTAAAGCTTGTCCAGCTAGGGACATGAAAAGGATTGTTGTGTCATCTTTGGCAATTCTTTGTCTATTCTGACAGAGAATGAAGAAATCAGAAAGTAGAGACGCAGGAAATTACACATGAGTTGACTGTAGTAGATATTTACACAGTGCTAGCCACAAGTGGAAGTCTGAGCAGGATGGAGAGGAAGGATAGTGTTGGAAGCTTGGAGGAAGCAGCAATCACAGCCCAAAATGGAGCAGCCTGCTGAGTTAGCCTCACTGTTTCCTCAGCTGATGCTGCAGCGTTTCAGGCTGTGTATTCTCAAGTGTTCTCTGCAGTCTGGGTTCAAATAGCTGAAAGAATGGTGTGTCTGCCATTTCCTAACCTGACAGCAAAACTTACTGTTAGGAATTTTCTTCTTAGACATTTAAACTGAAGTCTCATATCTTATACCAGGAAGAAGATGAATAGCAATACCTCCCACCACTTACTTTTTAACAGCCTGACAATCTTCTCTTAAAACCGCTCACAGTAGTTATTTACTCCCTTGGAACTTGTGTTTGATATATCTATAGAATTGTCATTCTGCTTCTGAAATCTATAGTGCATTTACTCATTTATTAGCAAAACATCATCTAGATTGGGATTTTTACACCAAATCTCACTGCACTTTTATGAAGCCGAGTACTTGATATATTAAGCCTCCTTCAGAAATCCTGATAAGTTTGTTTTTTTCCTTATGGATTATATTCCCAAGTTTTATTTGTTACTTTAAAAAAATAACTTTTTGCATACATCTTAATCTATGCTTACACAAACATAAGTCACTTCAGCAAACTAGAACTCCCATGACCTAAAATCCTAATGTCCAGCATTTTGGAAACTTGGCCAGCACTTTAAAACCACCTCATTCAGTCCGACACTCTGGTTTGATGACCTTGGGGAGGTACCCTAGTTTTACATGTCAGCTACTGAATTTCCAAATAAATTCCAAAATAATTTATATTTCTATCTGCAAAAGCACCTTTTCCCCTCAACACTGATTGCTGAAGCACTTTTTAGCATTTGCTAGACTCTTAGATTGAAAAAAACAAAAGCTAATTTTTACTGACACTTGTGGAGTTTTCCCATCCTTCCGGGGAAGCCTACACACAAGCAGCCTGGAGCAGGACAGAACAAAGAAGCCATGCTAGAGGAACTTGCTCTAAAAACACAGCTGAGCATGCTGAGTGCCCAACGCACCGGAGACACAAACAATAATGTAAAGTGAGGATGGAAACTCTTGCTGTGAATCCTCTTGTTCTCGTGCATCTCTAAGAATATGTCCAACCCAGAATGTCCATGAAGACGGGTGTGAGCTGCCCAGTTCGGAGCAGCACATGCAACTCTGCAGAAAGCCCTTTGTGTTTACCAGGGACCAGTCTCTTGCTCAGGGAGCCATGTCTTTTTGTTTACCCACTGGGGTGCCGCCTGCTGCTCCTTTTTAGGGCCCCTGCCTCTACAGGCATTTCTTGGTACAGTCAGTGTAAGCATTTTTTAACTATTACTTACAAAATGGCAGTGGCTTCCCCAAGGCCATATCTTTGTTTCTTTGTACAATGCTGTGATTGTGTAAATTGTCTTGCGTAAGCACATCAGCCCACTCTGGAATTCATTTTTCCCCCCCTTACGGCCTTTCATTGTGTTCTTTTATGGTGGGATTTGTTCTTTTGCCATCTTGTCACAAATCCATTCCTGTGGCTATGTCACTTTTAAGAAACAGCATGGCTAAGTCTGCCCTTTCAATTTGCAGAGGTCTGGGGAGTAGCTACTTCTGCTGAGAGCACTGTTGTCAGCAAACTGAATGTGCTGCCTTGCACTGTCACACAAAACTTCAGTGTCCACAAAACTGTGAAGCCACTTGTGTTCCTATATCATGATCCATTCCTACATATAGCTCAACAGACTGTTCTAAATCTAGTGATGTGACTTGTGACATCGAAGTTGGGAGTGAGAGAGAGCTTCCTCTCCTAGGGATGATCAGGCAAACACGTCCTTTGATCTTGAATGCAGACACTGCAAGCCTCAGCATCATGTACAGATATTTCTTCTTTCATTTGTATAAAGAGCAAACCACAAGTGAAAACCAGAGTCTGTGAGAAACTCTGTTTCTAGAAACTTACAGTTTCACGATGGCGTAGCATTTTGGTTCATGTTTGTTTCCACTCATCTCCACTTTAGCTGTAATTCACTTAGCTGTATTACAGGCCATGTCTGCAGAAACCATGCCAGCTGGCAGCTGCACAGGTTGTCAGCTATGCATTAGCCCCATTTGGAGCTCAGGAATACAATAGTCAATTTGAGATTAGGCAGGAAAGGGTTAACTATCAGGCTTCCTTGGAAGAAAGGAAAATTGCACATAATTAGCTTGTGCTAACTACAAAGATTGAGACTATTTATGTTTTTAGCCAAAGACCTACTCTAAGGGAACACATAAATCAGGATCAGTATTGATTTACCAGAAAAGATGTAATCCAAATCCCTGTTATCTGAAATGTGTTGGTTTGTCATTATAAAACAGCACCCACGGAGTTTACTTCTTACCATGTGTACAAACGTAGTCACATACTCCACTAAATGACTAATCATGAATAAGCCCAAGTCTAAGTGAGAGCAATGGAAATTCCATTGTCTTTCACCAAGCTTTGAAATGAGCTAAATGGATCAGACATACAGAATTTTTGCATATGTGTTTGTTATAATACAATCATACTTTGGTGAACAGTGTTGCAAGATCTAAAATAAAATGTTCAAATACTCTAAGCTAAGTACATAAAATAAATTATTTCTATTTATCATGCTTGCCCTTACAAATCTATTGTTTTAGCCACATTGAACACCAATCATATTCTTAAGGCTTGAATGCTATATAGGTTCAGATCAGGTATTACAAACATACCACAAAGCTTACTTAGATAAAAAATGAGAAATTACCTTCCTATAAAGAAGTGTCATCTTCAACACAAAAAATTCGAGTTTACCTCCTAATGTCATAAGTTACAGATTATTTAAAAGCTATACTGTCTGAATGATGCTAGATAAATATATGTATATACTGCTGTTGCCAAGAGAACTTAAGGAACTTGATGTGAGTTAGAAGTATTTTCTTTGTCTTTGAATGGCATGAACATGATATCATCCCCAAGTCTAACATTAGATTTTATTCAAATAAAATCAACTGGCATTAAAAAAATGCTGAAATAAAGGGGAAGCTGCCTTTGTAACAGTGATTCTCCAGGTATGCCTCACTCCCTTTTCTCCCCCTAAATGCACACCAGACTGCTTCTGCACTTCTGGTGAGCTGAAAGATCCACAGTCCACATTTCCTAGAACCACTTATGGAAGACTGTGAGTCTCAGTGATCCAGAATGAAATACTCGTTTGGCAGTGTACTGAAGAACAACCTTACCAGCTTTCTCTCTTGACTTGTGTCAGCCTCATGGCTCATGTATAAATATCAGACCTAAGTATTTTCAATTCAGAACTGGACCTGAATTAAGAGATGTTTTATACAGGCTGAGACATTATTACTGTATCCTGGGCTATGCTTCTGAGGCTGTGTTTGGCACATGTCCTTGACTAAAATGCTTTGTGTTTACTGCTATCAGTATTACTCATGTTCATGCTGTTTGTGTGATCCAGCACACCTGATCCTTGAATTTCAAAGGAAACTCTAAGCAGAACTGTGGTGTTGGTTGCCAGCTGAAGCTGATGAGCACCTCCCTTTAAACACTTCTGCTGTGCTTCCCATGCTGGCTCTGGAGCACAGTCTTTTCTTCATGGCTGGACTTCCCTGCTAACATTAACAAAAGCTGGTTTAAAAACATTTAGATCAGTCTGTACCTCTGCATTTGTTTTAAGCAAACAAGAGCAAGATTTCTGTTGTGTTAAGGAAAGAAAATTCTTAAAAACAATAAAAATGGGAAATAGCTCATTTGGAAATGACCTGATTGATCATATTGTTTATCCCCTAATCTTAGGAACCTTGGAAATATTCATTCTGTTTATACTTCGGCTTCAGCCACAGCAGAAAGTATTGGTTGTTCTATTCATCTTGATCTAAGCAAGTAATGGTGAGAACAAGTTTAATTGCAGAAGTAAAATATGTAGCAGGAGATAAGACCTGCCTTTTGTGTTTTTCTTGAAGAAAATCCTGAAATACAGAATTAGCAGGCTGAGGCCTCAAGAGAAGATGTGAAGATGATCAACTGCAGAGATCATGCATATGTCAAGAGATAGCAAAAATCACCAGAAAGGTACAAGATCACTGGCTATATGCAGAATATAGCAAGGGGGAGAATTAAATCCTTATTGATCCTAGCTTTGAGTGTACTAAAAAGCAGTTTATGAAAAGACATATAGCTTTGTCCTCCAGCAACAGTGTCCTCTCTGCCTGCCCAGGTGTGTGCCATGCCAAGCTGACACAGCCTGTGACTAAAGGGGCTCTGCACCATTTGATGTGCAGAGCAGACAGAGAGGCAGCAGGCTGGCCAGCAGGTAGATGGGCTCTAAGGGAAAAGTAAGCATCAATCCAGGGAAAGATGCTTTTGGGATGAATCTAGCACTATTTTTAAATTACTGATCAAAGGAGTTCAAATGGCTTGTGTTACATGGAAGGAGATGAGAAGTAAGGGATTTTCTATAAAAGTGAGGTTATTTTGTTATTTCCTGGTGAACAGGCAAAACAGATTTGTGTGTTTCTTGCCAGAAAAACTAAAATGGAATTAAGCTGTAAAGCAAGCACTCATTTTCTGGGGACGCCATGACGAAGGTCCAAGTATGTAAAGTCTTCAGATAATCACTACTCTTTCCTATTTTCTTTCATCTGTCCTTTAAACAGACATTTCTATCCTCTTCAAACTGATTGCTAAGGACTCCAAAGTTAGCAGGAAAAGATAATCACCATACAGAGCAGAATAACAAAAACTGCTGTTGAGGGTCATTGAACTAAACTGAGAATAATTTCAGCAACCAGGCTTATACACTGTTGAGCCTGTTTAGAAATATCATCTCAAAACTGTTTACTTACACATGATGTAACTAAGTACTGAAAATTTAAGGTAGGTACTTAGTTCATTGGAATAACTATTAATTGACTGTTGCTATTTATTCCCTTCCCAAAATACACAACCTCAAAATCAGTGTTCTATTAGGAAATCCAGATGCCTGCAAAGAACAACTGCTTTTTGTGGAATTGCCTGGCTTTGGAAGGATGACAAAGGGCAAAAAGTCATGATGAGGACAGCATGCAAACCTAAGTTTCCAAAAGATGTTTCTTATTTTGGAAAACAAAGCCCAGACACATTCCTTTCAGGTCTTCTTTGGCACTAAGGTCTTTAAGGTATTGTCAAAAAGAGACAGGAGTTCGGTTCACTTGTATAAAAAAAGGAAATGGCGATCCCATCCTTTAGGTTACAGTCTTGAAAATAGCTGTATAATAACTCGATAATAACAGGGTAGATTTTTATTTCTCAGGAGCTGATATGATGCCAGTGTGGGCTGTTTGGAAGCAGAGATTTTTCTGCCCTCCATATCCCAGTTATTTCCCCATTTGAACAGAAAATATTGGCATGGAGGTAAGTAGATTCCTGCAGACAGCTCAGGGCTGAGCGCAGCTTTACAGGCTCTGCTATAAACATATCCCTTTGCTAGAGAGCAGCGTGCCAGCAGGGAGTGATAAAACAGAATAACATGTACACATGGTTTTCAAAACAGGGTTTTCAAAACTCTCTTACAGTTCTTAAACACCAGTAGGGACCAGTTACCAAGTATGCATCACTCATGAGAAAAAAAGAATTCCAGTTCTTTGAAGAGGTTTAGAGTGAGAAACCAACCTGTACCTGTGCATACAGATGAGAAAAATGAATACAAAAAGCTTACAGTTTTCTCTTGGTCCTCAACATAAAGTGCAGCCAAAAGAGCTACACTTTCTGTTCATACACAGGTGAAGTTTGCTCAGTGTCCCCCTCTCCTTCCACAAGGTTCCTTCAGTAACTTCATGCCAGCTTTTCTCCAGAATCTGCGTCAGAAAAACTAACAGAGCAGAGAGGAGCTCAGAGCTGCACTAAAGGAGACTCCAGTTGTCCTGAGAACTTTTCACAGACACAAATCTTGGCCTGGCAAGAGTGCAAAGAAGGCCCTGGGAAAAATATATCCAAGCATGTAGGAGGCCAGAAAGGCCTGACATGTAGAAGTGTCTTATGGTCTGTCACTGCCATGACTTGGAGAGCCGCTCACTTAGACAGGATAATGAGTTCACATTGAAATTGTGGTCTAAAACATTTCCCCCCCATTTCTCTTCTGAGTCCAGACTTCCTTCCAAAGCCTTTCCTCTTCCAAAAGAAAGTTACAACCTCCATCTTTAAAGGAATATATCATACATAAAGGTTATAGCACAACTGGAAAATGAATAATGAAATATTTCTACTAAAGAGATTAAACTGATACCAACAGATCTTTTTTAAGCCTGGATGTGTGTGAGCATCCCACTAACTCCAACCAAGCTGAGGCACAGGGCTTTCCATCTGTGTTGACCTTCATCACAGTCCCTGCCTGAGGCAGGCAGCACATCATCCCTGCCACAGACTATTAAATGGCACGCAGAGGAGTAAGGCATGAACTGAGAAAAGCTAGATTCCGTCCCAGGCAGCTCTTCCCAGCCCCATCTTCAACCACACAGCTTTGCCCCTGACAGATCTTCCTGTGTACACACTTCAGTGTAAAAAAACCAGCATTTGAAATTAATATCTCAGAAGTTTCTGTTCTTTGAAAATTATATCTATGTCAGCCTACTGGCAGAACACATCAAGTTCAGGCAAGGGAGAAGGGGAATACAAAGCGGAGGATGTGAACTTTCACAGAGCCCAATAGCAAAACTGTTGTTATCTTTGGCCTGGGTATTGTGGCTTTAAATTACAAATTACTTTAAATTGTAAAAACATCCATAGCAAGCCCTGGAGAAGAATCCCCAGAATGGCAGTAAATAAAGAGCATCCTGTCCCTCTTTATGCCACGGATAATGTGGGAGGTAGTTTAAAATCCTAGCTTGGCAAGTGCTGCATATCAGAGTTGATGAGTTGAAAGGATGTGCATGTACACAGACCCAGACAAAGAGCTTCTAACACAGAAAAATAACTGCACTTAGTGGCCTTAGATGTTGAGCAGCGCAGCAACATTTGCTCTTATTCTTTGGACTAGTTGTGCTGAATTTTTACACAGGCTCCGATTACCTTGGAAGTGGCAGGTGGCTTTGCAGGGATCCTTGGGGCTGGCGTCATAGGAGAAAGTTAAGCGCACAAAGTGCTTCCTTGTCAGATCCCTCACCACCCTGGGAAGAGGGCGGATTTCTCTGTCTGTTTTGTCCTGGGTCTGGAGTCTTTGCCTGGGAGTCCCACCTGCTCCTGCAGCTCACATCCCATGAAACCAGACCCCATCCAGCAGCTGCATAAATCATTGGGAACAGGGCTGCAGCGGGGTGTCGAGCAGTTGGGGGCACACGGGGAGCGACTCCCTCCCCCCTTGCATGCCTCCATCTTCCCCTAAAGTAAACAACAGCAGTCCCCACTGTGAACCCAGTTGCGAAACCTCGTGGCTCTGAACTTTAACTGTGTGATGAACAGCCCTTGCATGGGCTGTGCAGCTGAGAGCGCCTCTGGTCTGTGTTTTTCTGCTGCCTTCCAGACTGCTGCCAGCCAGGGAATTCTTTCCATAGCTTCTGCAGACACCCTAGGAAAGGAAGCCTGCATGTAAACGTGCAGCTGAACGTGGTCCTGTGGGCAGCTTAATGCCTCCTTTTTCTGGGAGGCAAGACTGAAAGCACATTTAAATAAATTACTAATACCAACTTATATACAGTCTGCTCCATCAACATTTATCCCATGTCAGGTAACTTTTATTTCTCCTAGAAGCACTTAGCATAAGAAAGCTGCATAAAAAAGCAGGCCAGTCAAATTGTAAAGTTCAGTCACAGATCAGAGTAGTAACTCCCATCTGACTAGATAGTACAAATGATTTTTGGTTCAGACATAATTATAACAACATGTTGTAGACGCTGATGTGGTTTTTTTCCAAGATGGAATTCCAAAACTAGCAAAAGCTACCACATCACAAATGAGGAAACCACTCCCTTGGTGAAGAGAAGATGGTACAACATTAAATCAGTGGAAAAGAAAACCTTCAAAAAGCCAATAGATGCATTGAAGCTATCCATATGCAGAAGTGGTGGTCCAGGGATCTGAGCAGTAATGCTCTGCAGCTGCCTTGCAATCCAAGTCATGTTTAAAGGAATCCTTAAAGTCTCACCCACACAAGGGATTTTGATTTGAAGCCAACTCCAGGAAACAGCATTCTGTAATGTTTGTTTCATAAAATGACTTTACTGGTTCTATTTTATCGTTATGATAAATTCAGATAATGAATTGGAACCCAGAGCTCTGCATGTTGAGATCAAGTTTATACCTTCCCCTCTAAAAATTTCTCTCCCATTGATATTTTGGTTAGACAAAGTTATCTTTTTTTACCATGTCATGAGGAAATGTACTGTCCTGAATATTTTTTAAACTCTCTGGAAGCATGGAACCTCCACTCAAATTATTCATGTGAGTTCTTAGAAAATTAGAACAATGGCTCTCACCTTGATATAAATTTTCTAACTTAAGTATCTCATCATTAATGGCTAAACCACTTTTGGTTGAAATTCAGCTTTCAACCAAAATTTGGGCTTTATTATTTGGGTCTTTCTTTTCTATCTAAAGATACAGATATGACTGTGCATTCCCAGGCATTAAGAAATCAAACTAGTCTGTGTGTATTGAGGGGGGAGAGCTTGACAGGAAGAAAAACAGAGCTCTAATTGTAACTAGAACTGAAAATGTATTAAAACCAGGAGAGAAAGAAAGAGCTTCAGGAGAGCAGATAGTTGTTCAGCATGCAGGCTCTAAATCTTGCTGTAGCTCAGCCAGGCTCAGGTTTCAGAGCTCTGGAAGTTCAGCAGGCTAAGCTTGGTGAGATGTGCTGTTCACAGCATGTTCTTGGGCTTTTGGAGAAGAATCTCATTTTAGGCCTCTGTAGTAGTCTTTGATCCTTTTCCCACCACTTTGGATGTGAAAGTATGTAAATTGATTACAAAGGTAAACTGAATTGGGCTTTTTGTGACAGAGGGCAAAGTGAGAGACAGCAAATGGTGTGCCATGGGTACAGGACGTACAAAATGCCCAAGTGAAATGTGAGGTGTGTAACCGTCCTGTAACTGCAACAGAGCTTCTTGCTGCTCACTATTTGAAATACTGACACTGCCATCGTGCCATTGTAGTTCTACCTGTACTCAGCTTTGTTCAATCTTTTTGTTTCTTCTTCTGTTGCCCCCAGAGGGATGAGGATGTATTAGATATCCCTGAACTATCCCACTCCCTTCCCTAAAATCTAGGACCTTCTCAGGAACATCTTCTCCTGCCTGTACTTTTCTACCAGTTCCAGAGAGAATTGTTTCATCCTACACGCATCATCCCGAGAGAGAAGGAAAAAGGAAGAGAGATTTCCTCTCTCTTTTCCTTTCTTTCCACAGCATGGAAAAAACTAACTGGGATGGCTAAGTTTTGAGGCGTTGTGCAAAGACACTTAAGCCAACCATCCTTCAAGCAACTGCGTAGCCCTGACTTATGTCAGCAGGATGGCTGGCATCTTCAGCTAAAACGCATCTTCACTGGAGAAATTTTTTTTGCTACCTTCATTGTGTATCTTCTTTCAGTTAGCTATACTCCAAAGGAGTACAAATCTGTTGGATATATTCCAGCAGAAAAACATTCTCCTTCTACAGTCTAGCTGGAACCCTGGTTAGCACAGGGATTATGTACTTTCAATGCACACCTTTCTCCAGCTTCTAATATATCATAAAAAAAAATAAATCAAGCTCTCTCTGGAACATAAGGTGGTGCCAGAGGTTGTAGTAAATTCTAGCAAGTGGACAGAAATTTTCCTCCCTAATTTTGTTTTCCTCAGGGAGTTGTGGTTTCCACGTAAACACTTCTACGACCAGGCCCTTTGAGACATGCCTGGAAGAATATATGTTCTGCCTAACACATATCCACCATATCTTAGCAGTTAAGAAAAATAATTCTGCGGTCTCACAACACTTCACCACTATCATCTCAGCCTGGCTAAGCTAAAAATTCGAATAAAGACCAAAGAAATGTAAGTATGTTGAGAGAAAGCTTTGACTCATAATGGCTGGTATGTTGTTTCTGGATTTTGTCCCGTCTATTCTGCTAGGTTTCTAGCTTCAGGAAATAGAGCTTGAAACCATGAATTATGATACATAAGGAAAGAGAAAACATAACACGATAGTCATTCATTTCTCCTTGCTACATGGAGCAGTAAGCAGCACCAGCCTGTGACATCCAGAGAATTTGCTTTAAAATTTTGATCATTGTTTCAACACACAAAGGACTTTTTTCTTCTCTGTTTTTATGTAGAGTCTGATACACATTGTCTTAATATAGAAGATCTCCTTTGATGTCCATTCACATTTCATAAGCCAAGAGCAAAATAGTTAGAGCCTTGAGGACAAGGGGAAAAAATGTAAATGTAAGTTATTCTTGGAAGTAATTTGGATCCCAGCTCCAGACCAGAGAATCTTTGAACCTGACTGAGGAAACTGTTCACTGTCTGAGGCCAGCCCAACACTGGATTTGCAACTACAAAACAGACAGAATCCAAACCATGGACCTGGATGCGCATAAGCTCCTGTATTTCTGTTTTGTTGTTTTTTTGGGTTTTTTTTTCCATACTGAACTCTCTCCTAGCTGTTTATACAAGACATCTCTGAATATTTTGGTTTGTTTGGTTGAGTTTTTTTTCTCATATGCACTTACCTACAATGCCAGGATGCTGTTAAATATTTGTAATGCTTACTAAGC
Source organism: Petroica traversi (assembly GCA_025920805.1). Classification (NCBI taxonomy): domain Eukaryota; kingdom Metazoa; phylum Chordata; class Aves; order Passeriformes; family Petroicidae; genus Petroica; species Petroica traversi. The sequence goes on from JAHLSL010000047.1 coordinate 10,896,814, forward strand.
AAAGATCTGAGTAGTGAGCCTGCATTAGAGTACACAGAGATTCCCTCCACAGATTCCAAATGCAGGCTAAAAAAAAGGCAGTTCTGGGACTCATAATTAGACAATGCTTATATTTAAAGCTTGCACCTCTAGTTAAGCAGTTTCTGAATTCATCTTGCATGTAATTATTGACATTCTTCCCTCCCAGCAAAATAGGAGTTCTTTATCCCAGCAGAACAAAGTGGGAGGCAAAGAGAGCAGAAGAGTGTGTGTGTGTGTGTATGTGGAAGAGCTTGGACTCTGGTCACTTGGTGACTCAAGGACTGCAAACCAGAAACTGAAGCTTATTATGACAGGAACAGAAAAGCTTCATGTTCAGGAAGTGAGATTCCAAGAGAGTTGTGGGGACTTTCCCCCCTTCAAACAAAGCAAATTTCTTTTCTAGTAAAGTCCAACTCCCTCATGGAAACCCAAGCCTTAAAGTAGCTAAAATAGCCTTTTCTCTCTCTCCAGTCAGTCTCTGATTTTTGGTTTCTTGAAAAGAAGTAATTTTGAGCAGGAAGTCATGTTGGTTAATGGCACAGGGCAGAGCTTCCAGAAGAAACTTCACCTACAGCCATTTATAATGTTGATAATAATGTGGTTTGTGGCCCTTTCTTTTCTCCCTAGACAAAAAGATTGAAAAACAGATCCTGATCCAAACCCCGTAGCTCTTGGTTTTTAGATACCTGAGCACTCCTTATTCCCCACAAAGCCTCCAGCAGATGCTGGGTCTCAGAATGAGTATATGAGTGCAATAAACTTTCCATTCTTTGCTAAAATTCAAGGGAACCTTAGGAAACTGGACACTTGAGTCCCACTGTTTCTGACAAAGCTTGTCTTGCTTTCAGCTTGCAGTTCTTTTGGTTTACAGGCTCTCCACATCTTTATGTTCACCAATACATTTTCTTGTCCTGCCCTATTCCTATTAGTAACTAAAACAGTACGTGTAGTTCTGCTGTTGCTTCTGATTTTCTATCAGAACCTTGTAGTTCTAGATAGTATTGCCACCAACTGCAGAACTTTAAAGAAGTAGGGTAGAGTGGGATGATAATAAACCAATTGGCCCCTTATCAGTTATCCAGCTCTTTTCTCTAGATGCCGATCAGTAAACAGCCAGCTCAACAGCCATAAACTTCTATTTTCAAGCGTGTATCCTGCCGGGTAACAACCCTTTTGATACTAAAGATATCTCCTGCCACGTATTCTCCACTGCCAAGCAATGATTGTTGACATAAGTGTTTCATTTAATAAATATTACCAGTGTGTATGAGTGTGAGGGGATGATTCAGTAGCATCAGGGGCCCTGTGGCAGCAGTCCTAACAGGAAGACAGAAGTGATTGCTTCATAGCAAATGAATCAGGCCCCAAACCTAGGACACTGTGAGAAACATTCTTTTTGCATTAAATTGTTGTGCCTCGGGGTTGCATTGATAATGACAGCATATGCAAAAGCAGCAACTTGTTTCTCATCTGTAAAGTGGGGATCATGGCAGTCACTTCTCTAAAGCCTGTGGTTCTCTGTAAATTCATAACAATAATCGAAATACCTTTTCCATGCACCATCCTCTCAGCCATACCTTTCCAAAGCTTTACTTCAGAATCAAAATTATTGAAACTTGGTAACTGCTACTTACAGCTGACTTGCCTTGGCAGCAAGTTAAACTCATTAAGCTTGTGATCAAAAACTCATAGCCAGTGTTGAGGAACTGACTTGGAACTGACTCTGAACTGACTCTAGTATCTCTTTTTATTTTTTATGTAGAAAATTGGTAACATACTTCCATGGTTAAATTCATAAAAATTGCTCATCTTTGAACTCCTATGCCAAAAAAATCAGCGTTTTATAGCAAGAATTATACACGTGTAAATAGACATGTAAATAGAAGTTTGCACTACTGTTCCTTTAGTAGCAAAGAATTTTTATTAATTTGTTAGCCTATCGTAGCATGTTATCTAACACACAAAGTTTCTATGAGGTATAAAAAATAAAATGGGGAGACCAGTTATCTAGGTGTCCACAGATGAAGACATTTATTCATTCAGGAGGACCACATGCTCAAAAAATAACTGCATTTGCATCCTTGTGGTTATTCATGAATGAAAATATTCAGAGAGAGGAATAAATGTTCACAATACTTCTCTGAAGAAATCCAAATGTTCAAAAATTTGCTTGTTGGTTACCACAGATTGATTTGTGGTAAGTCTAAAAGTCATGAAAGGCGAGTTTCCCACATTACTACTGGATGATTTCCAGGGAACCTTAATTTGAGAGTGGTTGAAGAATTAAATGATATTTTAATTATTAAACATCTGTGTAAATCTAGTGTAAATTATAAATCCTGTCTGTTCCACATAATTTTTTAATAAACTTGGGTTATGGTTTCTATAATGTGTGTTGAATAGGTGTTGCATTGTTAAGTGTTGTGGAAAGTGCCCTTTCTGTTACCAGATTCAGGCAGGACTGACCCCACTGCAGACCCCAAGTCTACAAACATCGAATCTGTCCTGGCTGGGAAAAAATCATGAGCAAACAGCACAGCCAAGTTAGACCTGCAGTTATGCTGTGTGCTCTTGCTGGATGAAAATCCTTTCTTTTTCAATTGAATCTGAAATAAATATTTGGCTATATGCCTTTGAGAGTCGTGGTTTGTTTGGGTTTATCTTCTACGCCATCATGTCACAGTGTTTGGTAATTCACATCCCTTGGGGTGGCTTCCTACTCGGAGCATTACACAAAGAATACATTTTCAGGCTAGATTTCCAGTAAATAACCCTGCAGTTCCAGGAGATTGACTAAAATAGCAGCATGCCTGCAGCACAATGCCACTTAAGTTCAGATCTCTCCCTTATTCTGATTCTATCCTCTTCTGTCTCTCCCCCAACAGTAGCATAATTGTCAATGTCCTCTTCCTGTGAAAATCTTGGTTTTCACCAAGTTGTTCGCTAGCTCATCTTTGCCTTCAACTGTGCTCCCACAGAATCCTGCACTCTGGATTAACGTTTCCAACCCTTTCCACAGAGTCATCATCTTCCACCATCGCAGCAACAATGGCTGTGTAAAAGTTCTGCCAATATTGCCAAGAGTCTGGAGTACCCAGAACCTTTTCTCAGACTATTGGACAGAAACAGCCTCAAAAGAGAGATCACTCTTAGTAAAGAGCACTGACTAAACAGATACTTCAAGAAATTCTTAAAAATCTTCTAATGCATGTAAAATCTTGAAGTGTATCTTTGTTACATTGTTTTATGAGTTGCAGTTGCCACATGTCCTGCTGAATACTGTTTTTATTAATTGCAGATGAGTTTTTACCATGCCTAACTCATTGTTCTAACTCTTTATAAATCCTTGATTCTGGTTTTGAATGCAGTTTGGTTCCCAGTCTCAGAGAGTGCCAAAGATTGGAATTATGCATTGTATAATGCATATTTCCTTTAAATCTTTTCAGTGTGTTATTTTCTAATTCAGTTTAATATCTTAATCTGTGAGAGAGCTAGGAGAATTTCCAGTTTACCCACTCTGCACTTCTATAGCATGTTCATTCATTTCCTGTGTTAAAACAGGGAGTTGTTTGAAGAGAGGCTGACCAGCCTTTATTTTCACAGATCACCCTTTTGACCTCCTCACAGCCTAAATCTAAACAGGTAGCAGGGTCTTTGCAGGATCTTATCTACACAAACAGAATAACCACTGCAGATTTTAACCCTCTCAGAATGATTGGCCAGAAATATATTGTCAGATTAGAGAGAAATCTGTGCTGGACAACTTAAACAGCCATACACCTGAAGGAACATCAGTTACATTTGTTTAGCTTGTAGTCTAAATGAGCTTTTGGAGGTGACCTTACGGTTTTGTGTCCTGATACCGTGCTTGGTTCATCCATTCCTAAAATGCATTGCTCTCCTCTTTTTGTCAGCTAGCATACTGCAGGACAGGGTGCCAGCTGGCTGGCTGTCATATCAGGGTGAGTTAGCAATGTGTTGTGAAAAATGTAAGAAAAAAACCTGAATGTTGACAAAATATTTTTTGTATTTTTTTCCCGGTGTTTTTTGTAGTCCCTTGCTTGCTACTTGATTTCCTTCTCTTCCCTCTTTATCTTCCTTTCAGCCCTGAGCATTTATTGTCCTCTCCTCTTTCCCTGGCCTACCCTGGCAGGAGGTATCACTGAGCAGAAGAGAAGCCTCTCTCTCACATCTGTATAGCTTTACTACTACTCACATTCTTGGGCAGTACTTTCACTTACCCCATATTTCACTCTGCAGGGACAGCTTGGCCAGAGCATAGCACATTTTCCAGTCACAGATGTTTCTATCGAATTCATGCCTGCTTCTTGGAGACATGGCAGAAGGAATCTTTTTTCTTGTACTTCAACCGATACAAATGATCCCAAGCCAATATATAGCGCATTTCTTTATCCTCTTTTTGTCTTTCTAAGCATGCGTGTTTGCTTACATGACGGAAGGCTGATGTTTAATTCTAATTTAAAAATTCGTAGATATTCCATTAGGTGTAAGTGACTGAATTTTAAATATGCTCCTTTTCAGATAGTAAGGTATTTGAGTACAGCTATGGCCTTAGAGTAAGTGACAAAACATACAAGGTGTTGAATTTTCAGTCAGTTACTTGTTTGTGTAAAGATCTTCCTTAAACTTCAGGGAATTTCCAACTGTCCCACGGGTCATCCTGCATGAATCCAATTGTAAGACTGGAACCTAAGATTATAATTTTTTCCACACAAAACCCCTAGCTGACTGATTTTAACTTCCGTAAGAGGGTACAGTTCCATCATAGAATCTAAGTACTCTTTAACAAAAAGATCTATTGCCAAGAAAAGAAAATAAAACAACCTAAAAAATTAGGAAGACAAGCACAAGGTATTAATAAGGTGCTATTTAAAACACTGTTTCCTCAGAACTGGTTACTGATCTGGTCCTAGCGATGGAGTGTTCTCATGCAGACACTGGCAGCAGGTCACAGCAGAGCAGCTCAGTTCACACCAATGCAGCGAGATAGTGTTTGCACACCTACACTTTCAACAGTTTTTTAATGCATGGATTTTAAATACAATGGCAAAAATCAGTTGCTTAGTCTTATAAACTTCCACGATCTTCTATTTTTAGTCTCCTCTTTCACGCTCCTCCCTTCCACCATTGCCATACAATGAAAGAGGTGTGAGGGAGAAAGGAGGAGTGTATTTCCTTGGCTGCTCCAATGAAGTGCATTCTGAGAGTTCTTCTGGCCAATGTTTCTTAAAAGGTTTTACCTCTAGTTGGGATCCAGAAAGCAATGTCCTAGTGCTCCCAGTAAAAGGAAAAATGTCACTTGGTACAGCCTTTCTGTACTTGCTGTTATTTCTTCACAGCTGAAGAAATAAGATAAAGTAGAAAAGTGAATTGGTCTGGTTTTGCACAAGGCACTGTTTCCAGAGAGCAATGCTCCCAAGGAAAAGCAGTGGCTGCTCTAGAGGAAAGCCCACAGTTGGCATCAGGGTGCTGTGCTGGACAAAAATGGGATGTCTGCCAGTTCTCAAACCGAATGGGAGCAAAGCCATAGGTATACAGGCTCTGACTTCCACAGCTGCCAGGAAAGTCTGTGTTACATCAGTAATTCCATAGGTCTCCTACGACCATTCATCCCAGTCTGTATCACAGCTCTGCTTTTAATTGCATCTGAAGTTAACTCAGCAGAAAAACATCTTTGTCCTGAGTGATAGACAACTGTTTACTTCCAGTTTTATGTAACCCTATATCATCACCGGGAGAAAAAAACAACACCCACCCTCACCAATCAGTCTTTCTCACAGTGTTTCTGATGCAGGTGAGCAAGAATTACAAAGCACTACTGCAAAAACTGTCACAAATTCTTTGTTTCAATGAAACAATCATAGAGTCTAGCCATTTATATGTTTATTTGCTACATGTTTGTTTACATCTCTCTGACTTTAGTGGATAACCTAATGGACTTTTTCTCAAATATGTTTTTGACTGAAAAAAAGTTATGCTCTGTGGCATCTTGCAATCCTGGCAGCTGTACAGTTGTCTTACATGGGAATATAGATACATGTTTGTCTTGAGAGCTCCCAAATCCCTGCATTCTCCACAGGAAAGAATGGGACAGGAAATTTCTGGGTTACTGGGCTCTTTGGCGCAGATGTCTCTTTTGCTTTCACACGTATTTCCACAGCAAGAGGAGAGCCATGCAAAGCAACAGACACAGAGTCTCATTCAGCAGTGGTTCTTTTCTTTTTTTGTCTGCTCTAAAATAGTCTGAGTGTTAGGAAGAGTAACAAGCACTGAACTTTTCCCCAGATACATTACTCAGACAGAGGAATGAAACTGGGTTGAGATAAGACTACTTTTTTTTTCCTCTCTAAGAAAAAACCTAGGTAAACTTCAGGTTCCTTCAAATTAAGTTTATTATTTGAATCATAAGACCACAATCCAGCTAAATATGCCTGATTTCAGTATAATTGTTCATGTGCTTTTGAAGTTAAATATGTATTTAAGAACTTGCTTGTTTAGGTGATTAGGCTTGTGACAGAAGATATAGGCAAACACCTTAATTTGGGGATCCTATGATCTCAGTTCTCCTGCTGAGAGCTTTAGGTATCAAGTGCCAAAGACCAAGCCTGTACATTCTCAAATATTTCACCATATTCTGCAGTCCTTAAGTTCAAAGAGAGCTTTTCTTGATCAGTAATAAAACTTGGTCCATTTTCCCCTCTTACACTCTTTTTATTCTGTTTGACCCACATTACTATTATGAGAAGAGTCTGAAATTATTAACTTTGCCTTGCCACATTCCTTGTAAGGTAAAAGTGACTAATAATCCATAGGGAAGTGTGAAGAATAAGAAGGGCAATGACATGTCCTATTTGGCATTTGGAATTAAATCCTCTTGCCCTTGAGGTCCTGTTCTGGATCTGGAAAAATCCCCTTAACACAGGTTCTCCTTCAGCCATTATCTTGTGATTTATATACAAAAAGGACAGTAGGCAGAGGCTTACTGTGAGAACCAGAAAATTATGCCTATTCAGCATTTTGTGCAAGTATTTTCTTACTAGAAGTTTGGCTTTTGTTTTGTGATATGATCTAAGAAACAATAGTGGCTTCCTATTCCTATGGAATATACAAAAACAAGAGAAAGAGGCAACCAAAGTGCTCAAGATGTAACAAGACCCCAGTAACAACATTTTTGGAGGGTCTAAAATGCTTGAACTTCTCTGTGGGGTTCCACCCAAGCAACTGTGGTGCATCAGCTGTAAAATCTCCCTCTTGGCAGCAGCTTGCATCTTAAAAATGTACAGGGACCAAAATTTCCCAGTGATTATTACAAAATGACCTGCTATACTCATATTTAAGGTGGCCTGTGGAATGATGCTCAGTGATTTTCAAAAAATAATCAGGCTTTTTGGGGGTGCTTGGGAGGGAAGGCACTGGCATTCAGGCTTATTGTACATAGGAGATATGGGAATTCAAAGTGACATTTGTATAGTACTTCAAGGAAAGCACAGGAACAACAAATGCAAAATACTACTGGTTGTCATAAGTTCTGCATCAGTTGTGAGGCTCTCACAGAAAGAAATTTTAAAACTCATAATCTTTTAGCACTTTAGATTCAGTTCTCAAATCAGAAACAATTGCAAGAGAAAAACTGTTACTACTCCTCTATTCTCATTCATCCCACTGGTAGCTGTGTCTTATTCCCAGCAACTTCTTTAGCACAACTTCTGCTGCCATTGGGTCAGCCCAATTTGGGACCACACAGGTCTTTCAGTGCTCTGCTATCTGATTTCCCTGTAGATTATCAGCAGCAGGTTTTCCCTGTACCATAATCTCTTCACACATTCTGACAAGAAAATGCAAGCTCAAAATGCCTATAAGAGAAAGCACTAATTTAGGCCCAAACCTAAAAAAACCCTACCCAAACCAAACCAGCAAAACCCCCAAAACATTAAACAGTTGCAGCAGAAATAGCTAATGCCCATATTTTGTATGGGAACAGGATAGAACCAATGTGGAATATTTTAAAGCAATATAACCAGCTGAAAACCACTCATTTTAACTGATGACATTTTTACCACAGCACACAATCCCCAGATATGCAATTTACTGAGTATAAACAAGCCAGAAGAAGAGGGAGAAAACTCCTTGGAGCCTGCTACACGTGATACACACAAGCGCTGCAGAAATCTGCTGATAATCCCCTTTTCAGTTTGTGTTCACAGCTAAATCTACTTCACTTCCTCTGATACTGAACATTATGCAGTGCTCTGAGGTCCACCACTAGCCATAAATCCCAGGCAGGAAACAGTCTTCAAGTCTAAGGAGGAAAGACAGCATTTCATTTTCTAAAGCCAGCTCAGAGTAACCAGGTCAAACAAAGTTTGGAACTGAAGCTCTTGAAACTCAGGATATAATTGTGTATGTTTTTCTGCTTGTTTTGTTACCGGTTAACCGGATGCAACAAATAAAACTATTTTTTCTTTCTTTTTTTCTCTCTCTGACTGCCTCATTGGGAGCTCCTCTCTGGGAGCCAACCTCTCCATGAGCCAGTGCTTGAGGTCATAACTCCCTAACTTCAAGACATCTGCTAGGTCAGACATACTTGAAGAGAATCAGCTGCTTGCAGCCAGCACATTGTTAGCACGCTGAGTCCCAGACAAATGCTGAGGGTCTCTCTCTTTTTCCATCTATCTAACAAACACAGAATCACATATATCCACATACTGTATTTAAATTTTCATGTATTGATCAGAGATCTGTCTCCAATACCAATATAGAGCATTTAACAGAATCTGAGCTCTTAAATATTTGAATAATTAGCTAGAAAAATTACAGAAAAAAATTACAAAACAAAATACTCTCTTCACTTCTGGTGCTAGATATTAAGTCTGCCCTGTACAGAGCTCCCAACTTTCTGAAAAATCACAGAAGATACAAAAAAGCCCCTAATTTACTGTTTTGGACACCTACTTTGTGAATACAAAATTCCTCTTGATGTATGAAACTCAACATTCAAATCCAGACACTCTCTAAAGCATTAGCTCCTTATGAAGCACTTGGTGCCCCTTCTTACATTCATTATTTTAAATATTTCAGTTATTTCAGTAACAGATGTAAGAAAAAGGCAAATGAATATCCAATATTTGTGTTCATCTGTCTGATATCAAAAATGTGCATACAGGAAAAATGTAGTTAGTAAGGAATTATTAAGTCAGCAAAGGCTTGTCCTAGAGCTCCTTCAAGCCACCTTTTCTGCCCTAAATGAAGTGTTACTCGGAAATAGAACAGCCAGTTTACAGTAAGAAAAAAAATCTGCCTGGAAAAAAAGTACACCAGGCTTGATTCAAAACTTGCACACTGGAGTGCCAGGTTGGCACCAGTTGAAAGTGCAATGGAATTGAAAGGTTTCCATCTCGCTGCTAAGCTTTAACACAGCATGTTAGATATTCACAGGGCTTTGGCACAGACCTGCAGCCCCAAATGCACTAATTTCTACCAAGCTTTTGAAACTCTCATTCAGGTGCCTGCAAAAGCAGAAGGTACAAAGAAATTGGTAACACCCCTCAGGGAGTACCTAAAAGCCAGTCAAAATTGCAGGACCTGCATCTAGGGAATTGCAGTAAAAATCCTTCTATACAGCTCATCTCTATAGCAGACTTTAGGAGGGAATTACTAGGAGCTGGATTCACAGACACTGTAAAGCCACCAAGCAGTATTTATCCATATATTGATATCAGTTTAGCTAAGGTTCGGTCCCTGTTCATGTACACCACATCTAGTGTTATAAAAATGAGCAGGAAAAATCATCTTTTATTAAGGGACCTTTTAAGCTCAGTCCACTTTACCGTCTGTCATCCAATACACTTTATTCTTTCCATGTATACCAATAACTGATTTTAGTTTTGCACCTATTCTTTGCAAGTCTGCTGACAGAAAACATTAAGGAGGCAATGTATACTCAGAGATTGATGCAGGCTCTCTACAGGACTCTAAGTCTGTGTCTTTTGCAGTAAACAAAGTCTTGGAAGAAAAGTAAGAATACTGAAATGAGCAAATGCAGTGCAGTAATAGTTATATTTTCCAACTCAAAGTATTTCCCTTGTATTTTATTTATTTACTTCATAGTAACAAGATCAAAAATTGGTTGAGGTTTAAATTTTCATTGGACAGCCCCTGGGGAAAGCTCTTCTGCTGGCCTGCAGAGACCATGCAATTCCTGCTGATTGCAGGTGCAGGGGAGCCAGTGCAAACTGTCAGCCTTGTCTGCAGCCCTCTCCCTGCCCTTGGAAGATCAGCACACAGGAAGAGCATGGGGTAATGGCTTTGGTCTGCAGGAGTTTGTCTTTCAGGAACTAGACTGAAAAACATGTCTTGGGAAGTCCAAAACAAGCACTGTGCTTGGACCAAGACACTTCAACAGGGAAAACAGAGTCTTTTATAAAATATTCTTGCTAATCTTCTTGATACCATTTGAGCCTCCAGAAAGTGCCAGTCTGAAAACAAGCATATCTTTCATATGCTGACTGTAAGTAATTTTGATTCTGTGTCTTTCAAGTTAGAGGCAAAGCAGGGGAACATAGAGCATTTGACAGTTCATGTAGTATTTGACAGTATCATTGTTCATCATCTCCACTCAAAACAAGAAATAGGGAGCATTTAGTCTCTCGTGATTTCTTCAGTGGAAGTGAATTATGATCCAACATTGCCACTTGGTTAGCACGTTCATGACAAGGTTATTAACTCGTTCTTTAATCAGCTGTGCTCTATCAGATACAGTACTCTTGGATTATATTTCTGAGCAGCAAGATCAGAACAGAGTTCGGGTAAAGATACCACCACTGACTCAGGGCATCCCTCAATTGCAAGTTGGTGGGATCTGAAGGAGCATAGTGGGGTAAAACTATTTTATGCTTAGCTTGGTCTTGTAGTCTCCTCTGACATCCATGGCTGGACCTACCAAGAACTGGGCCAGCACTTTTTCTAGCACAGTACAGCCACGCAGTATGTGCCTATATGAAATTACACTGCTCAGTGAAGGAAATAGAGACAGCAATACAGTTACCATAGCTACTATTAGATCTTCATTTACAAAAATTTAAAGTATTAGGCATGCTATACAATAAAACCAAATCTTGGCATAGAACCACCTGACTGATTGCTGATGTCAGGCACCATTCAGGATGTGATTCAAGTACTAGGTAGTAACAACCTTAGAAATTCTTTTCAGTTTCTGGAGAGAGAAATAGGAGCTTGCAGCTTGTTTATTACATATTGTTTGGGAACAAGAAAAGAAGTGAATTAGAAAATCAGAGGGAATCTTTTATTTTCAACACAGATTAGATTTTATTGTTTTTTAAAGAGGTAAAAAATAAAGGTTGAGGCTGTGCTTAATCATTTCAAGGGTGATAAAAATGTTGCATTGTTTTAGCATTCGGCATGGTCTGATCAGATTCTGGAGTTAGAAAGCAGTACAATTCTGTGTCAAAATAACATAGTTAATATTTTTAGTATGTCATCAAACAGATACATAAACATCAAGAGCCTCGTTTTGTTTCTGCCTGGATTTACCAGGTGTGTGCGTTGAGCTGCGTGTCAGGGCCGTCCTTTATTTGTCCAACACCCGGAACGTCTGGGCATATACAGGTCAATGTACAAGCATACTCTGCACTCACTTTCTGAAGTATTGGCTTATGCTGAAAGTCCTGTTTGCAGCATCTGATTAGAAGGCTTTCTTAAGTCCTTTTTAATTTCAGTGCTGTCTGAATTCAGCTCTTCTGTGTTAGTGTTAATACATACAGTAAGAAAAGTATAAGAGTAATTTAGCATTAAAAATCTTTTAAATGTACAGGAGAAACAAACCAATGCTCCTCTCTGAATGGCGCATTTTTATCAGTCCTACACACATGGACTACTAAATCACAAAGGAAAGAGACATGAGGACTCTTTGAGCCTGTCCAGGAGACAGGAAGGAAAAAAAGCAAAAGCACTTGTGTCCTTTTATGATACCTTAGAACATCAGGTTTCAGCATCACTGGACTGACTCTGACACTTTCAGAGTCTCCTTGAAAGACAATGCATAAGCAGAAGGTGGCCAAATCAGAGGGTCTGAAATTTGGCCAGCAGGTTGCCAAAGGTTCCAAGTATAGATGAATTTTGAACAATGATAGGAGTAGATTTTTACACTTCATAGTGAATCTAGAATCAAGCTTGTTGTTTGCTTATCTTTGAACAGCAGATTTTCCTGAAGTTTTATTGTAGCAGATTAAGCTCCACCAAATCTACTTTAGAGGAGGATTTTTGTCTGCAAAACACCCATTCACCCCTCTCAGGAGACATGACGACTGTAGCAAAGAAATTACTATAGCAGATACCCTCAATAATAGAAAAGGCAAGGCACAACCTGGTATTTCTCATGTGCGAACAGGAGAACTACCTCATCTACCACCTTTTGATGACAACAACAGGAACTCCTTTGTAGATTTCCAGTCTCTGCCTAACCCCAAGTAAATATATACACGTAGGTGCAGTGTAGAAACTTGCTCTAACTCAGAGTGCTGGCAGCCAAACTTCACTAAAATATAGGCCTCCAAACACCAAAGCCCTGCTCTTGGACTTCATCCCTATGGAAGAATTAATTACTAGGAGGGGTTTGGGACTTTTTTCCCTTATTTTACATTCCCTTGCTCTTCTCTGCTTTCTGGCTTTGCTGGTGAAAATGTGTACTGCTCTCCCATTCTTGCTCCCCTTCCCTGATTTCCATGGTTCAGATGTTTGAAAACACTTTGTAGAATTCTGCAAGCTTCTTCCAGCTATGCCAAAGCAAACTTGAACTCACAGCCTTCTGAGGCTTTCCCATCACTGCTGACACTCTTTTGGTGATCTGCCTGCTATGAAGTTTTTGCTGGGGTTTTCTGACCATTTTTGCACATCCACTGTGTAACAGCTAAATGAGCTATGGATGCCAAAGGAAAAAAAAAACAACCCTACATTGCTTTCCTACAAAGCTGTTTAAATAAAAAAAATTAAAAAGAGAGAAAAAATGTGGAAAAGAAAAAACAGATGGGGAGAAGGGGCAGAAAAGAGAGAAGCAGTAGGGGCATGTGTATTTGAGGGAGCAAGGAACTATAAAAGAAGGTGGTCTTTTTACTAAGTACTGTCTCTTTAAAAATAAAATTTAAAAAATACCCTCGGTGTTTTCTTTAGTCTTTTTCATTCTTTGGCAGCATCCCAAAGATTTCACTGTCCTTGTCTCCAGCATCTGGAAACCATCAGGGTAAACAATAGAGTGCTAGGAACTGGAACCCCTGCCTCAGCTCCCGTGGGACTTCACTCTGGAGAACATGAGAACACAAACCATTGGACACCATGTGGTCAATTACTTCAAACTAACAAATCTGTGTGCCTTCCTATTTTCTGTTTTCCTTGGCACCATATGACCCTTTCACAATGGAACCCAGCTGTTGAAAAAGCCAGACATTTTCTTTTTTAACCTCTTGCTTACTTTTGTGCTTGCTTTCCGCAGCAAGGTTGGGCTTGGCACGTACTCTAGGTAGAAGTGTCCCGCTTATTAAAATCCTGGCTGGCTGCAATGTTTGCCTGTATTAGTCAGCAGAGAGGCTCGAGAGTATTAACTTAACAGGATCATACTGCAGTGAGGACTCCACAGGTGGTCCTGTGTTTTCTGGGTTTCCTGACATTGCACGCCAGCACTTAAAGCAGATACACCAGGACAGTTTTATAGCCTGCCTGTTTTGTGCAATCAGTAATTGCATGTGCAGTTGTGACCTACTTTTTAAAATTTGTTCCTTGTGCAGGTGCTATATTGGCAATTGCAAAGAGCTAAAGTCATCTCAAAGCCAAAGGCTGTTGAGGTGGCCGCCCCCCTTCCAGTGCTGTGAAATAAACTTTGCTCTGGATTAGCCATCCTTGCTCCAGCACTAAACCTGGTGGTCACAAAGCAGAGGCTGACAGGTTCTTGTTCTTCCCAGCCCGCTTTTTCAAAAGATGATCTTTGAGCTATGGGAAACCGTGCAGTGTTACTGACCACACACAAGCCAAGACTTCCGTACGATGTTTGAATGCATCAAATATGTGATTTGCTTTCATTATGATTTATATGTGTGATTTACTTTCATTAACTTTCTTCAATGAGTGGAGATGTTGAATGGAATGGACTTGTGCAAGAGATTCAGGAATTCACCTTTAGGTCACCTTTAAAGTTGCTGAACATCCCTAGCACACACTAAAGAAAAGCAGCTGACATTTCATGTGTAAATAATCAATCATACATGCTCCTAGTCTGACAGTTTGATTTCTGGTGGAAAGATCAGTAGCTTTGCAATGCTATCCCTAAAAGACAAGAAAAAACAAGGATCCTTGCAGCTGGAAGTGCAGAGATGTGGCTTTACCTATATTCTGGGACTCAGCTTCAGCACCTCTGGTGATTGCTTATCTGCTGTGCAAAGACAGCTCTGTCATTTTGTGAAGGTCAGGGAGTTGGCACCAGTGGAGTCAGGAGCCTTGTGCAGGGTGACCAGATTCATAGGGGCAGCTTTTTCCATCAGGTCTGTATCCCAGAGTGACAGAGCTGTGGCACTGACTGGGTCCAGCCTTTTCCACAGGCTGCTTGTTGAGGCTGGCCTTGCCTCGATACAGAAGGGCTTTTTTAGGGCTTTGCTGGTCAAGTCCTGACATCTTGGTTATACAGTGAGCATTACACACCTCATTCATTTCCAGGGTGCTGTATGGAACTGTATTGCCTAATTTTTATTAAGGTTACAGAAATCTGTAGAAATTTAGGACCCTGCCAGTTTATTTCCATTTAGAACAAGCAGTGGAGTTCCTTTATAATTTTTTCTCAGCCTCTTTGGATTTATATATGAATTTTTTTCATTGTAGTGACCTCACATAAAAATACAACCCAACTAACACAAACAGAATGAAACAGAGTAATATATATGTATCTGCTGTGAGCCTCAGACACTAACAAAAATCATGAAAGCTGATAATTTTAAACTTAAAAGGCAGACAAACTAGGAAACTGCTTGGATAGGCTGAATAAGCAAGGAATGCTTTAAAACTTACCTGCAAGGTTGTTAAAAATATGCTGTGAGCCTACAGCTCATGAGATAGATGCCTGGAATGGGTGGAATCTTGTTCCTCCTCTTTCCAGAAAGAGCAGCACGTATTTTCTGTACACTTTAAAGTCATATTTCCATTAACATATGAAGATGAATCATTAAATGGATTTGCTGAAGGAATTTCTACCGCAGGATCCAAGATTTAAGCCATTTTGTAACCAGTAGTATTAATATAGGGTTTTTTAATCCCAGGTCCAGCCTATAGCTCAGCAGTAATACTAGGGAAGCTTTTTTCCCTTTTCTGACAGTAATTTTTGATCCCAGATGTCTGCAGAATTGATTAACATGATACTGAAAGGGCAGAAGTGGTAGGGGGAAGGGGAAAGTTAGGACTATGCAGTAGCAACTTGAACAGCACAGTACATGCTTAATCTTTTAATATTTATGAAATGGTTGGTTAAATGAATGGCAAAAGTTAAATCAATTTACTGCTTCCCTATGTGAGCATCTTGGACAGCTTCTTGTCTGGCTGACAGATATTCACAGAAGTATGGATACAGTTCTTTAAGGAGGGTTCTGCCTACAGCAAGAAATGTATGTCTTACAAGAGTTAAGGGAGCCTACCTTAGCTGACTGAAGCAGTCCAGTACAGCTTGGGTGCAAGCCAGGACACAAATGAAACCCCTATAGTGGCGCTGATGGATGACCTCGTTCTGGTAATGAGGAGAGAACACATCCATTCTCTTCATCCTGCACCTCTTTAGCATTTGACAATACTGTGCATGTGATACAGCTGTTGCACCAGGAAGAGGTGACAGACAACCAGAGTGATGTGTTAAGATGGTTTCAGTCTTTTTCAACAGCAACAGCACTTCCAATATTTGTACCCCTTTCCCAGCTCAGTTTTGTGACATTCCACAAGAAGCAGTTTCCCTCTGGTCTCTTACAGAATTTGTGTGTTTGCATTCACTAGTTAGGAAAGCTGCATCTGAATGCCAGCAATATGTCTGTGTGTGACACGCAGAGGCCAAGCTGTTTTCACTGCCTGCAACTGTATCACTGCTATGTAGTGAGCCCATGTTCAGGTGGGCAAATTGAATTTATGGATGAAAAACAGCTGCTTGAAGGTGAACAGGAGCAAGAAGGTGACACTGGCAGTCAGAGGACAGAGCTTTTGGAAATGTTTTAGGACTAGTGCAAACTGAAGATTGATCAAATTGAGTCACTCTTTTAGGGCTACTGTGGTATTACTCCCCAAATCTGACTTGTCCTAATTCTCAAGGAACGTTTTCTGTCTCTCCAAAATGCTGCAGTTATCCACTCTTTGCTGAGGCTGCTTCACTGCTCGAGTGCAATCCTGTGTACCTGACTAATATGCCTACACCTCGTAGGAAGCTAAAGGCATTCGAGGATAGTTCAGCATGTATCTCCAGCAATTCAAGAGCCAGCTTTGGTCTGTAGCTTTCCACAGAAAAGAAGTACAGGCTGAATCACATGATGCAATCTTACAGACACTTGCACTGAGTTCATGGGATGTTCTAAACATCTTTGATTATTTGGTCCACAAAATCCTCATCTTTGAGTTGTTTCATGAGCTAGGCCATGTTATCTGAGGGTACCTATTGGTATCACCAAGAATTGCACACGGGCAAAAACCTTTTCAATGGGAAGTTTCCTTGTCTTCAGGAACAAGGGCAACTCAGGTACTGAGGATTCCCACAAGCCTCCCTGAGTACACAGTGTGCACATTTTGAACTTATGTTCAAGTAAACATGGATTGAAATATGTATTTTTACAATGTATTTAAAAACTAAAAGTCCTGTTTAGAACAAGATTTCCACTGCACTAAAGGAGTGGGGGAGAGATGTACTACTGGAAGTGCTTTGGTCTTAAAGCTGATTATACTGGAATAACAAACTTTCTGGGATACTCTCTTCCATATTTCCGTGAATCGAAAGGATTTATGGCCAGTTTTGAATCAGCACAACATGCAGAACATTTCATCTCCTGTGGTCTCTTTACATGTATTAAGAAGCACGTTTAAAAAGAGTTAATATTTGTTTGTGGTTGCTCCCTACTTAGAGGAACCTCTTTTTCCACTGGTCAAGAGCATTTTTATTTCCAGTCAAGTGTGGGAAAGCAATTGCAATTCTGATGCTGTACAAGAGATAAAAAGGCAAATTTTCAGTCCGCAGAAAGCTGTTAGAATTAAAACAAAAAGCATCTATGCTCAATTTTGGTTAGAAATCCAGAAGAGCCCAAGCCAATGTGCAATATTGTTCCATTTCTTGCAATTTCTACACTCTGTTGTGATCTTCTGCTCATTTTTAAATGTAACTGGTAAATCATTAATTGAAAACAGTTTACTAGTGCAATTTTGTGTTTAAAAATAATTTGCAAGTTGTATACAGTCAGATTTCTGTGACTTTTCCCATTAATTGCTACAGCTTGTGCATCTGTTTCTACAACAGATTTTAATAAATAGGTCCATAAGCCGCATTTCCTGCAACTCCTTACAGTACAATCCTACATATCACCACTTCAGACAGATCACAGACTGAGTTATATTTCTGCCTCATGGGGCTGAGTTATTACTAACCACCAAGCTCCACAGAGATGAGTCTGTTTATCACAATGTGACTAAAAAGAGCAAGTAGTTAGGGTGGAGAAGAGTGCTGAGGAGGGAGAGGTGTAACTGGAAAGAAAGCTTCATTTGAAGATGACAGAGCACTGCTTTTCTGCAGAGATGAATGACTTGGAGGAGATTTTACACATCCTGTTTTTCCTTCACTGTTCAAGTTTTTAAACATTAGGAACACTGATCCTAAGAAAAGGAAAGAAGAAAAGAAGAAAATAATACTGAAAAGCATGAAAGTTACAGATGAAAAGAAAAAACCATGAAAATAGAGAACTCTGCTGATAAACTACCAGTAAGTTCAGACTCTGTGATGGTAATTTCACCTCTCCTGTGTTCTGGAAGAGAACTGACTTCAGGCAGCTGATCATCAAGATGGATGTGAATGTAGACAAGGCTGGAAGAACTGATTGTATTGCTCACACCATTTCTGCTGAGGTGAAATGGGGCACCAAAGTCATACCTGCCTTCAGCACTGTTCAGCATTTTGGAAGCTGATTCTCATTCAGATGTAATGCACAAACTTTTTTACTTCCATTTAACTGACCAAATTTCCAACCATATACAACAGGTGTACATTTTGTGTCTATTTTGTGACATCAGGTCTGCAATACAAGTTTTCAGAGTATTCCTTTCAAAATCCACTGCTGCACATTGAAATTCCTATTTGGAAGGGACCAAAGGAACACATTGTGTGTAATATGGGAGGAAATGACATTTGCTGCTTCTGTAGTCAGGTACCACAACACACTGGGATTTAGGGCCTTGGTTTAGACAGTGCCACCTGGTAACTCTGGTTCAGCTAACACCCGGGCTTGTTTGTTTTCAAATACCTGTTTACATGACTGAGCACTTGGCTTAGGGAAAGCAAATTTGAAAACAGTACAGATGCTGCAAAGGGAAGTTAATATTGAAATTGGCCAAAATGGTCACAGGCCCTTTCCTCCTACTCTGTGTCTTGTTAATGATAGTACACCATTAGTCCAGGAATTTTGAGCCAGCCATAGAACATCAGTATGCCTTGGGTTCTTACTTTCTTCTGCAAACTCTACCTTGTTTTCAGTCTAAGGGGCTGTTAGTCTCTGTCCACATAAGGGAATGAAAATACCCTTTGCTTATGGGGATATTAGTCTCTATCTGAATGGTCTGCAGACAATTACCATATTCAAATTTGTGCAAAACTCCATGCTCTAAGGCTTTTATTTATTTATTGCAGCAAACAGGTTTGTGAATAGTCTCTGTTTCTTGAACAAAAGAAAAGTTCTCCATTATTTATATGCCCTTTTACTGGCAAGATCCAACTTTTTCCTTTTATCCTTCCTATTTACTAGTGCAAATACTAAAATAACCTGCTCCCAGCTGTAGGAAGCCCCATACTGTCCCCGTCCCCCTGCCAGGAACCAACAGCTGTTACTGTGCACAACACAGGCACTGCAGGATCAAATCCAGGCAATCTTGATCACTGCTCTTCTTTGGAGAAGTTTTGAATTGTAGTTTGAAAAACTCGCTGCTGAGCAGGAGCTTCATGTGCATTTCTACTTCGGTGCTTTGTTTATCCATAATGCTGATTACACAGAAGAGGCATTACGTGTCTAACCAAAAGAAAACACTTTGAACAAAACTTACTTTTAGCTGAATTAATTGTTTGAAAGAGGGAAATGCAAATCTTAAATTGGCCCCACACACTTCAGCAGATTATTGCTAAGTTGTGGTTGAAAGCAATTTCTGCTGCAAGTTTACAAACCTGACTTTGCTGTACATTTTCAGCACAGCTCTCCATATGCAGCATTAAATGTGTGCTTGAACAAAGTCCCAAAACAGCTTCCAGTGAATACAGACAGGGAGAATGTTTTCCAACGCAACATCCTAAGCAGAAAGCAGCAAAGTTGTGATTGTGCTGAGCGGGGCAGACCACCCAGCTTTTATGAGATCCCTTGAGGACTGCCACGACCCTTGGCAGCCACCTGAGCAGCCACATGCAGATGTGTCACCAGCAGTGTGTGCTCCTGCCTGGCTGCCTGCAGAACAAACAGCACACAGCAAGCAGGGCCTCTCTCTGCTCCCCAGGGCTGATGGGGGTATCAGGGACATATCAGGACCTGCATGTTACCCAGTGACCCCACACCCAACAGCAGCACCCCTGTCTTGTGTCCTCCATTCTGCCCTTATGCACCAAGCCAGCCCTGATGAGCTCTGCTGCCTGCAGAGCAGGGCTGCCGAATGACAGTGCAGCCTGCAGAGATCACACTTCTACAATCTGAACTAATAATTTCAAATAGCTCTCCTCCTTGGTAAAAATGTCCTGTTAAATGCAGATCCATCTACACCCCGAGACGGCTGCAAATAGCTGCAACTTTTCTACTAACAGGTATGAATACTGACATTGGAAGTGCTCCAGTTGTTTGCAGGCACTGTGAAACAGAGCAATTTAGTTTAAGAGCAGAGTTCAAAGGCAGAAAAGATTTTTGCAGCTGTTGTTCTGCCCTGGAATTTGTTGTGCATATCTCCTTTTTGGGAACATTTCTTTGTTTCACGGTGCCTTCAAAATAATACTGTCATCACAACCTTCTTGCCAAGTACCACTCCAAACTGGTTATTCACTGCTGCCCTTTTCCCAAGTCAAACCATGCATTTCTAAAACATTTCTCACACTGATGGGGAGCAACATGCTCAGTCTCAGGCCAACCTGTGAGGTAATCAGCTGACCTTCATTTCCTCCATGTGAAGCAATGAAACAACAGTCTCCTAAGAGAACTGAAAGATAGCCCCTGTCTGGCTACAGTTTTCTGATATCAAGAGCTTTTTCTAATACCTCTGGTTTGACAAATTTACTCCTGACAGATCATTTAACTGGCACAAACTGCAAGATGTCATAGAGAGAAATTAATTGGGAGGCAATCCCAATTTAGGGGCTCAATTTTTTAAAATAAAAAGTTTAGGTAAGTTTTTTTGTATTTCCTTACCTACCCCTACCTACAGGAAATAGCTACTTGTTTTATGCTTTATAAGTTTTATATAAAATAACACTGTGTTGAATAATCTGATAAAGCCTAAGGAAAACAGCAGGGCAGAATAGGTGTAGTAAAAAAAGAGCTCCATTCCAGTTCACATGTATCTACCCTGATATTCTGAACCAGCTACTTGATCATGAACCTAGATTGAATAACATCATGTGATCAGTGATGGCAAATTAAATAAATTCTGGAGGCTCTTGTTAGAGTTTTTCAGAAGTATTAATATATTAATATATTTACTAATATTTTTACTATATATTACTATATATTTACTAATATCACATGATACATCACAATATTTTGCCATTTCACATATCAAACAGAAAAAGTAGAGAATTAAAACTACACATACAGACATCAAAACTAATATTTTCACTTTAAAACACTGTCATTCTGGGGGGGGGGGGGGGGGGGGGGGGGGGGCGGGGGGGGGGGGAGGTAATATTTTAAGAATATTGCCCACTGAAAAAAGTTCATGAAAGTGCAGGAAACAGTGTTGACTGTTGAAAAAGCTGCTGAGATAGCACAGATATGAATTTTTGACTGCTGGGCACATTTATGTCTGTGCAAGTTAATTTGTTACTACACTTCTTTTCTACACTGTAAATTATAGTGAATCCATCATTCCACACTTTTTTCTTACATTTCTCTCCTTCTCAGCACACTATTATGTTTCTATTTTAGTTCACTGTGTCTGTTCACTACAGATTATGTTTATAGTATTTAAATTGTATGTCCACACACCCTGAAGAGTTCTCTTTACCCATTCTTGACACATTTTTAAGCAGAAAAATATCTGCTCCGCTGTTTTATAGTGAGGACCAAAGGACAGTCAAGGTAAGGGATTTTTAAATCCTTCTTTAGCTGATTTTAAAGACATTACTTTAGTTCATGCTGTTTAAGCTCAAGTCCAAAGAGATGATTTAAGAATAAGGCACTTATCCACAGATAATTTAGAGAAATTCCCTTTATACTGCTTATTCAGATAACAAGAAGAATGAAGGGGCCTTTCCTGTTCATATCCCAATTTTATGTGCAGAGCCACATCCTTAAAAAGAAGTGGGTGGTGGGCAGTCTCCAAAATGATTTCTTGCACTTGTTTCCTTGACTGCATCCTGGCAGCACAGAGTGTGCTGCCCCCAGCCAAGCCCAAAAGCTGTAGCATCTTTCTGCACAACTTAAGCACCCCTCTCAGCCATCAGAATGGATTAATAGTGACATGCTTGACATACATTTCTTCCTATTATTTTCAAGTAGGAACTGGAATACCTTAGAACACAATTCCTCCTCCCAGCTGGCTTGGCTACTCCAGCATGTAGGAAGGAGTCACCTGAGGCACTATCCTACTGTCCCAGTCTTCTCTGTCAATTCCCATTAACTCTCAGTGTATAGCATGCAGCATTACAGATTAGCCATCTAACAATATTACATCAAAGTGAACTGCAACATTTACCTTTATAAGGAAAATTACCTATATTTACTGAGTGAATTGTATGCCTCATGCTAAATATATATAACACACACTCTTCTTTTGTTTCTGTTTACCCATGGAAGTTAAATGCCTAATGAATATTCTTCTCTTTCCGTATTCTTTTCTTATTGCTGCTGTTATTAACCCCACATTTAGAGTAATTATGTGTTATGATCAAATTGTTTCAGTTTCTTAAAACTGATTCAAACCTCATCGTCTTTAACAACACCTCACATACTGGAAACTATTTGGTAGCTTCTCTTCCTGAAGACCTACTGAGTGTACCACAGGACTTTCACACAGATGATTTACTTCTGTGAAGAGTTAGCAAAATACAAAGCACAGGCTGGTACTGGTCTCCAGCCCAAAGATAGCTGAATTTCCATACCAGCAGATATACTGTATAATTTTGGAGTGCTCTGTAATGGGAACAAGTGGGAAATAGCCCAGGGCATATTTTTAATGGTCCACAAAATTAGTTTAACTTTTCACTAAAACACAGCAACTTCTTTAGTGAGGTAAGTTTTAACAGTCTCATTAGAGGACAATTTAAAATAGAAAAATGAGATTGCCTGAAATCAAGCCTTCCCAGACCTGCATTGCAGCTGTCTTCATAACACAAATACCCCAGGGTTAATCACCTCTGTGCATCGCCCCGAGTACAGAGAGTTTTAAGTGAGCTCAGTGCTTGTGTTCAGATAGTGGGTATTATGATATTTACAAAACCAGTGAATCTGTTTTCAATAAAGTAGAATATTCTTGGTTACATCACGCTATCTTGAGCCATCTACTTTAACTCAACAGCAAGGGCAAGAGGAACTAATGCTGTTTGTGAGGAGCCTGCTGACTCACTGAGCAAACTGTCTAAATGGCTCTATCTCTTCCATTAGTTGTTGTTGGTGTATTTGTCACCAGTGGAAATGCCTACTGTCCCTCAGCATATTTCCGGATTTACTAGGGTGTCCAAGGAAGAGCAGGCTTCCTTTTCTTCATATTGCTGCCTTTCACTGGTACCTTTTGGAGAGCTCGAACTGTCTCCTGGGGCTGGCAAGAATCTTTTATTTCTAAGTGTTGCACAGGAGATAAAAGTATCTGATATTTGAACAGCTGCATCTATGTGTAAAGTAAGTGTGAAGATAAATCTATTTCTTTTAGATTTAATTTTGTCCAAGAGTGAACAGAGCTAAACAGAGTAGATTGTACAATTGCTAAAGATGGCACTGCCCCAGAAGAAAGGCCATTTGTTGCTAGTCAGCTGTCCTAAAAACTAAACCTGAACTTTCCCCACAACCCCAGCTGAAGATGTGGTCAACACAAGACAGCCCTTCCTCCAGTTCTGCCAGACCTGAAGACAAACAGCAGCTCCTGTAGAGTTCAAAGTTTGACAGAAGACCATTTTCTGTCCCCTCGAAGGGCTTTTCCTGAGGCCCTGTGCCTGTCTCCTGCTCAATGAATGCCGTCTTTGTAGCCACCAAGTTGACAAATGCCAGCACTGCAGAATAAGGATGACATTTCTGCTGTGGCATTAGGGATGAGAAAGGGGATTATTCCGGGCAGTCGGGGCCAGGAGGCAGCGCTGAAGGGAGGCTGCGCGACGCCGTTGTTTGTGCCGCGACAAGGAGGCCCTTGAAGGCCGCGGCCAAGGCCGAACACAGGACCTGTGTGTGGGGAGCCATGTACGCACAGCCGGGGCCGTGTCCCCAGCCAAGTCCCGGCCTCGTGGCACACCTGTGTCAGCTTCCTCCCCAGCCCTGCTCATTATGCCGAGAGCACAAAGAGCCAGCTGCGCCGGGGCCGGGAGCCCGCCGTGCTGGCCCGGCCGGGGCCACCGGAAAGCAGGACCAGCCACCTCTTTTGTTGCCTTTTCAAAATCGAGGGTTTGTTTTGAGCCTGAGGAGGATAATGAGCCTCTCACCAGGCACACACTGAACTGCACATCCCCCAAAATGCAGAGCGGATAAAATTAACTGCTCCTTGGAAAGACTGAAAAAAATAAATCCAGGAGCTAGAAGACTTTTGCTGTTGTGCCAATCTCCTCACAAGAGTCTGAATCCACGCTTACCAAAACAGCATAACCTTAAACAATATTCCTTGATTTGGAAAAATAACACTCAGAGACCTTATTATATATCAGGTGTTTCTGACTTGTTCATATTCTATTTGGTCATTACACATCGATTTTTTTTTTCTTAAATCAGTAATGCTGCTGAGATAATCCCATATAACAGAGTATTATTCATATTAAGGAGTACCTAAATATGAAAAACAAAATCAAAGACTCCTGATAAGGTTTTTACAATGGTTTAAAATTTTCTCCCCTCCAAGATCAAGGAGCCTGGAAGCACAGCAGGAATGAATCTTTCCTTAGACTTGCATCTGTTAGTGGAAAGAGTATCAGGATGAAACAGCAAAGGGAAAACAGTAGCAAAAAGGATAAAGAACTGCATATCTCCCTTCCCCAAACCTTCATCCAACCTCTCTAATCATCTTCTGCAACAAACACCATGACAAGCATTTTACACCAGATGCTTCTTATACAATACCTTTTTAAAGATGAGTAGTCAGCCTTGAGCAAACAACAGTGAGACAGCATCTAGAAAAGATATTTACTGAGGGCTGTTCACTGTGTCAAGAAGACTGCCTTAGACTTAAGAAACACTGAAGATGGCCTTGGTCACAAATGCGTTCCCATGACAAGCACTGAACACAGCACAAAGCCTCACCATGCCTTCTGTGCCCTACGGCCCTTTGGTGGATCCTCTGCTCCCATGAGATTTCAATTAGAACATGTATTCTTCCTTTCTATTGTTTAATAATGAGCTTTTCACTTCACTGGCCTCTGGATATTGAAACTATCTGCTACAAAAGTGGAATCAGATATTTTGAACAGGGTGATGAATTTCTAAAATAGAAGTAGAACCTTAGGAAAAAACTGTTTCTAGTAATGTAGAATGAACAGCTGTTCTTCGCATGTGCTTTCTGATACAGTGTGTTATTCATACTAAAAGAGATACCTAAATTGGTAGTGAGGTCTGGTGTTGGCTTGAAAATAATTCTTCCTTTGGGGAGAAAGGTTTACTCTGTAAGGTGTGTTCATATGCCAAGCCATGTTAAAGAATATGGAAATACCAGTTGGCCTCAGGCTACTCTCCTATTTTGGTTCAGCTGCTAGCAACAAGTCTGGGGAACTGCCAACATCATATGCTTCAAGCTGTCCAGTGTGAGATTATGGTGAGATGTGTCCTATGGTGACAGCTACTGCTGTGTACACAGGCAAGAAAGTGTTGACTTTCAGGAAATGAGATTTTAGGTATCCATGATAAGGAAATGCTGTGTGTGAGTGTCTTTGACAATAAATTCTTAAATATAGGAAATGCCACTGGGGCCACTGGACAAACATATCATGAAGATTGCAAATGGTTGATTAATTTTGCTTTTTAAAGAACAGCCAGGCAAAGAGGTAATAAAAAAATTGGAATAGAAATGTCATCTACTTGTATGAAAGGAAATGGTGATTACACCTCACTTGTTTAGACAGTTCCCATTTTATTTCAGTTTTCTGACTACATGCTGGTCAAAACAGCTTCCATTCATATTTTTCAACAACAATGATTGTCTTATGCAGAATGGGCCTAAAACATAGTGTTCAAAATGTGTTAATTTCTTACTGTACAGTCGAGAAGCCTGATGAGTCAGATATTATTTTCCTATTTCAACGCAGAAAAGATTTTGTTTATCTCGAAACACACACACACATCCATAGCCTGATTCAACCTATGACCTTTTTGTTTCCCCCAAAGTTTCAGATGAACGTCCTCCTGGCTTATTTTATGACAGAAGAGAAAAACAAAATAATTAATTATGAAAAGACAAAGAGTTAGTTAACTAACAGAAGGCAGAATCTGAACAGTTGAAAAGGCTGTAAATTTTATCCCTTTTAGTTGTGTAACAGTCACCTCCTAGATGCCACTTTTTTCCATTCAGTCTAGTAAGAACTCTGATGTGAGAAGTGCTCTTCACCCAACACTGCCTATGTTGTCCTCCTACTCTTCACATACCTATTAATATTCTCACTCTCTACTTACTGATTGAACTCCATCCTTCCTCACCTTCAAGGTACTACACATTTCTGCATGTGATTCAGAAAGACATAACAGAGGGAACCATTTTGCTTCAGCTTGTTTTCATGAGAATTTCAGTAAAAAGCTCGAAGTTCTTGTAACACTACAAACTATGAGTCGTAGAGAATGGTTAATGAAGTCTGGCAGCTGCTGATGCTGTTCTTGGGGAAGGACAAGTGATTCTTTAGATGATTCGAATTAGCTTTGTACAGAGTGGGAAAAAAAAAACAGTCAAGGAGCCCAATGGAAAATACAAATACAACTGCAGGAAGAGGAGACACTGAGGAGGGAAGGATGGAAGAGTTTAGAGGTGCAGATTCCTACTGTGTTATCACAAACTGCACAGCAAAGGATGGTTGTCTTTGGATCGTTTAAAAGTATGGGTGTATATACGTATAAGCTTTCACTGCAAATCCATGGCTGTATTGAAAACACTGAGGCTTTTCTGATGCATTTCAGTTAAGATGTTAAAAGCTTGCTCTTTCGTCACGGGGAGAACAAGCCTATTGGAGAGAAAACTATCTGGGAGTTCCTCTAAGGCATCTCTACATGCCCAGGTGGCCAGAGCAAGCAATGAGCACTCAAGAAGAGTCATGCACATGAACCAAGTCAGATAGCTGGGATTTGATGGTTCTTGAGGTAGATGAACAAACACATGGCTGCTGTGGGCAGAAAGGGTGGGTTTCTAAGACTTTCTTCTATGCCATATGCTCATGTATTGCATGGCCCAGCACAATATTTCTAGGGGAAAGAATACCAGGACAAGAAAAAGGTCCCCTTCACAGTTTTGCAGTTTACATATCAGCATCTGAAGTCCTGTTTCATTTTTGGACTATGCATAGCATGTCTTTTTCCAGGCTCAAAAAGAATGCTGTAATTTAAAGCAGGCTGACTCAATTGGTGTTTTTGTATCTCACAGACAGCATGGCAGGGGGGAAGGTGGAGGGAAGGAGGCTGAGGTGGAGAAAAGGAGGGCGGTTGCTCATCTGGTCTTTATTTCCTTTCCCTGTTTCTTAATAGTTCAAGCAAAGGGGCCATTCCAGCCAGAAGCAATGACACTCTTGCTGTGGTATTTCATCTTGGAGGAGGACAGGCCACAGCTTGCCCTGTGTGCTGGTGTCCTGGGAGCCTGCACCACTACGTTGCTGTGGGGTGGGAAGCTTACGGGGCCAGGTAGTCCTTATGCTGCATTTGGCACAGAGGGAAGCTTTCTATGGGGGCCCAAGCTTCATCTTTTGCATAAAGAATTTCCTAGTTGGAAATCCTTGCAACAACTGTGTAAGTACTTGCCTAACCTTCTGTTAGTTGTTTTTAACCATTTTTTATTGAGGTATCAATGGAGATACCACGAGCAGTTAATTGAAAATAACAGTTCTGACTACTTTAACCAGTCAAGTTGTAGAGAAAACAAGCTGAACAAAAACATCCATAAGCAGAGACTTTATAAAAAATGGATCAAAGGGGTGAGGCCAAGGTCACCAGTCACAGGCCTATAGCAGTCCTTGTTCAAAACTCCTGCCTGAGGATTGTATAACTAGATTCATGCATACTGCTCACTTTTGTAGCAACAAATATTGATTAAATTCCCAGAATGTGAGGTACACTAGCATTGTCCATACCCCAGATGAAAAATTTGAACATGGAGAGATCAAGTAACTTGTCCACAAACCAACAGAAAGGGCCTGTAGTCAAGCCAGGAATGAAACCTGGGGCTTGCAGAGGCCCAGTCCTGTGCCTCAACCACAAGATCACATTACTCTCATAATCCTGCACTCTCCTGCTGGAATTTTCTTACTGTAGTTATACCTATTCTCATGCAGTGTGTGGGATATGTCATGAACCAGGTCTTGAATCCTTAAAGATTTAGCAGGCAGTTGAAAAAGATCCTGTCCCTCTCAGAACAGAAGGAAGGAAGAAGGCTGAGTTCTCCTAGAAATATCCTTTCCCCTCAAACTTGCCCTTATCATCTTAACAATATTTCCTTTACTTTCCAAGAGTTGTTTTGAAGAGATAAAATCTTTACATGAGCAAAAGCATTTCTAATTCAGGCTTAAAGAAATCCAGCATTGTAATAATTCATATATATAGGAATGGGGAAAAAAAAAAAAAGTGTGTCAGTCCAGAGGGTGCAACATGCAACATAAAAAAATCAGAGCAAAACAGTCAATTCCTGAGTGGTAACATTGCTGAAGTTGCATTGTGTATTGCATTGAATTAAATATTCTCTGCTTTGCCACCTATTTCTCCTTCCCACCTCCCAGTGCAATGCTTTCGCATGTACACCTTTGCCCAGCTTGTTGAGTACAAAGCACTCATTCTTTGGTCACTGACAGAGCTGAGGGCAATGACTATTTGGAAACTGCATACAAACTGGATATAGTTCTTGAATTTTTTTTATTAATTAAGGATATTGAAGTATCTGTTGTATGAGGTTAAACTTGTGGGCTACAAATTTATAGATGGAAAAAACAAAGTTTTGGGATGCCTCAGTTTCATTTAAAAACTAAATAAGAAATTAATGTTATTTTTAGATATATGAACATCAAGAATTCTAATTGGAATAAAATTCTTATTTATTGTAATGTCCTTGTTAATGTCATCCAAGTCCTACAAATAATTATACCTCAAATGATAAAGTATCTTAACATAAAGCAGTCATCTACCCTGATACCCTTGGACACAACACACTTCGTTTCTAAAGGACAAATGAAAGTAGCTGATTCCCAAGCTGACATTTCTTCTCAAGATCACTGACATATTAAAGTCCCTCCCAAAGTGCTTTCAGCAAGTGTAGCCCAGCAGATATTTGGCTTGGAGGAATGGTACAGGTCATACAGCAGGATTTTACAGTGCCAATCAGGCAGCAGAGAAACCCATCTCCCCTCAGCACCTATAGACCACTTTAATACAGGCCTTTTCTCTACTCCCCTCTGCAAACTGACACCAAAGTTATATCAAGATGCACCCAGTATAACATTAAGCTACAGTAGTTCAAGAAGAGCAAGTACTAAATATTTTGCAAATTGCCATGTCTGCAATTAAATTTCCAATGTAATTTTCAAACAGTCAACATATAAGGACAACACTATTATTTTGCATGTAGTTGGAAGAGAGGAAAGCCTCAGATTCTCAGCAGTAACACACCAAAAACCAACACAAGCTGTATGGTCACCCCATAAATTGGAAAATTCTCTGATCCAAATACTCTTGAAAATTTGCTTTGACCAAATAGGGGTGTAACTCATCTAGCCTGGACGGTCTTCTCATGCAGCTTCTTTACCTGGACACTTAATAAGGAAAGAAATACCATCACAGAATCAACTGGAGACCTGTAGCTTTATCTCAGCATCATAATTTAATCCACGTATTTTCTTCAGGTAGAAACTTTGCATAAACACATCTCAGAAGAGCAATGAAGCAGAAAGCAGCATCCCAGTTGTTGAATTTGGCTCCAAAAGCACCTGCTGCTCACTTAGATTTGGAATAGAATTGCCTTCAATGGCATCTGTCTGCCTTTCCATCTGTTCTGAACAGTCTCATGACCTATGGGGAGGCAAGGGGTCTATCAGAACTACTCCACTGCTTTGTAAAAAACAGATCATAACCCTTAGACCTGTCAGCTTCTCACTAGACCAATGACCCTGCTGTGCCACATTAGCCTTAGGAGAATTGTGAAATCCACATGAAGGCATCTGAGGTGAACCAATTAAACAAGTCCAAAAATATGTGTCTTGACCTCAACTTGGAAGAGGTAATGCTTGATTATGGCAAGGATTTGACCCTTCCTTCTCCAAAACCCTGATTCCAACTACTAAATAAATATGAACATATTAAATATTAAATATAGTGGGCTACCAGAGTGGGAGGGAGAAGTGGAGAGTATTGCCATTGTATGTTCTCAAGCAACGGATGAAGAAGGACAAAAGAGTCCAAACATCAGGAAACTATTAAAGTGAATTCATTCCTAGTTTCTTCATAATTAATTCAGCATGTCCAATTTTGTATCAGAGAAGGGAAAGGAAAGATTTCAACCACTTCCTTTTATCTCAAGCTGTTTGGAAGAATATGATCTTGTAACACTGAAAAGAAGTGCCTCACTGCATCCCAGCAGGCGAGTGTAATTTTAACTCTTCCACATGCCTAATTTGATATGCAAATCCGTAGTTTCTGTATGACACGCAATTCTTAAATTACACAGCAAATACCCAGGTTTGTTTAGGCATGCTCCATCCCCACTTTCTAGCCCCACCCCTTTTTTTACTTTATACTGTATTAAATAATACCTAGAAAACCGTTTTCACTATGCAATTTCCTAACTGAGTTTTTTTCAGTATGCTTGCTTTGTTGCACAAGTTAACATTTAGTTCAAATTGTAATGGTTACCTCAACACGCATAAGTGCCTGTTCTTGAAACTTTGGGTTCTGGGTTAGACTGAGTTATGCAATTCTTTCAAAAGAAGATTCATTAGGCAGCTATTTATATGCTCAAGTAATTTCATTGTTTTCAAGGTCCTAGGGGAACAAGCGTGTTAAAGCTGTGATTGGCCGCAAGCAAAGACAGCCCTTTTGGGAGCTCTTTCATGGTCTTTCAACCAGTAAAGAGTAGCATGTGTAGGTAAAATAAATAATTATTTGCAGCTTTCCTTAACAGAAGATTTGAGTAGGGTTGGCAGAGATATGTGGCTCTGAAAATCTATCAAACACATGAAATATTTGATCATTGCATTTCCCTGTATATAACACGTGATATACTAAATATATAAGCATACGTGGAAAATTCATGTGAACATTCAGGAAATGCAGAAGTATATCTGAGATTAGTTAGAACTGTGAATGCAAGGGAAGTTTATTTTTCTATTAAGGCTCCACTGTAGGTAGAACAGATTTCTGTCAATACAGTGTGCACTCAAATGTTCTGCTATGAAAAGGATTGGCTGAAAAAAAAAAATTGGGTGTTACTTGCTTGGTTTTTTCATAATACTATTTAGATAAGTGACATGAAGGTTGAGTTTCCAGTATGCTACCCAAGCTACATTACCGTATGTAACCCAAAGTGTTTTATACAATGGCACAACTGCAGAACTGGCAGGAAACAGCAAAAGCACCTCTCTCCACCTCAAATGAAGAGCTGAGGTAAAATCTGATGATGAACAGAGAGAAAAATCTCTTAGGGCTCTATACTCAATCCAGGTGCTGGAAGTCCAACACTGGTCCCATCACCATGTTACCATTTTACCAAATACTTTTGTCTTCTACTGTTTGTTTGCATCAGTATGTGCAAGTCCTTTTTCATCTGGACAGAGGCTTGTGAAAGCAGCATGCTTTTCGTGATTTGTTTACTCAGAATTGATGGTACTGAGAGTTTCCATGTTTCCTGTCTCTGTACCAGCTGTGGAATGATGGCTCCAACTGGCAAAGAAAACCCACACTATCAAGTTCTCAGACCGTTCAGTGCTGGGTAATTGACACATCAGATAATTGCAGCATTGCCAATTAGCAACTATTCTGCTTCAAACTAACAGCATAGTAATGATAGAGTTTCTTTGACCCAAGGGTGGTTCTAATGATCAGCTCAAATAGGCATTTTTTAGCAGAGGAAAAGCCTTTGCTCCTGACAGCAAGGCTAGGACTCTGATCAGCAAAACTAGATTTTGATTTAACCATTGGAATATTTGCTTCTTGGATTTCTAGACTTTGATCAAAATGTCCATGACAATTATGCCTATTGATTTAATCATCATCAGAAACCATATGTGTGTTATTACTAACAAATACTGCTAAATCTTACTCTTAGTTTACCTTTGTGGAAACTAGATCAAAATCACAGTTAACATACACAACACAGTTGTCAACACTGATATTTCAAAGCAATTGAGGGATACATACTGAAAATGACAAATATAAAATTTGGCTTCTGCCATATCAAAATTTACCTGTAAAATTTCATTGACATAGCTTAATCAATATGCTTTTACATTTTCCCAACGATTAAGACTTGGGGAGTTAAAATGTTTGTAACAGCAGAAATAGGGTATTTCTTCAAGAAAAATAAAAGAAACACTGCTGGTTTGAATTACACACTGCACAAACTTGC
This sequence comes from Petroica traversi, assembly GCA_025920805.1. Classification (NCBI taxonomy): domain Eukaryota; kingdom Metazoa; phylum Chordata; class Aves; order Passeriformes; family Petroicidae; genus Petroica; species Petroica traversi. Next base: position 10,929,253 of record JAHLSL010000047.1, read on the forward strand.
CTGTTTTGTTTAATGCTCTGCTCCTGGAAAACTGAGTTCTATTCTGAGCCTCACCCTACTAGGAAGATATTGACAGCAGGGCCGTTTACTCAGTAGTAGTAAATGTATAAAGGTGAAAGAAAGGGAAAAGGAGCAAACATCTGTATAAACTTTCCTGTGAAATTACTGTCCACATAAGGTGACAGAATATACTAACTGCAAGAGAGCACGGTATATGACACCCTCAGAGCAACAACCAGATGTACAGAGAGCCTAATCAGTCGTACCTACTTCTAATTTCATTTTACTTTGGGAAGCCAGGTATCACCTCCAGCAATTCATTGTCTCCTTTTCCCCAGCCCGATACACTGACAGGGAGTAGGAAGGCTGCGATGCACATGCTGCCCTAGAGAAAATGTGCTGAGAAACCAACTTCAGAAGCCTGACTATAATAACTTCATTATTAGGGACCTCAGTACAAAGCCACCTTCTACCCTGGTCACTGTAAGAGCAGCGGTGGCACACGTGTGATAAAAGGTTTCAGATCAGCAGCAGCTGATGAGATTTCACTGCCATGAAAAACATGTCTGTTTCTATGCATGCAGAGGTGGGAAAACCATACAGTAGACTCCCCAGTCAGAGGATGAAGTTGCCCTAAGCCATGGCACAGATGAGTCTCCTAAGAAAATTCCAGTTAAATAAAACACATACTGGCCTTCTCTTTTAAGCTACATAAACAAGTTTAAGTTTTCTTTATTTTTCAGCCATGTGTTCTCAGATATAATTTTATCTATCATAAATCTTTAGTCTGAAATATCCAATACAACTAGAAATTCCATATTGTTCCGCAAAACAAATAGAACTTTCTGTTTAAAAAGTAATGCTGTAAAGAAGAGCCTACTTTCTGACCATTATCCATTTTTTCCCTTAACAGACCTGTATCAAGCAAGACTTCTTATCATACTGCTAATACACAAATTAAACTAATTAATAAATTAAATAGAGACAAAGCTGTAAAAAGCATTAGTTTGGTTTCTGTATCCCCTAGATGCTCTTTCTATATTGCATGTACTAATTAAAGATGTAGTGACTGTTGATTTAAATCAATACCTCAGAAGTCTTCAGTGTCACACATCAGCAGTGTCATACATGAGCAACATGGACTACTCACAGCAATGAACAGACCAGCCATGTTAAAGTTCATTTCCTGAACACATCACATAGCTGCCTATGTATTCTGTTGATACTCAGATTTACATGAGCACAAAAGGGAGGAAGAACAAAGAAAAAAGGTTGACGAATCCAAAGTTTCCCTTTTATGAGCTATTTTGGCATAAGTGTTCAAGTGGGTCCTCAATCTCTACACAGTATACATAGAGCTGAGAAAGGTGAGAGCACTTCTGAGAATTTCCCAACACTCTGTAACTTGCTGCAGAGTCAGGACTAGAATGCCACAACATCCAGTACACCAAATCAGTCCTTATAATTTCTTTTTCATTTTCTGATAGAACTTTTGAGTATGCATTATCATAATATGTTTATTAAAACTGCATTTATAGCAGTACACCATAAGAGTGCTAGGGCATTTTTAATGCCATTTCCCAGTTGTGCTGACTTTCAGTTGACAATGTCAGAGGGTTCACATTTCAAAATACAGCTCTGACCCTCCCACTCCCACAAACTGCTTGGGAGCCAGTCAGTGCATCAAGCTGTTGTTTGCTGTTACCCTTTTCTCTTCATTTGATGAAGCATGCTTACAAGCAAACCCTCACAGAGTTCTTCTATGAAGGGGATCCACCTACCAATGTTATGCTGATTTCATCTTTTCCTGAGCTCTGCAAAGCCCTTTCAGCTGTATAAAACAAACTTGGGGGGGAGATGAGGGGAAGAAAAGCATTAAATTGTGTCTCTGCATTTTGCTTTGAGGAAACTCAGCCTCATGTTGTTTATAATGAATCTAGTTTTAAGCAGGGCATGTTGGAGGAGGGGGCCATGTTTTGTTTTTGCTGACTCTGCAAACTGATACTTTGAGGGAATTGTTTAGGGAAAGCAGAGAGTCCTTTATTATGTACGTCATTGCCAAGTGATTTGGCAGATCATTCTGTGAGATGCACTCTCTGATAGGCTGACAGAGAGCTGGACTGGCCAGTTACCAGCAGAAAAGCTCAACTTAAACACTTCTAAAATCTTATGATGGCCAATTTGTGGTTTTGGCTCAAGAAAGAAAAGAGGCTGAAAAATAGAGACAGCTGGGTGTCAGCGAAGAATGGAATATTGAGGTAATTTTTGTTACCGTGCCACACAAAATTCACTGGCTTTGTACATTCTTTGTGTCCAGCTAAGACAAACACTGACTAGATACACCTGCAAAGGTGATGTCAGTTGTGTCACTGCCTGTCCAAAGTAAAATCTTTACAAAGGATCCATTCCCTAATACATAGATCTTGACATTGATACTTCAAGTAATGGGAAGTTTCTGGTCCTTGTAGAAAAATCTGTTTGGTTTTGGTCCTCCCCAAAGGCCTACCTGTCCAGGATGCAGAAAATCCGTGAAACATCCGAATGAAGAAACACCAAGACTCTGCAGCCAAGGATAGAAACCAGGCCAAAGACTTACCAGGGCCTACAGGCAGTGGGACAATGTATGTTAATATGGTAACAACAAAGGATTGTGCCTTTATGAATAGGAGCATAACTTTGCCAGATTAACTCCGGACATAAATAAATCCCTATCTATAAAAAAGAGTAAGAAGAGAATGCTCAGTACAGGAATTGCAGGACCTAAACACCAACCAAAGCCTATTATTAACCATCATTCAAATGGAGCTGGGGTGGGGATGGAATAGGTGGCTAATGGTTTAAATAAGGTAAATCCCATAGTCTATAAAGTAAGGGGTTTTAGTTTTAATACCAAATGACAAAATGTGTCTTCTTGCTCTTTTTTGGCACTTAGTTAAGGAAGAAACTCTGATGAAAATAGTTCTTGCCCTCCAGCTAATGAACACTGAGATACCTCAGTTGCAGAGTGACCGGGTGCTCGAGCACCCTGTGGGCAGGGCTGGCTGCTTCTGTGCCAAGGAGCAGGCTGTTTCTTGGAAATGTTTATGCAATTCAGCTGTGCTCCTGCTGGAGCCAGACACTTTAAATTAAAAAAAAAACAAAAAACCAAAACCCAACAACAACAACAAAAACCCCCAACAACAAACAAACCAAAACACCCAGCCTCAGATCTCTCAGGCCATTAGTGTATCTCACTCAGGTTTCGCCTTCTACCAAATACTGTCAAATATCTGTTTTGTTTGGTTCTGCAGGGTGGAGGGAGTTGGAGGGCTGCCTTCACTGCTGTCAGTGGTTCCTAATGATGTTTCTCACTAGAGAAAATGAGCTTGCTTGTTTGTGAATTAAAATTCCCTGTGGGGCACAGTTTGGGAAACTGAAGATATGGGAAGGAAAATAATATCTGTTAGGGCAGTGCATAAACATCCATGGAGCAGAATAGCAAAACACCTACAGAGAATGTTGAAACTTTGCCAGCAAACTAATTAGTGTCACTGACTGAGGAGGGAGCTGTGACAGTCAAAAAGTTAAAATAAAAACAAATCAGAAGTTTAGTCTAGCAATTATAACAGGAAATTACCAACAGAGTCAGGGCTCCTACATTCTTTTCCTGGTTCTGCTTCCGATTACCGAGGAAGTTGGAGAAGCCTGATTTTAAAAGTAGCTTCTAATTTGGAAAGCCTCCATTTCTAAAGCCTAGCTGTACACACAGAGGACTGCACAGACCAATATCTTCAGTGGCCCCTGTGCATTTGTGAGGGCAGAGCATTTCAGGGCATTGGTATCTCTGAAGTCACCTGTGTGACCTGGAGAAACCCACAGTCACTGGCCTGCCCAAGTGGCCATCTCTGAAAGTTTCCTGTCTGGGAATTGTGGCTGGCACAACATATTGCTGTGGGAGTCTGATGTTTAAATGCTCTTTATGCCTGACATAACATATTGCTGTGGGAGTGTTATGTTTAAATATTCTTTGTAAATATTTACAAGACTTCCAAGACACACTCTGTCTCCAAAGTCGGTGCTATTGCGTTTGGAAATAATGAATCCTGTGACCTGCATGTTTTCTGAAAGGACCACTGCTTGATAGGGGCATTGAGCTGCATTTTCAAGTCTGGCTGCAGGAGGAGTTTAAGTAGAGGATGACTGAATTAGAGAATCTAAAATAATTTGTCTTCCGTTCAAAAACACCCCCCCAGTCGAAACTGCAAATAAAACAGTCTGTGATGCCTCAGGAGGAGCGTGAAGGTCTCTGGACACAGGGCTTCCATTCAGTTCCATGAGAATTTCTAAATAAAGAGAGCATATGGCTCCTTCTTACACTGAGTTGTGCTACAAACTCCTCAGAGACAGAATCAAATTAAGTATCCAGAATAAGGATGTGTCCATAAATTGACATTTTCCTGCACTACATTCGGTTGCAATCTCTCATCAAGGGACACCATGGGTCAGAGAGCTACACTCTGGGTGCCTGCCAGCACTCACTTAGTTATGGAAATATGAATGTTTCTCACTATACCAATGCACTTTTTTTCTTCTGTGCAATACTGCTGTAAATATGTGTGTCCTGGTCAGCTTCATCTTTGTTATCAGCCAGAATATTTACAGTAGATTGTCAGAAGCAAATTATTATAGATGTTTGCCTATTTGTAATGGAGGTTGCTACTCATGTGATCTTCTAAAGAATAGTGCTATGCTGAGGAATAAGCATAAAAAAAGCCAACAGAGAATGTTGTTTACTGACACTACAGAAAGGAAAAAGAGGCTGGAGTAGGTTTGGTGTCCCCTGCTCTTCCACCCACAGCGTGCGGGGGAGAGCGCACTCGATGTTCCTTTCCCTCTCGCTCCCACATGCGGCCCAGGAGGTAACACAGTGTTCACCATCTCCATCAGCCACGGAGCCTGGGCCTCAGAGCTCCTGCCAAGCTCCGGGCTTCTGCCAACCACCTGCTTTTGCAACCCCTGTTTCCACATAGAAAGCAATTTGGACCTACACACTGAGAAATCGCACAAGCTCCCAAAACAAAAACAAATGCCTTCCCATCATGATGGCTCGTCCCACTTTTGTAAACTTGATCTGGAAGCCTTAAAAAAGAAAAGCTTCTTAGGCCTGACATGTAAGTAAGTGACAAGGAGCCCTTGGATAGGTGAACATGGTATACAGTCAAAATATCTCCCTCTAGGCAGCAACAAACTGAACACAGGGAATACATGGACAGTGTTTCAACACCTGCTAGGGACTCTGGGAAAACGGCTTCATCTTTCCAGCTATCCTAGCACAGCTGGATGCAATACCCTCATCTTCACATACCTCACCATATTTTGTTAAGTACAACACAGTTTTAGTGAGTGAATGTATGTACAAAAATTAAAATTTGCATACAGTCATTGTCAATTCTACTGGCTTCCCTAGATAAAAAGTCTTCCTGTAAGGGACATTTAACATTCAGACATCACAACACACCATTTGAGAATCCTTTTCTGTTTCCTTCAAATGGCAGAAATCAGTGAAACCATTTGCCAAGAGCATGAAAACAGATTAAGTTAATAAAATTTTTATTTCCACTTGTCAGAATGTCTTTCCTTCATACTCAAATCCCAGTCTGTGCACTCCCATATGTTGATATATATCTAAAATCAATGAATATTGAATACTAATGGATTGCTGATATTTAATTGTTTCTAGGCTGTAAAAAGCAGAATTATTAAAAATCTTACTTATAGGTTTTAGTGGAAAATACACTAAACTTCCTAAATATATATATATATATATATAAAACTAGCAATATATACTCATTAGAGATGATTTTATCATAGCAGAACAAATACTAAAACTATTTATTCAATAAGTAAAGAGGTACCTTTCTAAATACTCAGTCACTAACAAGTATTGTAAGTTTTCTTGAACTTTTGAATTCTTCTTACAGAAACAACCCTCAGAGCTGTTAAACTCTAGCTTCAACATATGAACCCTGCATTAGGGGATATGACCATCATGCTTGCCTCCAGTATCTTCTGCCCAAAGTTTCCTAATTAAAAAAACCTGAAATTTTCTACTCACACATATACTTTTTCATTCATTCATTGCTACTTCATTTTGTTTTGTAGGCTCGTCCAAAAGGAGAAGGCCTGACACCATACCAGGGCAAGAAACGCTGCTTTGGTGAATATAAGTGCCCCAAATGCAAGAGAAAATGGATGAGTGGAAACTCCTGGGCTAACATGGGACAAGAATGTATCAAGTGCCACATTAATGTTTATCCTCACAAACAGGTAGGAGAAGCGCAGACCTGATGACAACAGGCTTGGAACTAGGAATGCTCTTGACTTAAACAGAACTTGACATGAGCTACAACACACCTCAGAGAATGGTTTCCCAGATGAGCTGTCTCAGTCCTGGAAATCGGGACAGGTGTCATCATAGTTGCAAAATCTGAATGTTCTTTCTTTCAGTAAAAAAACCTCAAACCCAAAATCTTCATCTGCTTTTCTTGTAGAAACAGACTGTAGGGCTTTTTAAATCTGGGATAGAAAAAAAAAGGTTCAGCAATAGCAATGGGCCTTCCAGTTCTTCTGATTCTCTTCATATTTACACCAATCTATTGTTTCATTCCACTGGTGTCAGCAGAGTGATTTCCCATGTGTACAGCTTTTTTCTCTTGATGGATTTGCTCAAGGGGCTATCTCTACTTACAAAGGGCAGTAATAAAGGAGAGCAACACTCAGATGACTCCTGCCTACAAAATTCCTTGGTTAATGACACTAACTTGAGAAAATCTCAAAACTTCCAGGGTCTGTTGTTCCTTACCTCTGTTTAGATAGCTTGTCTAAAAAATCCAAAATCTAGGCTGAGTCACTTACTACATGCATGGAAGTACAGTCTTGAGGGTGAGAGAAATCACAAGACCATTTATATCCAGACCATTTATAGCACAAGTTTATAAATATTTACGTTGTTCTTCCAAATTCTTCCCATCCTTTCTGTTGATGTTCAAAGGGTCAAGAAATCATTCAAGAGGCATCCCATCCACACTGTACAGGAGGCATTATAGACTTAGACATGTACGTTTTTGCAGTAAACTTTTGCAAGTAGCCTACTGTGCAGAGTTGCCCCTCATGGCAGGGCTGGAGGAGTCCAATCTGCACAGCAGTGCTAAAGCCAGATGCACACTGTGGGAGAGTTGCAATCTACAGTGCTTCTGTAAGCTGTGCTTGCCACTGAGCCACTTTCTGGGGAATCATCACAGCATATATAGTGCAGCTTTCCACAGTCAACCCCATCACTGTTTCCATGCTATTCCCTAAGGACACCTTAACTCATGGATGTAGAAGTGCACGAGTTCATGCGTTCATGTCCCAGCAACAGGTATTGAAGGTATTTGAGATTTTCAAGGCAAGAGTGCATTTTAGCTAGGCTTCCCAATATAAATAACTTCCAACCAGTCACTACTGCTTTTCCCCAAAATGTGAATTTTGAACCTTGAGCTGAAAGATTCCTGTTGCCACTGCCTTACCTCCACCTGCTTCTATTTCTCAATGTTACCATTGTCATCCTTTCTAGTCCTTTTCCTTCTTCCAGAGGTGCCCTGAGCTGTTTCTGATCAAGCAGGACAGCAACAGGCAGGCAGTGAAGGGAACAGCATCAGTTCCTGCACAGAGCCAGCAGCAGAGGAGAGCTAACAGGCTGCAGGAGGTTTGTGGTGCTTCTTGACACAGCTTCCTGTCTGCCATCCCATAATGGTTTTTGTACAAGCATCCAGTGCCACACCAGATTTTCTAAACATTTATCAACATTTATCAGTGGGGAGCTATTCTGAACCATTTTGGAAAACGTTCTACACCCAGTCACCACTTGTACTGCATTTTGTAAAAGCACAGTGAAGGATTTAATTAAGAACCCAATATTTGAGGTTTGAGAGTTATAGCACAAAAAAGTCTTCTGCACATAATATGGTTTTAGTATTATTTTTTTCAAAAGCACTGCTGCACCACCTTAACATTTTCTAGATATATTTCCTATTTATTCTTTAGATTTTGATTATTTTGTTGGTACCTGCTATACCAGAGGACTCATTCATGTTTGATTTCCTGTGTACTTCTAGAAGCTTTTAAGCCCTCATTTCCATCTCAGTGGATGTCCATAATTAATTATGTGCTCCTTCTGCATTTATTATATGGGATCAATGTATTTGCATTCTCCTCTGAATCTTCCATTGGACAGTTTTTCCAACTTAAATAATACACCTAAAAATATATCTCACCTCCCTTACACACCATGGTTCTCTTGTGTCATTTTAACTCGACTTGATAAAAACAATGTGTTGCAGTGCAAGAATAGACACTACAAAAAGTAAAGTCATCACAATATATGATGTGATTGATTATAGTACAAGTAATCAATAAATGGAATTTTTTCTTCAGTTTAACAAAACCAGATGAACTGGACAAGTCTGACCTCCTTTCAAAATCAGACAGTATTTACTTCTAGTGAAGTAAATGCTTTGTACTTTCAAGCAATCTTGTCACTATTTCTCTTCAGCAATGGGCTGGAATTCATCATCTCCTGTTCTTACTCCTTGCCCTACCATTTGGCAAGCGTGTAATTGTAACCTATCAGGAAAAAAAAGATATCTTGAAACATTATTTTAAAAAATAACAGTCATTTTATCAGCAGATGAAAATCACTGCTGGTCCTTCAACATGAAGTAACCTTTTGTCAAGTTATGAGAGCTTTCAAAACTATAAAAACTGTAAACATCTCAGCCCATATCTAAAACAGTCAGGGACCATATTTCCCTGGTGAGGCCATATTATAGAAAACTTCCATTTACCATTGTATATCCATCATGAAAACTCACACCAGGTCAAATCAACCCCCTCTGTTCCACTCCTGATCCTAAACAGTGGCAGACACTTACAGAAAGGTGTGTGTATAGACAAAACACAGCAATCACCTCTGAGGATACTTTTCCAGCCTCTTGTATGGCCTAGTGAATATCTCTGCATTCTGTCACCAGATCAAACTTTGCAGAGTCTATTAAACAGAAATATTTAATATTTCTGAAATCCAACCACATGGGCCACGGAGCCTTGCTGTGTCACCCTTACTGTTGGAGAGTAGGAAGCTTGTGCCCCATTTAGGATAAAAATTTGAAAACCTTATTTCAGGATTGCTCAATATTCATTGCAGTGAATTATGAGTTTCTTCTCAATTGCCAGGCTCGCTCTTTTCTCCCATCCTCATCTCTATAGCTGTATATCATCTTTCCCAGTCGTTTTCCCAAAATCATGGACTTCCCAGTACTGTAAGGTTTGTCCGTGTCTCTCAAGGGATGGTGTGGTGCTGAAGTACTCCCATGTAACCGGCTCAGGCAATAATGTCAGGGTGCTGAAGATAATCATCTCCACTCTTGATAGCTCTGGGGTAGCCATTCATATGTTGTCTCTGTGAATGGCTCGTGCAGCTATGCTCAAATCTTGATTTCCTATGCTTACCTTTTGTTAGTGAGTCCCTGGAGAGGAGAGCAGCCACACTTCCCTGCCACCTGCTCATTGTTCCTGGAGGCTCATTTCACTACAGGAAGCTATCCTGGGACAGTTCCCCACAAAGAATGTCTCAAGTCCGCCCTATGCTCTTAGTCCATATGGCCTATCTATGAGAATGAGCTTTTAATCTCTCTGAGGCAGGAAAAGTCTTCTCAGCGCTTTTACAGCTGTGCATATATACCTACAGTGCTCTATAAATACTGCTCTAAATCTCTGAATTTAAAAGAGATGGTGGAGCATGTATTACAAGAAGTATAAAAGGTCCTGACAGGAGGGCTGCTGCCATTCATTCCCCAACTCATCCACCAAGTAGGGAATCAGGTGGTTGTTGCACCTGAGCTGCAAAATTGCTCCTCAAGCAAGCTTTGCTAAATTATTCCACTGTGTTTCTCCTTCTACTTGTTCATCACTCCCTTGAATGACAAACCTTCCCATGGGAGTGCTTACAGGAGTGCACAGAATATGGTGCAAGAGCCATAGGCCCATTGAGCTTAAGCCTTACTGAAGGCTAAAGGAGTACCCTGGACAAATCTGGTTTGTGGCAATTTCAAAAGTAGTTTCCCAGGTACTTACTTTAGCTACGCTAAACATAAACAGGAATCTCAGACAAGACTTAAACCTCTGTTATTAATCCAAGGAATTTGGATTTTGTGGTTGTTTATGCTCCTTACCCTGCTTCAGCAACGGAGCCAGTCCTTATAATCATTCACCAGCATTCTTGGCAGTGAAACAGCACAGATGCCAATCTCTGAATTCTCATTTTCTTCCCCTGCCTACTATAGCAGCAACATCTGCACCCGTGGTTACTTCCTGGCTGGCCTCTTATCAAGGCTTCTTCTCCGACTTTGTGGCTAAGGCCAGTGCTGTTTGTGATGACAGCTGTTGCACTGGTGCAGAACCAGCCATCTGGTGACTGACTTGTCCTCTTGGACACTATTTTCTTCCAGCTGTCAGGAATTTACTGCTGGACTGGAAATAATTTGGTATGTAAATACATACTTCATGATCCTCAAGTTATTACTTTCATTGGCAATTCAGTGGTCTCATCATAATTCCCATATCTGAGTGCAACCACAGCCACCTCGCTTCCCTCAGTATGGTGAGGGGTGGGTATGATCACTCAAGTCCAATAAATTTTTCAATGGTTTCAAGCCTACAAGTATGATCTTTTGACTCTTTAGATTGAACAGACCCTCCCCAACATGCCCAAACTTGTCTACCCCAGCTGTGGGAATAAATGTCACCCCAGACCGCTGCTTTTCTGAGCTCTACAAGGATATTTTCACCATTTACCTTGTGCTGTTGTTCATTCCTAGCTGGCCTGTCCCAGAGGCATGCTGCTGACAGAGACTGCTTGCTCTGTCTGAGCATCATGCCTCTGATCTGCAGCCTTCTTATCACTGCCCCTTGGATTCACGGCGACAGCCAGGGCCTTGGTAATGTCCCTCTTTCCCCAGGCAGATAGAAAAGCAGGGGGTCTGCTGCTCAAGAATGTACATTACATTTTATCTTTTCTTCCCCAGTGCCTAATTTTTTTTTTAATGGACTAAAAATTTACAAATTCAGGACAGCATATGTTACTTGAGGGAAGCATGGCTCCTTAAGGCTGTTAACCTAACAATTATCCTGCCAGCAATAGCTGCAGAATCTTTCTATTCACATTCCTAATCTGACATTTAATCATCTCATTTGCTGCATTAAGACTTGATGTAAATGAGTCCAGAAAATTATTTTTAAGTGTTTTCTCTCATTTGAATTCTGATGTGATCCTCTATCCATCAGTGGTGCAATTAAATTGTTCCATTCTACAGCAGAAAAAACATCAGTCTTCTAAATACAAACAGAAGCAGGCACATTATTCCATTCTACATCTCAGTGGAAGCAATTTCCCTCAAGATGTCCTAGTGATCCTTCCTATAACACCTAACACTTCATAAGGGTGAGCTTTCTGTTTGCAGGGTTTGGGCTTTCAGCTGACTGTTGGGGAATGCAGAGGTCATTCAGTACATATAGATTGGGACAGCAATAATTCACAATCAAAAGTTAAATCGCAGGTCAGGAATTGATATATAAATTTAAATTTCTTTCAGCTTCATTCCCCTGAGGCCATATCTTTATTCACCACCACCAAATGCTTTCCTGGTGGAGCTGCACAATATTATTTCCACCCCGCAACTACCAGGAGAAAATTAAAGAAAGATGCACAAAAGTGAAGTCCGGAAGTGTACAACTGAGAATGCTTGCATTAAAAGAAAAAAAAAAAAAAAGACAACAAAATTTAACTATTAAACTCTCCATTTAATGGAAAAAAAAGATACCTTTCCCCAAGGAATGTAGCAGGATTTGCTGTTGTTCTATGAGCCCCATTTCACCACTTTGTAAAGAAAGGAATTAACTTTTCAGCCAAATAGCCTGTCCCCTTCTCCACGTGCTGTCCAAGTGCATGGCTGAGTCCTCAGCAGCAGTGCAGAGCTCTTGCAGCCTCCTCAGGTGTCTCCTGCAGAATTCAGTCCCCAGAGCTAACACAGCATGCAGCAGCCAGACCCTGCTGCACCCCTCTTGTGCCAGTGTCCTCTCCTTCCCCTCTGCTTCCACCACACCAGAGCTGGGGAGATTTGCCCAGCCTGTGCCCAGGAGTCCAGCCCTGATGGACACACAGCTCTTTGACTAACATCCTACACTTTTAGCACAGGGTAAGAAAGGTTCCAAGAGTATAAGGTTATTACTTTAGGTTCTCCTCAGTTAGTAACAGACAGATAGCAGCAGGACAAGAACACTTGCTACCCAGGGTGATTGAAGGAGGTTTTTTTGCCTTTACGGGAAACCCATGAAGAGAAAATGGCAAATGGAGATAAGCTGGGATTTCATTTTATGCAAAAGTTGGGTTGAAGTGGTTTTGAGACACAAACCACACAAGCACACTACCAATTTCAAAGCCTCAGCCCTTCACCACCTCACCAGAAATGCAGTCTGGGCTCTGCACGGCCCAGTTCCTTCCAGCTGGCCCTTGGCAACCTGCTTTCCTGCATTTGTAACCCCTCTCTCCCCAGCCTGTGTCGTAACATACTGGTAACAATAACAGTTCTGAAATCAAAATGCTTTGCAGGCCAAAAAGCTGAGCTCAATCAACGCAGGGGAAAAGCAAACCACGGAGAGCTATTGTTTCTGAAAACCATCCAAAAACTCTTGGCGCTTCAAGGCATTCCCAATGTCCTTTGCACTATTTCCAGGAAAAATGATTCCCAAGGCCTTGCATATTAAAAAAAAAAAATCTGGCTTATATCAATAAACATGATAACTGCTGTATTTTTCTCTTTAATCAGAGCACAGCTAGCATGTAGAAGCAATCAGAGCTGAGTCAAATAGCCTGTTTTAAGTGTAGCATTTCAAAACTCTCATTCGCTGTTGAAGAGTGTAAATTAACCCCTGGTACTCCAGAACCTGGGCTTCATCTTTGTATATTTACGTAATGCAAATTCCTGAAGAATATTTGAGGGCAGTTGTTAGTAGAATAAGTGGTAGATGAGGCAGAAAGGCAGTTTTTCTGACCAAACTCACTTAGTCAACTTGCCTGCCTTGTGGAAGAAGCAATATCTGTACCAGTGCTTGGACTACAAGTCTAGAAACAGAATTGCTGGCTCTGATCTCAAATCTCAACACAGGGACATCGAACAAGTCACTTAAAGCTTAGTAGGGCTGCAGGGCATTTGGAGATGAGGAGTCCATCTACCTTCCTCATCTGACACTGGAAATCCAATTTGCTGTTGAAATGCAAAGGAAATTAGACTCAAAGACATACATGGTGCAGGACAATACAATTCATACACTGAGCCAGAAACAAACCACTGACAATTGCTACTGGATCATTCCTATATATTGTTTTGACTAGCTGTGCAACATAATAAAAGTATTGCATTTATAATCCAATACAATCAAGTAAGAATTTACAGACACCCCTTGTTCAGGATGATAGAATATATTTTGTGTCATTTTAGCTATTCAGAGAGCTGAGAAACCCTTCTACGTCCTGGTTTATGAACAGTTCTTGCAGTATTACATAGCCCAAAAAAAAAAAAAAGCTTTAACTATCTCTGTTACTATCCATGAAGTCTCAGGTAGGTGGCTTGATGAAGAACTTTTAAATGAAATCTTAGATGACCAGGTATACTTTAAAACCTTATAGATCAAGAAAGGTGTTAAGAGAGATAAATGTCCAAGATGGTGTAATTTATATTTTCCTACCCACTGCTCCAAGAATCATATTTTGAAGATATAAGCAAGGGTCTAATATTCCTGTAAAAACAGTGAGAAACTTACGGCTAGTTTTCAGATTTTATACCACATGCTGCTTCCTTCATGGCACTGTGCAATGAAAGTGTCTTTCAGATACACTTACTGAAAACAGATCAATTATGGGTTAGGGAATTTGGGAATTTTTTCCAAGCACTTGGTGCACTTTATTAAATTCTACCTCACATCTCTATCACTTCCCTACCTATCAGACTTTCCAAACATTTAACTTCGTCGCAATATTTAACATGGGTATTTTATTTTCAGAATGATAGTGAAGCCTTTTTCATGTCATGGAGAATGAAAGCACCAATACCTACTAATAACAAATCAGCTTCATTTCCTCCAACTCTGGGATTTCACGAATATTATTAAAAATACATAATTTATTACGCAGATTAAGGGCAAAGGATTGTGTCATAAGGTTGGATTTTGTTTTGGTTTTGTTGAAGTTTGGATTTTTTTATTATTAGCTTTGCAGCTGCTTTTCTTCAAAGAGGCTGAGATCTTCAGCGTCAAAAACATGGGATTGTGTATTGGGAAAACACCATTTAGCTGTGTACTACACAGCTGTGCATAGTTAAGACAGTTTTCTTCATGTAGCAGCTAATTCTAACATTGGTAATCCCTGCTGGCATTGCTGGGTAATGGATTTCCATGCTTGAGGTGTTAATGCCTTTGGGACACCTAGGGTACCGGAGCTAAGCAAACAAACTCTTTTGTTATTGCTTTTATAAATTAAGTCCTCAATTTAGTATTTTTGTAATTTATCTACAACAAAGTTAACATTGCCTGTATGAAGAATGACATTAAATTGTGAGGCCACTCTGAACCAGTGTAAAGCTGAAGGGCTGAAAAACCACTCCCTACCGTCAGGATAGAAACATAGTACCTTTTTAATTACCCCTAGAAAGTTCAGTTAGAGCGTAAAACTAGACTTCACATGCTTAATAAAGAGTAACAAGGACAAAACCTTGGATCTAAACTGATTTCCTTCCCTCCACCGCAGAGACCCCTGGAAAAGCCGGATGGCCTGGATGTTTCAGATCAGAGCAAAGAACATCCTCAGCATCTGTGTGAGAAGTGCAAAGTTTTGGGCTACTACTGCCGCCGTGTGCAATAAACCTTCCAAGTGGCCTCTTCCCATCCCCGTCATCCTTAAAGATTCTCTGGCAGCATGCGATCAACAGCAGCACAACAGATCAAGAGAAAAGCTAAAATAATTGCCAATATTGCCTATCTAATAATATGCCTTACCATTAATAGAATGTAACATTTCTCCTGTGCATGTGCATGCATGCAATAGGTATTTACAGGACTATGATTTGTATACATATATATGCAAACTTATATATGTACACACACAAAGTGTTACTGGTAATGTTCACAACAGAACTACAGTTACAGGTTCTGCTGATTGTTTACACAGACCCTATATCACAGCCAGGTGAAATGAAGTACTATTCAAAAGACAAGGAATAATATTCACAAGGAATATTTGTTGTATGTATGGCTTTTGCAGAGGTTCAGTAACTGTGGGGCCACTCATTGCAAGCACTCACCCACAACACAAACACTGTTCTTATTATATGACAAGACAAAGGAAGATGAAACAAGCCACAGCATAAAAGGAGAATTACTGCTTTCCCAGTTTTAGAAAGTCTTAAGAGTTTTGTGCTGCTGATTCTTGGACTTTTTCTATTTGTTACCATCTCTCGAGCAGGGCTTAGGCAAAATAATTTTTGCAGGACATGGCAAAAAAAGTGAATAATTGTTTGAGGGTGGGGGTTGGCTAGAAAGGGAATGCCATAAGATTCCAAGAGGTTTTTGAAGGAGACAAAATTGGCTTGCTTATGCAACTACCAGATCCTTCTCTTGTCATATAATCCCACTGACATGGCCCTTTTATGTGCATGGCGTGTTCATTAGGCCACAAGCACACTAAATTTACTATGAATAAGGGGATAAGAATACTTAGAACTGACTCCAAAACCCTTAACTGAAAGATTAGCCAAACTTGCTATTTATAGTAGTTTTAAAGCCACTTTCTGGAAATATTTTTATGTCCTGTTTTCTACTATAGAAATTTGTTATAATATGAAACTTGTTAGCCATAGGGGTGTTTTGAGGCATGGAGAACTCCCTATATAACCCTCTTTCTTTATGTCTTCCTGAAGCGCCTGCATACCTGGGGAGAAATGTAGGAATTATATTTCATTGTCCCATTTCAGGTAGAACTTTGCACAGGGACACCCTGCTGCAAAGAACATCTCATCAGGGATTGGCAAATATAAACTGAAAGTACCTCGAGACAGTATCCTTTTTGTATGTCGACGTGAGAGTACATTGGCAAAAGGACACAACAAGCATTGCATTTTGTAGCATTCACTAAAAAAAATTTAGAGGGATAATGTTTGAGGTTGGGGGCTTTTTACATCAACAGTTTATATTTTTATGAAGTTTCCTTTAGGGAGATTGATTTATGTGAATGATACTTAGGGAAAATACCTTAAATCCTAAATAACTTGATGTGAACTAAATTTGTTCTGAGGACTAATTCCATAATGCAAAGACAGAGGGGGGTTTTTGCCAAGTGGTAGCAGGATGTTACCAGAATGTCAAGACAAGCTCTTATAAAGCAAGCAGAAAACTTATCATGAGCATCCATCTAGGGACTGTGAAGCTCCTGACAAATTTACTCCAGGGTGGAACTCTTGCCATTTCCCTGCTTTGCTACAAGCAGGGCAAAATTGCATCTGCTGTTCAGTGGGAGTGGCACGTGCGTGTCTTGAAAACTCCATTATTTATGGGCAGCCCAAGTGACCCAGCCTGCTGATCCCTGCAATGGATAAGCTTCCTGACTCCTGGCTTCTGACCACAGCTCTTCCATAGCTCCCTGATTTTGGGCAAGTCACAAGATCCTTCTGGACCTCAGTTTCCCCAGCTGCAAAATGGGGGTAATAATACTTTAGTATACCTACCTCACAGGAGAGTTGTGAGGTTTACTTAATATCTCTTTAGTGTTTTGGCATCATTGGATGAAAAGTGCTATGTAATGCTAAAATAGAATTAACTAAGTTAATCACTTGGAAACTACTTTTGCCCAGCTGGCAACTCCAACTAAAATAGCTGAAAATAATATTATTGAAAGTAACACTAATAAACAGTTCAGTTGCCTCAGTGAAGATATGCAGTTTTAGCATTTTCAAATGCAAACACATTCTTTTGCACAGATTCACAAATTAACTTAGAGACAAATTCTCTCAACAAAGATACTAATCTGTCTATACAAATAAGAAAATACACAAGCAAATCTAGGGGTGGATTTTCTAAGCTTGACCTCTAGGATTAATCTCAATAGTTTGTTTCAAGCATGAGTAATTTTGAAAGAGCAGCATTCTAAACCAGATCTATTTTTTCCTCTTGAGCACTTAACAGTACATGAACAAAAAAAGTCACCTAGATGAGGCACATCTAGCTGAAGAACATGTAGAGAAACACCCTTAGATGAAGATAAGGGAAAACATTATTTTATTTTCTCCCTGAAACTAAGATGTTGCTGTCAAACGTTTTGTTCTGTATTGAAATAATCTCTGTGTTTTGATAACCACTAAATCAGTAAAATAGCACAACTGTTGATATAGTTGTTTCACTATATCACACACCACCAGGTTCTGACAAAAAGCTGACTAAAAGATACTATTATGAGCATTGGTATTTTCATGACAGTGCCCTATTAAGAATTGTTTATCCAGATTCAACACTGCAAGGCAATGCCTTTAGCTTATGGATTTTTGTACTAAAAATACACATGATCTACTTTAACACAATTAATATCTATAGGTGTAGCATGATAATTCTTAAGAGCATACTTACGAGAATTCAGTATTTATATTATTGATGTGTTCCTAGGCAGAAGACATATAAAGTATTTAAGTAATTCTTAGCATATTTGTAACAAAGAGGAGATCAGATTTCCCCCTGCACTCACACTGGGGAAAAGCAGATGAAGAGCACGATGCGTGGAAAATCAAGAAGCAACACTGCCATAGTTTGTACTGCCCAAGCCAGAGGCAGAGCAGTGCAGGGTGTGAATGGCAGCAGGCCTGGGCACCTCCTCCCTGCACAGGGCTGAGCCTGCCTAAAGCTGGGCCTGGCAAGGCAGGAGCACCAGCTCAGGCAAGGGCAGGGCTCCCCTGTCCCTCCCTGCATCGCTTTGCTCGTAGGATCGGAGTGCGGAGCCCGAGGCATTTGCGCCACACTCGAGTCTGTGCAGTTGGAGTTGCTGGAAAAACACATCCACATAAGTGATGTATAACAGCTTGTGACCATTGGCTTTCAGTTAGTGGCACAGGAGGGACGCTTCTGAATTTTCTTTTCTTTGGAAAAAAAAAGTTGGTAACAAAATGTAGATTTTTTCTATTCCCTCCGTCCCCACGCAAAGGTAATTCACCTATAGATGTAACCAGCTCTTTCCCAATCAGAAAAAAAAAAAGTGCAGATTTTTGACTGGAAAAATGAGGAATTGATGTATCTTTTAAATTTTATGACTGTTTTCTGATGTTCTCTTACTAGATCATTTAGAGCATCAGCTAGCAATCCTTGAAGGCATTAGTAGACAGTATTGGCAGAAGTGAAGCAAGCATCAATAAGGAGAATTTTAAATCAATACAGGCCTCTCTAAACTGAGTATTCTTTAGGGTTGTACCTGAGAGCAGTTTGGCTCTGTGCACTTATTTGGCAAACTGGATTTTTAACCTCAGGTGCTTGCCATTGACAGCCTACCAATATATCCAGCACACTTTATTGTTTTTAATTTTCACTCTTTTGGAGACTTTTTAAACTTTCGTTTATTTCTTTAAAAACAACAGCAATAGCCAACTGAACAAAAAAAACACCCCACAATTTGTTTCATGAGTTGGTCATAACATTTCATATAAAATCTGGCATTGGCACTGCTCTGGAAAAATGTTTGCGTGATTTGAAATGTGTGTTGAAGGTTTTTAGCTGCTTTAACTTAATGAGGTTACAATGAAGTTGTTACAAACACTTCATTTAAAGATGATGAAGAAAATTCCCAGTAGTTTAAAGGATGGCCCCATTTTAGCCAGTTTCTACTGCTGCTACCACAGAAGATGCCACACAAGCAATGTTTGAGGCCTTTTTGTCTCAAAGTTGCTGTTTAATGTCAGATAAATACACAAGAGTATATATTATTTCTGAAAATAGGTGTATTTTGAAGTTCCCCATTATATGGGACTTAGTTTTTAAATTAAAAATGTGAAGTTACATGTCTGAGAGAAGCCTCATACCTAGAAGTATTATCTACATTTTACCTTTTCGTATAACATGAAATTTAGATTATACACAGATTGTATACCTGTAACACTCTAGTATTTTTTAAAAAATGAAACCTGCTTAAAAGATTAAAAGTTTAGAGCTTTTGGAAATGTCAGACTTCATAGATTAGAGCTCTTTGTCCTGCAGTCACAGAGACAATTTTTCTTTTCCTTTTCTGGATCCTAAGAGTTGTCCATTGAACAGTAAGCAATAAATCACCAACACGTGTTTTTCAAGTTAAGTAGATGGACATATATTTTCCACTTGCCTTTGCCAACATATTTTAAAATGTGATGGAAATATCCCCATAGAAAAATCATTCTTTCAGATATCACTCCACTCCTAACTGGGCTGCAACCCATATCTCTTTCTTATCTGCAAAACCAGTGCTGTCCATTCAGTTTGTTATATCGCTCAAGTGCTCAGAGGGCTGTTTGAGATCTTAGATATAGGGATGATGGATTGTGTTTCTAGGATGAATTTCAAAGGGACAATCGTGTGCAGTTACTAGCTATAGATGATTGATATAAATGTTTACCCCTGTATGAAGTATTTTACAGTTTTACTTGCAGATGTGTATTTATCTTGAGTTATACTTGACATAGAGTTTCTTTCAATTTTTTTTTTTAATACTATGTGTGTATTTTGGAAACCTTTTTAGATGTTAAAATTTTTGAATGGTTACAAATATTTCTTATAATACTGAATTGTTATCTGGAAACTCTTTGCAGTAACTTTTTTGTATATATTTGAGGGCCTTTTTAAAAAAGTATTGTTTGTTTTTTGGGCAAAGTTTTTACAATTGGGAAGCTTTCAGAAGGGCCTTCCTCTCAACTAGGATACTAACAGAAGTAAGAGTTTTCTTAAGTATTTTGCAGTATTTTGCAGAACTAAGGATGTATCCTCAAGAAAATATTTATGGAAATAATTTACTTTTTTTTTTTTTACAATGCTTTTGTCTGTATAAAGTATGCAACAGAACTACATTAAGAAGGAAATATTGTCTACATAAAATATTATATGAAAGTTGGTACATAATTCTGACAAAAAACCTTGCAATTCTTTAAGCCATATTGTTTTTGTTATCCTTGGATGAAAATATCAGTATTAAGTAACCAGTGTATTATTCAAGTGCTTAGACTTATATGAAAATGCTTATACGGTTTATTTATGTGTATTTGGGGAAGGAGTGCTAGAAAAGCTATCACTAGACATGTAGCAAGTGAGGAGCAAATAACAGTATACTGTCACTTTATGGCCTTGTAAGAGACACAAAAGATGTAGAAAGCACCATGGAGACCATGAAGCACAAGTGGTGGGTTTCAAATGGTGGCTCTTTCGTTCCCCAAAACCAAAGGGGGAGAAAGTTGGTTGGGACGCTGTTTAACTTGACTTTCACAACTCTTTACAGACTGTGAGCTCAGCTATGCAGTATCATCTACAGCAATAATATCAATCAAAGGATGTAAGAGAAAAAGGATTGAAGTAGATTATTGTAGGGGTTATGTTTATTTTAATTAGAACTCATAGCAATATAGAATATGCATGTGCACGTATTCAAAGCATTTTACACTTTACATTTCATGTAGTTTGATTATATTATGAAGGATTGAGTTTTTAGTTTGATATTTTACCATGCTAAAATGGGAGGTCTGCCCAGCCCTATACTGGATTCTTGTTTCCTTTAAAAGGTTATTTAGTATGGCACTCACTGCATTGTGTAATAGTGCTAAAACTAACACTATCTTATGAATTTCTTCAGCTTTAAAAAAATTAACCTAATGATTATTACATTTGTTTAGCTGTACCCACTGACCTTGTCAGATTCAGTTGGCAATTTGTATAATTTCTTTTTTCTGTAACTGTTGATAAACTTGTACAGCTAAAACAAACAAAACCTATGGACAAAGGCCTCAGAGGTACCAGTTCTGTTTCAGCAATCAAGATGACAGCTTGCTCATCTGGTGACTGTGTTGCTAACGAGACTGTAAAACCTCTGTTGTGGATTGTCCATAAAATGGCATTCCGACATGTGCCTTATTTGCTGGATAGTATACAGCTTTCCTCTAGTATTCTAGCATTTTAATGCTGTATTAAAGTATTGCAAAAAACCCAGCAAGAGCGTGGCATGGTTTTCTTGAACATTCCTTCCTCTGACAATTCTCTCCCAGGTGCAGTGGGTTCCTGGTGGTGGCCTGGCCACAGCCTGGTGCCTGTGGGGCAAACCTGCCCAACCTCAACAATGCCCCAGACCATGGGAAGAAGGCTCTCCGCTGCAGTGAGTGCCTGTGCTGCAAGGAGCCTGGTCACATGCAGGGTGACAGCTCTTCACTGCTGGTGGGACACCTCGGGTTAATGGTGCCAGCTCCTGGTTTTTAACAGCCTGGTGTTGTGTAGCATTCCTTCTCAAGGAAAACCTTCTATCATCAAAGTACACTTGTAGCCTTTGGTTGGATGGGAAAGCTTATGTGCCAGAACTTTGCTTTAATGAAAAATAACATTCATTACTCTTTGCAAACACAAGAAATTAGTGAGAAATAAACCTACTAAATGCTTGCTATGTATTCCCAGCCGAAGTGCAGTGGCAAGTAATTTTTCTCCTGAGACTGACAATACTGCAGTGACTGGAAGTTAGAATAAGGTCATTAAGAAGTTAACTTTGGATTTTAGGTATCCTGCCTCTAGCACAATAGATCTCCTTCATTTAAAACTAGCAGAAAAATTTTATTAGACATGTCAGCACACATTTTTCTATGCCTGGTCATCCCTACAAACAGTGCGTGTTTGCCACTTGGGGATCTTCACCACATTGGCACCATTTCTATCTCATAGCAAGCCTGATTTCTGCATTTGAGTCCTCATTCAGTCCATAAGAGAGTGGAATCATGTCCCCATGTTTGTGCATTTGTATGCAATAATGGAAGAGGAGATTGACAAGGAATTGTACAATTCTGAAGCCTAGAAAACAGTGACTATTTCACCAAATGATGGAAGACATCCCCAGCTGAGCCCCATGGAAAGAAAAAGCACATATTCAGAACTTGTTAGTTAATTTTTGTTTGAAAAATAAAACATACTGCTCTTAAGTTTGGCTACAGCACTGTTCCCACAGCAAACACAAGCCACAAAGCCAAACTCAGAACTGAAATACATCTTTCTTTTTACAGAAGACCTGGGGCTTCCCGAAAAACCCACAAACACCTCAGATTTAGCACTCAACTGAGACAAAACATGCTGAGTAGAACTGTAAAGTCCTAGCTCCCTATTCCCACATTTTCTGTGATTCCTCAAAGAAATAACTTTTTCATATTTAAAACAAAATTAGATTAACACAAACAATATAGCATCAACAAAAACAATCAAACTACTCTTCCTTCATTTTTCATTGCCGAGCGTTTCGCCTTCCTGCTCTGTAAGAATGAGATCAAGAGACAATGCATCAACCTGTTGTAATGGAAGGGCCAAATGATTCCCATTACAGGAAAAATAGTAGGGCTTCCATTAACAGGAATTTCATATAACACTGATACTTTGAAATAAAAAGCTGTTTCATTATTCTTAAATGAAAACCCATTTAAACAGCACACCAAGGGTACTACTCAAGTCAGCCACATCACACCAAAGCTCCTCCTCAGATCCTCCCACTGAATAGCAGGTGTACAGACGAGACCTTACATCCCAGCTAGGAAGGGGAAACAGTCTGCGCATAACATTTGTGTAATCTCACTCAAGGCCCACAGTCATGGAATATTCACAAACGTTTAAAAGGCTGCTCCTGTCTCCATAGCCTTCTGAAAACCTCTGTACACATTGGCAAGGAAAAAGGAACCTAAAACACCAAGGGTTGGATGCTGATACTCAGGTCTTTCCATTAAGAACTAAAGAACCCTCTTAACTGGAACATAAAATTCTTACTCTTGATAAGTATGCATGGCTTGTAATCCTGAAAAATAGAAAGCAGCATTCAGGTTTGCTTTCCTCTAGTGTTCACCTTCTGGACTTAGAGAAACAGATCATTTGTCAATGCCTGTGTGGGGACAGCCAGCACTTCTATTCATCAAGCACTTCTGTTTTACTGAAAGTAATGCAATTGCTCTTCCTCACCATCTGTAGATCAAAGACATTTCATATAACCAAACCCAGTAAACTGGTCATGATACCAAAACTGCAAAACCTCGTTCAATCTCATTGTGAGAGATTAATATCTCTCACAATCCTTTTGCCAGCTTCATAAGATATTTTTTACAAATGAACATGTCAAGAAACACATACCCCGTCAGCCATTATTAAGCCTTTATCCAAAGGGCCAATGGCAGTTGTGAGGTGTTAGAGCATCCCTGCCTGCAGCCCAGGGCAGCAGAGACAGCCAGCACTGCTGTGCAAGAGAGCAGAGCCCCATGAGCCAGCCCAGGTCACAGCACTGCCCAGGCACACGTCTCTGGGCTGATGAGAACACCAGGAGCAGCAGAAACCCTGGGCATTCTTAGAAGGCTTTATTTCTGTGCCATTAACTTAGCTAACAGTACAGTCATCATTAATTTTTTCCTTCTTTTTTAGTAAGATGTAAAAATGGACCTTGCATGGCCAACCTACCCAATCAGATCCATGCCTGCAGAGAAAGCTGATCATAGCCAAAAGGCTTGTGTACATTTTAAGGGGAGTGTAAACCAAAGATTTTAATTTAATCACTACTCTAGTCTCCTGTTCACCAGCTGAGACCAGAGATGAGAATGCCAGAACACACTAAGAAAGCTTCCTCTTACACAATTTCTGAACACATCAAAGCAGCAGGTACGGGAAATCTAACACTAGCCAGCTTTCCATGAAGTTTTCTTAGAGTTTTGCAACATAAGGAGGTACAGTGCAAAGGATTTTCAAGGAGCCAGACATACTTATGCCCTCTGTGATTTTACCCAGCAAAACCTGAAGGAATAATGCAGGAAAACACTGCAGAAGTATTAGGAAACTAGACCTCAAAACTCCCTGCTTGCAAATAAAACAATGATAAATAGAGAAATGCCACTAGCAGAGGGGAAAAAGAATTTCTTTGCTGAGTACGCTCAGGTCAAAATTCAGAGAGTTGAAATCCCCAGCCCCTGGAAAGGGCCTCTTTTTTCTCTGCCTCACTGAAGTTGGCTACTGGCCCTGACTGCTGAGGGCTCCATCTGTGCTGGCCAGCTGTGGGGGAGTGGGAAGGGGGGTGGGCACAGCTCCTCACAGGTGCAAGGGCTTCCTGCCTGGCTGTGCCTGCTGCAGCACAAACCCAACCGTGCCACGGGAAGAAAGAGCACAGACATCAGTGCCACCAACAGGAATCTTCACAGGCTGCTGGGAAGCGAAGGGTAGCTCAGTTCACATCTAGGAGAGACAAATAACTCTCGTTTTAATGTTCACAGGAATTGAAAGATCAACACAGTTACAACTTCAGCAGCTGCAGAAATTTCTCTAAGGGGTATACACAAGGAAACTTGACAGAGGCTTGAATAGCACACGTTGAAATCAACCTATTAAAACTGCTTTCCAACATATCCTGCCAAATTGGTCTTGAACAATTTTTGAATGCAAAGCAATTATACATAGCAACTAATACCTTGCCCAGCTATTAAGGTGTGGTTACTTCTTTGGCTATTTGGTTACTGCAAGTTTTTGCATTTCTTTAATTAAACTGAAGCAAAAGTGTCTGAGTTAAATAAAGACAACCACTCGCACCAACATGTTCCAGGATTTGAAGAAATGAAACCATGTTTATTAAGCTGGGACGTGAACAGCGATGCACTGATTCAGAGTAGCAAAAGCAAAACCAAACACAAGTAGCAGCTGACAGAGTCCCTGATGCTCAGTGAAAGACACCCCAAATGGTGCATATTGAATAACAGATTTTAAATTGGATAGTAATAGTCAGGAATAAGTGCATTGTGCTATTTTGAATTGTTCAACTCAAAGTCATAATAGTTTACAAAATGTGACAGAGGATTTGGAGGTAGGAAAAAGAAACTAAAGAGATAACATCATTATATGATCCTTATCACTTTAAAAGGACAAAACAGAAATAAAAAAAATCAGGAACAATGAAATGAAAGAAATTATTTTCCTGTGAAAGGAATCTGTGCACTGGGCCTCCGTCTTCTGGAAAAGAGATCACTAAGGGCAGATGTGTTAGTATCCCACAATACAATAAATGACACAAATAAGGGCAGAAATATTGTTTCTACAATGCTCTCCTAGGAGAGGGGAAATTTGGATACAAACATCTGAGGTAATATAATTAAAACAAAAATTTCACACAGCAGACTGAAATGCATAGTCATGGGATATTCTAGCTGTCAAAAGAATAAATGATATCCAAACCAACTACAAAACCACATTATAAAAAAAATAATAAACTCTGCAAGGTTATTAACCATGAAGCTGTGACCCTGCTCAGGAAGTCCCAAAGCACAGAAGCCTCCAGCAGCAAGAGACAACGCTGAGAGAAGGTCAGCTGCCTGTGGTTCCTATCTTTTCCCTCACTAAACTGCTGTAGGAAAGAAGATACCCAAGTAGGGGCCACTCTGATTGTTGTCCTGGCCTAAGGTTATTTTTTGTGTGACATTAGGAGCTGCAATATGTGAATGCAAACATACTCCAGCCCGGTATGTAAGGAAACATGTGGCACCCAACAGGCACCTGACAGCTGCTGGGGAAACTCAGACAAGCCAGGGAAATACCCTTTTCTTGCCCAGCATTCATGCTCTGGAAGAAGACCTTGAGACTCACCTTTGCTCACACTTGGTTGGGCTAATTGGCAGGAAACTAATTAAAACACCACCATAATTTGTAGTCCCCAGCGGAATATTGCACTACTGTAACAAATCATTTGCATTTCATATTTTTTAAATTCCTTGGATTTAGTTTTTTTAAAAAAGCTGTTCCTAATTAGCAGTGTTTAAAGTTATTTTAAATGCATTCCTGTTTGCTGGGCCACACCATCCACTCTTGCTCTCTGAGGGGCAGGACAGGGTTTAGCCCTTGATAAGCCTTTACCATATGGTTTTCTGAGGTCCCAAAGGAATTTCCTGAGTCAAGGAAAATTTCTAAGAGGTGTTTAAGCACCTCTTAGCACCCAAAAGGTGCAGTAAATGGAGCTCATAACAATGAGGTTGCAGGCTCTGGCTGAGCCATGGGAGGCAGCCAAGCTGACCAGTGACCAGCCTTCTGGGCAGCACTGACCCCCAGCCATGGACACCCTGAATTAACAAGGAGTTGCTGAGCCTGCAGCCCTGTTTCCCCACCTGCTGATTTTAAGTCATGCCTTTTACTCCAAGGTGTGTGCAGCTTCACACCCTGGAGCTGCGGGAAAGGCATGAGATGTTCATGTCTGGATTGAGAAACACTTCATCTTCTCTGCCATAAATATCTCTGCCCATTTCTCTGTGAGTGGAGGAAATATCAGTCTGAGGCCGACAGAAATATTCAGAGCAAAGGAGATACATCAGGAAGCTTTTATGAAATAAATGTGGCCACCTTTTTATCCCCCAGTTTCTTTCCATTATTGAACCTTGTGCATCTCTCTGCAAGAATT
The DNA here is from genome assembly GCA_025920805.1 of Petroica traversi. NCBI lineage: Eukaryota > Metazoa > Chordata > Aves > Passeriformes > Petroicidae > Petroica > Petroica traversi. Next base: position 10,956,023 of record JAHLSL010000047.1, read on the forward strand.
TAGCACACAGGAGAAGCAATAGGGTCTCAAATAAAGGTTTACAGTCCCAGCAACAGTGAAGCTCAGCCTGAGGTATGTGTGATTTGCTCTCCCAAGGACTGTACATGTGAAATAAATATTAGATTTTTTAATGATAATTTATTACACTTCATAAACTTGATCTTCCCTTGAACACTTTACCAGCAAATCTGGCTAATTTCAAAGAGCTTTCTAAATATGAAAAGTAGGGGAAATTCATCACCTGGGTTCTTTATGTAAAGACAGACAATAGAGAAGGTAGTGATGGGCATATAAACCTCACTTTCATCACTGGCACATATTCTGGTTTTTTTAGGAGTTAAAAATGGTGCCTTTTTCTTAATACAGGTACTGCCTAGTCTCCAGCATGTATCCAATCCCTTTCATGGATACCTAAGAAAGAAAGAAAAAGAAAAAAGAAAAAGAAATCTGCTGCTAATTCACTCCAAAGCTATGTCCTGTTACCCACAACAAACAAGCAAACAAACAAACAAAAAAGTCCCTCAAATTTCCTGAAAAACTCAACTGGTTAAAGTCTGTTCAGTGACTGGAATGAGACACGAATGTTTGGTTATAAGGTTGGTGAACTTCAAGATGCTCTTTCACCTATAGATTTAGTTTGTAAGTGATTGTGTCTAAAATAACTGAAAGTGTAAATTTCAAGTCCTTCTATGTCTCCTACCTCCTACTTTCTCTTGCCTCTCCCAGCTCCTCCCCCCTGCCTGTATTTTACAGTTGTTGCTCATTTTAAGATTGAAGTTGTATTAGATGCTTTGCACCACCCCGGGTTTTTCAAAAACATATTTGGAATTACAATTACATGCTGTCCCCTCCAGACATCCTTAATTGTGTTGCCACACATTCCTGCCCAGCGTCCTCCACTTCCAGTCGTACTCTTAAGAGATTTTTTGTTTTGCAGAAGGATGCAGGTAAGTGGCCACAGCCTCACAGGAAGCAAATCAAGGTCTCTGTATTCCAGTCACAGTTGTGGTTTCTGGTCTTTCTCACACAGTCCTGCTCAGTGGCTTAGCAGAGAACCAAGAAAGTCTCAGATGAGGCAGACAGCCCTACTTCCTAAGGGGTGTGAGCTGAGCTCTTGCTTGCTCCATGAGTTCCCAGGAGTGGCCAACTGCAGCTGGGTTACAGCCAAATAGTCCTGGCTTTTCTTCTTCCCAAAGCTCCTTCCGTCAATCCTCAGGGCAAGAGCTCCAGCAGGATTTCCCATCAGGGATGAATCTGATTTTTCTGCCCCATTAATGGCCTGGTTGGAGCCTCTTTGTTGTTTTGGGGGAGGCACTGCCTTGGGGCAGAGCACACACTGCTGGGGGAGCGCTTTGCTCCCCTCAGCCTTGGGGAAGACAAGTGACACAGTGCAATGGTTTTGCAGCACAGCACAAATCATCCCAACCAGAGAATGCTGGGCATGAAAATTATCTTCCTGATTTCTCCTTTTAGCACAGTTTTTTTGCCTGGTGAGATGGAAGGAGCAGACGGGTCTGCAGTATCGCTGCTGGCAAACGTGGAAACTTTTACAGCTCCTGGCTCCAGCCCCAGCTTGTCCCCACTTTCCACGAATGCCTAATTGAGGCTGTCTGGCTTTTTCCGCAGAGGTGGGAGCCAGTTTCCATGCAGGGCATATGGGTGTATTCTGTAAGTCTTTGCCTTGTAAAGTTTTAGCACCCAAAAAAGCCTCCTGTCTCCAGGATGATTCAGTTGGCTGGTGAGGGAGCGGCTGCCAGGCAGGGGTGAGGGCTGTTGCTGTTGACAGGAAAAAACAGAGGGTAGAAGTGGGGACAGAGCAGCTCTCTTGTAAAGAAATGATGCCACAGCAAATCCCTCATTTTCTGTGTGGCATGAGCCCCACTCAGGTATCCCACTGAAGCCCCTGCAAGACAGAGGACACAAGTGCAGCTGCAGTGAGGGTGAGGATGTGCCATTGTGACTGTTCATCCTTTGATGACACCTTTGGTGCTTCTGGTGTGATCCATGAGCAGGGCACTCTGCTGTCCCAGCCCCCAGTGTAGCACATGCCAGAGATCACCTGCAGCAGTCCTGGGGCTCACCTGGCTCTGCACCTCCATCTCGGCAGCTCTCACACCTCTCTCACAAGGGCAGGGCTGTGCTCTGTGCTCAGAGGGGCAGGTGGGCAGGTCCCGAAAGAAGAGGCGTGTCTGAGTGACACCGGTGATGGCAGCAGCTCCCACCCCGGAGCCAGCCCGAGCTGCTGTTTCCATATGCAGAGCAGCAAAGAGCCGTGCAGTGCCATGGCTCAGCATCAGAGCAGGATGGGGCTGGCTGTGCCACGAGCTTTGCCCCTCCCTGCTGTCCTGTAGGAGTCTGAGGCAACATTAACTCACTCCCGGCCTGGATAGGGAGCAGTGGATGATGCCCAGCTAGGGAGCTGTCTGGACTCCCCAGCACGCCATGTTCACACTATTCCTTTCTCAGTGGGACAGACCCTGCACCTGCCAAACATAACGTGGATGATGGAGTGGCCTGGCCTATCATGGATGTTAGGGTTTATATTAATCACATGGAAATCATTTTGGACAATTAAGCATACAGACAAAAGGCCAACTGGCTGCACATGTTCTGTGGGGCATGACCTAAAAGCAGTCCCAGTCATTGAAATGATGTAGTGTGAAAGCTGGATTAAACAGGTCAAGTAAATTTGGAGCAGCTAAAATAAACTGAACTCTCTTCCAAAACATATGTTGTGCTTGCCACATAATATTGCTGTACTGTGGTAGCATGTTCCACACACGCCAAAATTGTGATACGCTTGTTCCAGGGTCACAGTGCCAGAGGCAGAGAGCAGGGATGGTTACTTTGGAAAAAAGCCGGTCACAAAGTAGTTCTGTGAAAGCCATAAGCACTCCTGAATGAGCTGCCTGATGAGGCTTTCACATCTTCCTTGCAGCCTACCTGCCCAGATAGGCTGAGCCCTGGGAAGGGAGTCAGTCTCACACTGAGCAATCAAACATGAATGAATGTTCTGGCCTTTTGGTTCCCCCTATGAACATTTTCCAGCCAGTGGTAAGCTGTTTTGAAAGCCCCCAGCAGCTTGGCTGGGAGCTGGAGACATTTTACAACATCTGGGAACAATTCCTGGATCTCTTCCCTGCACACACCTGTATTGAACTCCATGTGCAGCCGGTGTGCTGGGGAAAGCCAGCCTGCACTGGACCAGGAGCAGGGCTGGGAGGGCAGCAGCACTGGCCAGCGTGGCCAGCTCCTCCTGGCAGGGCTGGCAGGGACCTGCAGTGTCCCTGCAGTGTGAATGCTCTCTATTACTCCGTGCTGACCTTGCTTTGAACATTCACCAGTAACACACAGAGGGTAAAACGCTTTATTGGAGTGATGTGGCCACGTAGGAAAAATAAATAAAACAGTCCTCAGCCATTCATGGGCAGGTTCGCTAAGCTGGGCATTAATCATACTGGGAACACAGGGAACCCAAAGTGAGTTACAAAAGGGCTTGGATCAGCTGCACCCTTTTTCCATCACATGGTTCTCCACATCCACTCTTGCCCAGGTCAGTGTTACTCAGTCTTCCACTCTGCTCTAATTTTATTTTCTTACCATTTAATTGCCATATGCTTTGTATTATCTTTGTTTTTACTTTGTCTTGGTCATCCCAGTCCTTTGCTACACCAGATAATCAAGAGTTGACAGCAGTAAGCCATTAGATAGTAAAATACAGCACTTAAAAGATAGGGAATGTTAAGGGTCAACTCTTCAAATTCTTCCTTCTTTGGAACCGTGCGACTAAACCATGTAAAGGCTTTTATTCATCTTGAACTCATCACTGGAAAAGTGCTTTTAGCCTGTATGTGTGGTTCTAGTAATAGTTTTTTTGAATGGCTGTATTTTAGTTTTGTTGCTAATTACCAAAGCCCTGCCTCATTTGTGGGGGCCTGATGAAGAGTGTATGTGGCCTGAGGTTCCCAGAGCTAGAGAAGGTGGGAAGGCGTGCTGCCCCAGAGGCAGCTGCACCACACACTCCTTTTTTTTTAATTTCTCCATGAGAATTTCCAACTGTACCAAAGTTCTTGAGTTTGTGAACAATATTCTATAAATGAAACCTATAAAGCCATGGAAAACTTTATGAAGGTAGAGAAAACTACTCAGCTAAGGTAGAAAAACTGACTAGAAACTTGGGGATTCCCAGCTAGCCACGGGTGACCTAAGCACTGGCCACATTGGTTGGCTGGTTGTGTGCAAAATTCCTGGGTAGCCAAGATGCCTGCTTGGAGGCAGAGAGAAGGGAAAAGAGAAGGTCAAAAGATGAAGAAGTTCTGAATCCCAAATATGTGTGAATGTTCCTGGAGTTCAGAAATATACCCTGAAAATAGGAGAAGAAATCGACTGCTGATATTAAAATCTTTGGGTTCTGTGTTTTATTTTCTATATCTACTTTCTGTCAAATCTTGATCTAAGCATATGGCTTAACAAATAACCATTTGCTTTGGTTCAGTGCTAGCCCCACTAACCTGACAGAATAATACAGAGAGAAGCACAACCTGCAGGCAGCCTGGTGCTCACAGGGGCATTTGGGCAGTGCTTGGGAAGATGCCCTTACCCTCTGCAGGATCCCAGACCAGGTGTTTTTGTCAGCCTTTAGGAAAATGCTCCTTGGCTCCTCGGGCACAGGCATCCCAGCCATAAGGAGGGGTGCCAGTAAACCACAACAGATAAAACCCAAAGCCTTTAGTGTTTGTCATACATTTATGTAGTAATTAGAAAGTAAGTGGGGGGCTGACTGCAGCATAACAATCCACTTGTCTGCTGAATTTACACATCTATTTGAAATTGCTCCTTAAAACTTAATGAGATGTTCAGCTCAATGCAGCTAAAACCTCAGCACATTGAGCTTGTTAACTGTCAACTGTTTTATCCAGATGAAGAGCAGATACAGCCTCAATTTTGAGTCCTGCAAACCAATCCTACCCTGGGAAGGAAGTTGTACAGATTTCACTGACTTCAGGTGAGCCCAGCCAGGTGTCTGCTCCTTTGAGATGCTGCCATGCACCCAGGACAAGGTGGAGAGGACACAGCAACTGTTGGTGATTTCTGAGAAGCTCCACCTGCTGGTCCCAAAGCCAGCCCAGGGATTCACCTGAGGCAAAACTCAGTCATGCACCCAGTGTGATTCTCACAAGTCCCCAGGACTGCGCCAGCAGCTTGTGCTGGTGCTGGGGGCTGCAGTGCTCCCTGGCCAGCTGCATTTCCAGCCTTTCCATCCCCTCTGGGACATGGCACAACCTGCACCCCCATCTGCAGCTGTTATTCACTGCTGCACTGGCAGTGAGCCCCTTAGAGGGGTGTGTTCACAGGGCATGTTTTATATATGTCCAGAAGGATCTTTGGTAAAATCAAACATCTGAGCCATATCAGGGCTGCCATGGTTGTTTTTGAAGGCTGTGGCAGCGCCTCTGTGCTGTCTGTCAGATTTCTCCAGACTTTTGCCAGATGGCTACACACAGCTATGGTGTTACAGAGAGCTAAATGAAGACCTCATGCAGAAGCCCCTTAAAAAAGTTCATGTATTTAGTTTGCCAGAAAAACAATTCTTTTCAAGCTGAACCCAAGTTTTAAAGATAGATCTGGGCTTTTCTCAACATATTAGAGCTTTTCTTCTGGAAAACAAACAGGGGCTGGTGGTTGAGTTCTGCAGCTACACTGACAGGCTGCCTGGCTGTTATCCTGGCAGGATAACATCCATCATTTTGGTGGGGCTGACAGGACCTGAGGAGCAGCTCTGCAGTGTGAGCTCCAGCCAAGGCTGAGCTTGCCAGTTTCTCCATCCCATCAGCTGGCCGAGGAAAGAGGTCCAGGAGGGAGCTCAGGGCATGTGTGCAAGCTCTCCTGCACTGCAGAAAGGAGGAGAGGGAAACCTGTGTGCTGCACACTGGCAGAGCAGCAGGATTTACCTCTGGTGGCTGCTTTGTGTCTGCAAAATCCTCTCCCATTCTGCTTTTGCTTGGCTCTTCCCTTGGTAGATGATTCCCACTGCCAGTGGGCCTTACGGTGTGGATAAGGGAGAGCTTTGTGGTTGAGCACCTACAGCTCTGACAAAGACCAGATTGCCACCTCAGCTATTTCCTCTTGTATGTAAAAAGGGAAACTGTGGTATCTCACACACCTCTGGGCAGAAATAGCTGACAAATACCAATTTCTTCATGGCAAAAAATGCTCCTAATGGCATCTGGACCCCTCTTCGATGTTTTAAATTAATTTCAAATACTGCCCTCTGATGGTATTTTTAGCTGGAGGAATCGGTATTTTGGGAAGGCTTGCCCTCATAAATAACCCCCTGGCTTAGATGCAGACTTCAGTTTTACAGCTGCCACCCAACTCTCAGAGCTCAAGGACAAGATCCAACCACAGCCCTGCTCACTGGTCAGCTACTTGGGTGACACAAACACACACAAATTAACATCTCTGGACATTTCCAGGAGCAATGGAAACTAATAATTCTTCTGGACAGGATGGATTTCCTGCTGAATTTAATAACAACAGTTGGAGACAACTGTCTGGATACTTGCTGCTTTGAGATAAAGAGCCAGTTTAAGAACTGCAGTGATTTTCCTTGCAGAAAATTGGTGTGTGACAGCCAGACATGTACTTTCTTATTTCTAGTCACCAGTGTGTATATTTATAGAACCCCCACCAGAAAAATGCTTAAGATGAAGGAATAAAACTCAAGACAGCCCACTATCAGCAAGCTTTCTTTTTACGAGGTTTTCAAAGCTATACCAAATTTCAGGGCTCTGGGTAAAGGCTTTCACAAGGTCTGTGTTTGGCACCCATTTCCCTTTGAATCCAGATGAAGCTGGGAGAGTAACTCCCTTCAGGACCTTTCACACTGCCAGTTTTTGTCTGCAGGGGTGTAATAAAAACACAGGCGGAGAGAGAGAGAGACAGAGAGAGGGAGGAAGAAACTCCTCCAAGAGACTGAGAACAAGAGCAGAAAGAAATGATAAGGAGTGCTGGGAAGCCAAGATTCACATCAGGAAAGGGGAGTTAAAATGCAGTAAGGGGCCAAAATGGAGCATTAAAGCATCTATTGTGGCAGCCCATATGCTGCAAGTCATTGTATCTCAGCCAGTGACTCTTATATTATGTAGCCTAATGACTCTTCCAGCACATCTTCAAAGAGAGGCACTTATTGTCATTTCCCTTATTAATTTGCACACCTCAGATTCCAGGTGTGTCTTTTTTGCACTTTCATACACAAATTAAGTACCTGGTAATTTTTCCCATATTCCACCTGTATAGAGTCACTCTCAGATATTTCTTTCCCTCCCTCCCATTTTATTTTCCTTTAAGCTAAAGAGTCTCTTTAAGTCTTTTACTCTAAATAATTTCTGTGGGTCTTTTCTGTCACTTGCCTTTTGAAAGCAGTCCCTGAACCACCTTTTCTTGTCTCTCCTGTTTACACTTCTCCTCTTTCTGCTTCCTATTCCCAGGAATTGCAGCGGGGCACTTTTGCCACAGCACCATAATGGAAGCTCATGCTGGATCTTGACTCCACAGCAGCCCTTTACTCCTTCAGACTTGCTGATTTTAGGATGCAATGCTCACTCTATACATGCTTATGCTTGCAGAAGTACAGCTTTGCAGCTGGCTGTATAAAAAACATCAAGTCACTCTCATTATTATCCCACATTTTCCTGCCATCATCATTACCTGTTCATCATCATTCTGTCCAGAAGTTTTACTAACAGTGATTTTATATTGGTATTGATGAAAAGAATTGACTGGGGATTTGTTTAGATGTCCCAGTCCTTGTAAAATGCCTTGACTACACAACCCCTGTAGGTCCCAGCCGTCCCAGCCTCAGCCTGTGTGCACCTCAGCATCCCCAGGCCTGGAGGGGCCCAGGGTGGAGGTCATTTCCATGGGACACAGCTCTGTTTTGGGTGGGTGTGAGGGGCAGACAAGCCCATCTAGGCCTGGATGTGTGACAAGTATGAGTTCATTGGGAGAGACTGCAGTCACAGCCCAGCCTTCCCTCTCCGCTGAGACAAAGTCCAGCAGCACAATGTGCTCTGAGATAAATGAGCTGCCTTCCCCAAGGAAAGCTTCTAAAGACTAATGGTGTTTGAGGGAAAGCATAGCTTGAAGGAATTAAACTTGATTCCAATCTGACCACAATCCAAAATGAAAATTAATTTCACTTTAAATACTAGATTTCTTTCTTTTTTTTTTTTTGTAGTTACTGAAGCAGGCTCGGAATTAGATCATCATCTCTTTTACTGCACCCTCACCCACTAGAATCAGAGGGCTTTTACAGTTCTTTTTTTTATCTGACAAGGGTTACTTTACTTACCCACTGAACTCTCCTGGGCTGCTCTTCTGCTGGAGCAGTCCATGGAGGAGGAAAAAAAAAAGAAATATCTAGCAAAGGCTGGCAGGGAACTCCAATAACAGACCAGCACATTTTGCTCAAAAGCAAGTACTTCTGCCAAGTCATTTAGAGGCACCTTTGCCAAATTACAAATCCTTCAGGAAAACTTTGGGTCCATGAATGCTCTTTGGTCTTTGGTACAAAAGAATCTCACAAAAGGAGGTCAAGAGAAAACACTACTATTGCAAATCAAGGCTTATAGGTGTCATTTCAATCACTTCAAACCCTTCCATTTGATTTACAAAACTCATGCAGTAATTCCGTCATATCTGTCAGTGGCTGCTTTTAGTTGAAGCCACTCATTCACCAGTAGAGACTTCTATCCCGCTCATTTATCACTGAAGAATCCTCTCTTTCCCCATCCATTTATCACTAAAGATTCCTATCTCTCCTCAAAACACCCCTGCCCAGCCTGGAGATGGAGCCAGCAGCAGAGTATCTGCAGGAAGAGCTGGCCAGTCCCTGCTCACCCAGGGCTGCATCCTCTGAGCCTGACACTTATCCCAGAGACTTACCATGGCAAAAAATGACAATACATAACAGAGTGGGACTGCATCACCTCCTCTAAATTAACTCTCCACAGAGCTGTTACCATGAAAAGCAGCCATCATTGCCTGCAGCCCTGGGTGACCTGTTGGCGAGGGTTTGAGCTGTGCAGGGGCAGCAAAGGCAGTCACAGAGCCCTCCCAGGGCTTGGCAGAGGTGCCACCCAGGGGACAGCAGCCCAATGGGCCAAGGCTGGTCTGCTGCAGCAGCTCTGGCAGAGCCCAGCAGGCAGCAGGGGGTGTTACCCTCAGAGGGCAGCCCAGCAGCTCCTGCTCTGGCCAGCAGCAGCCTGGAGCTTGGCTGAACCCCGGCAGCTACAGCAGGAAAAAAAAAAGCACAAGAAACAGCTCCCCAAAATGCCAACTCAGCAGTTTTCTTATCAGGGGAGACTGAAAAACAGGGCTCTGAAATACACTGGGAGAGTTTCCCAGTAAACATCAACTACCAGGCCTTTATTTATAAAAGTCATCGCATTTCAAATCTGTCTGAGGGAAAGAGGGACTGCTTTTGGTTTTTTAATCTATGATTTTTTTTTTTTACCAGAAAAAATGCTGTATTAAGCATGAATACTGATTATTAAAAAGCAAAGTCAATAAAAATGGTCCAGAGGACAACATTCTTTAATAGTGACCATAAACTACAAGGACAAGAAAAGGACAGTAAGAAAAAAAATGATAGGAAATTAATACATTTTACTGCCAGCTAGTCTTACAAACAGAACAAATCACATCACCAGACCTAAAATAAATACATATATACTTTCAAACTCAATATTTATCATAAATGCTTAGGAAGAGTTTCAGGTGGCATTGAGTTTTAATCCTAAGACACTGCTAACCACACTGGGCGTTTTGCCTTTAACAGTAGTGGGTAAGGAGTTACCCCATGAACCTAATGGCTTTGTATGTCCAGGTGCAAGGATTTTTGTTCAGGGCGGAGAAATGAGAAGCTGTTTGTTGGGTTTGTTTTAAACATTAGAGACCAGTTTTCAAAAGGTGCAGGGCTTGGATGCAGCCATTCAGACATAGCTGGGCAGAGGTTTAGTCTAGGTCCATTTCCAGTTTTAGTAAACCAGTGGCTGTAATAAAGGATAAGGAACTTTAAAGTGTGCAGGGCTAAGATATAATATTTTATAGTTCTCTCTGCAAGGCGGAAAGTTGATATCTCACTAATGCATACTAGAAGTTGTTGGAGAGTTTCCTAAAATAAAGGACCTAGGGTTTTTTGGTTTTTAAAATTTTTTTTATTCATTCTGCTCTATAGTCTGTGGTTTTGTTTTCCCAGTTTTCCACTGCTCTGTGCCAGGGAGTACATAACACATGTAAAATACTCTCTGTCCTCATTTATGCTGATGCTGTGTTGGTATCAATGAAACCACCTCAGCACTTGGACCCTAACACTGGGATGCCCCAAGCTTAAGACTCTTGAAAAAAAAATTAAGAAATAACTGGCTATAAATTAAATGCTTCACCAGGAGGAGAGAGTCTTGTCCTAATAAGTTACACTGGATTGGAACTGGATAAAAATATCACTGAATATTGAAGGTCTGTGTCAGTTTAAGGATCACACCACATTGCCATGAGCCAGTGAATCACAGAATCAGAGTGGTTTGGGTTGGAAGGGACCTTAAAGACCATCTAGTTCCAACCCCCCCACCCAAGGGCAGACACCTTACACTAGACCAGGTTGCTCAGGGCCCCATCCAGCTTTGCCTTGAACATCTTCAAGGATGGGGCATCCACAGCTTCTCAAGACAGCCAGTGCCTCACCGCACACACAGTGATGTTTGAAGTCATTTTTCTTGGTGTTTTTCCCCCTTTGGGACCACTGCCATTTCCCAGCACATCCCACTTACATGGCTAGACAGGAGGGAATGAGCTAGAGACAGCTGGAGAGGGGACAGATCCACCTCAGCACTCTGATCAGCAGGAAACTGGCTCACCAGGTGAGGGATGTCAAATACAGACAAGATCAGAATTGGTTTGTCATCCAACTCATATTTCCACCCAGGTTCTGAGAGAACAACTGAAGAATACATGTTGAAACTGGGACTTTGACACAGGAATACTGAAATAATAAAATAGGGGAAAATTCAGGATAATGAATTAGACCAGTGGAACAAGAACAATTTGGGTTTTTGTTAAGCCCAGGACCTTAGTCAGCAATGACACACTTGGGCAATATTATTTTAACCCTCTGACACTGTGATAGAGAGTTCAGCCTGCTCCTTGAGGGGCCCTGCTCTCAAAGAACAACAGGGCACAAACCTATCTGTAGGCTGTAAGCAGCCATTGAAAAACCGCCAGCTTTATTCCTGAGGAAGCAGCTTCTGGAAAGGTGGGATGGGCCATGCTCCAAATGTCCCAAGAAGGGGAAAACAAGGCACTGAATTCTCTCGGGTGGTATAACAATGGCTGCAAAGACCCACTGAAAGCAAAGCAGAACCCTCACTCTGTAAGTTTAAGTTGTGTTTAAAGGCTTAGGAGGCAGTGACACACACTCAGCACTGCAGAACACTGTCAGCTGCATGGGAACCCCCAGCCCAGCTCCCAGAGTAACCCCCAACCCTGCTGGGAGATCCCTGCTCCCGTGCCTTCCTCCCAGCTCCAGCAGGCAGGAGAAAGGGCAGTGCCTGCACCCAGGTCTGCAGAGCCCCTCACTGCAGTGAGCAGGGCAGCTCAGGCTCAGGCAGAGTGGGAGTACCTGTGAGCAGCACTGGAAGGAGGAATGGGGATGTGGGGATGAGGCTTTCCAGCCCTGCAGTGCTGCAGGTTGCTCTGTGCTCTGCTTGTGTCTCCTCTGCAGCTGCAGGCTCAGAGCACAGCTGATCTCCCAGACAATGCATCACTGCTCTCGGTTTTTTTCATTTTTGTGCCTCTTAAAGTGCATTTAGGTTTGGCTTATCTCAATTTTTTTCTTAAATAATGTGTCAACTCTTCTTCTATGGATATAAAATATTTTCTTCTATATTCTAATGTACTGCACCATGCTGAGTCCTCAGTTTCCAAGTTGGTTTCACTGACCCACCTGCCACTCTGGTGTATGCTACTGCAGCTTGGTTTCTCTTCAGTCACCCTTGCTCCTTCATCTGTGTTTTGAGTTTAGAAAGCAATGAAACAGAAAGTAGAAGGAAAATGCTATTTTGCCCCCACAGATGCTGCCATGGCCCCTCAGGGGTGACACTGGCAGCAGAGGACATTCCCTCCTGCACTGCTGGTGGGTGGAGGAGCTGCCTCCACCTGCTCCTCAGACACCCTCTGCAACAGCTTTGGAAGGAGATGACATAAACTTCATTAACTGAGGCAAGTAATTAAATAGGAGTAAAAATATCACCAGCATCTGGGAAATGCTGCTGTGCTGTCCACCCACAAAGGTGACCAGCCCCTGCCTCCCTCTGCCTCCTCCCCCCTGTGTCAGGAGCCAGATCACCCCAGAGAGAGAAGCATGAGCTGCAAACTGCAAAAGTCTCATTTCTGAGCGTGGCCAGGAAGGGGGGCTGTACAAACAGGGCTGGGATTGCACTCAGCAGGACCCCACAGGAAGGGCATGTCAGGCAGCTGTCAGGGTACAGTTTGGTCTCTCTTGTGGATTGTGTGCTGAGCCAGATGCAGTTTTATAATTCTGCTTAAGGCGATCTGGGCCAGGATGTTTTCTGGAAAATTATTTCATATTATTGTGAAGGAAAAAAAAAACATTTCCTTTCATTTTGTCATGAAGGGAATGGTGCTGAAAAGGTGGAGGAGAGCAAGATGTAATTATCTTGCCCACTGTTCCACACCAGTTTCTATGCTTTTTGTAACTAACTGTCATCCAATCCCCCAGTTCACCCCAGAAATGAAGTCATCCTTACAACTAAAAGAAATATCTAACTTTCCTTTTTTACACACTCCTTCATTTGTGCACATGAATACTATTTTCCAAAATCCAGAGGCATTAAACCACTTTTCCAAAGAATTTCAAAACAACAGACAAAGAAACAGAATTAATAAAAGCACTAGAAAAATGCTCTGCCTTGACCCAGCATGACACAGTGAGTCCCACCAGGTAGTTTGTAACAGCAGCCACCAGAGATAGCCATCCACTGGTGATCTCCCATTTGGTGTCTCATGCTTCAGGTCCTCAAGCTCTGTGTGATCCTGCTCACCCTGCAGTCAGAGGAAAGCATTTAACAGAGGCTGGATGGTTTTTTAATATATTAAATTCTTGCATCTTTTTTAACTTCAGTGATTTGAAATTGATGCTTTCAGACAGAAAGTGGGGAGCAGAGGGGGGCGAGGCTGCAACCCAAAGGGATGTGGGAGCAGAGCTCAGAGCAGGGCAGCTGTGTCCACCTTTGCCTCCAAGGAGGTGTCAGTGACAAGAGCCCGAGAGCTGCACTGTGCCAGGACACTCCCTGCAGAGGCAGGTGGGAGCTGCTCGGGCTGAGGGCAGGCACCCTGAGCCCCACTGGGGCACAGCTGCTGCAGGAGGGGCACAAACTGGTGATGCCCAGCACACTGTGCATGCCAGGAGCTCAGTTTCCCAGTATCTTGAGCCTTTCACTGGTAGGCTGGCTGGAAAGAAGTTGGTATTGGGTGTGATTTTAGGCTGGTGGCTTACAAGCAGTCAAAGGAAGGTGTGCTCTTGCTGCAGACTGGGGGAGGCGCTTCAGTACAGGGCAAGTCCAGCTGGGAGTGCATCTGCAGGCATCCCACTGCTCAAGAAAGGATGCACAAGAAGCAGCACATGCATTCCCCACTCCCTGAGACCAGCGGCAGCAGTGACACCAGCGCCAGCACACCATCCCCTGAGCCCCCCACGCTGCCTGGCCCCACAGCAGTGGCCACAGCCTGCATCTCACATCACCCCTGGGGAGCAACCCCTGTAGGGCCCTCAGCCTGCAGCTGGATCCAGCCCTTCCTCCAGAACCTCTGGGCTGCTGCTGGGCTGGGAGCTGGAGCTGCTGCTCCGGAGCTGCTTTCAGAGAGCACATCTGAGCACACTTCCTCTTCACAGGGCACCACAAAGCTCTGCCTGCGACCCTCTGACCCCAGGGAGCCACAGCCGTGACCACATGTTCTAGCAGTGAACTAAATTGCAGCTTTCTGCAGTTTCTGCTGCGGGTTGGAGGGAGTGGGTATCTCAGGGGACTGCTCTGTGTGGCCTCCCAGCCGGAGGCAAGGCAGGGCTCTCTCTGCAGCTCCCTTGCTTGACATCACCGGCTGTGCACAGAGGAGGGAGGGTGGTGGCCGGAGCAAGGAGGGAGGCATCCGAGCCAAGGGATCATTTTTCAGGCGGCTCCCAGCCAGGAGCTGCTTGACCCGGAGCACGCACACAGTGCCGGCCCCAGCTCTCCATCGCGGTGCTGCCGCAGACCCCGAGGAGCCCCAAAGAGCCCTGTGGTGAGCCCCCGGTGAGCCTCGCTGCCGACACCCCCCGGGCAGCACCCGGCGGTGTTTCCCCGCTGCTCAGGCCAGCCGTGAGCCCGAGGGCAGTGGGACAGCAGCCCTGGAGCGCTCGGGGCTCAGGGGGCAGCTCTGTGCCCGCCCTGCTCGGTGCCGCTGCTTATCCTCCCTCTGCTGTCCCCTGCCAAGCAAGGATCGGGCCAAAGAATGCAAAGCTTGAGCTTCTGCAGTTTAGGCAAGGAAATTTTCTTTAAATAAAAAAAAAATGCAGAAAAGATTTTATAGGATCCTGGCAACATCAGCAAAACATGCGAGAGGCTGCAAAGCTGAGACATCGTGCTGGCATCCCCCAGCTTTTAACGCACAGAATCACGCAGCTTTCTCAAAGGACACTTCGCACTTTGTTTGGCCTTGGCAACCATCAGACTAATAGCAACACTGCTCGCACAAAAATAAAAAAATATTTCTAACCAAACACTGACTTTTGGCAGGGGAGAAAAACACTAAGATACTGCATCATTTGGAGCGTGCACTGTTTAGTACTAACGCAAAATTTATTGCTCTGGCAAAACCTAAACATAAGCAGCTGCCGCCTCCTCCTCGCACTCCTCTGCGCCTCCGAGGATCCCGAGACAGCTGTGCCAGGGGTGGGTGGGACAGCGAGTCCCCCGGGACGGGGAGCGCGGCCAGGGCTCCTCCTCGGGCCGGTCCCGGCGGGGCCGCTGCCGCACATCCCTGACAGATCGCTCGGGCTGGCCGCTCAGGGACAGCAGTGACACGAAAGCCTCTCGGCAGGAAAGTTCAGCCAGCTGGGGATGAGGTAGGAGTGCAGGGGGAGAGCGTGAGCAGGAAAACCACAAGACACTTGTGCCTGCTAAAAATGATTCCCACCTAGTAATTTTAGCAGCTGTTGTGTTCTTCTGCCTACCTTCCTGGATGAATTTTAAGTAGGAGGTCAGCAAAAATGAGAACCGTGACAAAATTTCCCCCCACCCCCCCCAAACCTCTGCATCTGCACATTTTTAACTTCCCCTTGATCCCAACTTAAAGGCACAGTCAGTTATTTTCCCTCGTTAGGTGGTTTTTGTCCTGGCTGGTAAAAAGAGATGAAAATTCTCACCAGTGTTTCTCAAGGGTGGTTAAAAATAGTGACCTATCAGAAAAGGATGGAGTGACACAATAGCTCTGGTCCACCCCTGCACCCCTCAGACCTCCAGGGCCAGGAATTGCTTGTGACAAGAAATGTGGCTTTCTAATAAATAAGAAATGAAGGGAGCTATGAAGCCATTGCCCCCTCCCAGCAGGTGAAGGAGGGTTCTCTCCAGCACTGCCCTGCCCTGCACGGAGATGCCCCAAGGAGCAGCAGCACAGGGAGGTCCCTGTGCCTGCCCCTCACCCCACACCTGCTCACCCTCAGGTGCAGTGGCTGAGTTTGGGGAGCTGGGGGGGGACACCTGGAGAAGGCCTCTGGCAGCCTCGTGGTTCAGCAGGAGCTCTGCTGAAACACACACCCACCAAAGCATGGCAGTGAGCTGACATTTACACACAACCTGAGTTTTAATCCCCAAAAATATGTGCATGGATAGTGAACACAGGCTAACATCAAGCAAAGTGCAAAGTGCTACCAGTCCAGATGAGGAATTGCCCCCTCGGTGGGGAGAGGTAGCCTGGAGCAGCAGCTTTAGAGCCTGAAGTTCAGTTACCTGCTCATTTATACTGCTCTTTCCTGAGGCCTATGGGACATGAGCATTCTGCTGAATTCCTGACAGATGATGAGGTGTGCTGCTGACTAAGTTATCCTCCATTCTTCTCAAACTCTATCAATCTTAGCAATGACAGAATTTTAGGGGTTTGCTCACTTAGCCAGCTAATAAATAACAAACACTTTGGAGTCAGCATTATCCTCTGATATGACTGCACTGAACTCAAGCCAAAACCACCAGCAATTTTATTTCCAGCTATGCTGCAGGACATCTTCACCACTGAGAGAGAAAGCAACAGGGACGGACAACCTTCTGCAGCCAGGCCCCTCAAATCTTTCTCATTTAGATATGGCATCTGCAGTCAAACAAGCTTGTCCTCATTCAGATCCCCTGTGACAGAACCAGCTCCCTCTCCTACCTCACAGTGACCTCCAAATCCCTTCCTGTTCCACCATCTGAAGTTCACAGTGAAGGTCCTCCTGCACCCCACAGCTCTTAAATCCCACTCTTGCCAGTTCCTGACACCCTTGGCCTCAGCTCTGATTAAAGTAAAAAAAAGCACCTCTCTGCTTCCATTTGCCTCCCAAGCAGTGAATCACCTGCCTCTCCAGGAGCAGCCTTTCTGTCCCACAGCTCCCCCAAGCCCTTCTCTCCACTGTGCCAGGGCTCCACGAGTGACCTTGTGCTGGAGTTGGAGCTCCTTCTCTTGGAGGATTTGGGGAGGAGAAAAATCCACTGCTGATCCCCCTGTGCCTCTGTCTGCCATCACCCAGCTGGCTGCCGGTTTGTGCTCACAAGGAGCAAAGTGTCCTCAGTCCCCTGCCACGAGGATGGGAATTACGGGGAGGGAGGCAGGGGCTCAGCCAGCATGGGGCAAGGCACAGCCCTGGCGTGGGGCTCCCAGCCCCAGCCAGGACAAGGGAAGAACTTACATGGGAGAGGTGTTTGTGCCCTGCTGATGCTGCAGCTCTATTCTCTCCCTCTGGCAGCTCACCCACAGCTAATGCAGGGTGCAGGGTATGGGTGCAGCAGGTGTAGGGACCAATGGAGGCAGGAGAGCAAGGAAAAGGCATATCCAGAGCTGTGCTGGAAAAATCAGAGCTGCTACTGGAGAAAGAATGCCAAGGCTCAGGGCAATTGTTGCTAGGGTTCAGCTTTCAGTTCAACAGTGCAACAAATTGATGTTTTGGGCTGTGAAGATCCAGGGTGAAAATTCACCTGTGATCAGCTGGTCCATACAGTGTCTTTAAACAGAGTCAGACCCAATTAAGAAATCTGCAGTTCAAGATTTGAAAGTTTTTCACTTGAAGGTCAGTGTCTTTTTAGCCTGGTTATTTCTAAATTGGATAGAGTGTGCTAGCAGCAGGACATGCAGATTAGCCTTGAAATGTCATGTAAAATGATTTGCACTCTCAGTAATTCACTTCTTTGAGGTTCTGATTGTTGATATATTTCTACCAGCAGAGTATACAGCATTACAAAAGAGAACAACACTTTGTACCTCAAATGTCTTGACTTCAAAGCATTTAAACTTTATAAACAAAGAGACATAGCCTCAGTCTAGCACCAAAGAAAGCAATTTATGTAAGCAGAAAGTCTGGAACAAATAATTAAAACATGAGACTAAACAAAAACATTTGTGAGTTTGTTGAAACAACTTTGAAATATAAACTCATTTTTTCTGTGTATATTTACTTGCACTTTACCTAAGGGTGTGCTTTCTTACTTGTGTTGCATCTGGAAGCACATCAGTGGTAGCCACGTGAAGCTCTCGGCAGGCTCTTTTCCTGGAGTGCCCCAGCCTCATTCCAGAGGCAGCCTGGATGTGCCAACCTCTCTGCCAGTGTGCAAACTTTTATTCTAAACATCCAGGTGAAAAACGGCAGCAGCACACCTGCCATCCCTCAGCTTTTCTCAGAGCCACAGCTCCACAGTGAGTAATTTTCTGTTACCTATCAGAGCTATGCAGAACTTCTAAACACAAGCTCCCCAAAAAACTGTTCTGGACGATATACTCAGCTTTAACATCTCCCATCACACCTCGGTAAGCCACGGCTAGTGGCAGTGAACAGCTGCGGTTGGGAAAGGCACCGCTTTATTAATTTTTTTGTCTTCTCATCCCGCAGGAGCTGAAGCAGCTGTGCTCGAGGACAGTGGGGAGCAAGGCACACATCGGCAGCGCTGGGGCACCAGGGGAGCGGCTCAGAGTACCCCGAGGGCAGCAGGAGGCTGCGGGGGCTCGGCCGCCGAGCCCGGGCTCGAAACCACAGCCCCGCCAGATCAGAAGGCAAAAAAAGAAAAAAAACGGAACAAAGCCCAACCGCAGC
>JAHLSL010000047.1:10984413-11036779 GCA_025920805.1 Petroica traversi
GAAGGCGGTACCGAGCCCGTGCTCCCTCCGGCAGTGCGGTGTGCGGCCCCCGGCTGCCCTCAGGGCTGCCCTCAGTGCTGCCCCCTCCCCGCCCGCCATTGCAGGGCCGATGTCTGGGACTCTGCGTTTGGGGTTTTTTAGGGGTTTTTGCACATTCCCTCACAGCCCCCTTACCCCAGGGACCAACAGAGACGGGGAAGTTTCTAAAATAACATCACATCGCTTCCGGAGAGCACCTTGGCGGGGGAGGCGGCGCAGTTGTCACAAGTGCGGGGTAATCGGGATCGGCGGGACAATTAATTGGGATCGAGGGATAATTGGGATCAGGGGAAGGACAGTCATGGGCTGCCCGGCACTCACCGGCACTGACGCCTCTCTAATCGGGCGGGGGCTTCGCAGTCGCCCCGCTCCGGAGCCTGCCCGGTGCTCGGGCTGCAAACCTGCCCCAGGGCTTGCAACACAGAGCAGCAGCAGCCCAGGTTTCATAGAGTGAAATAGCCTTCATGTCTTGCATGAAAATAACAACACATGTACTTTTAAGTTTTCCTAACTTAGCAACTTAGATGAAAGTACTTAGTACGTATGTCAGTCATATTTAGATTTTACTTTGAAATCTCCAGTTTTCATCCTGATTCCATGTATAAGTACTTTCAAAAGTTTTTCAAATTCTTAATGCCATAAGATGTCTTAAAAAGAAAAAAAATCAAGCATGATTCTAATAGTTATTTTCACATTTCCTGTATTATAAATTAGAGTAATTCTAAGGAAGCTTACAGTAATGTAATGTAATACAGTATAACAGAATCATGTTATATCAAAGCAGACACCATCCTTTATAACTACAGAACCATATAGAGCTATGTCAAAATGTTCATCTTGTCCTAAAGGCTCAAAGGAATGCCAAAGGAGGAGAGAAAACAGGGGAAGCGTGTATTATAGGCCAGGATGCTTTCCACCTGCTACTGCTTTCACTCCAGAGAACTGAGTGGGATGTGACTTTGCTATGTACCTATCTTTTTTCTGTTGTTGTTGTTCCACCCATGTACTTACCCACTCATTGGACTGGTTTTAAATCAGCAGCTTCCTTGGTGATGAACTGGAAGCTGCCCTTCCACAGGCTTGCTACCCAGAACATCAAGAATCTGTTTGAATATTGCTCCAGTTGCCTTCATCTAGCATGCCTTACTTCTTGTGCTGGAGGGGACAAATTGTTTGGTATCTATCTTTGTCATACAGACCTACAGCTCTTCTCATTTCAACACTGAAGAGTCACAGCCAACTTAATGATTATTTATAACAAAGCTCTTCCATGTCTTTGGATCACCCTTATTATCCTTTTCTGAGCTGTTCCACTTTTATGGATTTTTTGGATAAGGGGACCTTTGCACAGTATTCAGTATAAGGATGAACAGTGACTGTGTGCATACAGTGCCATGTTGGTATTTTATATTTCTTTACCAATAATCTAAAGGTGATTTAAAAAAAAAAAAAAGAGCTAAAGCAGCCCTTCTACCTAGCTTGTCGTATCTTTTCAGCTTCAAGTCCATTTTTGGTAAATTTTGACCTCTCTTAATCGAATCATAAACCAATTCACTAGTGACCATAAAAAACCTCACACTCCTTTTTAATAGTGTTTTAATTATAGTAGCCACTAGGAGCCCAGATCAAAATTAGATGTTCTGTTTATAACAATGGAGAGTTCTGGCCCTGAAGGATTTATTATTTAATAAGCAAAAGATAAGCAAAAGAAAATACCATCCTGTTTCACACTTAGGAAACACAGGTGAAACAGCATTGAACTATTTTGCTCAGAAGAGTTCACAGACATCTTTGGTAGGGCAAACAAGGCAGTTTTTCTCATTTGCAGGCCTTGGTGAGAAGACAAAGCAGTGATTTTTAAAATTTGAATTATTATCTCTAGGTTTATGCAATAGAGCTACTAAATCACTTGTTATGGTCTACTCCTGCAGAGTCAGATGAATTACAACTCATGCAGACAGCTTGACTGGGAACTTATGAATTACAGAGGTCACTTTCCAAGAAGGACAGAAAAAGGCCTCCAAAAACTGTCAAAGGCCACTATATCACTGCCAAATAAGGCTTAGAGCAAGCTCTAGCTCAGCAAACTGAAATGATTTTAGGGGAGCTTTGAACACACCCATTTGTAGACATGTTCATCATTGAAGCTCTGCAGCATGTGGCAGGGAGATAAGTACATTTAGCTGGAAAGGAGTGCACCCCACACTAGACTAGACAGGCAACAGAGCATGGGTGCAGATAAAAGTCAAGAGAAGTTCTTCAGCAGAGCTGTCAGGGGTGTGGGTCCGCACCCTTACAGATTTCATCATCCCCTCTCCCTTCTCCTAAAATTATATAGAAGTTACAGATGGATAAACAAGGAGGGCCCTTTGGAAATTCATTTCTAAACAGCTAATTTAAAAAACCACCTACTACAGGACCCTTCTTATGTTGTAGCAGAGAAATTTCTCCTCTGGACAAAGAACCTTGAATGATACAATAGCAGAATTTCATGCTGATCTATTACTTACAACTTGAACGTCTTCATAAAGATTATTCTGATTAAATATTACCACCCTTGTGCCAAGACAGCCAGGAAACAACAACAGCGATTAAGTGGCTCTTCCAAAGAAACAGAAGGAATAAATGCTTGAAAGGTGACCTGAAGTTTGGGAATTTTGATTTCAAGGGCATGAAATGATGTCACCCCAGCAGACAGTGCACTGGTAAAAAGGTGATATGCTTTCCTGCTTCTGATGTCCAATTGCATGGCTATTCATTTGTGACACAGGAATGTAGGTTAATTGTTAATCTTGGACTGATGCTGTTGGCAGAGGTGATAAGATCCCATTGTGCAACCTACCAACTGTGAGAATGCAACTACATGGAACTCAAAATGGTCTGTGGCCCATTTTGATATGCTTTTCATGGGGCTGTGTGCTGGGACCATAAAAACTCAAATACAGGCTACAGCAATCTACCATAAGTGCATTGCACAGGAAAGGCACTTGATGCAGTGATGCAGGGAATTCCCACAATATTGATTTTGACATTCACTATAAGCACCCTTGCACAGGGACATGGTTATCTCAAGGACCCTGCTAATCAGGACTGTTAGAATAAGGAGACATCATACAGGTACTCAGCTTGATTTTAAGTGAGGAGAGCAGGAATTTGCAGGGGGCATTCCCACCTCCACCTGCAGAGCCTGCATGTGTTGCACTTCAAAAGACTCAGCCTAATTTTTTTTCCGAGGTTTTGGCTAAGCTAGAAGATGAGTGAAAAGCTGGAAAGGAACTCTGTGATCTCTATCTGGGATATGCATTTATTTATGAATGGGGACTGGAGTGGGGGAGATGGTGAAAGACCTTTCCATTACCCTAAGTGATTGCAATGTGAAATTATACAAGAGCTCAAAGGGCATAGAGTGGCCACAGAGGTACACTTAGGGATAAAAAGAAAAAAAATGCTGATAAATATTTCCCCCCCATCAAGGTTTCCTCTTAGGAACTTGTAGTAACTCAGCTCCTACGTGAACATTCTCTCCAGCACATATAGTACATAAAGGAGCAGTTTCCCCACATGACTTCACAGTAATTACCTACAAATAGTCATACCAGAAAAACCTTAACCCACTCATGCTCTTTACAGCTGTGATTAGCATTTTCATTTCAGAACTTCTGAGTGACACTGCCTGCCCGGAATTCATTACTCAATGTCCCTGCATAATGCATGGCAACCCTCTGCTGATGTGTCACAGTGCCTGTGTGCAGTGCCCAGGGCACCCTGCAGCTGCTGCAGCTTCCCAGAGCTCTGTCCATCCCCTGCAACAGCTGCCAACACACAGATCCCAAAGCCTGGCAAAGCACACAGGACATTTAAAATGCCTGATCTTAGGTCCCACGAAAAATGCAGCTACTACTCCCAGTGGCCTCACAAATCTCAGGTGATTTGCCTGGGGAGTGGAGAGGCACTGCAGACTTACAAAACAGTATTCAGATACAGCAAGGGTTACAGGAGCCCTTCTGCCTTTAAAGCCACCAAAATTTCAATTGTAACACAGCTTGAAATTTACAGGGATCACTTCAGTTAATTTACCATCTCTGGTCTGAGCAACAAGTAATAAGGGAATAGTATTAGAAATGCTTTTGGAATTGGTTAGTCATGATACTTCATCTTGTATGAGTAAAATGAGACTGGAGCTTTAATCAGCTGCCTAGTAAAGACTTGGGTTTCCCTTGGGTTTCTATTGTGTGCAAATCTATATATTTTACATATAGATATATAATACAGATCTATACCTATACCTATATAAATATAATATACATTATGTGTAGCGTATCTTTGGGTAACAGCTGCCTCTGTACCTTGACCAAAATGAACTATCCTGTCTGCTGTAAACTAATTCTAATAATCATAGTTCTGGGACATATTTTTTAGTTGTGGAACTTCACAGTTGGAAGCTAAAAATGGTCAGATATCATCAGTTTGAACAAGAACCACCCAGAAGTTAAAAGCTTTACAAGATTAAAAAAATCCACCAGCTATTGTGAAATGAACAACTCTGCTGGAAGCAACCTCAGCACCCAGAATCTCAGATTTCTCTCTGCTTTTTTGCCATTTCCCTACAGCAGTACAACACGAGTTGGCGTGGAGCCTTATGACACAGTTACATGACATAACTGCACATGACCATGTCCTGGGGTCACCTGGATACACAGTGTGCCACCAACTGAACTCTCAAGTTGTCAGATGCAAATTAACATGTGTCACATTTACAATCAAAGATCATCATCTCTGGATAGTGAAGCATTTGGTGAATTATTTCAAAGCTAAGGGTAAGAAATTCTCTTCTCTGATTCAGTGCCATCAGTTTGATAGTGGCAATATGGAAGCCAGGCTTCTTCCCAGAGGGACCATCATTCATAATTTGGAAAGGAAAACTGCTGGAACTTCTTGTGAAGGAACATATTCTGAATAACTTTATGAGCTGGGTGTTACAGCCAGTCACTAACTAGGAAGCTCATCAGACAGATAAATGGGTAAAATTTTCATTTTCTTAAAAATGGACGTTCTGAGAAACACAGAAGTAAGGAAAAGGAGCTCTGATTATAAATTTGAAATGTAAAAAAATTTGAATAAATTTAAGTATGCATTAAAAACAGACTAGGACTTCAATTGCAGCATTCATTAAATAAATATGGGGAATGTCAATTGTTTTTGCCAACCAAAATATCTAAAAATGATATGTCTTTTTCTAGTGTTTAAAAACTTAAAATTTGTTAAAATTAGCAACCTGTTTCTGTGTTCACAGTAATCAAAGTGTTAATATGAGATGAAGGTGACAAATCAAATGTACCAGGATATTCTTAACAAAAGCTAAAACAAACAACATCATGAAACAGCTATGGACAAACTGGAAAGCCTAAGCTGTAAAATGCAATTAAAAATTAAACTGGTCGTAACTCTGACCCAGGGGTAAACCATTATTTGATAATCCTAAATCTACTTCTTAGGATGTCTAATAGAGCCAAAATGGTGCAGAGAAGCCAGTGTATTTAGGAGTGGTTAACTTGTCTTAACTTTGTTGTGTGTAATTGGATCTATCAAAAAGTACAGTGAAGTCAGTGTTTGGAAAGGTACTGGGCAAACCAAGCAGACACATTCAACAGCCAGGGCAAAGAGCCTTATCTCATCGAATCCACAAAAGGGAAGGATTTTAACAGAAGGCTGTACTTAAATTGTAGGAAACCAATTATGGTCTAGGCAAGGAGTTTCTGGAAATGAGGAAGACCTACGTGGCAAAGGAACCTGTCAGCCCTCCTGTGCCACGCTGGGTGCTCACGCCTGCAGGAGTCATGCCCTAATTAATGTCTGCTTGCTTGACAAACAAAATTGCATCACTGATGAGGTTCCTTGGGGGCCACTTGTATATTCCCCTGGAAAATTCTGTAGACTGATGGAAGCAAGATATCTCAGCAGAAGCTTTCAGTCTGATACAAGAAATATCCTGTGTTCTTTTTTGACAGAACGAATATGAATAGTGCATTGAGGCAATGACAGACATTAGGAGCAATATCCTGCGTGAGAATCAGTAGGACTTCAGTGACACAAAGTGGAAAACTAGTAAGGTGATGTGCTGGTAATAATTCAAAATGTAAAAAAGAAAGGTTCATGACTGGAAATTCACAATGCAGGAAGATTTGTACAGATGTGGAATTTAAGCAGATAAAACAGAAGTGAGTTCTGGTTAATTACACATACAAATACAAGACTAGGTACACAAATGTAAAAACACATTCTTTAATTTTAAAGGGAAACAGAGAAGAATAAAAAACTAAAGAATTATATAGAGAATATCAGATGAGAGTTGTACAGCTGTTTTATGTGCTGACTAGGTTACTTTAAATGGAATCAAATACCTCTAGGCACAGGACTCCCATCCCCACTGTCCAAGCAGAAAAGAGACAAGGGGTCTGTTCCCCTTCCATGTTTCTAATTGTTTTCAATGTGCTACTCCTGTAAAAAGCACAATCAAGTGCACAGCAATAGAATACAATGTGCACAAACAAAATAACATGAGAAGGAAGAGCAGAGAAGAAATGCAGGGAAATGAGTTTGTTCTGAAATTGTTCAACAACTGATGAGCACGTGGAGTAACAGAGAAGTCAGACAGATACTTGTGTAGGTGGCTCTCTGGAAGCACACGCAGAGCGCACGACACAGAACACATGCCAGGACACGGGACAGGAGACACCAGCATCAGCTGTATACACACATCTTACCTATCCTGGGTCCTCAGCTGACATCTGGGAGAAATACCACTTTCAGGATTGCTGCAGCCTCCTCAAAGTAAGCTTGAAAAATGTACAGTGCTTAGGGATATCACTCCAGCTCTTTGTGCTTTCCTCCAGCTGTACAGTGCCAAAGTCAGTCTGCACTATGCCCTGCTGACACTTCTGGGGAGCTTCCAGGAAAACAGAATACCAAAATCAAAACAGTTATTAATTATGGGCTGGAATGGATAAATACTTTTTGTTTCACTGCCATATACAGTGTAATTCAGTTTTATTATGTTATCTTAAAAACTCCACTGGAATGGGTAGTGCCACCAAGGAAGGCAGAAACCGGGAGTCAGAAACAAATTATTTTTCCCAATTTTGAGAAAATAAATTCCTAATTTAGATTTATATGTACACACACAAACACACACACACACACACACACACACACATGCGCACACACATCTTAATCAACAACAGACTTGTGGAGGTGTGGAGTGATTGAAGGTCTCTTGCAGCCTGGTGATTCTGTGATTGCCATACATGCTTGCCTAGATACCCATATTGTGAAATGGTTGTTTGTTCCCAGGTATTTGAATGTATTTCAGAGGTGGGTTCAGCCTAAATGCCTTCAGAAAGGCCATCTACAAATAGAGAGATACTCAGCAGATCTGTTAAAACGTTTTCAGATGCAGTGAGTGCTGGCTGTGGCTCCATTCGGTGCAGAACTCTGCCATGGCTGTTGTTGATTCCCTGTGTGTACTCCTTGTGTCACCATCCAGGCTGCTTACAGTTGACCAGGCAGACAAATTAAGCAGATTCATAACTCAAAAACTGCATTTAGAAACCAAATGCTTCAACTTTAAGATGAAGATGCATTAAGAAAAAAAAATTCTAATTTCATTTTAATGATAGGTTCCAATTGAAAAAAAGTATCAAACTTGAAAGAATTTAGAACAAAGGTGCTGGATGTTTAATACTTCCACATGTGCCAATCCCAGAGAGAAGCCATCCTTTCCAGTTATTCATATCACATAAAGATTTCATTTCAAAATAATTATTACTTGTTTGGGAGAGAGGCAGTGCCCTGCATACTGAACAGCAAGCTACCAATACCTTGCTAGGGAGGGACTTATTTCTGTGTGATCCCATGTTTGCATTCATAACCTCTATTTTATCTTCTGTCTCCAGGGTGGTTCTCACCTTTCCCTTCCTGTACTAAGTCCTGCTCTCTGAAAAAGGTGCACCTTGTGTAACTGACTTCCACTTTAACTCAAACCACGGAGGGCAAAGGGGAAGTTCATGGTTTCAAAGAGAAACTCAAAATTTACAAAGCAGCTGCCAATTAGTCAGACTTAATTTTGCAAATTTATTTAGGAAAAGAAAAATTAACATGAGCAAATGAGAATACTTCAGTGTTACAACAGAGTATATAAATGTCTAGCAATAGTCAAATAATTTGATCTTTAAATACAAAATAACCACATGAACACCTAATATACAGGTTTCATCTGAATACATATTTATTAGATAAATATTAGGTTGTCACATCATCTAACTACATACAGTTTTGCAAGACTAAAAATCACAATTATTTTTTCTGACCAGTTTAAAGTATGAAATGATTGCATTGTACTGTACATACAATGTACAAACAAAGACAATGGCCATTTTTGCATGTTACCTCAGATTGTACTTTTTTTTTTTAATTCTCCTCTGATCGTGATATCAAAAATTGTACAAAGTATGAATTTGGTTACAATTTTTTTTTTTTTTTAATCCCCGTATTTTTCTTCATTATTTCTGTAGCACCCTAAAAATACACAGGTGATAGACTAGTACACGGAAGCTAAATATTACATGTAGATAAAACAAAACAAAACAAAGGATCAGAGTATATTACAGAAGTGAAAGTGGAACAAATGCTGAGACTCCACAAACGCTAACAAACAGGATTCATTTTCCACATAAGATGGAGCTTCAAGCTTTTTTTTTTTAAATTTTTCCTGCGAAATAAAAACAATGCACATTCCAAGGAAAATGAATGCATTTCTGTTAACATGTCTCTATTTGTCATTTACATATGTACAGCTGTCCCTTGAGTCTCCACTGCAGACACTGGCGTGAACTGTCAGTCCTATAATAATGTCTTGGCAGCAGAACTGTAGATCTCTGTGGGTTCTTTCCCAGATGAACTTCCATAGGGAAACGATTAAAAGGTAAACAAACAAAAAAGGAAGAAGAAAAATACTACTGGAATCTCATATAATAATTAAGCTTTAAAAGAAATGACTGTGATTACTCTATTTGCTAGGTTTTTTTCTCTAAACTTTAATACGGCAGTGAACAGATAAAAAAATAACTAAATTTTCAGAAGCTTTTTCATAATGACTTCACTATACAGTACCTGATTTTAGTTGACAGATAAATTTGAAAACTATCTCAAATGTCCAGCGTTTGGGTGATGGGTAAAAATTGTATTTTCTTTTTAAAGTTCTGCTTAGAAACAAAATGTTTCTGTAAGTTTAAAGATGTCAACTGTCCGCTATAATTATCTATTACTGTACAAAGCAGATGCCAACACTGCTCCAAACATATTGCTAATATCTGTGGGGCTTTTTTTCCCTTTATGCTTTTAACAGGTACTTTTAAATTATACATTTTAAATACTACCAGTTAGCAAAAGGTCAATCCTTAACATACCTGGCTTAAAATACTAATATTGTGTTTAAGAGAAAATTAATTTTAGGTGACTAACTTAGCTGCTCAGAAATCAGTGGAGAATGGAACATTAAATAGAATCAATTAAAAAAATCAGAGCAACCAGTTCCAACTAATAGTGAGAAATCTTCTTTATTCCCAAACCTATGGCTTAACGAAATTACCCCCCCAAATAGAAAAAATGAACTCTAAGGGCATAAAGTCAGTTTATCATTAGCCACCTCTGCACATGATTTCCAGACCTATAAAAAAAATGCAGCAAAAAACCAGGGGGAAACTACTACAGTAAAATGGCTACAAAACACATCCGTATCCATAACTGAACAACAGCCTTTCCTAGGAATTGTGTGATAGCAGCACCACACCACAACCATATTACCATGAATTACACCAAGGTATCTTTAATATTCTGCAGAGATCCTCTACAGGTTGTCAAGCCTACGTAAGAAAAAAGACATTTCTAAGCAGAATAAAATATACTATACTGATTCCCTCCCCCACCCACCAACATCCCTAAGTGTCTTTGCCCCAGTTTCAGAGACTGGAGCACCAGTACAGAGATATAAATATGGTACCATACAGATTTGCTGCTTGCCTTAGTGCATCTTTACCTGGTCAGACAGCTGGTCCTACGTGTTCTGCTCATTTGGGCAAACAAACAAACTCTGCCATTACCGGCTCACCATCACCCACAGTCAGCGAACACCGGTCGATCACTTGGGGTTTCTTTCTCCCTAGGCAATCACTTTTCCCCGAGGCAAACACAGTTATGTTTCCATGACAGAGCTGGGCCCTGATTATCCAGGTACTGCCTGACGTATCAATCCGTTCATCGCATAAATGGATATGAAATTTGGGCTAACTTACCAAAAGAAAATAGGGGGAAAAAAAAAACCAAAACCCAACTCCCTTATTCTGTTAAAGAACCCTCAATTTTCTTTTTTAAAAAAGGACCCATATTTTTCTTCAGACAAGGTATTTAAAAACACCAGCAAAAGTATAACCAGATCATGAAAATGTTGAATATTATCAAAGACGATACTAAAATATTCACAAAGATATTTACAATAGCAATTCTTAAAATAATTGATTTTGCATAATGAACAGCGCCTTTCTTAAAAAAACTTGAAAGAGGAAAAATATAAGTGTGGGACCATTTCTACATAATACGTTTGACAGATTCAATACTCCTACTGGAAATAAAAGAACTAAACTGCCATTTCCTTTAATATCTACAGCAAGGTGCTGCTGACTAGCATATATATACCACAACGCATGTACAGCAGTAGTGGGAAACGTTAACAAAAGGAGCAAAATAAAACAAAAAATGCGGAGAATTTACAAATATGACTTTGGTGAGGAAAGCAAATCCAGAGTCGTAAGCACAGAGCATGCCATTTACAGCATTGCAAACTAAACACAGAGGGCTAGGAAGCTATCTAGTCAAACTGACAGGAACAAACAAAATTTTGCCTGGCACTTCAGTTTAAAACGCATTGTGGCGAGCAAACTAAAGGTGTTTGATTGGATTTGGGAGGAGGAAAAGGAGTAGGGTCAAATATGCTTTAGTATCAAAAGAAAGAAAACCAATAACTGTACAGTGGGCAAAAGCTGAAATGTTGCACCACGAGGGCAAAGTTGGCACACATGCACTTCTTACACAGCTACTGTACATCATTTATGAGAGAGAGAGAGACAAAGAGCACAGAAATGGGCACAGAAGCAATAGGAAGCTCATGCAGGAGCAGCAACCACACAAGAAGCAAAGACCACAGGGGCAAGACAGAAATTGTGGCAGCAGGGTCTCTTGAGGGCAGTAGCAACCTACTGACAGGTACTATTCTCCCCACACTCGGTCCTTCAGGAGAAAGAGCTCTTCCCAGCAGCCAAAGTTTAAAAAAAATAAACTGAAGGAGGAGAAAAGGAAAAGGCTGAAGTATCTGTAACAGTCACAAAAACAGAATGCAAAGCAAAACTAAAATGAAGCTGTAAGACGTCTGTCCAATGTCAATGCCCCTTCTCAAGCTGATTATTAAAAATAATTATGCAGATAATGATGTTACTCTCCCTCCATCCTGCAATGATTTCCTTGCTGCCTTCAACCCAGCTTGTCTTACTATGCATTGTGCAGTACAGACAGTGACACAAACTCTTGGGGCACCGAAGGCTGTAGGTAATAATCAGGAACAGTTTGGTTTGCATCCCCCCTCCCTGTCTTTTCCATTATGTATGGCATACATGACAAAAAGATCTGTTACAGCAATCTCTACAGCTGGATGTTAACGCAGCCAGAAGCGGTACTGATTTGAAACCAAACCACAACAAAATCCCTAAACATTGCAAACTCTTTTTCTTGGGCGTTTCCTGGGTGTTTCCAATCTGTGTGCTGGGCCAGAGGAATCCTCTGCAAAGAGGTGGTTAAAATGCCTGTGTTTGCAGAAATACCCATGGCTACGGCCTGAAGAGCTCAGCATGCCGTCACCAAAGTCGCATTATCTACACTGCTGGCTCCCTCTGTGTGTCGTCCCTATTTTTGCCACGTGACTGTAGGATTTGTGCTTTTTTGAGCTTTGTAGGTGGGTTTTTTTCATTTTGTGTGTGGCCAGAGCAATCATTCCAAGGCAAACCCATGGCTGGAGGGGGGCAGAGGAGAGGTGGGGTAGAGGGAGATACAGTTTCAAAAAAATGGAAGAACAAGCATTGTAAAGACACTCTGAGACGGGTCAATTAAAGACAGTTCCATTCTGTTGATTTTTCTTCCCTTGCCAAGATTCGGTTTTGCCAAGATACTTCACACTATGTTTATCACAGAACTCTCTCTCTAGAGGATGAACACCAAATGGGGTTTCCAATAGCTGCACAACTGTCTATGCTTCTTTGTCACATGTAGCATGGCAGACTCGGAGATTACTGCATTTTTTAAACTTTTGCATTATTTTCTCCCGTCACTTTCGCAGTCTTTGAAGCTAACAAAAGCAGTTCTGAGATGAAGAAAGCGGGGAGTGCACCATTGGATCAGGTTGTGAGGTTTTTTTTTTTCTTCTCTTGTGGAAAAGGAGTGTTAAGATTCCTCGCTGTGCAGCCACACACGTGTGAACAAGTGAAAAGGATGGGAGAATACATATGGTTTCAGTTGTTCTCAAAGAGAGACAGAAGGTCATCATTGCTATTGCTTGGCAAATCAGGAGGATCCAGGTATGAAAGCAGCTCATCTGGATTTGTGAGTTCTGGAAGCAGCTATAAAATACAAAGATAAAAGGAAAATTACAGATAACAGAAACACAATTGAGTAAAAAAAGGGATTAAACACCACACATTCCTGGAATCTGGTTTGCATAACAATATATCCAGAATATGCCAGAAGGCAGGGTCACAAGCCTAACATCCTCAGGTGATGCAGTATTCGCTTTCTTGTGAAAGTCTCTGTGACTCAGTTTTCACCTCTGAATTACATTATCATCTCAGTTAGGAATTCTCAATCAACCTCCCCATCATATTGCTTGGCTTGTGATGCTGATGTTTCCTATAAAACACTGCAAAAACACTTGAAGCATGCAGTTTGAGTAATCCATATTTGAGTTTTAAGGTGGATCAGAAAGGCTGGTCTGGCTCTCACACATCAGTTTGATGGCCACCCAAAGCCTGCATCTCTACAGAAGTAGGCAGCCCTGCCCTTTCCTCACCCTCAGGAACTCCGCAGTGCATTGATCTGAGCTCTGGGACAGTGACTGGAGCAAGGAACTCACACAGGGTTAAAACAACCAACAAATCAGGGAGTGTGGAAAAAAAAAAAAAACAGCTGAGGAAGAGTATGGAGAGAGGAGTGGCAAGGCAGCTGGGTAAGCCCTTCTCCTTTCTGTGGCAGGAATTCACAGTGGCTGGAAGTACTTACTTGACTGCAGCATCACATGCAATTCCAGACATTTTAAAGGGTCACAGGTATAACACAATAGAAGATGCCCTAATCTGCACAGTGCTTTAAAATATCAAAAGGAATAGTTGTGGGAATAATTTGCATTTCCATTAATACCACATTCCAAGTATAAAATTTTGTTTTTCAAACCATCACAACACATTCTTTTTGATCTGACAGGCGACAAGCACATCATAACACCTGGTTGTGCATCAGGCAGTGTCTTCTGCTCTATAATGCATCTTACCCTTTCCTAGGCAAAAATAAAGTGTCATGTATAAAAAATAGCAGGGAAGAGTTTGTAACAAACCCTTTTTATGTTCTGTATTGTGTTAAAGAGAGGAAAAGATGGACTGTTTTAACAAACTTAATAGTAGGTATAAGAAATTAATTTTAAGTTATTCTATGTTTTCAAATATTATAAAACCATAGGCTTCACTACTTCAAATATTGTATTTATATGCTTCCATTACTCTTGTGCAAATGAAACTTCATCCTCTAACATTATATGGATGAACATATTTTTCAATAAGCTAAACATGAAATACAGAAAAATGTTTATTGCTTTCTAAGCATTTTGAAAAAAATGCAATGTCAAGTTTACATAAACAGAATCACCCAAAAGTAATATTTTTCTTAAACTACCACCTCCTTTTGTTCATGGTAAAAATGCTATTGTCATAGTACTGGAGATATGAGACTTTTAAATGTACTTCACCTCCTGCCATAATTTTTTATGAATATCTAGTACAGAAGTCCAAAAGAAAATGGCAGCCCCACCAAGCGTGGAGAAAAAAAAAAAAAGAATTTGTCCTACCATTTTACAACTCATCTTAAAAACTTAAATTGTCTCTGAGACTCCTTGTATATGGGGGATTTTTTAAAAGTTGTTTTTTGGTTTTTTTTAAGAAGAGCGGAAGTTTTAAACAATATGCTCAGTATGTGTGAAGTGGAAGTCTTCTGAGTTGTGAAGGTGACCTAAGCTTCCCTCAGAGGGGTCCGGGCACCACAGCAGGCCTCCTGCCTTGCTGGTGTGAAAACCAGAAAGCTCAGGAAGGACTTGCTGGGAGCTGAGAATGCTGAGCTGGAACAGGGACAAAAGAGAGAGGAGTGCCAGGGCCTGTGAGGGGGTGACGGGAACAGAAGCTACAGGAATGTGTCAGACTTAGGGCAGAGTGTGGAGAAGTGTGCCCTGTGCTCCTGAAGTGCAAACTGAGAAGTCTAACCAGTGATTCCAGTGTTGAGCCTCTGCTGCCTGAAGCACCAGTACAGATCTCCCCTGTCTGTGTCTGCATCTATAGGAGGTGGATTCTTTAACCCAGGTTAATTCTTAGACTGCATCTCACTGAATTCCTGCCGAATGACCATGACTGTGTCAGTAGGGAGTGGACCAAGTTGTCCTCAGTACAGTGCCCTGTTTGCTTTGCTGCATGGGACTTGATTCAGCCACGTTCCACAACACACCCATTAAAATAATCCATCTGATCAGGATCCCAGCTATTTCCAGTAAGTTTATTTCCACACTGTACAGGACCTGCCTCCCATTAAGAAACCAGCAATCCTCTATCAGTGGTACTGTGGTAAGTGTGCAGGTTTCTCACCAAGATATGGGTGCCTGACCCCTAACAGCATACTGTATGTTTCTTAAATATTAGAAGAAAAAAAAAGGCATTTTTATTTCACCTTTCAGTAAAGCTCAGACAAGGTCCTTAAGGGTTCAGAATTCCAACTGCCACATGAACTATCATTCCCAAAGGATATGAACACAACCATGTTTTGTGAAACAGCAGAAGTTGCCTCCCTGATCACTGTTCTTGTAGCATCTTGGAGCCTCTATCTGTCCCCTAACCCTTTCCCTCCCCTGTGAGGCTACCTGTGAGCCCAGTACTCCTGTGTGACAGGGAAGATGCAAATATACAGCAACAGCAAATACAGATGTAAATCCAAGGCACAGAAGCGAACATATCTGTAAGGAAATTCACTGTGCAGCAGCAGACTTTGGAACAGACAGAAGATACACATACAGGAATGCATGACTCAAACAAAAATCCACTCCTAGTGCTGAAGATTTCTATTTTTCAAGTTAGATGGCTAACCAGAGAGATATACCTCAGGTAAGTCACTTCCGACTCCACTGAACTCATGTTAAGAGATGGAAGACTACTTTTGGCCTTAAAACTAGACTTTGTTTAGTAGTGAGCTGCCTCCCATGGTGGCTAACGAGGCAGAAGATGTTGTTGTTGTTTATTTCCCTGTGTGGTGTACTGGGAGGAGGAAGTCATGCTGCTGAGCCACCCACAGGAGCAGGTACAGAAGGGCACAGAATGTTTTTGGCTGCAGGGAGCAGGGACAGTGTCACAGGGTGGCCAACACAGATCCCCCTCCTGCCGGCCAGGCCATGCTGCAGGGCTCAGCACACAGCTCTCCTGGCACAGCAACACCACAGTCAGAACCACACACGGCTGTGTCCTCTTATCCAGGCACTGGGAAGGAGAGCCCAGCCCACCCAGCACCGAGGCAGGAGAGGAGGAGGTGGCTCCCAGCCCTGTGCCTGAGCTGCTGCCTGAAGAAATGCCTGCCTTGGTGCCAGGAAGAGGCTTGTGGCTTGCACACCATGCAGCTGCTCCAGCCAGAACCATCCGTTCTCCCAGCAGGCCAGGAGTGCCCTGTGAGCTTGGCAGCAGCACCGGTGCCCATGTACCAAAGCATGAGAGCATGGCATGTGCTGTGAAGCGGCCCCTGCCCACCCCCCCACCCCCGCGAGGCGAAGCACACGCTATGGCAGGCAGATGAGAGATGACACAGACTTACATCCAGCGAGGGCTCCGGCATGTCGGGTGCTCCCTGTCCACCAGCCTGACCCTCTAAGGCTGAGGAGGGGTTAAAGGTCAGGTCACTGTGTGGATGGTTGCTAGAAGCGGCCGGGGGTGGCTGCCGGGACTGCTGGGTAGGAGGCCCGCTGTGATGTAATGGCTGCCCTGACTGGCTGCTGGGGTGAGGGACGTGCAAACCTTGCTGCATGGAAGTATGGGACTGATCAGTGCTGCCGGGATGAGGGATCTGCGGAGGAGGAAAAAAGCAGGAAAAGAAAGTGAGGCCACAAGGTACAGTGCTCGCCGTGCCTGACTCTGTAACTGCATGTTATAAAACAAAATAAATTAAAAAACGACACACGCAACAAAAACCCCAACAAAACCAACCAACAAACAACAACAAAAAAAATAGAAATAAAAAAGCGCCGTTGAAAAAGAAAACTCCATATCCCAATACCGGAGAAAGTGTTTCAGCTTTTCGAAAGTTGTCTGTAAGGGGAAAAAACACGCTGGACTTGTGCTGCTGGTTTGCTTCCTTGTAATGTGGAAAACTGTGCGTGAAGATGCAAAACAATGCACCACAGAGAGGAGGGAAGAAGGCTTATGGGTGCCCCTCAGCATTAGCAAGGCAGATGCTTTTGCTCTAAAAAGTGTTATGAATGAATGGAGAATTTGTTGAATGATTCCTATGTCAGGAAAATCATTAACTGAGAAAATGCATCATTTCTGCTCAGCTCCCCTATTCGGTAGCAGCCTGACACCACAGCCTATTCCTGTTTCAGCTCATTACAAACATCTTGCAAACACCAGCTCTTCCCCACTCCTGAGATGCAACAGGCCTGTTGAAGGCTGAAGGTTTTCCTCGCTGACATTCCTGGGTTCTGACAGCTGACAGAACCAAGGCAGCTCAGGAAGCGCATTCCCCACCCTGAGCCGAGCTGCTGTGGGTGGCTGCACACTGCTGACTGCAAAGTACCCTGCCTTAGCTTAAACTAAGCCAACCATCACACTCTGCTTTGTGTTCATGCTGTGGATGAGTTCTCTAGCAAGACTTAGTGGTTTTTTATGTTTTCTATGGGGAATAAACTACCAATCCACATGCCTCTTCCTAACCCTATTACTGAATGGGGGAAAAGTCTTTCTCACATGACAGAGAAGCAATAAAAATGCACAAGTGCAATTCTTCCTTCTGCTGCATGTCACATTTAATGGTAGTGGATTCTCTGGGGCTTGACCTTGGTGCCATGAGAAAGAAGTGTCTGAATGCTTCAGAATCAGGTATCTCATGCTAATTGGGTATATGGAGAAACAAAAAATGTAAACATTTTTTGAGGAATGCTACATATTGGACAAAGTGAAGCTGAAATAAAAGAACAAATACATACAACAAGAGCATGAAATTCATCCAGCCAAGCCAACAGAAACCAGCAAAAGGCTATGTCAGTATTCACCCTTTCATATCATATAAACTGCAAAGTTATCTTAACCTCAGCCTTCAGCTTTGGAAAGCAAAAGGGCGGTTATTACAAAACTTAATTAAAATGTTCCCATAAAAAAGAATTAGAGAAATAAGTATTTAAAAAAAACACTTTTCACCGCTCTTAGGAAAACTCAGACTTGAATACTGATCCATTGGGACTCAGTAGCATGGAGGTCCTTTTCAATAGTTTGGTATTATGAAGGTTGGTGGAAATGATTCTACCTGCAACATGGCATTTGGCTCTCTTTCCCATATGAGAGTTTAAAGTAACTGGTAAAAAGTAGTGATACACATCTCACCATTGGGGTCACCATTGGGGTACTTGAAAAACATTCTACAACACTGTTGTTACTGTAGGGGTAAGTTTGTACAAAATCTGCCCACAGATCCCACTTTAATGTAAAAGAATTTGCAGCCCAAAAACTTTGCAAAATTCTAAGTATAAGTAGGGGTCTGTCTTAATAGAACTGTTTCCTTCCTCACTCATTGAAGACATGTGTAACAAAAAGTGTAGAAATTAGGAACCTTAATAATAACAACAAAAAGTAACAAGCAATTTATAACAGTGTTGTTAATGTGGGAAACCAGTTTCTGGAAAAAAAAAACCAAAACCAAAACCAAACAGGATTATATTGAATAGTCTCTTATATTTATCCCTGAATGCATAAAGCGAGGGTCATACTGGCACATTCATATCAATAATTATTTAAACCAGGAGAGGCATTCGTACGTTCTCAGACAAATTTCAAAACAAATAAGCAGGTTAGAAATTCTACTTTGTGTTTATACAGGCAAGGATTTAAATATCTATAAATATATTTAGTTGATAATTCTGTCATTTAGGTCCTTAGACAACTGCTGCACAGGGAGCAATTGTTTCTTGTAAGACCGAGGGCTACAATAATCTTTGTAGAGCTATCAGAGGTTCAAAATCCATCTGACTTAGGCCTCTGATTGCACCAGCCTCCCAGTGAGAAAGCAAAATGCTCAGGACTGGAACATTTTCTCTTTGCATTCAGCTAACTAATGGTAAGTTTGCTATGGTGCAAACACATTGTAAGCAATGCACTTTGGGTATGTTTAACTTGCACCTGCAACTCCCACCATTTCATTCTGAAAGCACCGGCCTGTACTATGAAGGCAGAGTCTAACAAAGTTGCATTTGCTTGCATAGCAAGATAATTCCAGAGTTGTTTTTAGAGGCATAAACTTTGGCTTTCTTAAAGCATTTACAATGTATAAAAGAAAAGCTTATAGCAGATAACTAAATCTTCAGCTTAATAGCACAGAACAACACAACTCTACAGCCCAACAGTGACCTCTAGGAGTGCTGAGACGTACAGCTGTGGAGCAAAAGGGCCTGTCAGCTGCACAGCAATATTCCTCCTGTCTCTGGAGAAAGTTATTAGTGGGAAAAAAAAATCCCAGGTAAAGTCAATGGTTTATATCTCTCCATTACCAGGGTCACAGTTTTACTAACTCTTTTGCTGTGTTAGCTACCAAAACTATTAAAAGGTGCCATTCTGCCTGCCCTGCTGATGTCCTTGGACACTTTTCCTATCCGTCCCTTTGCTATGTCTGCAAGGTGAAACCTTGTAGACATGCACTGAATTTCCCCACCTTGCCCCTGAATTAATTTGCAATCTCATCAGTACCTGGCTGCAGTAACACTTTTTCTGGTATGAGAGGGAGGAAAATTGAAAATAGAAACAAGAGCAATGACTTTTTAGAGTAGTACCAGTGCATGAATCTACGGTGCCATCATCCATTGCTCAGGTACTCCTTACCCTGTCTGCAAGAAGCACTAAATTATGAGAACTAACCAAATTCTCCTTTGTTAAAGCTTGTTTACAATTTCTGAATACAAACATGATGCGATTGTGGCAGCTGTTCTGCAGCAATCTTGCACTGTTGCAATGCAGCACCTGTTCCATAGCTCTCACAACACTCTGTGCTGGGGAAGAGGTATCACTTCTGGTCATGTCTCTGGTCTTGGTTTTTTTCTTCTTCCATAGGAGTGGAACAGCAGTGTTGAGGGAAGGAAATTCTGATTGATTCAACCCTGGTTATCCAGCCCTACCTACACTGGGCAAGTATCTGCATTTCCTGAAGTGACCTACAGAGTCTGGAGGGATTAGCTCTCTCTGCCTACCACTGTGTAAGGCCCACCAGATAGATCTTCAAAACAGCAATGCAGGAACTTCCTCAGCAGCATTCAGCTCCAGTAAGAGAGACCTCAGGTCTAAAAGGACCAAACATCCAATCCCAACTCACCTTGTAAATGGCCAAAGTGAACAATATGTGTAAAAAGGAAAGACAGAAAGCCAGAGAAGAGCATAGGCAACATCTTAAAACCTTGGTTCAATCACACCATTTTTTAATAGTTGTTTTTGTATGAAGTGTCTCTCCAAAGACATGCCTTTAACACATTTCTAAATTGTGTAATTGCATGTCTTTCTCCAAAAGCAGTGATTTGAAAAATGCCTTTTTGAGTGTCTGCTATAAACAGGTAATTTTGAGAGAAAAGAACAAAAGAGACAGGTTAAGAGGGAAAGAGGAAAGCAGAGATTTTACACCACTGAAAAGGCTGTGTGGGAGCGCAAAAAGTCCTCAAATGTGGACTGAAGACTTCACAGCCACATTGACAACGTTAACCTAACTCTCCTGTGCTAAAAGACCTGAAAACTTATCCTCATTACAGAAAACCAGCCACTGACATAATGTAAGAACCTCCTTTAGCACTGCTTCCTATTCCCAAATGGTATTTTTTGAGTATCATGACAGATGAGGGTGAAGTGAGGTAAAGGTTTACTTTAATTGCCAGCTATCAAAAGCAAGTACTAGATTTGCTACAGATTGCCACAGAACCAAAAGTCCATTAACATTTGCTCAGATACACTCCCACAGCTCTGGAATATGCATAGCCTTGAGAAACTTTCACCTCTGCTATCCTATGTAAACAGTCCCATTTTCAGAAAGCAAGAAATTCTTCACTTTTATACTCAACCCCTTCATATCCCACCACTTCAGAAATTTTGCCAGGGCAGCTACTACAGCAAAGGTATGGCTGTTAACTGATGAAGCCAAGAGGTAGGTGTCAGGTAATGGGAAGCAAAGAATTATTCCTTTTAACTCAGATTCAAAGGAACACAGCTGTGAGTGGTTCAGGCTGGTGTTATTTCCTCTCACTGCTTTATTCTAATACTCCATGGTTGGTTGTAATGCAGGGAATTCTGACCACTCTAAGCTGTGTATGGAATTTGCCAATGTGAAACAATGTTTACAGCATGTTTGTCCTCATTTATGAGCCTGCAAAGTGATAAAGTCATTACAGTTTCTGGACTCTTCCCTTACAGATAAGTCTTGGTACTTGGACTTTCTCCAAACTATACTAAGAACTCTTTCTCCACTCTCTTCTATTTCTCACCATCCTCCTTGGAAAACCCACTGCCAGCTAGAGGAGACATTGACTGAGTAGGCTTTTGCTGAGCATCTGCTACCACATTTCCTCATTACATTCTGAAATTGTGCTTTCTAGGATTCACTAAAGACACAGCACATATGACTTGTCAAGTTAAACATCCTTCCTGTGCAGTAACAGCACACTTTAAATCCCCTGCCCTGCAACTTAAATGAACATAAAAGGATGTATACACACCCCACACACAGAGTTAAAATAGATGACTAACTATGCCTAAGAGCTAAATGCTGCTGGTAGCTTTTCTATCACCTAGTTGCTGCAGTACTGCACTTTCTAGAGATATATAAAGTTCTGTATAGAAAACTCAGTGCTCTGAGAAAGCTGTTTTTTCCAATGCACAGTTCTGCCTCACCATCTGAGACCTGAGGAACCTCTATTTTTCACTCTCTTACATAGATTCTCTCAGACCAGTGCAGTATCTCTCCTTGGAATATACAAGCTTGTCCTATTACCAAAAGTTTAAAGGTGCCTTTCATGCTACTTTAGCAGAATTCCCCCTCAAAATGCTTTGATGCAAATTTTGCCCTCAGAGAAAAAGCCAGGGAAGATATTGTCCCTCTCTGAAGTCGTCCAATATCTTGCTTTAACAAGCTGTCTCCTGGAGATGGATATTCACAGTCCTGCTGGCCTAGGGAATGAAGTACATTTTTTTTTCATGTGTCACAGCAAAGCACAATGATTAATACAAGCACACTGAGCCAAGTTCTTTCTTTCAGATAAACAAGCTTAAATGACAATTCAAAAAGTGCAGAAATGCTTCTCCAAAACCTCAAAATGGCCAGAAACTAAAAATGGGATTTCCGGCATTTCTCAGGACTACTTTAATTCACAAACTTCCCAAGTGAGGAACCCACAAAAAGTAAAAGCAGTTCATAAGGCAAGCCCCCAGCTGGATGAGAGCTCCTTACCCCACAAAGGAGAACCTACGTGCCCAGCACCATTACTTACAGATTCCTGCATGGGGTGACTGAGAGGTTTGTCCAGAGCTGCCATGCTGCTCGGCATGTCTGGGGGATGTGACAGCTGTGGCCCATGCATGAAGTCATTCATAGATGTGCCACCAGGATTCCCATGTGGGAAGTCAAAGTTGCCATGACCTTGGTAACTGTTGCCTGGAAGAGAAACAGATGTGATTTGTTTCCAGCATTAACTCTCCAAGTATCTTGCAGGAGCTGTGTGATGTGCCGCCCTCCCTGCACTGCACAGTGAGGAGCTGTGACACTGAATGTGACAATGCTGTGCCCCCAGTGCTGAGTGAGTGGGGACAGGGAACTTGGCTTCCAAACACCAGCTGCTACAATAATTCATTTTGTGTTGGAACTAATTGAAAACTGCTGACACTTTGAAAAACTACTACCAAGTCACCACATAAACTTAACCATGCTGAAAAGTAAACAGGATATTAAATTCTATGGGATATTTGTATCTGGAAGCATCACAGTATAACTGAGACTGACCGCCCAGGTCCCAAATGATTTATAGGACATCTGTGTTATGTCTGTGCTTCTACACACTCAGTAAGATTGTAGCATTGCTTCAGCTTCTGATGAGAGTAATTGACAGAAATGAATCTGGAAGATGCCACAATACCAATTCATAGCACAGCAGTTACTCCACCCCTTTATAAGAGGCATAGAAGAAGTGTTCATACCTAATTGGAGCTCCCCAAAAACTCATAAAATTCACTTGACTGACTGGATTTACACACATATCTTGAAGCAGACCTGGAGTCCCCTGCTGCTGTGCTGTCCCCTGCTGTCCATATGGACACGGTATGACCACTGTCCATATGAATCCAGCCCACATCAGCCCAGGGATCTTCATCCAAATGCTAAAGCAAGCAGGTATCCCAATACAGGGATTCCTCTCTTAACACTTAATACAAAAAGTCATATGGCCAACCCAGGACACGCTTCCAACTAGATATCAGCTCTATTGGCTTATTTGCTATGAACAGCAAAAGATGAACTAATCCATTCACCTAGTTCATACAAGCAACTGGATGATATTGAGGTCTGAAATTACAGAACAGCTTTGGAGCTTGCACGGAGAGCCTGCAGTTTGTCAGCTGAAGTACAGCAGTTTTAAATATTCAACTCAAGAAGGGAGTTTGACAAAGTGAAGTAGTTGCATCATTTGCTCTTTAGCACAGCTTCACAAGCAGAAGTTTAATCTTGAAGGAATAGTAGTCATTAGCTATGTAAGAGTACTTCTCAAAGCCATCAGGACTTTGATCTATCATGTAAATACTGCAGAGCCTTACTAATTCTCATTTTGTTAATCTGCAAACTGGATGAGTCTCACAGAACCTAGCTGGTCTCGCCTTGCATCAGGAATAATTAATTAGCAGGCAGCTGGAATGTGGTCCTGTACTACTGAATGTTTGTTATATTTGCAAATTAAACTTCAGTCTGCTTCCTGTCAAACCGAAATAAACAAACATAATCCACAGCAGTAATACTTCTACTACATTGCTCTAAAGAACTGTTAATCAGAGGACATAATGTAACTGCAATCACTAAGTTTCAGTGCACCTGTCGATGGAGAACAGAGATCCAAGGCAGCATGCCCAGGAAGTTACAGCCATGCAGCAGCAAGCCCTCTCTGCAGCAGGAGCAGTGCCACGTGCTGAGGAGAGAGCTGTCAGACATCCAGGATAACCTGGTGCATGGCACTGATATCCCTGGTGCAGGGGAAACAGGAGAGTGGGGGTTTCACCTGCCACTGATGGCTCAGGGCTCCAAGGAGCAGTGACTCCCTCTGCTACAGGACCCACGGGAGAAGGCAGCAAAATAACAGCCTAGGCAGCAATGCTCACACAAAGCCTAAACCCCACACTTGATGTGGCCACCCTGTCTGCTCCTGAGGATGAGCTGGTGAGGACCAGACAGCTCTGTTCTCAGGCTCTGACTGCACTTCACTCCTACCAAGCGAGGGAAAAATATGTGATTCAGAGCTCTTGGCTTTGTTATAGTAATCACTCATCTGTTTGAAAACCTTATAAGTTTTATCATCTGTCATCAGTTTTGCAGTCACTGGAGCAAATTAACCATATTTTGCATGCAATCTATATTTTTCTTCAACGCCTGCAAAAAGCACATGTATCACCTTGTAATCAATTTGGGGATTCTGATAGTGTGAACAGTTGGTCTTTTCCCAGAGCTGAACTGACTCATGTTACTTGCAAAAGAAACAGTCTCTGGTTTCATGTTTTCAGAATTGTCACTATAATTGAGTTATTCACAACATACCAGTAATTTGAAAACCTATCTCCATTGCCTGTATTTAGTTCCCTGTTTCTCAACCTGGTAGCACAAGGGCAAGGAACTCAAAAGTAATTTTCTAATGCAGAGGTGTTTGCAAAGCAGCTAAAAGCTCTTTAGAAGTCGTCCCTTTTCTGGTGGCCTATGGAATGTCACTCACCTGGCCACAAGTTAACCTAGTGGCCTAAGTAGTAGGGTTAATTGGTCAGGTTGCCTACTTACGTAGTACTAGATGTTTTCACTTGAGAGTGGAACAGAAGGAAAATGCACAGAAAAAAATGCAGAAATATGTCTATTGTGGCAGGCCATGAATATAGATGGTAACATAGAATGTTTCTTGATTCAGGGAAGGCAGCATGACTATGAATATGACAAGCACCAAATACTTAAAATATTAAATAACTAAATACTACAATTTATTGCTAAAATATAATACTTACTACAATATACACTCAGTTGAACAGAAAAATCTTAACTGAAAAGACCTATGCAGAATTGCAGCCATATAATTTGTTTTCCTCATGCGTCACTCTGAGAAGATGCACTGACACACCTGAATCACAAAGCTGACTGAATCACTGAGTTCAGAGTGAGCAGCTGGCTGCACAAAGCTGTGGAACTAACCTTGGTTACCATATTCAGTGGAGTTGTTGCCTCCTGGAGGAGGGGGTAGGGATGGGTAAGGTGACGGGCCAGGACCCAAGGCTGCAATCATCTCCATCACATTTGGCATGATCATCTGGCTTGGACTCATGGTCTTAAATCTTTTTGAGGGAATGCCATCTGGGTCGTCTTTGATGTGAATATCTGACT
The DNA here is from genome assembly GCA_025920805.1 of Petroica traversi. NCBI lineage: Eukaryota > Metazoa > Chordata > Aves > Passeriformes > Petroicidae > Petroica > Petroica traversi. Next base: position 11,009,698 of record JAHLSL010000047.1, read on the forward strand.
TTATAGGGACCGGCCTCCAACTGCAAGTTGGATCAATGGTAACTTCTTCAAACTCAGAGCTGTAAAACAATGTGAAAATGTAGCATATCAGTTGAATTTTTTAAAATCAATTCTGCTGAAATTTCCATAAGAATCTGTATAGTAACCAATGCTCTGAAATGTTCTGGTGTAATACAACATTAAGATCATTTACTCCTCAAGAGTGTGCTGAAAGCAAATTTAAAAAAAGGTAACCATGAGAGCACATTTCTGTGTTTATCCACACAATGAAATCCAAATGATGTGGTTTGCCATCTGTGAATCAGAGGGACAAGAAAGCACTTATTCCTCCATTCTGGCCCTTCCCTCTGCTTCACTGGTGAGGCTGCCATTAATAGATAACCCAAACAATAACTTCAAAGAAGATGAAAAGGAGCACCTTATCACCTGCTCCACCAAGGTGCCATGCAATAGAATATTCATGTTCAATCACTAAGATCTGTTTTGGTGTGACTATCTCAGCATTCATTACAACATCTCCTAGTTGCTTACTCTTGGATATCAGGAGTGAGATCACTTACTTTTGTATAGCATTCAGAATACCCCACATATACTGGTCAACCTCCAAGCCTTCCAAGAGAGCAGTTTTACTAGAAAGTGAAAAAAACCAAACAAACTCCATGTTAGAATATTGCTAGGGAAAGAGTGATTTGGTGCAAACAGTTTTGTTCTACATCTACATTACCAGGATATTTACATCAAACAGATGTGATAAAGATACGTCTACTGGTGTGTGTCCACAAGCTGTTCACATTCTCTAAGTAATTTTTGTTAGTGAAATGCACTGCAAATTTGAAGTATTTTCAAACATAGCAGATCTCTCCTGTGAAAATCAGTTAGCACTAGTTTTTTTAAATTAGATCCTTCTCTTTTTTTAGAGCTCCACAGTACTAAGGCTTCAAAGGAACTATGTATTACAGCTATTTTACTTAAGATTGGCACAGATGGGGACAGAACAAAACAAAACCGGAAATGATTAAGCTATGTAGGCACTTAGATCTGAACACAGGTGCTCATGCTCAGAGACACAGGACAAAAATTTAGCCTGGATGTATGAATATGTGAATTAAGAAAGCAAGATATCCAATTCTTGTGATATTTTTAGCCAAACTTAAAAGACAGAAGAGATTTGGGCAGTTTGGACACGGATCAACCATGGACAGCAATGGGAACAAGCTTGTCTCCAGCCAGAATGGACAATCCCCACTGTTTGTGGGGCAGAGCAGGGACCCAACTGGAGACCTGTGCCAAGCCAGGGCCAGCTGGTACAGCCACAGCTGCTGGAGCTGAAGAGCCCTGGCTCCTCAGCTGAGGCTGGAACCTGCTCCCAACCCTGTGCACTGAGCACAGGAGGTTACAGACACTGAACTGGCCTGCAGACATCCCACTGCTTTTTCTACCCAGTTAAACACAAGGATGGACAGTCTGTAACCACCTCCAAGTTCTTCTTCCATTTTTTTCTGTAGTACACTAGCTCTCTGGTCAAAACATAAGCTTAAAACAATGTCAAGGCATCCATTCCTCTTTTCCTCTAGCCAGTAACTCCAACTTTTCCTTCTTGGCAATTTTTTACTTTTAAAAAAACTGGCCTTATTCTGGATTGTAGATAACTGCCTTATCAATGTAAATATTTGAGCCTCTTTTGAATCCTACACAACCCACTGATAATCTGCAACGAAATCTTGTGAAAAAATATCTTTCTATATGTTTTTAAATTTTTAATAATCCAGAATGGTAAAATATTGCAGGAATTCTCATTGGACTTCATGCTCTTTAAGTAAGTATTATATATAAACCTTATTTCCTAGAACTTCCTTCTTCTCCCCTTCATGACTTTAAATATGATCTGAATTTGGTCAAATTGTGTCTAACTACATTTTATATAGTATGATTGCACTTACTTGCATACTGGACACCGCCAAGTTCCTCTTTCACAGTTCAGTTGCAAGTAAGATTCCAGATCAAAGCACTAGGTATCAGAAAGAAACAAAAAAGGAAAAAAACCCACCAAATCAGACAAAACAAAAAGGAAACAAAGGGAAAATTCTGTATTAAATGAATCAGTTAGACAAAAGCAAAACTGACATGAAAAAAGCTTCCTAGCACTGAAAACTAAACCAAACAGCTGACTTTCCCCCTCTACATTAAACGTACATACAGTCAATTATTGAGGCTGACAGACATAAATGCCATGCATTAGGTGCTCTGCTACAATAACCACACGGCTGAGGGAGCCTGCCAGACCCTGGCACCCACTCACTTGTACGTGCTTGCAGTCGTGACCCCTCGCCGGGAGCTGGATCCGCCGGAATGTGATCGGACACTTGAGAGACACTTTAATTGCAGTCTGCTCTACTCCATCTTCCCCGTTTAGTGTTGCATTGCCAGAGGAAGCTGCTACGCTGCTGAAGTTCCTCTTGACTGTTTAGGAAGAAGTTTGGTATAGATGTGAGCAAGCACAAGTGTATTGTAATTTCTAGCACAGAAATCTGAAAGACCAACACTTCAATATTTAAGTGAGAATTCAATAAATAATATATCCACATAGGTGTCTTCTGTGTAATTTAGAACATGGTCCTGACCATGCATATCAGCTATATCATTAACCAAATTAAGTGTCATACAAGCACTGAAAGCAGCCCTAGATAAATAAAGAGTAAACCTTTATTGGTGGGTCAAAACCAAATATGGGGTAAAGCCAGAGAGATTCTCCTGGAATAGGACAGTCCTCTTCAGGAACTAAGCTTGTGTCCTTGGAACTTTGTTATCTCCACCCAAATAGCCCTTAACATTTGAGGATACCAAGGATTCATCTACCCACACCATGTTCTGGAAATTCTTTAAGTATAGCTTAAGGTTATCAATAAACAAGTAAATCTGGTGTAGAGATAGCTTATCACAGCTGAACACAGGCATTCTGGAAAGCCATCACCCACACAAAATGCAAACTCACTCTTAGTGATACAATGTTCAGCTGGGAGGAGGCGTTTCTTTAGTAGACCTTGAAGAACCGAGCGAACTGATGGCCGGTGCACCAACTGCAGCACGAACAAGTGCGACTGCAAGGAAACACACTTTGTTAGGAGGAGAGCCAAACACACGTGTTAAATACACCCCCAAACTGAGCTGCACTCTTCCCTTGGACACTTGGATTCTGTGAGAGCCTGAGGCTTAAACATAAAAGCTGGTTCTGCTCTGCTGAGCACACATACTCCATTATGGATATTCTGCACACTGTGCAGTTGCTCCATGCTTAATGTAAATGAGGGCTTTAAAAAAGCAAGGATTTTCTGCATTTTCTCCCTCCTTAATATTCAGCATACGTACAGCTGACATATTAGTCTCTGACATCAGGGTTTATTTTTAAAACCCTGGACTGTCTGACACAGTCTAGCCTACCTGCCTGCCCTCAGACTACACTGGAAGTTGCAAAAACAATTTGCAACTGATGTGCCTGGAATCAGCTGAATCTTTTTTACCCAACACAGAGCTCGTTGTGGATTCACAGGATGCTGCCCCCTGCTCTTAGCCACCAGATAAATGACATTATGCAGGGAAACATCCGTGTGAAGTAAAGCAAAATGGGTGGATGGCTTCTTGTCCAAGTGCCTCACACTGTGACCTTGTGAGAGCTAGCAGCTTGCTTTATTGTCAGTGACATGAGAACAGGCAGAAGCTCAGATTGGATTTGCAGAACAGTCTGCATTAAAAATACAGTACTCGCCCCTGAGAGTAACTAACCCACGGAAAAAGAGAAAGAGGAAAGCTGAATGGTCTAGACTGCATCACTGAATATGAGTTTTTCATCTGAAAAGGTATTTGAAAAATCATCACTAGCACCAGTGATTATGTTGATGTTTTCATGACAAACCAAAGACCATTTAATATACTGTGTAAATGAAATTAGTACCATTAACAGTTCCTGCAATAATTTACTTCTGCATCAACAGACTGCAGCCACCTTGTTACCTAGGCATACACAAGAAGGTAGGAGATCAAACTCCCTTCCTCCCCTAGACCATGAGCCTCGTCAGAGACACTGGAAGGACACCACTACATTCTGTAAAAATTAAGCAGCAAAAATTTCCATATTAGCACTCTGTGTCAACATCTTTAAGTTGAAAAAATGAGACTAAGGCTCTTTCAGCTAAGGCAACATTTGCAAAGTGTTCTAAAGAGCAGACTCAGCATGAGCAGCTGCAGCAGGAGCTCGCTGTACTTACGCAACAGCACGCTGTGACTGTGATCTGAATGGTGTTTCTCCCGGGCTGGCACACATGCTTTAGGTGCAGAGGTTTATGAGATGTCTTGTTGTCACCACGCTCAATGGTAAGTGGGGTTGCATTAACGCTGACCTGGACTGAAGCTGGCCAGTTTGTGTTCATTTGTCTGTCTTCATGGTGATAGCACTTAAACTGCAATTCCAAGTCAGACCTGCACAACGACCAATAAATCTTCCTTTAACTTTGCTTTCATACTGCGGAGGGAGGTCGTTTTTATGCTAGGAACATTTTTCTTCATCAATCAGATTATTTTTTTTGAATTATTGCCATTAAGGTTATAACATACTTCCTTCATAAAAGCCCTGAACAGAAGCAAGTCATGATGAATTAATGATACAAGTATGCCCTGAAGTTGTTCATATTTTACACTTAGAAAGGACTTTTCAAGGAAACATCTCAAACCTCTTTGCAAACCCAGCCCATGGAGTGATGCTGCAGAAAGATAAATGTTAAGATCAGGTAGGTCCTTCCTGAGTAAGGAGTTAAGAATGAAAGAGCAATGTGCTGCAGTGGGTTGTGCTGGAAGTCTGGGTTCTTCACTGCCTCAGAGCACTTAAAGAAGCATTTGAATGAACACTTGTCAGACAAAATACAGGTACAGCCAAACCCGCCATAGAACAAGTAAAGCAACTAAGATAAATGACTCCTATATCTCACCCCCCCAATCAAAATCAGCTTCTGTGGTTCTAAATTAATGTGGCTGTGGATTAAATCTAACCAATTTAGACCTTCTTTCAGGGCACAAATTCCTCCCACCTCCCCTATAATAACTTCCACTCACTATTTAGCTCCTCAGAAATCAGTTCTGTAACACCTTCAAAAAATGAAAACGCTGAGATTAAATTAAGGTGGATAGAGACCATGACTTTAGTTTCATAAATGTATGTTAACCTTCTGTTAGAAATGAGCAATTTCAAGAAGTCTAAAAGAACACAGAAAACTAAACCAAAATGTCAGAATTCTGCTGTTCATGACAACAAAAGGCAACTCCAAGTTTATTGTTCAAACTTTAAAATCTATGTTCCTGAAAAATCTATGTTGCCTGAAAGAAGATATATTTGTAAGGTCCAAGAGGAGCAGCTCATTCAGTAGATTAACACCCAAACTGCCATTTTCCTTAAAAAGACTTCAATCTGACCCAACATCCTCTTTTCTGGATTAAAAAACATCAAGATTTAGCAGTGGACAAAAACGTGGTTTTTTTAAACAGAAAGTTATAGAATACAAATCACCTGACCTTTCAACATAATCCATCTACATAAAGTCTTTTCAGATTTTTTTCCAGTATTTTATTAACCATTTTCTGAAAGCTCTCTCTGCAAGTACCACTTAGTTTCTCACCTCAAGACAGCACAGCACAGTGATCCAAACCTGGAGGGAAGCAAGGCTTGGGACCTCTGACATGAAACCCAAGCAGATGAAGTGAGCAGCCTGCTGAGTGTCACGGTGCTGACAGACCTCAGGAGAGCCTCGTGTTCTCAGCACACAGAGTCTCCACCGTGGGACGTTATTAATAAATAACACAGCAGTGGGAATACTGAACCAGCTTCAAGGAGACATTTTCCCTGCCTTCAACCTTTCTGTTTCCCGTAACCATGAAAAGTTCCCATGGGGAGAAAAATACTTGCATTGCTATTCATTATGTGTGTACATGTGAGAGGTTTTGCCGAATATTTTAACTGGCAGAAAAATATTGAGACTTGGCTCGGTTCCACCATTCTCTATAAAAACCCAAATCCATCCACACATGTGACTAATTCATTTTTCTGGCATCCATCCAGCCCTGAGTTAAATGTGAAATGACTTCATTACAGGAGTATCCGTTCTCCCCACTATTAACAGGTTTTTCAAAACAGCAGACCTGAGCAGTTTACCTATGAGTCTTCATTAAAATAAGTTTAAATAAAGGCTATGTGTTTGGTGAGCGAAGGAAGGAAGAAAGAACAGATATTAAGAAACAGCCTCATGCCTCAGTGCAGCACTATAAATCTCCTGAATGAGCCAGCACAATCCCCAGCAGTGATTACTTATTAATAAGAACTGGCAAGTAACTGCCAAAACTCCCTCTGCTGCGAGTACTCCACGATAATGAAATGCAAGTAAGCAATAACTGACCTCAAAGTTAGGTGTTAATTATTGGATGTGGCCTGCCTGCAATCTCCCTCCCTCCCAGCCCCCAGGCTCCCTCAGGGCACAGGGCACTGTGGCAGCAAGGACTCCTGCATTCTGCATCAAGGCTCAGCTTTAGAGCCAGTCTGACCCGGGGCAGGGAAGTGAGTGCATCTCTCTGCCCGCCTCACACTCTCCACATCAGGAAAACACGAGTCTCCAGTGGAACCCAGTGAATGGGAAGAAGATCCTCACAGGAGAAAAAACTTGAAGCTGCCCTAAGCAACCTCCATACAAGATCCCAAGCAACTAACCAGCCTCCACAGTGCACTGAGAAAGGCTCAGACAATGCAATCAGCAGCCAGGATAAACATAGAGATACTTCCTGAGAAAAACCAAACAAGGAGACAAAATTATTCTGTAGTATTTAAAAAAAAATAAAAATATTTAGGCTCTGATGTTCATTTGATCTAAGACCCTTCCATGAACATGGTGCAATCAAAACGTACCCTGGAATCACTTACGCAGATCTACATTAAATACAAGAAAGTACCACCAAGGAAAAATATCCCTCTGTGCTGGAAGTAAGAATTCACAGTAAGTGAAAACCAGAAGCTTTTGTATGAGAAAAGCTATGCTCTCATGTTTCTGAGCTGTGCTTACTTGTGGAGTCGGAGAACAGGGGGAATTTAGGAAGTTAGCTTCTGAAGTTTGGAGGGTTTAAGCACTTGTCTTTCCAAATGATTTTACCAAGCCTTGGGTCCTAACTCTTCATTACCAGATACTCTGCACAATTTAATTTAAGCATTAACTCTAAGAGCCCTGCAGAGCTGCTCTTGCATCCAATGTTTCAGATGTCACAAAGCATCTGGGATTTCAGAAACTCCCAAATGGAAGTTTGCAGTGGTGTGGGTTGGGCACACCCCACTTCTGTTCCACCCAGAGCAGAAAGGATGTAATGGCTGCAGTGTTTTCCAGACACTGCATGCCGTGTGCTATCAGCAAGGACACTCAATACATATTGTGAAGCATTTCAGAAGGTGTTGTCTCTGGGAAATGACAGGTGAGAGTACCTGTGAGTTAAAAGGACATTCTTCCCATGCAGGCTACAGTTTTTGAAGTGAAATTCCTGGCAAATGTAAATGCAGTGCCTCTGGCTGCCACCCCTCCCTGACGGGCTGCAGGACGTGCTTGCAGCAAGGCTGAGCTCACCTCCACATGAGAGTCTGGTGCACGGTTGGGCGCAGGTGAAAGACGTGGTTGCTCACGGCCAGGTTGTGCTCCAGCCGGAAGGGCTCCAGGACAACCCCGTCCCTCACCGGGAACGTCAGGCGCAGCTCATCGTTGTGGTTGGCTGGGATCGAAGAGGGAGAGAAAGTGTGAACTTTCCCTTTAGCATCTGCAGTGCAATAATAATGCGTGTATTTATACAGAACAGGAACAAGTTGCACAGTGATCTGCTACTGGGTCTAACTTAGCAGGCTCACACACATAAAAAGACAATCAAAAGTAACTCTATCATCGAACTGATGCAAGTGACAAGGCTCAAACTGAGAGCAAGGGCACAGCAATCTTCTATTGCCACACACTTCACATTAGGGCCATAGCATTCCAGCCACGAACAGAAACCAGGCATGGCAAAAATTCTTGGTTTTTACTACAGGATAGGTTCTGTGCCCAAGCTTACTCTGTTGGCAGAAGACTGAAAACAAATCTCTTAATTATGTCCAACTGTGATAATGTTTGTTTTCCCTGCTTTGAACAGGGATCAACATTACCCGAGTAGTTTCAACAGTTTCATCAGCCGAAACTACGTGATGACCAAAGACACTGGTATTCAATTACTATCTGAGCCCGTAAAATGAGATTTTGAGGTAACTTACAGCTGATCTATGAAGTCCAAATGGCTTTAAATCCTGTGTTCTTGCCCAAATAATACTGCAGCCCATCTTCCTCTACTTGATTTTTCAGCTATGCTGAACTCCAAACAGAGCTGCAAAGTGCTAATGCAGCAGCAGTTATTTTACAGAAAACATAAGGTTCTCCCAGCTCCCTGGTAAATTATAGCTCCTATTGTTCATCAGTCACTTCAAAACCTCTAACATCTCATGCTAGTATCCAGTCAGAGAGATCTTGTTATTCCTGCCCTGTTCCCAGCCAAGTGTAGCTGTGACGTTGAGTGGCTTTGAAAGGAACATATATCAATTTCTGGCACAGTACTGACTATTCTTAAGAAGCCTGTATGGATCACAATAGAGACACTGCTATAAATATTCACATTTTATCCTACTCTGCAGTGTTGTTCAATGAATGGCTCTGCCCTTGAACAAAACAGACCAAATGGAAGTTCATACAATAAACAAGCCAACAAAGCACACATAACACAATCCAAAATTAAGTGTTTTATCCTCAGGAAGCATATCAAAGGAATAATTCTGGAGTAAAATCCTTACAAGTTTAACCTGGAAGACTTTTCTGATATTCTGTTTTAGAAGAGCATTCTAATCTTTCTCTTTTCTGTCCACTGGCTCAAGTAAGCCTACACTGTGCATGCCACCAATTACAACACAACAACTCCAGTCTCTCCCAGAGCAGCAATCAGAGTCACTTTCCAGACTCTGAAATGTATGTGGCAGAGAACAGAGGAACAATAAATGACCGTGGGGGCATTCTGTTTGCTACTCACTTGGAGGTGGTGGTAAAGCATTGATATTTGGTTTAATGTCAGGTGGGAATGGTGGTTTGACATCCTGGTTAGGTGACAGGTATGGAGGAATATTGCTCCCTGGTGTCATGGGTGGCGTGGGGTTTCCTGGAACAGGTGAATGAGGGTAATTTGCCACAGGTACAGGCCTTGACGGCTAGAAAATAAATAACATCACATTGTTACTGCAGTCCTGAAATAACAACAATAAGCCTTGTGAACAGCACTGTTATCAAATACCAAAGACAAGAGACAAAGGAGGGAGGCCCCTCTGTTTCTGGAGAAGAAACCACAGGATGTTCCATGAGGCCTTCAGGAAAGAGGCACACTAGGAGAGCAAAGCAGGAACTGAAACCAGCAGACCAGCCAGCTTAACTCAGGCAGATACAAGCAAGGCTGCTAAAAGCTTTACTGTGTTCCTCTCAATGCTCTCTTTCCAAAACCAACCAGCCAATTGCTTCAGTTTTTCCACTGCCCACCCAGCTGTTTGTATCTCTCTGCCTTCCTCCCAGAATAGCCCCAGTGCATAGAAGGATACAAGAAAAATAAAATCCAAAGACACAATTAGACAGTCTGTGTCCTTTTTACTTCCATCTATGCTTTCTTCCACCCTTGCTCAACTCCTCTGCTCAAAATTAAATCTCTGAGGTCAGTGGATGTTTTTTATTCTGTGCACCTACAATTTGATTCTGTTTCTAGTTTGCTGCTAGCTAAGAACTGATAGAAAAAGGACAGTTAATTATGAATAGTAGCTATGTATTCAAACACCTTTGGTTTAGTTTCTTATAATTAAGGGGGTGGTTGCAGTCAGTGGAATAAACCAATAACCCTGATGTGAAGGAAGCTGGCATTAAACAAAACTGCAGCTGCATGGCTCTCTCCTGCAATGGCTCATGTTCCATAAGCAGAAACACAGGAGAGTGTCAGAAGACGAAAATCTTTACAGACAGCCCAGGCACTGTGACTTCAGATCTGATTCTGTATCTAAATGCTGCTCTGCTAACCTAAGATACTTGAGAGTACATAAGAATGGGGGTGTCCTCAAATCTTAAACATTCAAGTTACCAGCCATCTTTGGCTTTTATCTTTGACACAAACAGTTACCATCTGCACAATCACTACGATTGAAAGGTTCAGGCTTTGTCTGTGGCAAGCTGGAATTTTCTCCCTGACCAGGATAATCTGCCTTTTTAACAAGATCTCATTTTTCCCAACTGTTTCTAGAGCAGTCAATATTTGAATACAATATAGGGGATACATTATAAAGATGGCAAATTCCCTGTCAGAAGTAGCTAGTAAACAAAAAATTAAAATCCCATCTAAAATAAATGTACATAAAATGCATTTAAAAATCTGTCACTTAAAAACTTGACAGAGATCTGCAGATATTTTAGCATAAGTGACTGCACTGGAATCATTATATAGAGGATCTGTCTGCTCCTCATGTTCTTCCTGACAGTGAACTGCAAAATCTGCCTGATCCAACAGGCATTCCTTTGGGTACCAGAGTGGACAGAGTGTGACTGCACACAGAACAGATGCTCTACAGAAAAAGGTTTTGCCTTCACCTTTTATGAATGGTGTATTTTGTGTGAATCACACCAAACAATTCGAATTCACACCAATGTGCAACTTAGATTCTTTCAGCCTACATTCAAATTCAGATACTTCAACAGCTAATGCTTTAAGCAGGTCAGAACATTGATGGTCCTCCCCATTTTTATACTCACTGGAGCACCTGTGTGTGTGATAGATCACCTTTATGTGCAGTTCAGAGTGGCAAACCTCAGCAGGCGCCCTGTGCAACCTTAGTTTGGAGAATACAAACCGCTCAAGATGTATCCATAATGAGGTTTTAGCCAACATTTTAACAATTCTAGTTCTTGCCCAAAAGCAGCAGCACAGAGGGAAGAGACAGATGAAAAGGAGGAAGAGGCTGGAAAAAGTCACTGGAACTTCAGTTCAAAGATGAAACCTTCAGCTGGAACACCTTTTATATTTGGCCTGACTTAATCCAACAGTGACCAGTGTAGGTCCAAAACTGGAATGCTGCAATGTGGAACTTGTTTATTACAAATTTCCACAGCTGCATTCTTGCAGGGGACCATTAATAGGTGAAAATAGTACACCTGAATCCCATTAGGTACTTCTTTTTACAATCTATTTTTAAAGCAAACCCAACATTTTCTTGTAAAAGCCTCTAATGAGCTGCAGCAACATTCAATTTTCTTTATGAACTGCTCTGAAGTCGCACTGCAACTTGGCTGATTGAATTGACTCTGTGATACCCAAAACACTAGAAAAAACTCAGTGGCTTTTTTTCTCTTTCCTTTAATTATGTAAAAGCAATATCTATGAAGAAATTAATGTGCCTTCATTAATAAACAGCCACCAGAACAAAACAAGATAATATCAGAATTCTTACCTTGTAATACTGCCCCATGTTGACTGTTGGAGGAGGGTACTGTCCTGTGTTTTGCTGGCTTGGCATCCTCTGTCCAGGATAGTTGGGAGATGTAAGGGGCCTCGGAGGGTTGGGAGTGGGGTACTGACCAGGCTGGTTTGGAAACTGGCTGTTTGGTCCATACTGCTGGTTTCCATAATTTGGCTGCGTCATGACAGGGACACAAGAACACAAAGACATGTTTTATGCAAGCAGCTTTCTTGTGTGGATTATTAGCATACATTCAGTAGCACAATCAAAAGAAACAAAAACCCCTTCAGATGAATACTTCTTAAAAGCATAAAAATCTTGCAAACCAAATTGGGGTAAGGCACTGGGCTGTCAAAGGGCACTGTGCTTGAAGAAACCAGAATTAAAACCAGATGCAACAAAATCTCTGTGTTTTTGCAAGTGCTACCACACCCAAGCCTGGGGCTCCTTTTCCAGATGTAGAATGGAAGCACACAAAAATGTTAACTAACTAACTAACTAACTAAATAAAAATAAAACCCTGAAATGGGCAAAAGCATAGAAGCTTGTCTACATCTGCCTTTTCAACTCAGCTGCTCTGCTGGCCTCTTCGTAGAGTATTTTGCATTACCTTAACAACTAAAGAGAAGTCCTTACTAGCCATAAGCACTTTGCCAATGCTAGCTAAGACTGCTGTGATTTTGGAATCAAAGTAATGAAAAATGGAACTCTAAAAGTAGTAGAATGTCAATTTGAAAAAAATCAAGTTATTGATAAGAAACTTTCATAAATGAACCCTTCAAAAACAATAGGCAAATATCATCTGCAAAATTCCAGCCCAACAAATGAGCAACATTTATGGCACTGTTCAGAACTGACTTTTTGAAAACATGAACATATTCACTTACAATGAAAAATCTGATTCTGAAGCCGCAAAAAGAGATTTAAAGTCATCTTTAAAATATGAAATCTGAAAAATCATGTGAAAAAGCCACGTTTTGTGTTTTCTTAACTTGTAAACAAGTGGCATATTTACCGCATGAAAAGCCTCCCCAGAGAAGCAACTCCTGAGACAGCACATCCCTTATTTTTTTCTGATTAGTTTTTTTATTTAGAAAAAAAATAGTTTGCAGAGCAGGAAATAAAAGTAGCTCAGGCAGAAATGTTTTGTGCATTTTCTGCATGCTATGGTCCTCTTTGCTGTGCATTTGCTATAAACTCTTAGTACCATAATTATTGTCATGGCAGCATCACAAATATTCAGAGCTCAACACCTATTGTTCAAGTCTCAGTTGAATACAGAATTCCACCAGGAAATGATCTCTGAAGCCACTAAGTATTGGCTAGATTTGTAAAAATATTTAGGTGTATGGAGGTGCTGAGAGTTGCTGGAATCCTAAGAAGCCTTTACTGCCCAGCTCATACTAATCTGAAGAGCAAAACACACTGGTGCTTTTTAATTCCTAAAGATCATTTGTCTACATCTTTAGTTGTCTAAATTTCTTTAAAAATTTGACCCTTAGTGTTTAGCCCTGTCATATTACAAGTCAATGGCAATGTAATTTTGCCCATAAAGCCATTCAGATCTCCTACAGCAGCATGGGTCCTTATCACTCCACATAAGCTGGTAGTAGATAAATGCTGACAGAGAGGGATTTGAGCTCAACTTTATTTATTTTCATGTCAGTGACTATGAAAATCAACATTCAAAAAGTCTGTAAAGCAACTGTTCTGTAAAAAATGACTGCTATTACTATGTGTGTTACAGTACAATGTCTGTCCAGTATTTCATTACAAAAATAAAACCATCCAAGAAAATGTAGATCAGACATCTATTGGGCTAAAATGAAGTATTTCACCCTCAGTGTTTTTTCTAAGATGTCAAGTTAAAAGACTGCACTCCCGAGGTGGAAGCCTGTTTAAGATCTTTGAAGTCATCATGAGAATCTTAGAATGGTATCCTGGTTTGGGGCCTTTCTTAGATTTGATGATTGTCATACGGCCTAAGACAGCCAGGGTCAACCTGGATACTTCAGAAGCTAAGAAGGAAGAGCTGCTCCTGCTTATGTTTTAATGGCTGCACTTCCTACCAAGGCTGGAACAAAGATGTACCTGTTTTAAAGGGATGTGCACCACACATTACCCAGTATGTCGCAACTTGTAGCCAAAATAAGAGTGTACACAAAATACCGTTTACTTAATTACCTCTCCCGGGTATGGTCTCTTAATGCCCTGTATAGGCAAAGACTGGGGCCGAGGGCCAGGGTAGGCCTGCTGAGGCATCCTCTGCCCGTGGGTGCTGAAGGGGCTCATTCCAGGAGGCCGAGGCTGGTTCATGCCCATGGGTGGCCCGCTCATGCTGGAAGGTGTCATTCCTGCTCCCATGCTGGCTGGGTTCATGTTGCCTGGCATAGAAGCAGGACCACGAGGACCAGGCTGGTTCATAAACTGGTTGTTGTAAGCCTGAGTTGGACCCATCTGGAAAGAGGAACAAACCTTCAACGGAAGAAGAAGAAAAAAAAAAAAAAAGAATAAAATGCGACATGCATTTATAAAATGGGAAGAGGGAGCTGAGCATGCTTTTGAGGAAGGGAAGAAGGGAAGGATTTATGTCGCATTTTCCTTCAGTGTTCTCTAACATTTGATGGGTGGTGAAGTTACTTATAATAAAAATCCAATTGAAATTGTAAAAGGCATAAGAGTGAAAGAAAGGTGTACATCTAAGGTGAGAAATTAAATTGATTCAATTGACTGGTCTAGTACTGTAAGGCAAGATGTTAGGATGCTGGCTGTGTAAATAGAGCACAACACTATAGTTTCTAAGACCCTGTGCTTCCCATCACTTGGCACATGGACCCATGTATTTCAGAAACCAGAAAAGTAAAAAAGGTAAGGAGGAAAACCCTGATTTGATCAAGCCCTTGTTTATTTAAAGAAAAAAATTATTCCATGAAATCATGACATGCTAGAAGTTATGGATCACCAGAAATGCATGTCTCACATAGCTGCCCTTACAGACAACATTATTAAAACCCAAATCTCTTTGTTTACTTATTTGAAAATAAATAACCCAAACAACCAAGTGCAGTTGGCAAAATAAACAATTATCCAAGAGCTACAAAACCTATTGCAAGATTCTAGAACATTTTACTAGGTAATCAAATTCAGAGTGTTGGCAAAGGCAGCAATAATCATGTCAGATGCAGCTGTAACTTTGAGAAATCTTCAACTCTTTTTAAGAGGCAACCCCTAAACTACAAAATACAGTTAGGCAATTTTTATCAGGAAAAACACAGGAGACTGACTCATACCTATATCCACACATTCCAGCAGTTTCTCATAAGCATTTCTAACCATGCTCATGCACACACACACACACACACAAAAAAAAATAAAAAAATACAGTAGGCACCCTAACAAACACAACAGTGAGAAGGACAGCCAATTCCCTGCAATGGTCCAGGTCAGGCAGGTATGGAGACATAAGGGATACTCTCTTACCGGTCCATACTGGTTCATGTCCTTATTCTGTGTTTCCTGAAGGGCTGCCACAGTCGCTGTGGCTGTGGCTGTTGCTGTAGCAGCTGCAGCTGCAACTGCAGCAGCAGCAGCAGCTGCAGCAGGCTGGGTGAAATCAGCTGGTGGCCTCGTGTGGGGGGGAATCCCCATTCCTGCAGGGGTATTTGGGCCTCCAGGGTAACTAACAGGGAAGAAAGAAAGCAAGAATTAAGATGTGCATGGTGGATTTTGCTTTCAATGTTGGTGTGATCCTCACCTGGAACTGTTCCAAAAGCACGTATCAACGACTAATGAAAGCCAGCAGGCCAGATAATTAGGTGTGTGCGGGAGATGTGGGTTGCACCTACAGGTTATTGCCCAGGTGCAACAGTCACAGGGCTGCCACTGGGACTGCAAGGCATTGCCAGCAGTCATTCTGGGGCAGTGAACTGCTTTGCAGCTCTGCAGCTTCCTGTGAAGTAGAACTGAACTCCTGAAAGTAAATGCTCTCTTTCTCAGTAGTGTAGGGGCAAAAGCACAGCAGCAGGAACAGTGAAATTCCTCCACAACAGCACATTCATCTGCCCCGGTGGTGAATTCTGGCAATTGTTCAAGATATCATAAAAGCATTTCTCCCTGAGCCTTAGCAGAAAGGCCAGGAGAGACCCACTGCAATCAACTTCACTGGATCCCACCCAGTGCATTCTGCAGCTCCTACCTATCTCTTATACTGACCCTAAGACAAACCAAGCTAAGCCAAGCCATGCCTTTCCCACTTCAAGTTATTTAATATCTTTATAAATATGGGCCAATATACTGTGCCCATTTTAGAAATGTTAATACAAAGCTGAAGAAACTTTTTAACTTGTCCAAGGTCACTCAGCAGAGATGAAGGAAGAGATAAACTCTGTCTCTCTCAGTCCCAGGCTTATATTCTTCACACTAGACTGCCTATGCTAACAGCAGCAGTCTTTTTCAGCAGCCTTTGCAGTGGTACCATAAATAGTGGTTTCAGTTAAGTGCTCTCACCATCCCTGTTTACAAAGTATAGGCACAGAAAGTCAGAATGTAACCAATGCCAGGCTATTAGCTTTGGATTATATGACTAATGCAACATTTATTTCCCCAAAATAAATGCACAAAATGACCTTTTTTTAACAAACATCTTCATTCCCAATTCTTTCCAAATTCCCATTGTGGAGTAAGTCTTTGAGCAGAAATATTCCATTGCAAAGGAAACTACTTTGCCCAGTACTCAAGCTTACTCCTCCATATGCACGTAGAAATTATACCATCAATACCTTTCACGTCCTGGCCTTATTAAATGTTAATCATTCCTAAGCCTGTGGTCTGTTTAACAATCTCTCTTAATTAAAACTTTATTTTGGGGGTTTATTAGAGCTAATTGATTGACCTAAGCCATTTCCATTTACTGTGATGAATTTCTTTGCAGTTTGAGTAGCTGATTTCTGAAGCTGTAAAAGCAGTATGTGCTTCAGTTAACCAGCAAAAATTGGCTACTGAGACTTTATACAATTAAAATAAGCCCGTGACACTTCTGCCAGGTCACTAAAACAAGCTTCACCAAGCATTTATGTCCATTACCCACCTCACAGAAGTAAATCTTACCTGCCACCAAAACCTCCACTTCCAGGATAATTGGGTCGCCCATACATGCCCTGCTGGATGTATGGCTGAGTGGAGCCTGCCTTGGCTGAAAATTGCTGCTGCTGTCCAGCAAACTGAGGGGAATTGATTCCAGGGTTGCTGGTTGTCATCCCAGAAGCCATGGGATTTCCTGCTGGGTTCATAGGGTTGTTAGCATTTGCCATTGGATTTCCCAGCACCTGCAAGAAGAAACATGAGAGTAAGGGGCTGTACCTTGAACTTCTTCAAGCAAATTAGGTTGATTTGCTGCAGTAGTTATATTAAAACACAACCACCCTGTACACTTTAATGAGCACAGACCTCATTGATGTCTAGGTGCACACTCCTGGTGAATTCTCCTCTTGCCATTTTAAAACAAACAGGAGATTTTCAAATAGATGGAACCCAAATTAATATGCTTATTTGAAAAATTTATGAGAAAGACCTGCCACAGCCATGCTGTGACCATTCATTGGACAAGAAAGGACATAGCTTTTTTTTTTTTTTGCCAGGAACTGAGGGTTTTTTTGGTTGGTTAGTTTGGGTTTGTTTGTTTGTTTGATGCAGAACCTTGAAGTAACTTGGAAGTAGTCAGTCCCACTGGCACAATGCAAAGGGTACTACAGATGCAAAAACTGTGAAAGAATGTATTTCAGTAGCTTAACCTATTCTTAAATCTCTAAGTAGTGTACAAAAATCTGTTGGTTGTTTTTATGGCTTCTTATAAGAGAGTCCTCTGTTCTCTTTACAAAAGGACTTCTTTTGCTTGTTTAAAGGATTTATTTTTTCCGAATTGCTATGATTTCCATGAAGATGTAAGCATGGCTGTTCATGGATCACCTACATGAGATTTCCCAAAAAGTCTTCTACTTGGGAAGAAACTTAGTGGTCATGATTTTTGCAGAAGACTAACTCAACAGCTTCATGCATTTATGAAAAGGAATTGGTAAGCCCAGCTCATTCCTTTCCCTTGAAGAGCACTAAGACTTACAGGAAATCCTGACATTCATTTCAATCTGTTCTGAATAGCTATAACCAAGCTTCACGTTCCAGAGTTTCACTGCTCCTTTGCAGTGACTCTGAAGAAGCATTTTCTTTCTTTGTGCAAGACATTTTTTTCCTTCTATTGCACATTCCTCTGAAGTGCCATGAAGAGTTCAAGTAACATCAGTACTCTTATGATAGAACAAAACATGAAGTATATTTTTATCCTTTCATTTTGCCTTTTTAAGTATAAAAGAAACTATATTTTTATTTTCTGGCCAATACATAGACCAACATATTTACTCAGGTATTTGTCTCCCAGATGGGGTACCTTTTCTTTTAAGGTGTTAAAAAAAATCAACAATAATAAAACATGTTATAACTCCTGTTTCCTCTTCTTATTTTATTGAACTGGTGTGTGAGTATCTATATGACTTGGCCTCTGAATAATTTACTTTTCAAAAGGCTCATTCCATTACAATTTTGTTTTCAATTTTCTTACCAAAATTAAAATAATAACAAAAAAATCCTCAGAAAATTTTGTATGGGATCTAACTCCACTTGGCTTGAAAGAAGTAGAAAAGACAGGTTAGATTTAGGTACCATTTGCACTCATTAAAGGTTTTGATCAAAACACTCCTGTGTTTTGAGCTCTTCCTTTATGGTATAAGCAAAGGCCAGACTGCCTTAGCGCCTGATTTGTGCCACATCCCTGGTAGTGCACACTATCACAAATAATTGCTAACTTCTTCATAGAAGATGCTTCTTTTTGCATAGTATAATTCAATATACAGCACAGAAGAAAAAGAGAGTTAAGAGTGGAGAGAATCAAATGAAAATCCAGAAGTTTGGCTCTCACCTGGGAGCCAAGAGCCCATGCTTCTGCTCCAATGCATATTGAAACACTTTTGCTAAGTTAGACAGCACTAACAGCAGAGACTGGAAAGAACACAGCCTAAAATTGGTAGTTAACCACTCAGTGTGGGGGTAGACTTGGTACTGAATTTCTCCAGCTCACAAGTACAACACAACCTCAGGTAAGATCAACAACTATCATTTGGTGAATCCAGCTAAAATTTTTACTAGAACTCTTCACATTCAATCTGAATTCCCAAAGAGGTTTGGGATTAGCCCAAAACCATGCTTTCAGTGTTGAAACCACACAGTGCAAAATATGAGGTAACTCCAAGCCTGGCATTTGCATGCAGCCAAAGGAGTGACTGACTCAAGCTCTCAGACATCTCTTGTTCAATGCACCAAAGAGACATGACTGGGAAAATAATGCATCATACACAACAAAGAATTCAGACACTGCTATTAATCCCAAGATTCTAAATACCTTCCATTTACAAACATTAGCAAAAATGCATATCTAGAGGGAAGTAGGCATAAAAATGAAGCTTACCTGGCTTTGAGAGGTGTTAGTCACACCCCATACTGTGGTGACCACTGATAAAGAGCCTGGAGGCTGGTTGGTATTTTGTTGCCAGGGAACAGAATCATAAGGGAAAGACCCATCACTGCAAAAACAAAGGTTCAGAAGGGTAGGATTTCAGAAGTTTAAGCTGTGACAAATTGCTGGTGGGCACAAAGGAATTAACATCTGATGTTACCTTAACTCTCCACTCC
Organism: Petroica traversi; assembly: GCA_025920805.1. Classification (NCBI taxonomy): domain Eukaryota; kingdom Metazoa; phylum Chordata; class Aves; order Passeriformes; family Petroicidae; genus Petroica; species Petroica traversi. Next base: position 11,029,004 of record JAHLSL010000047.1, read on the forward strand.
TCCTCCACTATTAGCTTAGTATTCTCAGAGGCATGAAGTTTCTTTAATAGCAAAGTGATCGTATCAAACCACACAGAACAAATGAATTCCTTAACTATATTCAAGCACAGGGCTTTTACCATAAAAAGGTCTGTTAGCAGTGAAAGTCCAAGTAAACTCAGGGGCAGAGTTTCAAACAAGGACACTAAGTTACTCAGAAGCATGCATTTTTTTTTTTTGCAATTCATCTCAAACTCTTCAACAATCACAGCTTCAGCTGCCTTATATCAATTCAATTAGATTTTGAGACCAGCCTGCAGCTCCACTGTCTGCAGTGGGTCCCCAAATGGCCAGAAAAGGCTTAAAAGCAATAGCAGTTCAACATAATTTTGAAAAGTAAATTGAAATTCAGATAGTGTTCTCCCACACGATGGATAAGCTGCATGCCAAAAATGGTATTAGCTAAGCAGCATTCTAGAAAATCAACTGCAGATATACAACACATCTTTCAGATAAATATGTGGATGTGAGGACTGGGTTTTTCCATTAGCTTTGTCCACAGATACAAGCAAACAGTTCTCACAGTTCTATTCATACAAAAGCATTGGCGGTTTCAGAATGAGCCCAGGATGGTACACACTCAGTGTAATTAATGAAATATCTTAAACCCAGTGAAAGTAACTATCAATCCTATGACTATAAAATACATTCCACTTGAAATTTGCTCATTCTCTTACTATTAACTTGTAAATTAGATTTCTATTTGCATATATACACATACACACAGGTGATCTTTCCTCATCTAGATTATATATATATATATATATAATTTTACAGACACATACTGCTTTGTCATTTTCAAACACCATTGGTTTGCATTTTATATTAAGAACTTCATTTCTGTCTGGACTACCAGCTATCACCAAAATTCTATCCATGGCTAACTTGTCTAAAGAATCTCTACAGGCTCTACATGCACTCTGTCTTCATGCACACTACTTCAAAGCCTGCTCACTCTCCTGTGACCCCAGACAGTGCTCCAGGCTCTCCTTCCTTTAGTGCTCAGAGCCAAAATCAAGGACTACCTTTGCATTCATTCTTTAGTTTGGTCAAAATGCGAAGTGTGAATCATTTAAGAACGGGAATTGCTCTGCAGAGTGCACAGGTGTGCAATAAAAACTGCCTCTGTCCCAAGTAACAAATAATGTAATAAACAGCAACAACAACTGCGTAAATGAAGTGAATATATTTCACAAACAGCTAGGAAATTTCAAACAAATTTCACAATGCTCTGCCAGCACTGTATTAGTACATAACTGAATTTGAACTGACCTATTTGCTTCAAAATACCCATATTCAATCAAGCAATAAAATCACACAAAAAATTAAATTAGGGAAAAGAATAATTTCCCCTAACAAATAATTAGGGAATATTAATAGGAAATGGTAATTCTCTGTAAAATGTCTGACATGTTTACACTGACAGCACCCATATAAACCAGTGTGTGAATAATGGACTACTGGACACCTTGCAATCACTAAGTCCTGCTAGCCCATTTGTCTTTAAAATATTTCCTCTTAGAATGTTGCCCCTCTCACTCAGAGGCTCAGACAATGGCTTCAGTGACTAATATTGCAAGTGACGCAATGCAAGTCCCTCCACCAGCATGGAGACAAATGATGACTAACCCAGAATTTGTGACTGCTATTAAGATTTCCTCTTTTATCCTGCTCTGAATGATGCCTCCTACTTTACTTCCTTCTCCAACTGTTTCTGCCGATGTCTGCTCTGTGATTTGTTTGGATATTTATGGCACATATGAGTGTTCATGAACTTCAGTGACTACAAAGAAGCTCTCTCCATGACATAAGCAGTGAAAGGACTCTCTGCAGACATTCCTCTCTATTCCCCACTGATGTGCTGTGGACAGGTAATAAAACCTGAGGAGCAAGGCAAATATTTTCCAAGTGTATGAGTAAATAAGAAGGGTAATGACAGGCAGGAATCAAACCACAGAGTCACTGAAGATTCTTCTAATGCAAATATGCTGTACAGTTTGTAAACAAACTCCAACTTTGAGTAAGCAATGCTTTAGCCTGCTGTTAAGAAGTTATAATTAGTACTTCACTTTCTTTGCCTCCTAAGTATGTTTCTCTTACCTGTTTCTCTCCTTTACAGTTTGTAGAAGAGATTTCATATATCATTCCTCCATAGTTTTCAGTGGTAGAGTCAGATCATTTGTTCAATGGAAGGCTACACTGGGCTATCAAAGTCTACATAGTCACTCAATTTTAACTATAAATACAGAGTAGATCACTCATTTTTCATTGTATTGCAGTTAAAATGGGTGACGCGTCAAGAAAGCATACTGTTGACATATAATAAAGCCTCCAGCACCACACAAAGAAGCCAAAAAAAAAAGAGACCAGCTACAGATTTGCTGAGAAATATTCATTGTGCACATTACTATCACATTATCCAACACAAGGCCTAGAGTTAAATCTCAAACATTATCAGAAATTGCAGCAACACTGAAATATTGACAGATACGCCTTGCAGCACATGAACTTACATAGGCTAATATCCACTTACTGTCCTAAACCTCATCCCTCAAGTTTCACCTTAGTTACCCCATGCGAAATCCATGACAATCCATGGCTTGCATTCCCCAGCATTTCTCTGGCCCATCACCAATTACAAGCATGTCTGAGTACAACTTTTGCCACACTGGATACAAAACCCGTCCTTCGTCCATCATGTGAAGACTTCCTTGGTTTCAAGCAGTAGGAGATGCTGAAACTCGTGCCACGCAGCTGGAGGATTACTTGTCCCTCCAGTCTGCTCTTTCAACTTCCACTTCTGTCCCTAAAACCACCCAAAGGAACATTCCCACCATCAAAGGAAAATCCATGTAAGTACCGTAATGAAACGTGACCAATCCAATTCTCCTTTGCAAAGAGCAGTGGTGTTCCCCTGTTATTACACAGAGCTGTGAATTATCCTGAAATCCCTTTCTTTAAACTTGAAAATGGCAGCCAATAGAGAAAGAAGCTTCAACCTCTTCAGCCAAAGCAAAATGCTGCCCATGACATTGTTCTTGTTGAACTGTACAAGGGTAATTAAGTCACTCACTGCACCCTGGAGGGCAGTGAGTCAGTCTGGGCTCAGCTGGAGCCCACTAAAAGAGTATTGACTAAATTTACAATAGTGCTAATGAACCTATACATACTACTGGTCAGCATTAGAGGCCAAACAGCAGAGGAAGCCACAGAGCAAAGAGGAAGATATGGAGGGAAATTATTTCTCAAAGTAGTATTTCGCTACCGTGATATAGCAAAAGTGCAATCAAACAATGAGGAAGGATTTCTTAGCTCCTGGCAAATGTACTCAACCCACCAGTAATATAACACTCATGTTGAAGAAGTACATTGGTAGTTAGGTCTAAAAAGCTCTTAACCCCAGTACCAGGCAGATATCCAATCTCTAGGAAAAGTTACAGACTTCATGTAAGACAGAGACTGATAGTTAACTGTAATAAAAAATGCTTATTAACAAGTGACCTCTGTAGAATAAATTAATACTAGTGAATTACTTAGTTTATACATGATTTGTGGCATTATTTGCTGTGTTGTAAATATGTTTATGCTGTCACTAAAGCAATTGTATGTGTATCTGATACTCTGTTTACATGTCTTCATTCCTTGAGGAAGGCGAGATTCAGATGGTTTAGTGAAGCATGCATCCCTAGAGCATTGTCACTTTACATACTGTGGAGAAGGATGAAAACTGGAATTACACATTCCTGATGATTTTCTACATTGCTTGTTGAGAAGGTCAGGTGTTTAAAATACTACCTTCATAAAGCATCTATCTGTTTTTAAAGACTGTAAATAAATCTATCAACTACTGCACCAGATGCTGACTTTCCAAAAAAACCTTTTCAGTCCACTCACTGACATCAAGTTTCCTACAACTGAGCCTTCAGTGTCTGTTTTCTATTGTTACCCTCAAGCCAGCTCTACAGTTTTGCAGGAACCTTTAACACCTCTGAAGCACGCTCATCCCACCTGAAGGGAAGCTGACACACACAGAACTCACACAAACCTTTAAGTCTACCAACTCTACCCTAACTTTCTCAGCTGACACCAAGATGAGCAGGTAATTGCCACTGTGACACTGACTGTCATTTCTGCCACAACTTCTTTTGTCACCCATGGACACCTTGAGAGGAGAGCACCTCCTGACAAGGTGTGAGGTGTCAGGGAATGACTCAGGCCAAACACTTCCTTGCAATAACACACAGCCGAAAATGAGAACTCTCAAAATACAGGCCAAAACTTGGGCTGCTGATCTGTTCCTGCCTGATGGCCCTCTCTGTGTCTGCAGCTTGCTCTGCCTCTCAGCAGATGTGTGCTCAGGGTGCTCAGCACCCCTTGCCTGTATTCTTGGTTGGAGCCTCTAGGTGACACTACTTTAATACAAACGAAACCATAACAATTTCCAAACAAGGTGCCTTGCTCTCCTCTTTCCCCACTACAATCTGATGCATCTGCAGTGGAAAAATATCACAAATCCCACAATAAGAACAGGCAAGAAAGCCCTGGGCAACTGAAGTACCAAAACCTGAGTTTCATGCCTGTGTTGACTCACAAGTTAGGCAGCTCAGCTTCTTTCATTCAGGTTTAGTTTTTGTTTTACTTAGATTTCTTGAATTATTAATCTGGATTCAGTTTGCAAGCCTTGTTAATTAGGGCACCCCCACGAACCTAATACTAGAAACTGGAAAAAAGATTGGGAAAGAAAGTAGCTTAAGTCCTTTCTGGAGCATTTTAGTATTTCATACCAAAAAGGCAGCTCAAATTCAGTATTTGCACTGCACCATGCATACCTAACAATTCAATTAGCCAGGAATCCCTGACAACCTATTCAGAAATTACAGATCAAATGGATTTTTTTTTCCTTTTGGTCAAAGTTCCATTTGAGTATTAAATCGAGAAAACCTGCCGAAAGGCAGAATTTGTTTTTGCTTACTGCCAATCAAAAACACTTTGGAGATCTGCTTTTATTTCCTTTTTGAAAACCACTGGACATTTAGAAGGAAACAACTGACTTGTCATTTTTTGTTGAGATTCTTTTTCAAAGAAATAAAGCCAGCACCTCCTCACCTGAGATACATGCACCATCTTCATAACACCTACAGTTCTTGGCCATCATGTTTCAACTTGAACACCAAACATTAGTTTTCAGCCTAGTTGACAGTTACTATTAAACACATTACTATGAAAAAAACCAAACCACAAAATTTAACCATGTTATCCTGACCTTTTGTGATGTGTTTTCCATAGGCTGTGCAAACCAATGCAATTTGTCCTCTGTTCACACAGAGGAATAGGGCAGAGCCAGGAGACACTGACGTGGAAAGAACACGAAGCCCACTTCCAGTCAGCAAGGATGACAAATTGTAAAAGAAACACAGGATAAGTACCTCTGTACATCACACTGACACGAAGCAAACTAAAAGATGATGCTGTGTACAGGTACCCTAAACTGTTTACATTCAAGATGAGGAAAGCAAGAGGGTGGTGTAGTCAGTCTGTATACTAATACTGACTTTGGATGGCTTGCAAGAATTAGCTTTTGACTGATGCCATCTATGTGATTCACACCTTCCTCAAATACATTCCTCTATTTAGCATTATTATTTGAAGACATTTAAACTGTATTGGCATAAATTAAAGCACCATCCTGCATTTCACTAAGGAAACACCTAAAACACAATTCCAGTCAAATCACTGGGTGTTTTTACGTAATGTTAAAAATAAAAAAAGCCAATTTGGAAGTATTCTACAAGACTTCCCTCTACTTCTCAATGGCATGACTAAAAACATCCAAATTTGACAAAGAAAATACTCAGTTCCAAAAAATATCCCATCATGAGTTCACAAGTCTGTTGATTCCCTCCACTCTTTCCAACTAGATGAATGTTCTCCAACCCTTTGGAAAGCTTTGATTCTCTCAGCTCCAAATGCATGGTAGATCCATACCCAGTCTTTCCCTATCAAAAAATAATTACCTCAAGTGTTGTTTCAGTATTGGATGTTGCCTGTACCATGAAAAGGAAGACTGAAAGCAGTTAGAAATCTCATAATTCACCGTAAAAAGAAGGAGGCTGTTTTCTGGCAAACCATATGAGAATACAGAAACACTCTGAACCCCTTCTAGGTGAGCAGATGCAGGTGAAGCAGTCAAAAGGTGAAGGGAACAAGCCCTTTATCAGCTCAGTGGTCTGGATGGCACCTGCTGCTAGCAGGTGGCTATCACCCCCTGCCTCTGCTCTTTTAAATATCCACACACTCATTTATAATAACCCTTCATGCAGCCACACACATATGCACAATACAGGCGTGTGTGGAGACTGAGACAGCAAAATGGAGCTGGCAGTTCAGCAGGTGATATAAAGTACCTCTGGAAGCTGAAAACCCTTAACTTTTTCTTTACATTTGTGACAAGGCCTGTGAGGCCTGCATGACTTATGACTGCACAAGGTGGGAATGCTGCCTTCCATTTCACATGGGGCTGCTACAAATCAGGCTGTGACACACTCGCTGCTGGGCTTCCTGGTGCCTTACTCTACACTCAGTGTCATCACTCAGAGCCATGCCTGCAAGTCTCATGCTGCTCAGCAAGAGTTACTGCATCTGATTTTAACTCCTGAAATTAGAAAAATGCATTAGGCCAAATAATGAGATTAATTCATGAGTTTTTGAACCTGCAAAAACCCACATTTCCCTCGCATGCACACTCAGTCCTGCTTCACTACAGATTTCATGTATGTCCACAAACACGTGTGTGCACATGCAAAGATACAGAGATAACACAACTTATATCTGTCCATGTGGAATCAACGATCACAGCTATGCAGGTAAGAAACAAAAATGCTACTGAGACCCACTCCTGCCTCTAAGAAGCAGAAGGGGTTACATTGTCTGACATGGGGACTACAGCATCCATCTGATCAAAGGAAAAAAGATTAAACCATCACACCCAGTTCTATTGTCACACAAGTAGACCATGCAATGCATTACTACAGCCCAGATTACAGTTACAAAATCCACCGGTAACAGCCCTGCTATTAACATGCCACCTGTTACCTTTCTCAAAATGCTGAAATTATCTTATGATCGTTTTCAGCTTGACAAATGCAGTTTAATCTTTATTGCATCTCACAGCACAGACCTGCTTCATCCATGTCTTATTTATCTCACGTGTGTCGGAATGCAACCCCGAGCCCTCAGTCCCCCCCCTGCCACCAGGCATTCCTTCTGCTCTGCTTTATCAATATACCTGGGTTTCCATATCCGACTGCTCCTTTACAATAAAAAACACACCCACCCAGTATTCTACCATTGCCTGTTGCCTTGGTAATCCAAATGCCTGGGTACTCGCTGATTATCGGCGAATGAGACTCGCATTGTTCACACCGCAGCGCGTCTGCTATGTTAATGTGAGATAATGGCAGCCAGAAGACTCCTTTTGTTCCCAGCTTTGCTGTTTATTCATAGTGCCTGGAGGTCAGCGACTGCTACAACAACCGGGGAAGGAACCGCTGAGAGCGTGAGCAGATTCCACTTCTGCTTTTGCCTCTGAGACAGGGGGAAACACGAGCAGCCCCGCACAGCGAGAAGGGCACCGGGAGCTCTGCAGTCTGACTCACGCAAGGTGTAGCAGGCGGCTCGGAGGAAGATGTGATGGACTTGCACTTCCGAGATTTTAGATGAAGCTGATTTACGCTCCCC
>JAHLSL010000047.1:11037179-11055850 GCA_025920805.1 Petroica traversi
GGCAGGGCACGGCAGGGCAGGGGCAGCCGGGGCAAGTGACCTGGCCGGAGAGGGACGGCGGAGGGGCAGGTCTGAGAAATGTCTCCCCGAGCCGTCTCCGCGCTCTGCCTGCCTGTCAGAGTAGTTTGGAAATGCTGTTGGTGACACAGTGACACGGGCAAACAAACCGTCACATCGCATCTCCCCTGACGCGGTAAGTGGCAACTGAGAGCACGAACAGGCTGTGCTGCCTTCCCCGCATCCCCAGCCTGGTGGAGATGAGGACACTGAAGACGGTGCCCCGGCTGGTGCTCTGCTCCTTATCCTCGGAACAGCCCTTTCATGGGAAGAAACCACCGATTCCTGCTAAAGGCACTGCCAGTGTCTAATTAATGTCACCGACCCATCTGCCCAGGTTGCTGATGTGCTCTGTCTGCCGAGCAGGCTTTGTTGTCATTTCTAGCGAAAACCAGCCAGGAGTGTCTTAGCTCAAATTGCTAACCCATTTTAAATTATCTTTTTAAACCATTAGAAAACCCTCCATCACTGCAAATAGTAATGACTATTTCCTTTTTCTTCTCATTCCGAGAGACCTGAGAACCCAAGTGTACGGGAGTAGCAGGAATACAACAATTGACAAAATTGAGCACCGGGATTTCACTTCTTTTGTAATCTATTTACAGAGAAATCCTGTGGAGGGTGACATTTTCATGTAAGTGAATGAACAGCAGATACATGTAAAGGAAAGGCATCAAGAAAAATATCAAGTCTTAGACAAAAGATACATCAGCGTTCCAGTTGCCAAATTATCCAAAGATATATAGATATATATATAGATAGATATATATATATATATATCTTTTAAGAAGACAAGGTATTCGCCGTAATTTCTGTCAGTAATTTTTACGTGCCAGACTGTGAGCTCCCTCCCTGCTTAGAAGCCATGTCACCTCCTGCAGGCAGGCTGGAGCGCGATGCTCACAGCGTGGGTACCAGCGAACAGCTCCTCACACTGCACTCACCCCGTGCTGAACCGGGGCTGGCCCTCCCCCAGCCCTTCTGTGCTCGAAAGGGCTGCTAAACCTCACAGGTGGACCTGACGCTGCGCAGGTTGAAGGGCACTGACTCAGTTCTGATGTTGCCTATCCAAAGGTGTTCAATCCAGTTAAAAAGCTCCCAATGATTTTAGTGAGTTTTGCAACAAAGAGCTAGGCAAAGTATAGCTTTCAGTGTCAGCACACATTTACCGTGCTGACAGTCAAAATGGTTAAAAACTAGGGCTGCTGCCACACTTAAATGATTTTTAACCCCGCTGCCACCAGAATCAGTTGGTTTCATTGAGAACAAGCAACAGAAGGTACCTTCCCAATATGCTCGAAGAGGAAAATCATGTGGACTCAGCACATATCATGTGCTGTTGAGAGCAGACCTCATGTTGAGTACCATGATACCCCTGTGATAATCACTAAACATAAATCACAATCGACCAGACATTTTCAGCAATTAGTTGTTCAATATGGGCCAAACATGAGAATGATACCTGTCCATTCAAAGCTGCAGCCATATTTTTAAAACTAACATAGATAGCACAAAGCCTGAAAACATCAGATTTTGCCTCAGTCAGCAGACATACTTGTAATAATATTTGCCTAGTGTTTACTTATAAAAATATCAGCTGACTCTTTTTAATAAAAAAAAAAAATCACAAACTAAAACTGTAAGACAACATCTACAGAAAAAATGTAGAGTATACAGCCACTCAAACACATTAATCAGAAAAAACCCCACGAAATTATAGCAGTCCTGCTACATATTAGTCTCACTACAACAGCACTCACTTAGACTTGTCAATCAATACAGAAGAGCTGTTTTCACATCTGTGCAAGGTGCTGTACACACTAGAAAAGATGATCTTTTATCCTGCACCTTTTACCAAGCATGTAAAGAATATATATTTATTAATAAGTTGCCCATTACTGTTTCCTGTTACCAGAAGAACTGACCACAAACTTATCTAAAATGAAATGTAGATTTTTCACATGAAAACATTCCATAATTAATTATTAACAACTAGTGGTTATACTTGAGTTTTCAAGGAGAAGGTAATCATTATTTGCTTTTAGCTTCAACAGGCTCAAGGTTTTCTTCCACCTCCTCTCCCTAAGTGTATGTGATAGAACTAGTTATCAGTAGTCTCACCTAGAGGACAAGATGGACAAACTACTCTTGAGACAATACTTTGGAGCAATTAGTAATTAGTTTTGTCTTTGCAATGTTTAGAGCATAAGCACACTATTCTGAAGAAAGTTTCCTTTTTTTTTTTTTCTTTAAGAAATGGCACTTCTGCAGAAACATTTCTTGATTCTGAACTCTTCCCATATTCTCTCATGATGGTAAATTTGAACATTTCTGGACAGAAAGGAAACCAGAACAAACAGCAAAGCTACTCCTGCAGAATCAGAAGTAATACAGGTTTCTTTACTGAGCATATTCTTTTATATTAGGATTTACCATCTGTTCAGTCCCTAATTATATTTATTTCACAACTCCATAACCAGAAGGATGAAAAGGCTTTGAAACAATTTTATCTTTTACCTCAAGAGTTATGAATTCCTTTGCAAAGATTGTCCCTGCATGCCAGAGCCACATGACATAATGGAGCAACCCCCTACTTCAAACTGATGTATAAAACATGCATGATATGCTTGTTTTCATAGTGGTGTGTATCTGGTGCACCTGACCTCATCCAGACATCTTTAAAGTGACTATCACTGTTGGTCAAAACAGCCTATGATGCAAAACTGAAAAGGCAGCAGCCTTTACAGAACTTCTGACACTATCTGTACTAGTATGTTATATCCAGTTCACTCCTGATTGTTAACAATGCAAGAGCCAGGCCTCACCACCTAGGAAAAATTTAAGACAGAATGACCATTCTTTTCCAAGAGCTCCTATGATTGTTTGAAAATTCAGCTCTTAATCAAGTTTAAATTGGAAGAAAAGAAGGACAAAACAAACACTAAAAACAAACACTCTTGTAAAGCAAGTGTAACCACTAAAAGGTATTTATGATTGCCTGAACATAAAACATTAATGGTAATAAATAACACATCTACTGTACGATTGAATTAATGCTTCATTTCATCTACTGTTCAATTTTCTCAAAACCTTTGGCACTAAGTAATTTGTGATAAAAACAACATTATCTTCATATTTTTCATCAATTGTGAGTGCCCTACTGAGGCATTACCACCCTTTGGTCACTAACTGTAAGAGAGCTGGCACTACGTAAAACTAAAATTCAGAGCAAGAGTGAGGACAATAAGAACACTACAGATGCTCATGACAACACACTAAACTGCAACTAACAGCTGTCTATTTCTAGGTGGTTTTGTTGACAAATAAGCTTTACTTCAAGCTGTGCAAGGAATGAGAGCCCCCCAGAGCTTGCCTGAGTCAGACTGACATGAAAATGAACCAGGGTGCAATTCCTACTGGGATTGATTGGAACTGTACCCATTTCCAGCAAGATTCAACTTGATCCACATGTACAGGTCCACCACCTAATGCAATAAAGTGTTAAGTAGGAACTTCATCAAAACATCAGAAGGTGTAAAATGACAATAATTTGTACTTACATAACAGCATTTGCCAAAGACCTTAAATTAATTCCAAAATCAGCCACCCTGGGTAGTATCTGTTACTACAGACATGAAGTCAGATTGGAAAACTACAACACAAGTAAGTTACATTCTGCCCTGCAATCTAGAAAGCAGGAAATTTCACTCCTGTGCAGAAAGGCTAGCCCAAAGACTCACAGCTCTCCTTAAGTTCCCCATAAATCCATTAAGTAGGTCTTTAATTAGAAGTTATACAGGATTAAGAAGGAGGATAGATCTTACACTGGTCCTTAATACAGGAGTAAAGTTTCCTCACATGAATCAATAAAAAGGTGTAAGGCGAAAAAAAATCTCACATTTACCTTTGAGCTGACTATTAGACTAAAAATTCTAAAAAAAAGTAAGATTGGGAGGTTCTTTTTGACAACTCTGTGCTCATTCTATTCACAAAACGCAGGAGTTTGCAATCCAACCAACTGTCCTACATTATTAGACAGTAGGTATTTAGCTGAATTTTTTCCTACATGCAACACTTGATCATTCTTTTAATGAAAAACTAAATTTAGAAAGAAATTAGCACAACACAGTCCCTACTCTGACAGCATTTGTTACATGTGTGCAGATCCTTTCTTGGCTTACAGTCTGCTCTCTGTACGAGCATTTAACCAACAGTAACACTGTGAAAACCCTACTTGATCAATCTGCTTCACTTTTCTCTCATAGCTCAATTAACTTTTTTAAAAATGAAAGACAGTCGTTAAAAACAGGCCAGACCTGAATTACTTCTAGTGTAAGTGCCCACAGTTTATTAAATATGAATCTTTAGATTCTTGTAATACATTATTGAGTCACAATTTATTTTAAATAGTTGAGCCCTGTTTCAACTTTGAGACTAAGCAGTTGTGTTTCTGTAGTGCCAGCTACATCAGGATTCTAGTCCCCGACTACAGTTCTGGGTAATTTTGTTGCTAGTAAAAAAGAAGAGCAGAAAATCTCTGTGTGGAGTACCCAAGATCATCTGATGACAGGAGAAGGATTTAACTGTGTATCTAATGATAATCAGCAGCTTACATATTTCTACATTGCCTTTGTTAAGTAAGGTTCTTGCATTGCTCTTGGTTGTTCTAATTTAATATCCAGTTATTTTACAAAACTTGAAGTAGCTGGCTACATTAATTGTTTTAGGAAATACAAAGCATACGTTTTTCTTTTGTTTGAATTAACAGAAAAGTCTTGTGGATTAGAGATAAGATACTGTGAACTTTAATACTAAGCTTTTGACCCAAATGTAATCTAATGCAAATACAAATGGTGCTTCATCAACAGCTTCATCACTTACTGTAGTTAATACTGTACTTAATGGCTTTTCATCTTTTGTTTAAGTAAAACAAATAGAAAACTCAATTCTTCTTCACCCCATACTTCACTACTGTCTTATAGACTGATTATAAAACACCCATGAAAATAAACAGTTCCAGGTGGAAAAAGAAGTTGGAGAGCCACAGGATGTCTCATTCTAATGTACCACCTGAGAGATTTTGAGCAGTTGTGTTAAGGCTGAATTACAGACAACAGCACACACCAAAGCAGCCATGCAAGTATTCCAAATCCCACAGAGGCTGCTGCAGCTATTGCATACAAGAAGTTATGCCACAGAAATTCTGTTTCTATAGGGGCATCTCATAGGTAAAGAGCAGTAATTTAGAAATTACATCCAGTGTCTTCCCTAGTAGAGCATTTCAAGGGCAGTACTCAAGAGAAATATGCAGGAACTGCTAAATACTGGGCAGGATGCTCTGCTACAGGCACAACATTGGATGACCCAGTGCTGCCGGAAATGCTGGCTTTTAGGTTTAGCAGAGGAAAGTATTTCTTTTTCGACATGTGACAGTTTCAGTGGAAAACTGCCACAAAAGAAGTGAGTTGTGCCTATCTTATCTATTATCTAGTAATGTAGCACACAGCCCCTGTGAGATAGTCTTACTTTATAGACTCTAGAGGAACAGGGGCTAAAAGGTCAAATGAGAATCAGGCATTTAAAAACTACAGAACAACACCTAAGAGAGCACATACACTGCACCACATTCTCTGCAGACTGGCAACTAATTCCACTTTGTCTTTTGAAAAGCTTCTCCCAAGTGTAAAATTATTTTAAAACATTAAGTTTTCTGTTGGGTTTTTTGTTAAGTGTATTTACAATCAGTCATTTCATAAGCATCTGAAAAAGAGGAAATCCAAGTACTCTGAAATGTCAGTGATGATATATTAATTATACTTCAGAAAAAGGACTTTGTTTCTTCTCAAGGGCTAAAATAAAAGGCACAGCAATTGCATGGTTTTCCCATAGATGTAAAAAAAATAATGAAAAAAAATTCCAACCCAACCCCCAAAAGTTGTTTTCAGACAAATGTGCACGTGCAAATGCACTGGTACAAAGATGTCCCTAAGCTCATTCTAACACAAAAGTTCAAGTTAGGCTATTATGGAGCCTAGGTACTAGGAATTTAGACTCATTACACTGTCATAATCCTTTACTAACAAAAAACTCTACACTAAGACATATTTAAACTATTGGTGATTTCTTTAATGTGAGGCTGAGGTAACGAAAGCCTTGGGAAAAACCTCCGAGAAACATAATGCATGGAATGAATCCTTAATCGTGTCTACACTTAACCTCCAGTTTTTGCTTTGACCTAGGCTCTGCAGACAAGAAATACACATAGTGCTCCTCCAGATAATTTGGTAATCAATGGCTTCACATCATCTTCCTACAGTGTCCTTTAATGCTCATGTTTTCTCTAAATTCTCATCCGATACAAAACTGTACGGGACATTCTCCAATCTGTGGCTACACCCATGGTTTCTTTGCATGCAATACATTTCCAATGATGCTTAAAACACAGAACATCAATGAAATGTTTTCAACGTCAAGACAAGCCGACTGTATTCAAATAAACATCAGGCAAGTGTCTGATGAGAGACATGATGTACAAGTTTATCTCTAGGGCACAACTTCAAGCTTGAAAGCAAGCCCACTTGATCTGAGCACAGATTTGAAGACGGAAGTGTCACTTCACTATGCATGGGGCAATAGCAAAGAGGAAATCTGAGTTTATTTAGTGCTCTCTGTAATTAGAGATACCCTGTTGTCTGCAGTGCTGAGCAGAGCATGAAACAGTGTCACTCACCCCATCAACAGTCACAAGCATTTCAGGAGAGAGATGTGTCACACAACACGCTGCCCAGACTGCACTGCTGCAGGCTGGGCCCAGACTCACCTGTGAGAGAGGGTGGGTTTCATGGAGCTCATAGAGTTCATGGGGGGTTGCATGGGGAGCTTCCCAGGAGGATCGTTCTGCCGGCTTTTCTGGTGGCGAAGCAGCAAGAGCCGTCCCAGCTCCTCACACCACGATGAAAGCAGTGCTGTGCAAACAGAAAAAATGACAGTGAGCACACGTCTGAGGAACCAGCACAGCCCAGTGCAGGTGCGAGCCACTGCCACAGGAGTCACAAGCCAAGCAGACAAACACCAGGAGTGCAAAGCTTGTCCAAGAACCAGCACTCACATTATTATTCTATCAAACTGAGTCTGCAATTGCTGTAACTATCGTTAGAATGTTTTTATGCAAGTTACAAAGATTTTGCACAGCCCAGGAGGCACAAGACAACTTGTCTGAGCTGAGCAGCATGGAGATGAAGAATGGATGAAGCAAAAGGACACGGGATAGCTGTTACAAGTGAAATAAGATGCAGAATAATTCATTTCGCACCAATAGAAACATAACAAAAACATAGAGAAGACATCATTTACAGAGGGGAGCAAAGAAAAAGATCTCTTTTCTGTTCGGCTGGTTTTTTTCAAAAGATTAATTGGAGAGAAACCCATGTGCACGAATTAATTTCCAAAACTGCTATGAGCTACCAGTCCTGAATAGATAAACAGGAGAATGATGTATGGATACAAAGTTAGGCACTTAAATCTATATCTGACCCAGCACAACCCCTAAATGTGTATTTCCATTATGTGCCTAATCTTGTAGTCAATGAGGGTAATTATGTGCTTACAGGAAAATCACGCTTATGAACTATAAAGATGCAGAGATCACTTAAAGGGAACAAGAACTTGCAACTCTGTCTAAAGACATGAAAAGGGTCATTATTCCCAAAAATGTGGCCTCTCCCTTATGCACCCACACTCAGAAAAGTCCAGGCCCTGCTCTAGAAACCACCTACTCCGCAGTGAGCAGAGCCCCAGAAAGTGACTGCAAGTGCAACCTGGCTCTCACGAGTGCACCCAGCCAAGACACCCCACTGAAGCCTCCAGCAACACCCAAGCCTCAAAGCTGCCAATTTAATTCCAGCATCAGAAGTGGCTCTGGTAAAAAGTCAGCCAGGTATGACGACACAGTGAGGAGTTTCACTGGAACAAAGTGCGGACTAATTGAAAAATCCTGCAGTGGAAAGAAATCAACTTTCTCAAGTGGAAGTGTTTGGGGTTTTTCCTCTATAAAGGTTGCTTTACAAAACCCTCAGAACAAAAAAAATGCTTCATGTTTAATTTTTAACTAAGTGCCTTCCTGAGGTGTTGCGAACTGAACACAAATCAACAGATTACACGGGTGGGTGAGAACCAGAACACCACTGAAAACCCAAGCTGCCACAGTGGCTTAGAGTAGTAAGAGCTCTAGATGGAATTTCAGGCTTGCTTGTTTAAAAGAGACAAGTGCAGAATCCTCTAAAATTGAGGCTTCTGTTTTCATGTCTTAATCTTCTAATGGTTGTCTTTTCCCCAAGGAACATAATCATAAGCAGTAGCTAACTATCATTTCAGGGTACACCACCTTCTTTTCCCAGTAGCTACTCACATGTACTGTTAACACAGAACAAATCCAAAGAGACTAACTGTAAAGTCATCTTTGTAGGGGAGGAAAGGAACCTGCTTTACTAAAACCACACATAATTATGGTTTTTCAGTACAACAAACAATTGGATTTTCTCAAGTTAAATGGCCACACAAGAAAAATACTTACAGCCTGAGCCATTGCTGCGAATTAATCACACATTTGGACAAAGAAGAGGTAGCAATTTTATTGCATTTATCAAGCAGAAGGTCAAGAGCGGTGTTTAGGGAGGCATTTTAGAGCTCTGCTGTGACAAAAAGGGGGCATCGTTTCTTTATGCAACTAAATATGGTCACTCAGAAATTGTCAGCCTCACATGTAGCCTACAAAAAGCATTCCCCCGAGCTCTGTGAAATGTTCCAGCAACGAGTGTCAGTCTAAGCTGCTTCTCTATTAGCCAAGGAATCTGTCAACAAGCATTTGATCAAATTATACTCACCTTTTATCCCTGGCATATCATTACTAATGTGCCAGTGACAAAGGCCCCCCTCCCCCCTTTGCAGCCGCCTGGAGATACAAATTCCTGCCTCACAGGGTTTCTTCCCTTGGCCGCAGCCACTTGAGCTCGGGAAACACGAAGGAAGTGTTCTGCCGAACACTTAACGCAGCCATCACAGAGTAATAGTGGATGAGTAATAGTGGATGCTGAGCACTTCCACAGCCCAGTGTAATTACCACGGAATCATCCATCTTACACGAGGCTATGATGGGAGAAGGGAGTTGCTCCTTCTGCACACCTATGTGCACTTGACAAGTAAGATAAAAAGCAACAACCCAATGGATCTGAGGGCATGAATCTGCAAACAAAAGCCAAACCTGCTTGGAAAAAAAAAAAAGCAGTGTAACTCCTGGAAAAGGCATATATACCAGTGAGAGCATTGCTTTGGAGAGGTGAAGATAAGAAAATGTCTTAATGAGTTGTTATTATTACCGATATCCAGTACGCAGATTTATAAAGGGAAAATGTAAACCATCAAAGAACAAAGAGCTCCTCAAGATAAGCTGGATGGTTTTATTCTGCAAGTTATCTGGAGAGGATTCATGTTTTTAGAAACTAAGAGACTGCAGGTAAAAAACCTAGCAAATTTACTCATCCCTATCACAGCACTCATTACGGAGAGGTTCAACCTTTCCTCCCCCAGGACATTTCAACTCATGTACCATGTATAATAATCACTCTCTTCCCTGTGTTGGTACTTGTGCATGGAATGAAAACAAAGCTGTTCACAGCCACCTCAGGAGTTACCAGTTCCCCTCTGACCTGCTCTATCCTCCGTCTAAAGGAGTCTGCTAGAAAACACAGGGCAGCCTCCCTTCTCTCCTGCCCCATCCACCTCCACTGCTCAGCTCGGTAAGATGAATATATACCCTGCCAACACACATCTGGTACAGCTGCCTTCTGGAGAACATCACTTCCTGGGCTATTCAAGCAAGATAAAACAAACTCAAAATGAATTTACAGATTACCCTATTCATCTTTAGTGTACTTAGTTACTGCTTTTTATGCTGACAGTATTAGGCGTATCTCAACTCATTTACACTCAAAGCACGAGAATTTCAGTATCATACTATAATGAACAGATAAAGCAGCAAGCACAAAGGACAGCTACAGATGGTGCCAACAGTCAGTCTCACCCTCTCATAGCACAGCCAAGCAGCTGCTTTTTCTCCCCCTCCGCCCCTCCTCCTCGTACAACAGGAGCACAGATTTTGCAGATGGACCATCCACACCGTCTCTCGCAGCCCCTTGCTGCGGCAGTTTAATGATCACATTTAAATCGTGTTCCTCTGCTGCATTGCTACAATGTCCTTTGCATACAATCATGTGGCTTTCCTGCTGAAGTTGAACTCAACTGTTGCAATGAGAGGAAAGGAAGAATCTTTGAATGTGCACATCCCCCTCACCCCTCAAGAAGCCCTGCACGTAGCCCAGGTGTAAAATACAACCTGGTTAATACACCAAAACTGACATTTGCTTTCAACCCCTGTTCAGTCACAGAGGGCTCTGTTAGCTCACGCAAAAAGATGCAGAATAATGGAAATCAAATGACATACTGACAGTTTAAGTGTATTCACACATTTATTTGGCTTAAAGGGACGCTCTCTGGGATGATTGGTGCAATATTTGACCTACTTTTCTCCATCTGCAAAACCTGTATCATTCTTAATGGGATTGCGTTTTACTTTCAGCACTGATCTATTTCCATAGGAATAAATCAATACTGATTTGCTAATGACTACTGCGTTAGGAAACCAACACAGACAAGAGCAGCCTCAGCTTTCACATTTGTGAAAAGCAGAAATACAGATTTAAAAATAAGAGAAATTTCAATTACAGCTAGCCCAAGGGGTTTCCCTAAGGAAGCAAGAGAAAAAAAAAATCAGTTCAGAGATATTCAGCTTGCTGCTACCCAGTCCCATTTTTGCTACTCTATTCTTTGAAGAGGACCAGACATGGCAAGAGTGTGTTTCAGCACAGAATGTGACCGACCTCTCCTTAAAATACTCATAAATACTCCCACACACCCAAAGTTGGCAACACTTTATGTCCTTCTGGATGTCTCCAATAGTTCTAAATTCTTTCATTGAAAAAAATCATAAAACATTGCAATGTATCCACATTGGGATCATGGGGACAAGGAGGGGAAAGAAGACTGGAAGGCAATTTTTTTTTTTCCCCAGTCAGCCCAAGTCACATTTTAAGCATTTCTCTGCAACCACAGAGCTAAGCCTTGCTTGAAAGAGAAAGGAAGCAATTGTTATTTAATCCCCTGCCTCTAGGAGCCAAGTCTTTAAGAACATGCCAAATATCACAAGATTTGCGACACAATTATTAGGACTGGCCACATCCCCTGGTACTGTTCCTTTCCTGTAAGGGCCCTTTTGTGCCGAAAACCTGCCAGGCAGTGCAGAAACAAAGGGCTCTGCTGCTCCCTCTGTGGCACCTTCCCTTCCCTCACAGCCACGAGTGCCCATCACCCAGCAGTGGCATCACAACTGTTTTGTGAGTGCTGGGGCCCATCCATTAGGAAAATCACGGAGCTTGAGCTGGGAGAAGCCACGGATCACGTCCAGGCTGCTCACATCTCTTAACACTTCTTGACAACAAATGATGCTGGCACACCTGCAAATATTACACGATGAATGCTGATGATGCAGCTCAAATGTCATTTTATAGCCATGGCACAGAAGGTTGGTACAGCCCATTACAACCCTTTTTGGGCCACGGACTAGAACAAGTAAAGAAACCAGGGTGTGCAGTCAGTGCCACCCCACAGAGGCACTGCAGCCTTTCACCAGCTGCCCCCACCCGGCACTGGGAGCTGCAATGCTGCACTGCCTGGCTGCATCTGGTGCAAAGTGCCAGGGTAAGCACCTCCGAGAGCACGAGCTGGCGGCTCCCTGGAAAGCAAAATACAGAGAAGCACAGCGCTAATCTATTTACCTATTATGATACCCTAGTATTAGTTACAGCTTATCACCTCAGTAAATCGCTGCCTCTTGTTAGGGAACATGCTTAAAGGTGCAGCAAACTGCTATTTACGGGCAGACACTATATTTACAGCCACAAAGACAGGTGAGGAGGGGATAGGACAACAGCTCAGTAATTTCAATGCCTTCTGCTTCCCGGGAGACTGCTGGAAGAGCACAATAGGATTACTGCTTCCTTGCTGCAGTTAAGCTGCAGTAGATAGTTCAATAGGCAGACTGGCAAAGCTGTATTTCTTATTCGCTGCAATGAAAATATTAGGAAAAAAGGAGGAGTTTGATTTGGAGAACTATCTGTTCAGCACCATCTCACTAGATTGGTTTCATGTCTCAGAAGGAATTGCATTTGGCTGAAAAGATATTTACAGCATAAGTAAGAAAATACATCATTTTTCACCAATCATATCCATTAATTTTATACTGCATTTAGAAACAAGTTTGTATTTTTTTACATAGAGAATTCCAGATAAGCAGAATACACAGCTACTTAGTGCTTTCCACTCTCTCCTCTACAGACTGCAGTCTAAATACAGATTTTATAAAACATCCGGCGAGGTAATTTGGTGGGGAGGAAAGGGAAGCAGCAATGAGAAGAGAATAAGAGGAGTGAAAATAACTATTGTCTTGGTTATTTAGAAGAGTTATTCTTTCTACATAGAAAAATGGAGACTACATCACATTTGGAAAAATGCATTGAAAATATTAACTACCTGAAGTTCAATGTACTGACAGTATTAGAAAAATAAGGTCAATTGCATTAAAAGGATGGAACGTTTGTTTGCAATTTTGTGAAACCGAAAATCAAATGTTTTCCTTGTGTTTTAAAAGCCACTTTGCTTTTAAAGAGCTAGAAAAAGGAGAGAAGGCAAAACTAGTCCTGCCAAACTATTTCAAGAATTGATTTTCCTGCAGCTCTGCTCCTCACACTCTTCAGCAGAGCCTGACAATGGCCAGCTCGCCTGTTGGACAGAGGGTCAGGGCAGCAAAGCAAGGCCACAAACCCAGGATGTGACAGCCATTAGCAGAGATTTGTGTTTGTCCCTCCTCTGCAGTTCTCTCAAGGAACTGTTCCATGGCCTAACCCTGCCACAGATGAGCCCTTCCCTATCATTACAGCAGCTTCTGCTCGGTGTCTGCCTCAACACTAACAGCACAAAAGGAGTATGTACAAAGCCAATTACAAAGCAAAAGTACTAATTTCTCATCAGTCTGGCTGTTCAACGTGGACTCCAAGCACTTCCCAGGGAGTCCATCCCTCCTCCCAGTCCTGCCCCTCTGGCTGCCAGCAGACACACTTTACCCACAGGAGCACATGGCACAGAGCCAGTGCTTAGTCCCAGGTGTTTGCTGCCACCTCATCCCAAGAGGCTTGCACCCAGCTGGCTGCTTTTTTGGAGCACCTGAGGATTGTGACTGCTCTTCTCCATCAGGCAAAATCAGTCTGTTAGCTTAAAAGTCCAAGTAAGTTGGATTAAACTGACTGGTTTTATCTGAAAAGTACCAGTGCAAACTTGCTCCACTGTAGTGAGGAGAACCTCCTCCACAGGCACACAAATTTAAAATGTCCTCATCCCAGCAACTGCACAGCAAACTGCAAGGAACTGAATTCCCCAGTAGAGCAAGGGGGCAGCTGCCTCAGATACTCATTTGGGAGGCATGAACTGCCCTGCTAATGACAGCAGGAACACAAAGTTGTCAAGCACAGTTCAACAGTGTGGAACAGGGCATGATATACATTTCTACCCCTAATATCTAAGTAACCAACAATGCCTCCTTCATTACTATAGCTACAGCTGTGTCCTGCAGAAATATCCAGCTTTGCCCCAGTAGGATCTATAATGCAATTATGTATTACAATTAAAAAACAAAAATTCATGCAGGTTTGTAGGAAAATAGATAATGAAGGGAACACCTAATTAAACTGAATGTAGTACCACATTAATTAACAGAGGTTTTATTCAATAAAACCCTTACTGCAAACCTGAGAGTTATTAAGCATGTGCTTTCAGGACTGCTGCATGAGACTGACACCAAATACAAAGTCTGGTCCTGAATATGAGTCCAGCTTGCCTTGGCATATCTTCAACCCTTCACAAATACCTCTCAAGATACATATATATATATGTGGGCTTCCCCACAGGCTCTTGCCAACTGGAATAGTACATGCTGGAGGCACAGTTTTGAATACTGCTATCTTCACCCCAGGCCTTTAGTGGAACTGGGATTCCCTAATTTCCTTCCACACTTGCCAAAACTTGGCAGAGGATCTTACCAGATTCACTACATTAACTTTGAAGTAATACATTACAAAACATAGCAACAATGGCTCAATTTGGCAAGCACAAAACACTCTGTACAGATCCAGATAAAATATGTAAGCATCTCATTTAGGCTTAGCTCTACCCAAGCTGCTACTTCTGAAAACACAGCCCATTATATAAAGAGAAGACAACACTGGTGAAAGGCGGCCACCAGCAAGTGAATCTTGGACAAGGCTTTCCAAGGAAATGCACTCCAATAGCATTAGACTGCTTGTTTTCTTACTCATCCAATTGTTGGTTTCACTGCTTAGATTTCAAACAACAGCGTCTTTCACTACTGCTGTATGCTTTTGTTTTGTAATGCCAGTTCTAGTCATCAACAGATTTCACATATAATCCAGACATCTGAAAAATGAGACTGACACACTTGAACCCATCTTTGGCTGCAGACAAAGCAGTGACCTACAGGTGAGAGGCTCAGTTTCATTTAATCCATCCTTAGCCCTTCAATTACCACTGTAAACAACTCCTAACACCGCCACAAACATCTAAAAGTGCTAGGAACAAACCCAACAGATGAATTTAACAAGAGTTGGAACACAGCGAAGCCATGCACAATCAACACAACAATGGAAATCTGAAAATGAGAAAATCTAGTGTTGATCATTAAAAGAAAGAAAGGAATAACTGCAGCATTGGAGGTTCAGCTTCCTACTGTGGAAATATAACCCAAATTATTCAAAAGGACGAAGAGGAAAGTAAAATATGAATAACAGCCAAAAGGGACTTGTCTAGAACAAATCATGCCTTACCTCTGGACTTTCTTTACACTAGCAAACAATAGACTTTGAGCATAGATTAGTTTGATTTTAGTCGGGCTTCAGTGCTGCTTAACATGACATTCTTATAAACAATGGGAATCAGGTCTAGCTGAACACAACACAAAACGGCTGGAAACTTAAGCCTTACCAAACTATTAAACCAATAGTCACCAACAGAAATGAGCATTGCCCCTCAGAGGGGCAATGAAGGCAGTAGCTGTGCTGTGCTGTGCTGCCAAAGCACACCCAGCCAGCCTCCTTGGCTGCATGAGTGGGACCCAAGTCTAGGACATGCACATTTCTCCTTTCTCTCTAGCCCACCACAATGTACAGCCACAGAAGGGAGAGAGAAGTAATCAGAATGAGTAGAAGAATAGATACCGTGCAAGAAATGATTACATAGATTAGGGCTTTTGGAGGGTTTGGTTTGGGCTTTTATTTATTTTTTTTTTAATTTTTCCAAGAGGGAAGACTGACAGTGGTATCCTGATTTACTGAGTAACAAAGCATTGACTTTATCCACAGCAGAAATACCAATATATAGCGATAAAAAAGACACAAGTTAGGTATTAGGAGCATCCTAACGCTCTTTAATATCCTAAGGGGTAAGGTGAGGAATTTCCACAAATGGAGATGCAGGGGAAAGGTCAGATACAGATCTAGGGAGACTGGATCCACATTCCAAGTGGGCATGGCACAGATGACTTTTGAAGTCTTTTAGAATCAAATGAAATCTGTGTTTGTGAACAGAGAAAATTCAATCAGACTGCATTGGGAAAATATTTAAATCTGGCTTGTATTCACAATTATCCCAAAAAGACATCTCCGCTACAGTGTGGGGAGCTCCTGCAGAGACTGCTGAAGTGGCCATCCAGCTACAAGGCTTACTGGCTAAGTTTTAAAGATGAAAGAAACTGAGAGCAGGTGATGTGCTGAAGGTCACACCATTTGTGACAGAACAGAGTCCCAGAACAGAAAGGATCATAGACTTTCCTCTCTTTGCAAGGAAAAACCACAACCACCACATCAAGGGGTTACTGCTCTGTGCCCACAGTCTCTGTGCCTGCCATGGAACATTTTCAAACAACAACTGTAAAACATCTGGAGAGGCTTTCAAGGAGGGGAAAAAAATTACAAAAACCACACAACCAAAATTTATAGCAGAAACGTGTTTCCAAAGTTAACACTGCACAGCCAGAACTCAGAAGGACCAAAAGCTATTTTAGGAACTTTTGCTTTTTGGTTCTGCCATCTTGTTCTTTTGCTTTAACTTTACATTATTTTATATTTTTACAGGAAAAGAATGTTTTGTCAGGTGTCCTCAGATTTTTCTTTATTTTTGTATGGTTAGTGTAATGCAAACCTTTCCAACTTCTCTATAACTGCTGAAGGAAGAAAAATGTTTGCTTTCAAAGTTGGGGGTTGCAGGACCATTTTCCATACCACCCAAATTTGTACTTTATCAGAACCAAGCTAGAATACTCCAACCCTATCCATCCACTCAGTCTTCATTCTGAAAGGAATATTACAACTACATAAAATAATCTCTAAGTGCTGAACATGAAAACAGTTAAGGACACCAGGAAAGAGCAACTCAGCCTACAGCAGTTTTTAACTTAACTGATTTCTGTTCAAATAATACAGGGCAGACAGATGTGTGCATGCACTGCAGTTTCAAGGCAGCAATGCTTCCCATCTCACTGCCCAGTTGATGAGGTAGTTTTCTAACGGAGTCATTACTTCTCTTTTTTTCCCTCTGTGTCCCATCAACCCCACAAACCTTGTCATCTTCCTTTACTAGCAACCTGCTCTGTTCCTCTGGTACCAATCACCTTTTCTTGGGAACTGCCTAATTAATTAACATTCAATTAATATACCAAAGTCAAATACCAAATAGTCATTCCCAAGCTGCACTGGGAACTTGGTAACTAATCTGAACAAGAGAAAGGCTTCTGTATCCTTAAAGTTCCAGTTTTTCTAGCTGTGTCTTCTGGGCTAATGGATATTTCCCACCTGAAACATGGTTGTATTACAGGAGCAGACTTTGTGAGTCAAGGAAGCTCTTGGTAATCATTCTGACACCCCAAAAGACTCCACGTGCAATGTGGGGTTTTTTTATTTATTACCAATAAAGCAAAAGTAGCAAATCATCTATGCTCTATTACAATTAGGGTCACATAGAAAACTCAAGCTGGCATAATAAGAAACATCCAAACAACCCTACCCCGATCTTCCGATAATTTTAGTTGTAGTTTCACGATACAAAGTGTTCAGCAGCAGTACTGCCTTGAGGCAGCTCCATCTTCTGCTGCGTGTGCCCATGCTCTGCTGAGCCTGCACACTCCCAGCTGTGCTGAATGTGCTGAAGCATTTCTTTGTGTGACCACCCTGTGAACCCGACCAGCTTTTTTTATATTCTTCCTTTTTTTTTTTTTTTAAATAATCTTCTTTCTCCTTGTTTCTCTTTCTTAAAGAAATGTTTCCCCCGGCCGCGCATTTGGTTTTTCCCTAGCTGGATGAAGTCGCTGTGGCTCAGAGCGGCCCCAGCAGCGATGCAGAGGCGGATCCCGGAGCTGCTCCCTCGCTCCCAGCCGGGGCTCCAGCGCTCCCCGAGCAGCCCCAGCGCAATCAGCTCAGCCACAAGCTCAGAGAGCTGCAACGAGGGGCTTTCACTCAAACACCTAACTGCGAACATTAGCTTTAGACAGATTAGAAATTGCTGTTTCCTTGTCTTCAGGGGCATGTTTATCATTTTACTTAGGTAGAAGAAGGTTATCTATGGAAGAGGGGAGAGGTATAAAAATGAACGTGGCTAATTGCTTTTTACAACCATCTAGGGAAGAAGCCAGGAAAAACCACAGCCCAGACCGATTTTTCAACACCTTTCTTTTCTCTGTGTGAAAATAAAAAAGAACTGGGGAAGAGGAAGAGGGTTATTTGTGACCACCTCTTCTTATGGACATTTGCAAAAGAGCAGCCTGCCTAAATTCTCACAGAAGACACCTGGTCGCCTTTCCCAGCACACAAGTGCTATAATTTCAGGATTGGAGTGCTATAAGATAATGCCATCACCGCTCTTGCCATCTATAAATAACAGCATTTGGATCTAGCCGAGTCACGTGGAAAAGCTGGCCAGCAACACATACACGTATTCACATACATGCCTTTGGAAACCCAAATAATTCTAATAATATTGCACGGAATCAGCTTTAGCTTTCCAAATTTAGCTCTGCTCCGTGCACTCAGTGCGGCTCACAGAGGACTGCTATCATTTCATTTTTAAATCGCGTTTTTCCTTTGGAAGCCGCTGCCTAGGGCATTAGCGGGGCATTGCGCAGGAGCGCCGCATGTGCTGCTGCGCAGCCAGACTGCTCGGAGAGGCGGACAGGAATCAATCGCTCCGGCAGCTCGGAGAAGCCGCCCGCCCCTCTCATTGCATCCTGTGTGAGCCCCTCTCATTGCATCCTGTGTGAGCCCCTCTCACTCACTGCCATCCTGTGTGAGCCCCTCTCACTCACTGCCATCCTGTGTGAGCCCCTCTCACTCACTGCCATCCTGTGTGAGCCCCTCTCACTCACTGCCATCCTGTGTGAGCCCCTC
>JAHLSL010000047.1:11056250-11083537 GCA_025920805.1 Petroica traversi
CGCAGCGCTGCGCGGGTGCTGCCGCGGCCGGAGCGGCTCCCGAGCCCTCCCGGGAACCCCCCGAGGCACTGACCCACCCTTCAGCGCACACAGCCAGAGTCCTGCACCGATCTGCTACAGAAATCTGTCACAGCAGCGCAAAAGGATGATTTTAAAGTGAAACAACAGCAACAAAAAATTTGGATGCTTAAACAATCCCACGGCGCTAGCCACAAACACAAACAGGAAACCATTTCAAATGAGTTGTATGCAGCTCCTCGGGGCATTTTCTGGGAAAATGACTGGAATACAACCTGACATGACCAACAGAGCCTGCAGTTTAAGCAAGGCTGTAATACCCACAAGACATTATCGGGGTTAGATTTTCATCTTTGGGAGCTAAAACTGAGGAGAGCATGCACTGAGGAGAAGATAAAGGAAGAGAGAGGGCAGCAAGGGACACAGAGTATTTCCCAAGACTTCAAGCGTGGTTAACTCTGCAGAGCATTTCCCAGGGACAGCGATTCTGTTTCACTGCCTGTAGAACAGCAGCAGTTTGTAAAAAAAGCACTGAGCAAACATCCTATCTAAATAGCAACTGCGTCTATTTCATGTTCCAGGAACATCTGGAAAGAAGAATCATGATCAGAATGGACATCAGAATATCAAATACTACAGTAAAACGCACAGTAAGATTCTTTCCAAGCTGATGGTAAATAAAATTCTCCCTTCTTGGTCAGAATAATTTTGGATTAGCTCCAAGTGGGTTGAAAATATTGTAAATAATTTTAGTGGTCCAAAGTGCAATCTCTTACATTACATTTACACAACCTCTACCTATATGATCTTTTCTCCTTCAATACACCATTTCAAGTGTACAATACAAAATATAACTTCTCCTTCATACATTGAGAAATACTTTCATGTTAGTCTAACAGTTGATATTTTTAATTTTACTGATGCAAACTAAGAAATGTGGGAAAGTGTCTAGAACAGAGGATAAAACCCAGGAGAAATTAGAGCAAAAGATAAGATAATATGTTAAAGATAAGGTTTCTGAAAGGTTACAGACATTTTATTGCATACAGACTGCCTGGCTACTTACTGTCTGGGGACTACATAAATGGCCTTTCACAAACACGTAAGGACTGGCTCTTTCCATAAGGAACTTGAAAGAAATGCAATAAAAGCTCAAAACCAAGATGTCATGGGCAAAAATTTCTCAGGGAAATTAACACAGGAATGTTTTCTGAAAGGAGCTGGTTGAATGAAAGAACAAGTTTGCAGTCAAGTATTAGGAAATTTTCTCTAAGGGAATAGACTGTGGTAATTTTGAAAACATAAGGGTGGAGGGAGAGATGAGGAGAAACCTCAAGAGTAACAGAAACCCAGGGAACAAGGACAAAAGGAACAAGGACCAGACCTGAGGGTGCTGTCTACTTAATGAGGAGAAGATAATTAGATGGGCTCCAGGAAGGTGGGATTTTATCATGCATCCCCACGTCCCCCCTCTCGCTGCATACTTTTGATCCTGTATTTTACTTTGAGAACAAGTTTCTACTACATTTTCTTCCTGATAAGAGGCTCTCCATGTAAGAAAGGCCCCCAAAAGCCAAGTCATCTAAATTTGGCCCAATTCAAATAATATTTTTATGCAGTACCCATCTACCAATCTTGCCTAATGCAATATAAGACAATATGCATTAGCAATCTGCAGTTCAATGCTATGAAAACTAGAAATTACAGCAGTTCAAAATATCCCATACTGCTGGGAACATCTCTTTTGTTCTCTCTTGGATTTCTCATGGATTGTTAAGATCAATTCAGGATACCGGCTCCAGTTCTACTGGCTGTCAAGAATCAAAAAAAACCCCACACCAAAATAAAAAAGACAGGCAATGCAGTATGATTGTGGTGTTGGCCAAAATGAAATGGTAAAAACTCCCATATTTTAACTTCCCACACAACATAGTTGTTCTCTCTCTGTCTTCTGAGTCATATCTGTTCATGTTACTAAGAAAGCCCCACAGAGCCAATATCGCTAGGGAAGAACAAGATGTATTTTCAACAAGGCTGTTAGCTGATTCCAGTTGTTGCAAACCCTTTATTTTCAGGAATTATATACTGAATACACTGAATTTCAGCTTCCAGCTACTATAATTCATGAACCAGGGATATTTGGTGTTGGAAGGTAACAGCACACATTGTCTGTCTGTCTGTCTAGGAAGGTAACTTCTGAAAGATGGCACTGTGTTTCTACTTTTAAAAGTCATTAGGCCAGAAATATTGTTGATAATCCCAGAATGTCCACGAAAATCCTATGTGTTAACACTAATACAAAACACTTTAAAGGTGGCAATAATAATGATGAAAATAATAAAAAAGAGAACAGGACAGAATATTTTCAAATTGTAAAATGCTTCAGTTTTTGAGAAGGGGAATTCACTTCTAAATACGCACACAGTTTAGTAACTATCTGTAACCATTATTGTAGAAAAGTATCCTACATCAGCTGTTTTTCTAATGCAGAGCTGAGCACTGCCAAGTGATGAAGACCATGCAGTCTAAAAGATATACATGTAAACAAAGCACTTCTTTTATCTGCAAGTCGCTGATAAACACTAGCTAATCCTCACCTAATCCTGCGAAGAGAACATCATCCTAGCTTCACAAAGAGGGAATCTAAGGCACTGAACTAATCCTTTGGGGTAAACACTCAGGTTAGAATGCCAGGGAGACCAGTTACTGGTGAGGGACACTGAGGTACTGACTGGTAGGGCTGTGTGGAAGTTTCTGTTCCTTCTGACACATTTCTGCTGCTGAGACTATCCCCACACCCCGAGGAACCTCTCGGGGCAAATGTTGACAAAAAGACCAGGAAGGAGAGAATGAGTTTGGACATCAACATAGGAACAAGGTTTTCACATCTATAGACCAGAGTGTCTTGAACAGAGAGAGGAACTTCTCTGGAGGAGGATAATGTCAGTCAATAAGGACATACATTCACAGTCATTCACAGCATTCTGAAGAGGAGAGGATCAATGCACTCAACATCAGATGAGGGATTAAAGGCTCTTTTCCTAGCCTGGATGCAGACCACTAGACCATGCTAATCTGACAGGAGGAGCTCCTGCAAAGCAGCTGGAAAAAAGCAGAGATTCATGTAGCAGAAAATAAAACAGGGATTCTAAAAACTCACTGCAAATTCTTGCCCAAGCAAACGCACCACTGAACGCTGGAGAATAAATAACAACAAAGTGGCAAAGGCTAAAAATCTTCCTTTTTAAGAGGCCTTCCATGCACATGCATGTTCTGGGAAAGCATTTGACTCTGCAGCCTATTTGACACCCGGAGCAATGACCACGGACAACTCCAGCACCAGCCAACAACCGGAGCCAGAGCATTAAATAAAGAGAGCTCAAAGCTGAAACCTACCACCAAGCAATCAAAGCTTTAAAGTGAAATAGTCTAGTTCACTGCAGAATTTATAGAAGGTAGTATCTCAAAGCTTTCATGGAGTAGAGACTAAGCTCCTGCTATTACAGGCTGGAATAAACTAATAGAGAAGGTACATTTAAGAAAGCCTTGTAAAGCAAAAATGTGTTTTTGTCCAGATTTTCCAGGATTTTCCAAAAATCCTGGAAAAATCTAAGAATCAAAAAGGACAGCAGAACACAACATAGGTAAGCCAAAATGAGCAGCTTTGTAAGATAAAAGGATGTATTAAAAAAGGCATAGAAATTTCATAAGAGAAGCCTGGAAGAATGTTACATGATTTACAGCAAACATTTCTACAGGTATCATGATTAAACAAATGACAACTTTTTGTCAGACAGGCTCCTGACTTACAAGTTTCTGCAAACAGACACTGATTAAAAAGCAACCTGCAAAATCCATAATCTGGACCCCTGTGGACTAAGGTGAGGCAGAAAGAATAGAGAGAAGTACAGGCACTGCACTTAGGAGCAATAACAAAAAGGCAATTAACAAAGACAGTTCTAATCTCTTGCAATTGATACTGCTGTCTCCCAGACATTCTATGACTGGAAGTCATAAGGCCTTTACTAAAGACCTTTTTTAGTAAGGATGAGAAATTACAGTGGATAAAACGAATGGGCTCTTGAGTTCATGGAGTATTTTCATCTATGCAAGACAATGCAAAAAGTATTTCCAATGTGCTTCCTTCATCAGATGCACCTTACAGGGGTCAGAGAAGCCCCTTCCAGTGTTTGGACAGCAACATCAGGTCAGAAATTTTAAATAATAATCTTGTACATCTGTAGAACTGAAAACACAGCAATCTCAAGCCCAACATACATGCAGGAAAGTTATACCTAACTCCCAGTTCTAAACAAACTTTTAAAAAGTAGGAAACATTCCTTTTTCAGACACAAGCTCCCAGCAGTTTCTCAATGAACATGAGTCTTTCAACATCTTTGTCCAATTTGATGACACGCTACTTTATTTTAAACATTTTTTTGGGAAGTTGCATTTTATCAAGATAAAAATTTGCAATCTAATTATTTATATTATTACTACAGAGAGGAATGACTGGCACAGATATCCCTTAGATAAGTGTAACTGAAGTGCAAAAAAAGCAGCATTAAGTAGTAAGGTGAAAAAACTGAAGTATTGATCTGCTCCACTCTTTGGAGCAGGGACTGTCTCTTCAAAGATGTTTGCAGAGTGCTTAGCACAACAGGACTCTGATTTAGATATGAGCACTAACCAAACAGTAATAACTAATAACAGCAAATACTTTAACCTCAAAATAGTTCTTCTGTACTTGGCATTAAAATAATGGTGGAAAGAATGAGGATCATATAATAAACTACCAATGAAATATTAAGAGTGATAATAACTGTATCTGGTGAAATCATATAGCATTCTAAATTACTATCAAAACTGTCAAAAATATTATGTTATCATGACTTGCACCATGGGGACATGTCAATTTTGCATTTACTTTGTTCAGTTTAAAACTAGATGTTAAGGAATCTTTTGGTTATTAATAGTGAAGTCCACTCAGAATAAGGCTTAAGAAACTACTGCAAATGGCTACAAGAAAAAGATTAGCAGCTTGTTATCTTGCTTAAAACATGGTAAACACAAGTGGATAAGCCAAAGACTTAATGAGAAACAATGTGCAAGAAATGTAAGAGTAAACAGAAACAAGGATGGAGATGGACAAAGCATACGAGGATGTGGTTCCCATGCACCAAAACCCATGACAACGGACACAAGGAGTAGGAGGTCACTGCTTAACTTGTGTTTGGAAACAACACATAAGACAGACCAGGCTCAGGAGAGAACAGGAGAAAAGAGAAAGAAACTGGGGAAAAAAAACGTTCGAGTGGGTGAAGGGTAACAGTGTCATGTTTCATGAGCTCTCTCATTATCCCCTTGCACACCTGCCATGTCCCAGTTTAAGAATTTGTCTACCAAGGACCAGAAAAAAATGAGCTCCCAACAGGCCCTGGCACTGGAGGATGCTCAATTCCCAGACCTGCTAACCCCTGCAGCAGCCTGCAGGCTGAAGAAAGCCAAGGGGCAACTCAGAAGTGAAAGCAACAATTCAGAACACTAACTGCCCAACTTCTAAGATTTTATTCTAATTAGCCCATGGCATTTTTACAGGTACAGAAGTTATCTATGGTGATTTCTTTATACAAAGAGTGATTACATTGTAGTTTTTTGATGATTTATAAAAAACCCAAATATTCAGTTCCAAACAAATTCAAGTCTAACTTGTGATGACTGAACTTGAGAAAATTTGTGTATAAAAATGCTCAAACACTTTGGATACTTGGCCAAAGTGATGATAAGAGCCTCACTCCCCCTCATTCTAAGCAGCCACTGTAGCTCAGAAAGCAGATGGACCCCATTTAGATTTAATTGACACTTCAGTAACTGCAAATCAACCCAGAACACAGGTGTGCCTGAGCTAACCCTGACTGTGTAAGCACATGAGCCAGAGCTCAGGCAGGGATATGAGAGGGTGCACATCTCTAACCAGGCAGGTCAAGGAGCATACAGGGAAGTGATGGAATAAATGGCACCACAAATATTTATCTTTGGAGAAAAAATTGAGATGATGTTTCATGTTATTCAAGTGAATTCCAACATCTCTATTGCTCTCAACATGATTTCGGGATTTACAGCTTACTCATACTAGAAAAACAAACTATGAAAAATTTTAAAAAAATCATGTAACTGAAAATTTAAGCTGCGTATTACTCCACAATTTGTAAATTAGTATTCCATTTTGCACAGATATAGTAAAGAAAGTTGCAGTCAATTTAAATTAGATCAGTTCAACAGTAATATATTCAAAATGATCCACTTCAGCAATCTCTCAGCTTCCATATTTTTTCAGGTGGGAAATATCACACACTTTTGATAGCAGAACATGCAAACATCCTGACAGGCACCACAGGACGAGGATGTGACAGAGTAAACGCTGTGATTTTTCTGATAGACACAGAATCCATCTGAAATCTAAAGCTCTGTGACCAGGCACTGATGATGTGACCGATTTCTGTGCTCGGTGTGGCTCTCAGCAGCTGCCAGAGAGGCCTGGCCGAGCTGCTGCTGCAGCTTTTGCTCAGCTGCTAAGTCGAGCCGGCGCCTGAACACGCTGGTTTAGCACTCAAAGCTGGGAGCAGTTCAAACATGGGCAGACATGAGGAGATCTTCAGAGATTTTCTCTTCTAAAGCCAATGAGGTCCCTTGTGAGTACTTACAAACCACAGTTATTCAGCTGTGTATCAGCTTAGCCAACACTGAGTAGATTTTTTTTTTAAATGACAAAAGAATCTTGATGGGTCTCACCATCTTGCCAGCTGGGAAACACTCTGCTCTAGAAGGAAAAGATCAATAGTTTTTCTTCTTCATAAACAATGTCCTAGCCCCTGCTCTGTGAAGTACATATATAGTTTTAAATACACACACCCCCACATATTCCTTCTTTCCTACCTCTTTTTTTTACTTTTCCCTCTTTTTTCCCCCTTTAGTTTTAGATGCCTACTTTGTTGAATTTCAGCCTGAATTGTTAAAACCCAACAAAAGGAGAAGTCCCAAAACCAGTCTCGTGATTAATATGATGAGCCTGAACAATCCTGCCTTTATTAGAAATATACCTAAAATTCAGCTCTAGTGTACCTATCCTTGTAGGACTAATTAAAAAATGCTCCAACAAGCACTTTAATTCCACAAAGACTGAGTGGGAAAATTAGCTTTGTAACTGGTGAAATAATTTTGGTGCTACAATACTGGTTAGAGCATATGGCATAAAACATTGATAGAGATTCCTGTCTGGCTATTTATTTTGGTCAGTCCTTGGTCAAGTCAATCTCTTCCTGACCACTCTTCATTTGCAACAAAGCAAAGTGAAAAGCAAAACAAAACCCCCTGACAAACTAAAAAATACCCCACCAACCTCCCCTAGATACAAATTGCTAAGTAACGAAACTCAGCTATTGTAGGATGGCTGTCTCTTACGGACTTTATTTCAAAATCCCTTTTCCTCTTCTTTTCACAGGTGTTATAAACTATCTATTGTCCATCCCATAATTCCAGTTCATACAAAGTCCTGGAAGGTGTTTTTTTTGGCAGGTGATGGGTTAAGTTCTACTTGCATCAATGGGCATCTGAATGTGAAGTTTTAGTACTGTTTGTCTGCTAGGGATCCTCTCTTGCTACTTGACAAGTAACCCAGAGAAGAGGTGGGACTCTATTAAGCTTCCAAGTAGGGATCCCACACTTGCAGCTGCTAAACAAAACAGTAATTTCACAAGCACTCCTAACAGCAGTGCTGTCTTACAACCTTCCAGTATTCCAGTACTCTGCTCCTCCCAGCATGTGCCTCACCTCCATGACCAGCGTAACTGCAGAGAACCACTGACCAGAGATTTTCTTTTCTACTTTCCATGTGATACTACCAAAGAGACACTTCTTAGACCAAAGTGACAGTCATTCAACCAAGTGCAAGAGGGATCTCTTCACTTTAATAAATATTTTTCTTTTTTTTAAGTTACCTCAACATGTTGAACTGCAATTTCACTTTTAACTAGATACTACAGTTTTTCATGAGACATCTTTTCATTTTTACAGCTCTGAAGACTGGACTTTGCATTGCAGATGTCTTGAGAAATGATCAGCAAAGCTTGTAACAAACACTTGTTTTGATAGCTATTGGAACACCCTGTAGTTAAAAAGAGATTACAACAGAAGTTCTCTAAAATGGCCAGTAAACTTTGTCATCTCATTAGATTTTACTGCACATGTGTTTTTTAAAGTTAGAAAGTGATAAATTCTCTCAAAACCTGCAACAAGATTGGTTTATTCTCACAAGAAAGGCAGGTAGGCTACACCACAAAAGTACCAACTCCTACCTGGAGTAAGTTGTAAGATGAGACACAGCTGAAGCCGAGCAAGGTAGTAGCCTAAACTAGATCTCCATTGACTTAAGAAGTTACCATATTTCAAGCTGAAAGATAGGTCCTGAGGTCACAAGAGGCCCATATACTCTGAAGAGGTCAACATGTGTATTATAATAATGCTCCTAATTAATTATAAAACTGTAATTTCATGGTATTATTTACAAGGTGCAGTAAAAGGTAAGTAGTAAGTCTGAAATCTAATTTGATTCAGCTTCTGACTTCCTCTGCAAGCATGAGGGTTCTCAGTAGAAAGATGAAATGCCAGGGAACAAAATTTCTCCTAAAACAGAGACACTCTGCTAGAAAGGCTCAATAGAGCCTTGCTGCCCAGGAAGAT
Source organism: Petroica traversi (assembly GCA_025920805.1). Classification (NCBI taxonomy): domain Eukaryota; kingdom Metazoa; phylum Chordata; class Aves; order Passeriformes; family Petroicidae; genus Petroica; species Petroica traversi. Next base: position 11,065,008 of record JAHLSL010000047.1, read on the forward strand.
GGTCTGCAGTACCATCACAGGCAAGGCTAATTGGACACTGGATGTTTGACTCAAACCCTCAGATCACTTTCAAGCTATCTATCATTATATTTTTAAAACAACAAAAATAAATACAATAAGCACAGAAAGTGTGCTTTGGAGAAAGGCCAGTTGTAGCAAAAGTTGCTTTGTCTGTAAGTCCAAAAATACTGCTTCACTCACTTACTCACAAGAGAAACTATTCATGGACAGAAAGAACACTGCATAATTTGTAGGTCTTTGCAGGGTTCCCCCCCTCTCCACCCCAAGACTCCCTTTTCCTTGAAACAGCATGAGCCAGACAGAGCTTTTTGCCCCCCTACCAGTCTTGAATATTTTAGGTCTTGTGTGAGTGAATCGTAAAGAACTGTGACACAAAGTTCAGTTTAACCAACTGCCAAACAGGAAAGCACTCATTACTCGTCTAAAAGCATCCTTTGTGCAAATGACTACAGTAGAGCATGTTAAATTAAAAAAAAAAAAATTCACACAGGCAACAGGAGCAGAGTCCATCTACCCAGCACAGTGCAACCAGCAGGCAGACAACGCTGTCTCCTTTAGCTGTTTCTCAAACTGACCTTGATTGTGAAGCCCTGGTATCATATTTATAAAAACAGAGCACAGGGACAGACAGCTGACTTGCATAAAAATGCCAGCAAAATCCCTGCCTTTGTTTGGCCTGACATGAACCTTGAGTCTTATGAACAAGATATTTGAAAAGCTTGTTCAAGGAGAGATGGACCAATGAATATCTGTTAATTTCGGCAGTTACAGCACCAGACCAGAGCTCTGTGAGTCTTATTTACCATGTGCCTTACAATTACAGAGGATTTAAGTTAATTGCACACTGGCAACAGAAACACGAACTGTCCTTCTTCCTAGAGCAGAGTTTAGCCCATTGCATTTGTGAACACAGAAACACCTGAGGTGTGCAGAGAGCTGAAAGGGTTCAGATCAGTTCACTGAAAACACGGAATTGACCACAGGAGAGGCAAACCAGCACAGATCTTTGAAGGTGCCAGTGAAGAGAGGGCTGAAGTGAAACTTGTTCATGTAACCCAACTGCCCTTTTGAAGGGCCTTGGACAAACCCCCTGGCAACAAACTCTGGAGGCTTGGTGACCATGGGATCTGCAGCAAACTGTGCTGTCACCCCGTTGGAGCTGCTCAACAGAAACACAACAGAGCCAACAGCCCTCAACATGGCAAACCATTACAGGCGATGGGGAACTGAAACCACATCAAAAATGAAAGGTGTTTAATGCATTTATCCAGTCTCCGGAAAGAGTTTAAAAGCAACATGATGGAGTTGCAGATGATACATTTCTGGGTTAGAAAAAGATAATATGGGGAACAAAAAAAAGGGTATGGACAAATGGATGTCACACTACATTTTGTTTTGATGAAAATGAACATTTGTACAAGGTTAAAATAGGAGTGGGTTTTAAATCTGTACAACCTTTCAGGAAAAGGGCACAGCACTGAAAAATCATAAAAATAATCGATTTATGATAATGAAGAGAAACACAGGACATAAGAAAGAAACAACAATAGTACTTTAATTACTGCTACTTAAATCAAAGGCTCATTGTTCAATGAAATAATAGTATGGTTTTTGCTTCTTGGTCTTAAAAAGCAAAGCAAAGAATTAAAAGATTCAGAGAACAGCAAGCACAACTGGAGAAACACAAAGACACCTGATTGAATAAATGGGAAAAAAACCTGCATTATTGATAAAACAAATACCAAGCGTCATGGAAAAGTTACACTTGTCAGAAAAGTTTCAAAATTATGTTAGTAGTATTCAGAAAAGAATATGTTTTTTACTACTGCTGGTTTTTTTTCCTCATGCAGTCATGTGCATTGAAATCCCTGTTACAAAGTATTTACGAAGCCAAGAACAGAGTAGAACTCCAAAGTCAAATTAAGCATTTATATGTATGCATGTTCCCTGGCATTGGAAAAAATAAATGACATAAATGGACATTAAACATTAGCTCTTGTTCTTACAAGTATAGCAAGTGTCATACATCTGTCACATGAGACATATAAGATCAAAAGTGTAAGAAAAATAGAGAAATTTTCTGAAAAGTAGGTTACTAACTTCAAAAAAGACCCAGCAATTATTCTTATCTAATGATTCTATTCAATATTTACCTCTCCAATGAAAGCAACACACATAAACTTCATATATTAGTTAAAAAGGAAACAGACTTAGCTAAAAAAAAAAAAAGACAAACTGGAAAATCAGGATTAGCAAACTGAAGGCCAGAAAATACCAACTGAATCATACAAGCCTGATGCTTATTCAAGCACTGGAGTAGTGCATTTAAAATCAATCTGTTCATCCTAGGCAATATGTATACTGGGACAATTATTTGTTTTCTTTCCTCCAATGTTTAGTCACCATAAAAACCCTCTACATGAAAACAGCTTGTGCTTTACAGTTCTAATGAAGCTCATAAAAAATTAATAGAATGTGAAGAAGGAAACATGATGATGCATAGAGATCATATGGCCAAAAGACAAGGAGTGTGTGCAGGTCACATTGATAATATGCTTATCTTATGTTTGTTTCTAAGGCAGCATTTGAAACCTAAAGGCTGGATTATAGAATGCTTATCAGGAGTTGTTGGTTATCATGTCTAAAATGCACATGAATTGCAGAGAATGCATTGAAATTTCTATATTCTATGGAATGGGGGAAACAAGTACAAGAAAGTGAACTTCACTGGTGAAACCTTGAGTGTGCTCAGAAGAATGGCAAAACTGACATCAGTTGCTGCAAGCATAGGATTTTATCTGTTAAAAATTCCATTTACTTTTCTGGGGCCATGGATGTTGACCTTGCCCTCTCCATCACAGAACAACAAGCCTTTGGTTCCTGGGGAGAGTTGAAGTTACAGAGTTGGGCTTCCACCTCCACTGCACACCCCAGCCCCACAAGCAAACGCTTCCCACGGGGGGCATTAGGATTTGAGTGGGCCACTCAACCACTGCAGCTCATCAAGGAGAATAACCTACTGCAGAGCTTATTCCTGGGCTTTACCCTGGAAAACTGAGTGGGTTATAAAGGAGACAATCCAGTAAATTCACTACAGAGTCTTCTCAGTTCACCTGGGATTTCCTTACATTCTCCCAGCAGACTTACATAGATTGCTCTTTCAAAATCATGTTGAATTGGACCAGTAGAACTATCTTCTTTTTTCCTAGAAACAAATACTAAGATTGTTATGGTTTGCTTAGGTTCAATTGCATTCCCATGTCTTATTTATGATACACTATTTCCTCCTGATACCTTAAGAAGAAGTGTAAAAACACAAGCAAGCAGCAACAAATCAGATTAAAAACAGTATTGGAGAATGCAGTTCAGAACTGAGTTTGATTCATAAATCCTTAGCTTATGCTATCAATGTGGGATCAAACTCTGATAAGCAAATCTAAAAAGGCTTTTTTAAGTTTCCTCATTAATCCTCTTTAATCTTAAACCTGCCTGTTCTAAAACACATTATGAGACTAGGAAACTATTGTGAACCGATATTCATTAACACCAAAGGTTGGGGAAGAAAGAAATCAGGTGCAGGGAGCAAAAATGAGAATCCCATTCATGTTTACGAGCTGTATTTGTTCGTAACTAGATGTGGTAGATTGCTGACAAGGAAAAGGAAGAAGATGAGACATAATAGTAGGCATGGTTTTCAAAAATGCTCTTCTCTAAAAAAAACAATAACCTTCTAGACTTCACAATCCAGGATAAAATTGAAAACAAAGAACTCCTCCCTGACCGGGGAAACTACATCTCTCTATTGCATATACTGCCACACTCCCAGTATCTTTTTGAATAAAGTATGTGCAACTCAACAGTATATTTTGCCATAAAGTATCTGTTTACATGATTACATTTCCAGCTGCCATTTCTCTGTAATTTAATGCTAATTCCTTCATGTTTTACATTTGATGCTTTTAATACTATTGTTTTCTAAGGCATTTAAAAAAAATATTTACCTCAGTGATTCTATAGTGATGAAATTAAATTAAACAAACAAAATAGTTGCAAGAGCCTCTCTGCTGTTGACACTGTCTGTCTACAAAACTCATCTGCAACACTCCTCAAGAATATTAGTAAGCAACAGGCAAGTTGCTAAGCTCAAAAAGGATATAATTACTAACACTAATGAGTCATACGAAGACAGATAGAAACTAAAATTTTAAGCTGATTAAAGATACCTTTCCATTGACAGGAACAGTGAAAGCAACTGTACAGCACATACTAATCCCATTCTACTATAAACTGTTTAAGACTACGGGTGTCAAGATCAATCATTTGAGTTTTGTTCCAAATCAGTCTTCTGCTTACGCCCTTTTGCTATTCACATCTGTCCTAACTATTATATATCTGTTTATTTAAAGGAAAAGAACATAAGGTGCTGGAGATGCTGCGATGGCAAATGCAGACTAATGGGTACAGCTGTCACACAGGAGAGTCAGGCAGGTACATTCACCCATCTGCCTGTGCACACAGCAACCAGAACATTGGCCAGCCCCTCCCCTGAGCAACAGAGAAATCTTGCAAACCTGCTCTCAAAACTGAGACAAAATGCTGGTATCTCTTTGTAATCAATTCTTCATAGCTTTTGTTAGTTGAACTTTTCAAAGTAAGCCATAAACACTCTTGGTGAGCATTAGCTTGTAAAGCAAAAAGCACATCTGAACTTCACTATTGCTACTAGACACTTTATTTTCCCCTCAATTGTACCTATTCTCTTCTTTAACTTAAGGAGTTCTTCCTCAGCCTGACTAACATCAGACTCAGGTGTGTTGCCAGCCACTGTTGGCATACTGGCATTTTGTTATTCCTGTGCTCATGGACTTCAGCTATCCTGCTTATGTTTTGGGTGTTAGAACTCTTTATTCAGCTGTCTTTATTCTGAAATTGGATTACTAGCAGCAGCTTAGTTATGCAGCCCAAAAGGAGCACACATCACTTTCTTGCTGACAGACACAACCCTTTTGCAGAGAGAATACACACTATTCTCTGGGGAAAGAGTACAGGGAGAGTCATGTCAGTAAAGCACTGGGCAGGGATCAGGACCACTGCTCTGGTTACTTGCAACATCCCAGCCCTGAGGGCATTTCACCCAAGCTGAGCTTTCTGTAGGCTTGCAGCTCTTAAAGTTTTGCCTGAACTTAAATTCTCCCACTTTCTCTGTTCCAATGAAAATAGAAACTTTTAATAGTCATTAATAGAAATTAAAGAATTCAGTTTGTGATTAACAGCTGAATTCTACAATTACTGAAACTAAATCAAATTACTGAATTGTTTTTACTCTAAACTGTTATTTCAATAAACCAGCATGCAGATGAAAACACGATTCATTTTCAAAAACTACCTACAGCAATACAATCAATCTACACTGAGGCTCCTGCCTGCAGGCACACAGTGCACAGGAACAGGTGAGATCTGACACATGTGGCACTTCTGAGCTCAGCACAGGCTTCCTCAGGCAGGGAAAGGACACTGCTCTGCAAACAGGCTCCACATGGGAAGCAATTTTAGCCCCACCTTGGGTAACATGTTGGATTCACTGAACTGTAACATCAACAGTCAATTCCTGCTGGATTAGTAAGATTTTTTGTGAGGCTAAACATGAAATTCCAGACAAGTGATTATCAATGCTAGAAATAATTATCCCACCTAAAGTGCTAGAATATGGAGAGATGTCTCATGTTGTCATTTGATCCAAATACTGGTCTGTTTGTCAAAATCTAGCAGATAAGAAAAAAACCCCAAACAATCACATTTCTACAGAAGCAAATCAAAACAGAAAAAGAAGACCAGCAGCAGTACTGTCTTTGAACAGATCTTTCAAACACAGATAAAGACCCTTTGGCTGGAAAAAGTGGACCACATCAGTTTTGGTGTAAAAGGCGTAACTGCATTTTAATTAATTTACAAAAAACTTACAGATGTGGTTTAGACAGGAGTTGCTCAAGTTGCAAATATGTCTTGCTCTGGCAAGCCTTAACTTTTTTCCAAAGGGTAGGTCACTGCACAGAAGGCCAAAATAAAACCCAACCAAGCAGCCTTGGGAATACATGAAAAACACTTTTCACTCAGAGTTAGAACTGAATATTTTTATACAGAAACCAGACTAAACTGCTTCTTCAGGAAATTATCAAAGGCAAAATAGCTGAGGTTGCTGAAAGAACAAGAGGCGTTGGGATGCATTTTGGTCAACAGTTTTGGCAACTGCAAATTCAGGGAATATGAAAGATGTTGCTATCAATAAAGTCAAACTCTTAAATTGAGTTCATAATTTCTTTGATAGTCCTTTGAACCTGAAACTCAAGATGAAACTCAGGATGGGATCAAGCCCTCCTGGACTGAAACCCATGAATTAGGTCTGCACCTAAAACCTCCTCTCAAGGAGTAAAGTCATTTTTATGTATTTCCATAATGCTGAGAAGACTCTTGAGTGTGTGAATAACATTTTGGTTTTGTTCAAATGATTACCAGTCTTTTTAGAAGTCAGCCTTTCTTTCTCCCTACATAATTTGTGAAGTACACAGGCCCATTATTCATGGATGTATCATGCCAAAGAAAAAGAATGCTATGGGCAAGGGGACTGTTTCAGAAAGACATAATGAAGTATATCCAGGAGAAACTCTTTGGAAATAAATTTGTTAGAAAACACACCTTTACATACCTTGTAAGTTACCATTTTCATGGTAACTACACTGACTAAAAACACACAATCCCAGTCTGTATTGCACAGTATCAGCAACAGAGCACTGTCCAGAAACCAGCACCCAGTGAAAACCTTGGAAAGTTCAAATAAACTTCCAGGAGCATGGTTCTTGCCTCTTTCATTCCTTGTGACCATTTCAATAGATTTTCTGCCATCACAACACCCCTCAAAAAGTTTGATATGTGTGCCTATTGTAAATATGGTCTGTATCAGCAAAGAAAAGTGATCTTGCTAGTTTATAGCTTATACTGATTCCTTGAGTGAAACAAGCAGCATCAGCAAAATACCATTTTTATTGTAGAACTATACCTATTCTAGCATTTTTGCCTGTATTGAGGATTGTAAATCAGCACAGTCTTTAATGCCATTTCCATGCACACACAAGTTTTACGTGCAGATCCCACTCCAGGTGATCTCATCCTCACTCCACAAAACTTACCATTTGAAACCTTTCTTCCAGGTTTCAGAGAAATCACTGAAGTCAAGTGATAAACTATCTCCCAAAAGGTACATGCCTTTTACATAATGTAAAATGGAAATTCAGCAGAGAGCAGATAAATTTTCAGAACGCAGTCTATAAAAGGGAAGCATATGCAGTTCTGTGGAAAAATGTGAAGGAGTGGTGTAAGGTAGGCAGAAGTTACCAGTCTGATGGCTAATTTCTAGCAGCCGAAGTTTAACTTGAATTTATGATGTTAGTAGCTCAGTGACTATGAGAGAATCATTGATGTGGCAGCCTTTTCTTCACCTCCATTGTTCTCTTTTCCCTGCTTATTTCCAGGTGTGTTTCCAGGTCTGTGCTATTTCCTACACAGATGAAGCCACCTTCCTGCTTTTAAGAGAGGAATTACCATTACTGGAGGAAATCTGATTATGGATTATTTCACTGCTTGAGTCACGACTACAAGTAGATGTTACTACTCATGCAGTACGAAACACAATCTTCAATCCCCAGTGTAATTATGAAGAAAAAGGAGAGTTAAGGACAGACCACAAATATCTTGATTATCAATGAAATCTGCAAGAGAAGCTTCTGGAATGAGCCACTTAGATATTCTTTCCCCTCTTGGATCTTTTGATTCATGCAAAACTGATCTCAAAACAGATTACAAAAACAATGAAAATACATATGGGAAAACTCAGCTGTAGACTCCAGTTTTAGATGGTGACAACTGGTAACATTTCTTTAAAATGCCTCAGTCTGTTAACAATCTAAAGCCCTCTGAAGAAGACTTTGAAAAATTTGCCAAATACTATGAGTGAAACTGTACAACAGCTTGAAATGGCATTAATTAGAAGGGTGGTTCATGGTGGTTCCATTGATAGAAAATTGAGAGCCACAATCAGCCTTCAGTTTAAAGGTAAGAAGCACTATTTAAAGTGAGATTTTTGAAAAATTATCAGCTGTTTGACATGCTTTGTGAAGATCAACAAATACAGAGACATTTCAGTGTAAAGACAATGAATAATAAATATTACTTTCACACTAAGACATTAACTTCCATATTGCAGTCAGACAGACATTTTGACAGTCAAAGTACTGCACAAACACTGGCACAGAAGCAAAATGTTAGAGGAAAGTGCCATTATGTAAACACGGAGCTGAAAGAAGGCAGAACTGAGCTGCAGAGGGAATACTCTGGCTACTGCTTAGGACTCCACCAAACCAAGGAATGTTGAACCCTCATACACTACTGTTTTATGATGAGCCTCTGCTTCATTCAGATAAATTCCCTCATTTCAATCTGCCTTGGGACACCCTAATACCTCGTGCAATTTGTACACCCTTGAAGCTGGTGAGCTGGCTGGAAAATCAAATGGCTATTTCAGATCAAGTGTCTGTCACCCATTATTTTGGATGACTTGGCCAAAGTCTGAGTGTTCATAGGCACATGTGCTCTGACTACAGGAGACATACAAATGAGAAGTAGGATGTTCAAAGTAAACAAACTGGTAACAGAAACCATTGTAACTGGGAATCAACACTGAGGACTAAATCACCTAAACATTGACAGAGCTCCCATTTTTCAGTGCATCAGCTTTGCTTCACTTGACACTAGGAAGAACACAGTAGAGAATCAGCTCTGCTGAATCTGGCCACTGTGGAAAGCTGCTTACCTGACCACACAAACTCTTTTCCTTGCTGTTTACTAAAAATTTATTTTAAAATAGGTATATGATGTATTTGCAATCCAGCTAAATAAACCACAGTAAGTACTGAAAGAAGACATTCATTGCTCCTCATTTTTTTTCACACCATTATAACATCTTTGCCTTGACAGCAGAAATAGCAACAGTTGAGGTATTTCCCTCTTAGAACAGCTAGACAACCTTTGAAACATTCATTTCCCAGGAGGCAGAAAGAATCCCAAATTTTCATGAACAGGCATTTGCTGTCTGAGATCGGTCCTTCTCCCATCCCTCCACTAAGAAACAACTGCAATCTACTTTACACCTTTCCAAAATGCTGTGGACAATTACATTCAGAAAGGAAAGTCATTCACATGTCTGACACTCATATCCCAAGACAAGCACAGAAAAAATACAAAATACCTGTCTTGCTACAAGCTCATCATTTTTGAATCTGCTAGCAAGAACAGATGAGATCATTCACCGGACTGTCACGAAGCAAAAATATTAGCCATCAATATACTCAAGCTCTTGGATCAGAAGAGACAGCCCATCTCATGACACTCTCCAGGGCTGCCTGATGACTGGTTTCATTCCTACATCTCCATTTCTTCTGCTTTGTAGGGGTGTCCTGGGAGGTTCTTGAGATTTGTATACCAAAAAAGAGAAATACACTTGTAGGAAGGTCAGGATTTCCAAGCACTCCAACTCAGGATTTAGTATTCAGTGCAATTGCTCTAAAAAATGTAACAGGAGATCCTTTTTGTGGGGGATGGGTATTTGTCTATTTGTCCTACTTACCCAAGAGGCCAATTTATTCCAGTATCTATCCCAATTAATGCCACCTTAGAAAACCTAAACTATTTTTTAAAATAATTTTATTTATGGGGCTAATGCCTGCATGCAGTTTATCAGCAGGAACCACCTTTTTTTTTTTTAACCTGGCTTGATTATGCTATATGAGAAGAATAAAAAAGAAAAAAACCCCAAAACTGACATAATAAACGGGCTTTTCCTTGCAAAAGAAATGGCTGCTGTGTGTTTCCCTCTATCACTTATGGAAAAAGTCTCAAACAAGACAGAATTTTATTTCTTTATTTGGAAATAGCATTTTATTGGCTTTATTATCTTTCCTCACCTTGCATCACCCTGCTGGTGGTAAGAAACTGAGTAAGCATGGAACGACTTTGGAAGCCAAAGTTGCAACACTCCTCAAAAACAAAACAGTGTTAAAAACGTACAATATCTTAAAGGAATGGCTCACATACAATAAAGACAGGAAACTGCTATGAAGTGAGGCTCAGGAATCAGGCTCAGATAAGATGGTTTGCCAAACTTTGCTACAGGCTGTGTATGACATGGTCAAACAGCCTCCTCTACAGCACATTTCAATTTCTAGTGGATATGATGCATGCAGTATCTCTCTGCTATTTAACTGGTGGTGTTAATGACCACCAGGCATTGTGTTATAATCACAGGAACACCACTAAAAGGCTACAAAATTACTTTCAGCATTTCCACAGGTAATTGAAAACTAACTAGCAAAAGGTTAACCATCTAAAAATCCGGTACTATCCTCTGCTCAGGGTAAGGCACAAAGGTGGTAAATGAGTGACTGCAGTGATACTGTCCTTCCCACACTCATTCTGCAGAGGACATTCATTTCCAGAGGTGTCGGTTCAGCACCTTCTGTGAGCACTTTGTTGAGTCCAATCTCCCTCAAAGCGAGCCTGACATTCCCTCCTGACTTGTGCCAGCCCTCAGTGCACACGGACTGACTGAGGCACAGAAGTAAGCATCCTTATGCCCTTACTCAAAGGAACAAGTTCCCACAGAAATATCTGCAGACTTTAATCTACAAGTGCAAGTGAGTGAAAATTTAAAAAAAAAGGGCAGAACTGAAGAGACTCCTCATAAAGATGCCAAAGAAACAATTTTTTTTCCTCCCCTTGCCCTCCCCCAGTTTTAAAAGTATTAATAGGAAGTAAAAACAAAACAAGCAAGCAAAACCACTTCAACCAGGTCAAGTGTGTGTTAAAGCGAAGGTAAGAAACCACTTAAAGCTCTCACAGGATTATAAACCCCTTTGACAGGTCTGATAATTTTAAAGGCCTAATTCCATTACAGTATCTGGCAGCCTGCAAGGGCACATTTTACTAACCATAGGCCACCGGGTCATAATAGATGTTGACAGAAAACATTAAAGGTTAAGTAGATGTAAGACCATAAAACATTTCAAGCTGCACAGTGCCAGTAATGTTAACTAGCAGCCATGGAGCTGTTTGAGAGAAGAAAAAAATAGTTTAGTCTTGCCCCTACCTGCAGTCCCAGAGAATCCTAGCAGAATCGGATGCCAGGATGGTCAGCATAGCCTGTGCTCCCCATGACAGGAAAATCTTTTTGGCTGTATCAAAGCCCAAATTTCCTGTCTTACTTAAAACTCAGAGAGCAAGATCAGATTAGTTAAGCTTAAGAAAACATAGCCACACAATAGATTTCACTGGTCCTCCTCATGTGGCAAGTGCAGTGAGCAGCTGGCAGCAGCAGCCGTGCCAGAGGAACAGCAGGGCTGCAGGCATCCTGGAACCCAGCTCAGGAACCTGCAATTGCCTCTGTACTACAGGGGAGCACTCTGACTTGGAAAACTAGTGCTCAGATTCTTACTGTGGTGAGGATCTAAGCCAGCAGTTAAAACAATTCAGCAAGAAACAGTAATTTTGCCTTCAATACCCACAAAACTTACTCAAGCACTGCAGTGTAACCACTGCAGGTGGCAACGCTCACTTCAACTCCCCCTGAGAGTATTTATGCAACTTATACATGCAGTTAAAACTCCAATATGTAATTTGGATTGCTCACTCTTGAGAGGTGCCTAGATACAGCAACAATGGCCATAATCACAGAGTTAATCATATTTCAGCCACTAAATATGAAACCTCATACTTGACATTCCAAACTAGCGGAAAGGAAGGTAATGCACAGATCATTGCCTGTGTGCACGGAAGAGGCTTCAAAGCTGCTCTCTCCTGCATACTGTCTTCCTACAAGGCACCATGAGAACAAACAAACCTTCTGCTTTTTCTCTTCTCTATGCAAAAGAGCTCCCCTGAATGACATCTATCTGGATAATAAATTGCCAATACCACAAACAATTAAATTAGAAGCAGTTCAATATGTAAGGGGGTGGGAACTGACTCCTGACCAAATCTGACATACAAATAGCCTGCTAATTTGTCAGCAAGCCAAAATAAATGGAATGGGCTGGCCAGAGGTGCAGGTAAACGCCTCAGAAATAGACATCAATAAATCATTTAGCTCTCTGTAACATTTTAGATTACAGTCATTTAACAAGAAGGACATTTTTGCCTTTGTAACATGATTCATGAGTGCTTCAAGTGAGTAATTTAAAGTCAGCACTTGAGATGGGGCTTTAAACTTCCCCTTTTTGATCTCCTGTAACCTACTCTTAACTTAGCAAATATTATAAACTGTATCTTCTGTTCTGGTTATTTCAAAATACAAGATTATGGGGCATTGCACACTAATGATCAACTCTCCAAAGTCCTAAACTCTCTCTGTGAGAGAATTAATCTCTCTGATATTTTTTGTAGATGTAGAGACAAAGAGGAAGTTTGCTGAAAGTCAGGCAAGCCAGACAGCCAACATCCTAGTCTTACTAGATGTAGCTACATAGAAGGAGGGAAATAGTGGGTCATCACATATTAAATATGTCCCTTACAAGTAAAAATCACTCAGTCCTCACAGTCTTCCATCTCAAGTACTTACTCAAAAAGCCAGCCTGTGAATAACTGTGCTGTGCTCCCAAAGACCATCTGTGGGGCTGTGTTTCTATCAAAATGATACAAGGTGTCACAAACAGTAACAGACAGAAGCTTAACTGCATGTTCTAAGGAAGGTCAGTCTTGTACTAAAACCAGAAACACAAAATACACAAGGGACCATCTAGGCTCCTATTTTGCAAAGATCTTGAAAGTATATTTACAAGTTGTAAAGGGAGTTAGTAAAAAATTAAAATCTTCTGAAACTAATGGACTAAGATCATATATAAACTTACATGAACATTTATTTCTAACCTGATTATACTGGAACTTTCGTCTAATGAAGCGTACTTCTTGACAGACACAAATTACATCAAGGACCTTCAAAGTAAATCAGACAATTAAGGAATTACAGTGTTTCCACCCCAAGGAATAGTTGGAAAACATATATAGCCATTTGGAAAGTGGGCTGAAACAGGACAATTTAACAGTATTTGTCTGTGTGCAACATGTCTGGCTTTGAAGCTTCTTTCAGACTAACCTCTCAATTGCCCTGCTGCTAGAAAAACAGTAGGAATGCAAAGGTGTATAGGAACATGAACAACTGCTGATTATTTCCAAAAATATGGCATTTATTACACCTATCACAGGAGGAGGTTTTACACACTAACAACTTCACCTGACAGCCAGACACATTGCTAAACACGCATTATAAACCCCAGCTAACAGCCAAGTCAGGAGAGGACCCCAGTTCAGCACCATAGTTCTCTAAGGTGCTCCCAAACTTGCTGAAAAACACAACCAGTGTGACACAATTCTGCAGAGTATCTGTCTAAGCAGGAAATCTAGAGTTAAAACTACTGACAGCAGCAAAATGAGAAGGCTGAGAAGTTTCCGCAGCAGACCCCGTTAACAGAACCAGGGAGACCTACAAGCTGCTCAAGGCAGTCAAGGAACAGCCTGTGATCAATAGAAGCAAATACTGCTGGCAGATCAAGCAGGATCAAGACTACATAAGCCACTGCAATCTGTATGAATAAGTAAATCATGACAGGCTCCTCTGAAAGCCATGCTGTTAGGCTGATGCTTGAAAACCTCAACTTTCTAAAACAGTTGGATAGTGTCAGTAGATAAGACAGCGAAAGTACTGTTAACACCCTTCTTTCAAGTCTGGCCTAGAATACGGATAAGTAAGTGGCACTAAGTGGCAAAACACCCCCTCCCCAGTACTTTTTCTACTACATACTAATGCAGAAATACGGTTGTTAATAAATGTTAAATATTTTAAATCACAAAAGCAAATACCAAGCCAGTAAAACTGGTTATTATAGCTAACTGAGAACTGAAGGGAATCCTGTGACAAACTCCTGTTAGTTATCCCTGTTACCTTCTTAGGCTTGACTAAAAAAAGGTAGTCATGATAAGTAAGGAATGCTTTTTATAAGAATCCCAGTTCTTCCTATCTGCCCTAGTCTGCTTCAACTGAAGCTCTGCTCACTTTATTTGTAACTAAGTTAGGACAGAATGATTTTGAAAATCCAGTACAGGGAGTTTTAGTGATAAGATTGTGAAAGAATGAACCTCTCCAGGTATTATAACACTATATCCAAATAGCATTCTAACAAGCTTGTATTTACCAACAATTGTGGGATTTTGTCTGCTTCCAGGATGTCAACAAAGACAGAAAGTCCAGCTTGCCTGCCTCCTGAAATCTAATTCAATAGAGTCAAGGAGCACTGAGGAGGTACAAAGAATACCAACTACTAACAACAAAATTCAGCATGAGGATTGGAAGTTTATAAACAAACATTAAGGGTTATTAATCAAAATGTTGAGAGCTGTACTTCAGTTATAATAAACAACAAGAATTAAGAGCTTAGCTGACTGTCAGAACATCTTATTGGTACTAACAAAGACAACTTAGAACAAAATTAACTTTTTTTTTTTTTTAAGCAATGGGTAAAACTGTCATTGGTTGCACTGGATTACTGTCTGTAGAATGATCTCAAACAAGCTAAGACTCTCAGAACCAGTAAGACACTCCAGAGAATGCAAGATATTTAAGAACGATCCAGGTCGAGAACTGAAGAAATGTACAGTATTTATTAGAAGTAGGCTGAGTGGCAGCCTTCCACACTACTGAAGTAATTACTGTCCTAATGTCACTTTTTTTTTTTTTGCAACCACTTTGTCTTGATTTTAAGGAGAAAATTCTTCAAGCAACTTCCAATTATAAACAGAAATAAAAACCCTGTCTGTGTTCTTTCTGGGTTTCTCTTGTTTCCTTACTGAACTGTCAGTGAAAGCCAGACTGGCTGGCTGCTTTCTCCCTGATGATGAATGGATACGCACTCTTCCCCATGCCTTGAAAGCTATTACTGCTTTGCTTTACTGCCCACTGGTGTACCTCTCATAATTAGTGAAACAGCCATTTCATCCGAAGGCTGGCTCATCATTTTACATGCTGCTTTAAAAGGCTTTGTTGAGTAACTCCAAATTGTTCTGATACTAAGAAGCTGATTTTTAGTTACTTCTTGAACAACTATTTTATACACCAAAACATTGTTTTGCTTCAGCATTTTAGAAGAACGTATACCCAGTGGAATTTCAGTTCCTATCCTGCTGTTAAAAGAGCCAAGTGATATTAACTTAATATATTCTTTCAAGTGTGCGAACTTTGAGCTATTTTTAATTAATTAATTTTTTGTTTGTCTTGGTTTCTTCAAAGAAAAAGCCAGTAACATCACAGTGAAACAGATGTCATGTCTGTGGTTTTTTTGTTTTTTTTTTTTTTTTCCACATAACTTTCTGGTTTCTTCTGTAAAGGCAGTGCAAGGAAAACAAACTCTGGGAAATTTATCAGATAGGCAGTGGGGTCATTTGTTACATGATTTATTTTTTTTTTTAAACTCTCTAGATATGTCTCTGCTGTATCCTGCAAAGTACAGAGGAGGTGAACCATCCACTCTGCCTGCACAGCTCTCCACGCACCAGCCAGGCTTCTGGGACATTGATTAGATCACTCAGCTATAGCTTGCATAGCTCTGAACTACAATGCAGCCATAGCTGAGCAATGCTGGGAGGGAGCTACTTTTCCCCACCTTTTTTTTTTTCCTTGCTGCTTACAAGCAGTTTCATTGCAGTCTGTTGGGAGCAGCTTCTTCTGCTTGTTCCACCCAAGAGAAAACAGAAGTTCCTCTCGCCAGAGCAGCCTCAGAGGAAGGTATTTCCTGTGGCAGTCTCTGCTCTCAAACTGAGAGAGGAACCAAACCAGAGAGCATCTTCACTGAGATCTCTGGAACATAATTTTAACAATGTTTCACACGATAAGGTTTTGGGTTTATTTATTTTCTGCTGGTCAGCTGCTTCCCTGATTAGCTCTTTTGATACTATTTTAATATAATATATAGTCTACTTTTTTGTTACAAGAGAAAAAAATGTTACAATTGTACAATTCTGTAGAGAGACAGTTTCCTGTTGGCTTCACTCTAATGATTTTTGGTCGCTGTTGATCAGCAATATCCCTTTTACTGCTGTAATGGTCATGAGAAAGCAGCACTGCATTGTCAGTCCCAGTGACAACTGAGGATAATGTGGGAACTTCTGTGTCCTCAGCTTACCTCATGACATAGAAAAACACTATTCTCTTGTCTTAGTTACACATCTTGTAATTGCGGGGGCTTGGGACATTGGATTCAGAGACTCTTTGAACTAATTGATGTACTAACCCTTATGGCAACAGCAAGCCTGTTTTGCCAGACTATTCTCTCTAAATTATCTCACTGTAATTAATACAGTACCTGTTACTACAACAACAAATTGTTTATTCATTGAGCCTAAGCATCCTCTATTTTCTCTCACTGGTTTGCACGCTCTGCTTCTTTGCTTTGTAACCAATAGCTGCCCCCATGCACTCCATGTGGACAAGCTTTCTGGGATGTTCCTGGAGTACCCACCCTGCATGAGGGCCCTAGGACTAAATGCTACTTTCAGCACAAGTAATACCAAGAGAGTGCATGTATTTCACTGAAATATGAACACAGCAGCATTTCAGCCAGGATCACAGACATACTGACATGCATAGCTTTGACATTTGTACCCATTCTACTATGATCTGCACAAGATTAAAGGCTTATGACTACATTTCAAACCTCTCTTACAATCAGTATTTTCAACTGCTATCATGAAACTGTACCTTGCTCATTCAGATGACTTCTTTACTAGTGAAATTTCAGTGCATTTGCAGACCTACTTCCCCAGGGATTTTCTGGTGGCTCCTCCAGAAAGGGGTAAAGGTGGGGTGGGTGGGAATCAAATCAATCTTAAGCAGTTTTTTAACCCAAACTTCAACCATAAATTTGCTACTGAACCTTTGGTAACACTCTTCCGTTCACTTAAACTGGAGTGTTACTGACTGAGTTCTTTTGAAATAAATTTACATAAACCCAAACTTTTGTTCACATGTTCTATTGCACTTTAGCTGCCATCTCAATTTAAATGCTAAAAAAGAGGAACAAAATTCTGCTAAGCAGATTGATGACAGCATGGAGGCACATGCTTCTGCTCAGCTCAGAGGAGCTTCCACTTTTATGCATGATCAGATGCTGATAATTACTTTATTACCAATATAACTTTAATAAAATTCTAACTTGAACAAAAACTACAGGAAATATTGGGCAAGGTAAAGCAATTTTAGCTGGTTCTTAGTTTTATATACTTCCACTTCCAAGTAGTGTTTCAGTCATGCTAATTGCTTTTCTTAGGTCAGCCCAGCCTAATGACCTGGTTAGCTTAACCTGAGACATGAATTCTTGAAAGAAACTGTCTCCACAGTAACTTTTCATTCCAGAATATACAAACTTGGAGAATGAACATAATCTTATACAGTATTATGAGTAAGTTGTCTTAAATGTGGGTTCAATTTAACCAGTTCACCCCATGAGAAGTCCACAGAGAGCCTTTATTTCATCAAAATATGACAGATAGTATGGGATTTTTAACTGGATATTATAATGGGCTCACCTGAACTCAGGAGAAGCAGTTTGCATGACTGAAGTCCCAACTTGTTTTGACAGTGGCTTTAGTGGACCCAGAATCACCGATGCTACTTTATGCGAAGTCTATTTTACCTTACACAGTGATTTTACTGACTCAGAGAGCTGTTACCTACAACAGCAACCTCTCTTCCCCAACAGACCGTGCTGTCAATGTCTGAACTGCAAACACTGAAACTGTACAGGCCCTTTGCATTTTGTTTTTGGTATACGATGATATATGCTATTTTATTCAGTTTTTAGATAATATTTGCATTAAGCCAACTAACTAAACTAAACAATAAAACCAATGCCCTGAATTCCAGTCTGGCATCACTAGTTCGAAACTTTCTGAAAACTCCTTAAATCACATGCAAATGAAATAACCTTTTTAGTTTTTACACAGGAAAAGAATAAACAAGACACTTGTTACTACTCAGCATAAGGGGCAAAAAACTTGTCAACCGGAATACCCGAGACTGTCATTGATATTAATACTACTTTGAGATCTTCTATGAAACCACTCGGCACAGATGTGAGTTCTGCACGGCAAGGTCTTTATATAAAGACAGCAAGAATGAAATGGTGGCAGCAGTATTGTCACTGCTGTTTGCAGAACAGCTTGTCACGTTCTGACAGTGCCAGACAGGCTAAAGTTGCAGGAAAGGCCACTGGAATTGGCGCTGCCGGTCGGTGCTGGGGCTGCAGCGAGGCCGCTCACTGTGCGAGCCCCGGCGGAGCGGCGGGCAGGGAAGGGCCGGGCAGGGCAGGGCAGCTTTAGCCTGTCTGGCACTGTCAGAACGTGACAAGCTGTTCTGCAAA
>JAHLSL010000047.1:11083937-11139446 GCA_025920805.1 Petroica traversi
GGAGGGCGGGGGCTGCGGGCTGCCCTGGAACCGCTGTCACCTGCGGGACAGCCCGGCCCGGACAGGTTCCGTGGGCTGGGTCTGCAAGTTCAGGTCTTCGCCTTTGCCGGCCGCACACCTCTCCCAAGACATCACCCGCTCCCACGCCACGGCCAGTGCAGGGCTGCCCGTGGAAGAGTTTTAAACAAGTTTCACATGTCCAGCTGTGCCTGCGATGGCCCGCGCTTCAACTGACACTGCTGAAGGAAAAAAAAAAAACCAACAATCAACCCTCAGGAAGCTAATGTGACAATTCTTTGGTGCCTCTCACAGGGAAAACTGGCAGTTTAAGTTGTGGCCAGCCGGGCACCAGCCTTTTCCTGCCACCGTCCGCGGTACTGAGCCACTTCCTTCCCCGCACAACCTGCACAAAGGCACCTCCACCTCTTAAAGGCGCACCCGGCCCTCTCGCAGTGAAGCAGGCGGCAGGTTCCAGCGAGAAACAAACAAAACAAAAAAAAAAAAGGAGGACTTGAAAAAAATACTGGCTCTCCAGCAAAATTCTTTTCAATGAAAACGGCTCCAACTTCCCTTGCCATGCTTACAGTCACTTAACTGTGCTTCCCAAACACCTTAGCAGAGAGTCGGCAACATGACAGATTGGTGCAGCAAACTATCACAGATATCAAAGAGCAGCTCTTTGCTGAAAAATGATTCCACAAAAAAAGCATTGTCAGACTTCATGTTCTTTTTTCCCCCCCCCTAGGGGATCCACTATAAACAGGTAGGAGCTATGTGTGCTCTCACTTAACTCCCACTCCCGATGCAGGATCTCAAGGTCAGCCTGTCAGACAGGGTTATTGCTTTCTCTCCACAGCCATCAGACCAAGCAGAACTGCAAACCGAGCCCTCCGCCTTTTGTGCAATCTCAGAGCTGCACAAGCACAGCTGAAGGAACCCTTCCCACCAACACGGCTGCTACAGGTGGTCCAGGACCCAGTGGTGGACCAGTGTCCACAGCAGATGGTCCATACAGCCTGGGCAAGCCTTCAGCTAGGGCCTCATAGATACAGGTGGACCCACGGGGCTGCTGAACAAACTTACACAGAATGTAGTTTCCATTGCAGTTGGTCAAATTTCAGATTCAATCACATGGAAGAAAAATACAGAACTTTATACAGTTTTTTTCATTGCCTTTTAGAGTAGACATGCTTTAAGGAAGTGTAAGTTACACAGCTAAACTGGCAAAATAGATGATAGGAAGCACAAGTTTTAGGGGACTGTTAAAGCAATGAGAAGTATGTATGAGAAGTATGTCAAAACAAGGACCAAACTGCCCTACTGCCCTAATGTAACTGCACTGAGTTCAGACTTGGTGGATGCGAATGATATAACTGCTATGATGCTACATGAATTCTTGACAGACACAAAATGAACATTTCTGTGCTTGTTTCAGGTTTTACTATAGCTCAGAATTTCCACACAATTCATAAACTATCATGGTGTTTTTTGTATTTTGAATAATCACACAAAGCAGCAACAAGAACATATCAGGTGGTCGCAAGGTCTCAGATACTGAGACTGGCCGAATACAAGCCTTGATTAAATTATTTTCTAACAGTGAAAAGTAATTTTATTTTTTCTGAATAGAAAACACTTTTCCCAGTATCCTATGTTTTTCTCTCTACCTACCATCATAAGTAATATCTCTCTGCAATTAAATTGCTCCTTCTAGTGTAACAGTGTAAGTTTTTCTCTTAAAAAGCTGCCTGTCTTTTCAGAGGAAGTGGTTTAGAGTAGACAAATCACTTATCTAAAAATTATATACTTACTTCTCCTTTGACAAATCTTCAGCAGGTTTCTAATCCCACCCTGCCACTTGAAATATCACTTTCTGTGATGACATTTGAGTCACAGTTGTCAGAAGCATCAGGCTCTGTAGTTAAATGGATTAAATCACACTTCATAGCATACAGTATTTTGAAGAAGGAGTGGTTTATCATTTGTAGAAATTAATCATAACAGTTTTTTCTCTAGGGCGAATTCCCAATCATTTTTAAAGATTACTATGTTTAAGCCCCTCTGACAGCAGTATGTCAAATTACATCACAGGGAAGGTTATCTCAGGCAACAATAACTATTAACACAACTCACTGAAGACATGTACTACTGGGAGAAGCAGGTCTGTACTGGGAAACACCTTTTCCATGCAGGGGTGGGCGAGCAGGCTCTTTGGCTGTGCTCTGTGTGGCTCTGTTGAGGCCCCAAGGATCCCACTGTCTGCGTGTGTGCTTGCTGCTGGCTGTTGGCCAGCTCAGCCCCACAGGGGAGGGGAGACAGGGCTTGGGACATCTTTGAGTTCTACGGGGGGAAACAGGAGACACTTGGACCACCTCTAGCTGACTGAGGAGAAGAGTTGGAAGATTTTCAGAGAAATCCTATTTATCTCAATTTCCGACAAACTTTCCAAATCTTAATCCTGTCAGTCACCGTGTGCCACAGAAGGGAACCATGTTCTTATGGTGCTGCTCTTTGCTCCCTATGCCAAGACACCTTTCTGAAGGAGTGTATTTTTAAGAAGTCGGAAGCCTGTCCTTAAGTTGTGATGATGCAACAGACATACCCACAGAACACCAATTTTTTTATGGTGAACACATTCATATGTTCAGGTGCCTTTGATTGCTCAGCATAAATGGCATGATGCTTATCTTTAACCACTTCAAGGGAGGTAACCTTTGGGTGTAATTCTCCCTTCTCTCCTGCCTTGCCCGTCTTTGGTGATGTTGCAGAAAATTAATCAAATAGATTAACACCTGTAAAAAAGATGCAGACCACCAACAGCAAAAGAAGGAGAGGCTGCAGAGGGGTGGAGAACAAATCATCCATTTGATACTTCAGTATCAAGCAGACGGTACAAGGTGGCACAGCATCATGTTCTACTGTAATATCATTGTGACTGGAATGCTGAGAAAAGAGCAGAGAAAGAAAGCACAAATGGGTAAGAAATATCTCTTCAAGTAGCTGTATTAGCAGTTATTGCCCACTGAGTCATAATGTAATACTTTAGCAATGCAAATTTTCTGTGACCAAAGATTTAAACGTTTATCTTGGGGACCAATCTTTATTCATCCGAGTTTTGCTGCACTGCTGAACACAGCAGGGTAGTTCCTTACAATATTTGTCTAGAGCAGGTTATTTGCCCAAGAATTAGTTCCCTGGATATGTATATATTTTACTATTGATTCAAAGGATTCAAAAAACTCTTTAGAAGGCTTACAATTACATAGTTGAAATACACAGAGTACATGGATCAGTGGCCTTGTCGATTTTTCCTAATGTTTCACAGTAGGTTGAGTCAGTTGAAGCTGTTATAAATCTAAGGCCTGCATCCCTGTAAAAAACAAACCATGTACTTGAAAAAGCAAAAATTAAAATCCTTTGACTCTGCATTGAATGTCTTTCATGCATAACCCATTTTTACATTATCGAATAAACTCCTTCCAAAAAGAGGTGTGAAAGGAAAACCCAGTACTTAAAGTAAAAAAGACCCTTCCACATGATTAAGTCCTATGCTGTTTAAGCAAGAGATTACAACATTGCAAAGAATTCTATAACTAAGGTACATAGTGCTTTCGGTCACCTTTTGCATTAGGCTTTGTAAAACAAAGGTGGGGAAGTTACAAAAGGGAATAACACAGCATCTCCTTTTTTTTTCTGCTGCCCACGACCACTGTTTGCTTGCAGCCTTTGGTAATTAAATGTTTTGATGAACCCTCTGAACCTGGAAACACCAAATACTGTTTTGGATGCACACAGCAATTGGACCAAAACACTCCAAATCTTCTGAAAGACACTTATGCCTTCTTTAACTTTCAAGACCGTGTAAAAGCTCCTGTTCTTGTTAGCCCATCACAAAACAAGACAAGCAGATACTCAGGATAGACCTTTAGGCACTCCAATGAACACCTCTGTCAATTGCCAGAAGTATTTAGAAAAGGAGATCTACCTTAAGTCCATCTAATAATGTTGCAATTTTCGAATCTCTATTTTCTAATCTCTAATCTGCTATACTTTTACAGAAAACTGAGAAGCAAAAGTGACCAAAGCATGCAGAAATAAAGAACCGAGTGCACTAAGGAAAAATCCCAGCTGTAATGTAGCGTGGCAGTCAGAAGAGAGGCTTTACAGATCACTAAGGTATCACTTAGAGTGATGGCATCAGCTCAGAGCTGCCCCAGCACTATTTCAGCCACAGCAGAGCCACTGCAGCTGCCCCTCACACCATGACTTCTTCATCAGGCAACTTTAAAGACAGATGCAACTCCACCTGAGATGCCCTGCCATTATTTTAATGTGTCTATTTTGCTACAAATACTAACGTATGTTTTAAAAGCTGCTTTTCATGACATGGGAGCTTCATTGTTTTTCCAGCTTTTGGATGCTTCTAATAGAACTCCTTGGTAAACTGCAGCATGGAACAAATGGCTTTCACTGCCTCTTTTGGTACCTGGGCTGGAGTTCATGACATCTCTTCTAGCAAATCAGAAAGGAATCAAAACTAACTGAAGCCCATTACATTCAACATCCATTTTTTCAGCATAATCAAGTAGATTTCTAAAACATCCATATTTTTCACTAAGGTTTGATTAAATATTTCTATACCCCATCTTGCAAACTGCTTGATTGTCCTCATATGGTTAGCCTTCTACCACTTTGGAGGAATATCTGATTAACCATTCTTTAGATTTCGAATGAATCTTTCAGTATTTGTATGTTCTGCAAAGTACTAAAAACTTTGTTATAACAAAGCAAGACTTTCAAATGGCATGAGGACTACTACCTCTCAAAGAAAGTTTTAGTATGCACTCCAGTAAAATATTTTTTCTGCTGCTTTTCAAGATGGTTAAGAATATATTGTCTCTAAAAGCATTTGGTTTAATTGAGCACATAACAGAAGCCCCACCTCTGGCAAGCTGTGGGTTAATTACAGCTAAGCTTTCTCTCTCCCTGATTAATTGTTCAAGGGGATAAGGAGGCAGCTCTGAAGACAGCAACTTAATCAGGTCTCACTGAAAGAAGATAGAAAACTATTAGAACAGCAGCTTGTAAGGCTATGTAGAACTAATGGGATGCAAAAGAGTAAATGAATCTGAAGCTTGGAAAGTAGAAGCCCTGCTAGGGCTCCTGGACACTTCTTGGCATTGTACATCCAGTCTGAGCTGCTTTGAGTCTTCACAGCTATTTTTCAGAAATATAAATTTTATGAATAAGATCGCAAAAGAATAAGCCCTCCATGAATAGTCAATCCCAGTGACTATTTTCTTTTATCTTATCCTTCTAAGCCTGCATATCCAGTAGACACTTCTTAGCCCAGCCCCATCACAGCTGCTGCTCTGGCTTTCTGGCTCAATATGAGTCATCCTCCCCTCTGCATGGGGACCCCTTTTGGTCCTATTTCATTGAGCTGCCTCTAATCCAAAAATGGGTTTGACAGAAAATCTAGGCTATTTGCTCATATCCTTTTTATTACAACTTTTTAAAACCAATCCACTAAAATTTGGAAGGTATCAGTTGTGAGAAGGAATATGTGATACAAACATTCTGAGTGAGACATAAATGCAGTAATAAAAGATGTACAGAGAAGACATGTCCTTCATTACCCCAACCATTTACATTCTATACATAGAATGTTCATGATAAAACTTTTTCCTGTGAACTATGAGAGCATTAAAATGAGAAAGTTGAGATGCAGTGGTTGTGTGGGCTTTTTTTATTATTTAAAAAAAGCCTATGAAAACAACACTGAGTATCACTTTCTTCAAATCAGCTGTGGTGTGTAGAAAACCATCAAAAGTGCATAGAAATGTTTGATGATGCCATATCAAACATGAGGGGTTATATAAATAATCGAATAGATAAAAGCCCAAAGTTACAAATTAAAAGAAAAGTTACAAATTGGTGGCTATGCATCACTGTCTTGGAAAGCTTCCACTCTGGAATACAAAGACATTCATCATTTGGAGGCCAGCTCATGCTTCTAGCTTTGTGTTTAAACAACCCCATGTACCATCATCATACACTTTTTATATCAATCTGCCAGAAAGCCATACAGAGTTATTTTTAGCAGACTGTGAGATAAAGTACAGTTTAGCTTGCTAAGTAGCCTAATAAGGCAAAATGCTCTTGGAGAAGACCAAATGCAGTCACTGTCACTCTTTCCCTCACAGTCTAATCAATTTCTAAGAGCATCCCTTAATTTTTCCCACTTACTGAGGATTACTGCATTAGCAGCAGGATAGAACTTGAGGGAGAGAGGCATTCTTTATAATTTTCTCAGTTTTGATAATCTAACGTACAGTGATTCCAGAAAAAAAGGAATGGTCTGGAAAGGAAGTGGCTTTGCTCAGTCATTAAAGAAACCTCTTTAGGTTTTTAGACAATAATTTAAAGAGAAACAACAGCTTAACATCAGTTTTTGCTTTCAGAAAGAGGCAAACTTGGGTCTCAGCCAGCTCCAAATACTTCAAGGCCTCAAAGCTTCTAAGGGTATATAAAGGACTCTTAGAGAGTTTTGGTATACATAAATACTAGCAAGAATCTTAAAATTAAACAAGTTCCCAAATCTACTAGATTACTAAAGATCCGAGAAAAAGCCTCATTTTGACATATTATTGCTAAGAGGAGGAGCTAGAGGGGGATGATTCTGTAACAATTTATGAGAACAGGATTAAACCCAGCAATTAACACAGGTTTCTATCTTTAGTAATTATTCATATACCTCTTCAGCTGATTATAAGTCATAGCTCCAGGCTGTCTGCCTGCACTGCTAGGACACAGACAGCAACCTTTGCTAAATTGACTCCACTGGCTACGCTCATGCTGCAAGAGCTGTTTTCAAGGACAGATGTACAATGTTATATGGGTAAAGAGAGGAGCAAATTAAAGATGGGTGTTCTGTCAGGAAAAGGACTGAAGAACTTGTGTCAGCATTTCTCTACATTAATAGGACCTTAGATTTTTAACCCTTCACTACCTATTAGATTTAAGAAGAACTTTTCTTATTATATAAATAGCATAATTGCATCTTCTCAAATTAAATAATGAAAATACAGAAGTTCAGAACAAAATACAAGGGCACACATGGTAAATAACCATATACCTACATACAGATATAGAGAGATTCCATCAGATTCCTTCTAAAACTGTGATTAATTTTAAAGTATCATAGCTTGTGATATGAAGTTACCAAAACATATTATTACCACTCACTTTGAGATCACCAATATACAGCTGGCACATTCCTACCAAATAGCTACGCTCACATTTTTTATTTTTCTTTTTACCATCTTCCGTGTATTTCTGCTTAAAGCAGTCTATGTGTGTCTTTAAAGGATGTTGAAAGTCTTCTAGGGCTCAGAAATATTTAGCAGGACAATGACAGAAGACAGTCCTGCTCCTTCTAAACTCAGATACAGTTCATACTGGCAAGAGGCTATGTCTCATATTGCCCTTGTTGGGCTCTCACTGAAATTAAATTTACAATTGAGGCTTTATGTGATATCACTAAAAGAGTGGGATATATATTCTGGCATGAATATAAATATATCCTATATTTTAGAGGATTTCTAGCATAGATCTAGCCTACTTTGAGTCTAAGAGCGAGTCTACACCTTGGAATGTTCACACTTCAAGATCTTCTAATAACTACATCCATCTGCTAAATAATTTGCGTTCTGATAGAATGTGAAGCAATAGTATAGAAATGAAAACATACATTTCCATTATCTGGAAAGTATCCAACAGTATTTAACACTGTTTCTTACTTCTCTCCTGCACCATCGCATGGAGAGTTTCACAAAAGTTGTGCTTTTACGATGTACAGGCACCAGACCAGAATCATATCCCAAGAGACACTTTGAAACACCTGATCCAGTCTAGAACCCTTCCACTGTGCATGACAGGAACTATCCTCTTTTTAATCAACATGCATCAGTTGAGTCTCTCTGTCCACTATTACCTTGGTGGGCTGATTGTCCACAGCCAAAAGACTGAGTGTTAAGGCTTAAATATTTCACAGCAGAAGCTTTAAAATGGGAAGTTTGATGGAGAGCTATTTTAAAATGAAGCCTTCAAAGTAAAAACAGGAAAATTTTGCACATTTCCTGAGGCCATGAATGTGGTTTTATTTTGTGCTTCATATTTAAATCCACTGTTAAGTAAACATTACAGTTGAACATATTCTTTGGAAGCTTAACCAGACAACTGTATTTTAATCATTTAATTTCTTTTAATTACTTAAAGTACTTCAAGAATACACACTCAAGTATCTCCTCTAACTACAAAAACTCAAGTGAAAGTTCAGGTGCAGTGAGACCAGCTTAAATGAGAGAATACCATCTGGAGAAGATGAGAAAATGAAACTTTTGGGTACTTCAACTTCAGAAAGCATAATTTGGTCTGATTTTCTAAAAGTGCTAAATCTCCTGCTGCTACAAGTTAAGCATCTTTAACATATTTTCAGTTCAGCACATCCAAGAAATGAGAAACCACAGGTCATTACCACAGCTTTTAACTTTTGGCCAAACAGTCAATGTCAACTCTCCAAACTATTTACTGACCACTGCACCTTTACAATCAACATTTTGAATTAAAAAGTGCTAGCAGGTTACTTAAATGAGGCTAACCCACTTTAGTGTTACTCTGTAGGCCACTTATTTTGGTCTAGAGGACCTGCTGTCTCAAAAATGCTGTGTGGGCTTTAAATCTTAAACTCATGTTAAAAGTTATTTTTTAAAGGAGATGCAATATACTTTCATACCTACAAAGAAAAACTAGTAGAGTGAAAGCAAATTATTTTTACTAAAGTCAAGAGAAATAAAGTTACAAAAGTAATATTTCTTTTTACTTTAGGCAAGGCAATATTATACATATTTACAGAAATCAACATTAATATGAAAAAAGATCCTGCTTTTGCTTTAAGACGATTTCTGTGATGAGGTATTGGAAATGACAAACCTTCATGAGACAGAGTCTTTCCAGAAGGAAAGACAAAACTTCTACAGTAGCTCAGATCTCATCAAAACCATTTCTATTTTCTCATGTATAGGATGTCCTCTCCAAATTGTCTTTTTCTTGCTTTGAATCACCTTTACCTCTCGAAAGACATTCTTCTGGGTGAAAGCCTATCATTTTAGTATTTATAGCCCTGAAAAAATTTTAATACTATCTGCACTCTCATCTACTATATCTTTCTGGGATTTAATGGTAGCTCTTATCTCTACAGAAGGAGCCAAGTTAGTGACCTAAGTCTCCTCACTTGGATCAGATCATTCTCATGGGGGTCTGCCATAAACTCTTGTATCAAAATCAGAGAGGGGGAAATGAAAGTCAGCTTTACAAGGCCAGAGCAAGGAAGTTAATGGAAGTTAACTTTCAACACCACTCCTCAACAGCTTCATCACTTAGTTGAGAAAAATGACTATTTCAGCAAGCTGAGACAACTTACATGCCTTCTAACTCTCTTGGAAATCTTGTCATGCTCCTGGGACTAAGGGGAAGAAAGAAAAAATCAGCTCTTCTGGTTTTTTTTGTTTTTTTTTTACAGTGGTGCAAAGGGGCAGATGGGAGAGAGATAACCCTAGTTTCTCAATAACCCTTAGTATGTCACTTCTGTGCTCCTACTCCCATTTCAGATACATACCACTGACTGCAAACCATCTCCTGCTACACTATAAGCAAACTATTTCAAGTCTACAGCACAATTTTATTTTTCCACATGAGAAAACAACTCTATGAAAACAACCAGGATTCACTTCATTTTTGGTAGCAATTCCTCTACAGAAAAGATTTTAGGAAATAGCGTACATGGGTGTAGGTGGTTACTCTTGCTTCAGTTTTTTTTTTGGCTTCCAGGGAATGTCACATATGATAACACTTCTCACCCAGTGCATGCCTATTGACCTGTACTCTCTCCATTGGCCTCAGGATGAAAAAAAATACATACACACACGCACACACACACACACACATATTCTTGGTTTGGTTTTTTTACTGTTGCAACCTACTTTACATGACTGAATACTCTTTCCAAAAGAAAGTAACAGAGCAATCAGGGAAAAAACCCCATCTATCTTTAAATCAGGGGTTATTTAAAAGCAAAAGCAGCAGAACCATGCAAGTAGTTTCAATACTCTGGGAATAAGCATGCAAATTCTGTCAATTTATGATGAGAAATAAAGAAAATCAAACCATTGATCAAATCAACATTTTGTTTTAAGTATCACCAGTGCTACAAGGAGAGATGAATTAAACTGAAGATGTATGGGTCCAATGTAAGTAATTTTCTTATGACTAATCACTGGAGTTTCACTACTGCCCAGAGACACAAGGAGGATTAGAATATCATCAAAACAGAAATGATCAGTACTATTTGTTAACTTTTAGCTTAAAAGTACAACTAAATTATTAAGACTTTGAAACTGCCTTACACAACAGCAATAATAATACATGGGCATTCAGTAATAAAAAAAAAGAAGCCTGAATCCCCACAGAATGCCACAGGAAGGCAAGTAACAACCTTAAACCTACTAAAATGTGTAACACAATTTACATGATTCTGATGAAATATTTATATTGCTTTCAGGCAAAGGATTGACTGATATATCTTATTTCATCAAAAACATGAAAACATTCTCTAAATAATTACATCAGATTAAAGAGCTGATATTTAAGCAACAATGCTCTTTCAGGGCACTCATCCTGCAGACAGAGGAATGCAAAGGTAAGAAAAAAAATCTGTGGGAAAACAACACTTCTTCTGCAGGGTGGTTAACATATCTGAAGATGACTGTGTCAATCAACTGCACTGCAAGCCAGCAAGTAAGCTCAAACCCAGATTGTAAACCTGAAGGAAAATCCATACATTCTTTTAACTACCAGAGCAGCAAGTGGTGCCCTTGGGTGGAGCAACCGAGACGGGGGAGCAGCCACCCCTGTTGATGCCTTCTGGGAGGCAGCAGCAAGGAGAAGGGACTGCTTCCAAGACTGAGGTGTGCTTTGGGGAGGCAGTCACACTGGGGATTCCTCCAAATTAGACCTAATTCTCCCAAGCAACCCAGGACACTTTCCTTTCTTCATTTATAAAGAAAAAAAAGACAGAGATACAGAAAAGAAGTAATGTTTGCCCAGAATATTGTGAAATAAAAGCAGTACCCAACCCCAAATACAATTGGTTTTATATACAAAGACAGTAAACAGAGAGTTGAAAAAGGGAAGAAGTCGCTGTGTCGCCACTTGAGCCCTGCTTGGGAGGAATTCAACACATTAATGTAATCGATTCCACCAGTGCTTAACAGCAAATCCACTACTTGCCTGCTCTCCTCACTTCAGGGAACAGAGGAGTGAGGAGAACTGCTGGTTTGTCCCATAGGCAGAAGGTGAGGAGGTCACCGTGCTCTGGGGGGCACTGAGTCAGGTACTGATACAGAGCACTGGGGATCCCTTCTGTCAGTGACTGCACTGCCCTGAACAGTCTCATAAAAACTTGATCCTTACACTGAGATGTTTGGTTAAATTGAGTTTCTGACTGCTCTCAGGCAAGACCTCACAGTGGCAAATTGTAATTAGTCTAAAAGCTCTTGTAACTGAATTAACACTGTCCACTGCCACAGGAGGTTCCTCAAATCCAGGAGGAAAGTGCACGACCATAAACTGTAAATTCTTTATCTTCTCTCTTGAAAAAGGCCCTACCAGTAAAACAATGGCATGACAAAGGCAGTGGGGGATTCAAGACAGGAGTTCCTAGTTCTCTAGCAGGGTTAACTCAGTTCCCACCTCTTCTTCTCTAGCCCTTGCCTGCCTTGACTCTCTTTCTTGCCTATCTCAGTAAAAGTTATTAATAGGAAGGACCTTCAAAATGTGTGCAGAGTTTCTTAGCACAAATGGCACCGATCTCATATGGGACCTACGAGACCACCAGTAACATCCAACCAGCGCTGTATCATGGCACCAGAAAAACCACAGATTACACCCTTTGAAAATCCTGCACTTTCTTCTTTGGTAACTGCAGCAGATGATGTCACCTCCTTAGGACAGAGACTACATTGACTACAGCTGGTACCTGATGTAACAAATGTTTAGTTCTCTAATAAACAGATTAAAGCAAGAACTACGTTTTTCAATAACTTGTTTAAGAAGGTAACATTATACATTTAAGAAGGCTTAGAGTGATATGCTTCTTTCTTTTAAAAATACTTATTATAATCAAGGATGTGTCTATAACAACCGAGTTTCAACCTCTGTTCGCTTGGCTAAGCAGCTTTTTGCTATGGTTTGGGTTGTGCTAAGACCTGGGTTATCTTGTTACCATCTCTGTTCAGCAGCCCATACACAATGAGCACACTGGTCACAGCTCAGCTCTCATGCCTACATGGCCAAATTTGGCATCCTGAACTCAGAGAATTAATGCTTAAGGATTCTACTTGGACAAATGTTACAGTTTTTGAAAACATTTCACTTAACATTTGCCATTTAATGCTTAGTCAGTAGGCTGCATCCCTGAAACATTATCCCATATGTGGAATTTGGGATGTTTCTCACTCAGTGTTTTCCCCCAATGGCCCCTTCCCCTCTCAAAAAAAAATCCTTAAGACATCTATTTCACTGACACAGTAAAGCACATAATTCTTTCACCACCTGCTTGCATGT
The DNA here is from genome assembly GCA_025920805.1 of Petroica traversi. Taxonomy (NCBI): domain Eukaryota; kingdom Metazoa; phylum Chordata; class Aves; order Passeriformes; family Petroicidae; genus Petroica; species Petroica traversi. Next base: position 11,096,622 of record JAHLSL010000047.1, read on the forward strand.
CTGCAGACTAAGCTATATCAAAGAAGTAACAACCTACAGAATGCTACCATAGTATATCAAAAACATGCACGCACAAACTCTTGTAGGTATTTTAAGTTTATTTACCATATAAATTTTAATTTAGTCTTAAACTGATGAATTTCTATCAGCAATGGGTTTTTTTGCCACTGCTTCCTTTTCATGGGTTTGTCCCCTATGGCACAAACCCATTATTTTTCTCTGACATCTTCAGGAATTAATTTCTTTTAATCTTTTGTTACCTTTACCTAATGTCATCAATATTCAATATTCTACCTCAGAAAACCAATTTTGAAAAAATCTATAATTTTCTCTATTCCTCTCCCAGTTACACTACTGTTATAACCATTTATTCACAGTCACTTTTTCTTTTGCATACATCTACCCTGCAGCCAGTCCAGGAAAAAAACTACTAGGCATTGATCAAAGAATGAGACTGGCTACATTAATCCTCATTTGGTACAACATCAAGTTTTAAACATAAAATAAAATAGAGGTTTTTATAATATGAAGTAGAGGTTTTTTTATTATTCCCTATAATTAAATAGTAAAGTCACCGTATCAGCTCACATCACTAATTTTGATCTAAAAAGACCCTAAGTGGACAGCAAATAACCCTTAGATGGTAGAGTAAGTGACAACCTTTAACAAGAGATATGCAAAATACTTACACAGAAGATGCAGGGCATTTTTGAATGTGAGCTTACAACCAGCACCCAGTCTCCCCCACGGAGTTCAATCGGAAGAACAATTTCTCACTATGTGTGCATTAAAAGCTGAGGCAAGGAAAAATGTTTCTGTCATATCAACTAACAAAAACTGTTGGTGCATACATTGGTCTTTCAGACATATGTGGTCTTACACTTTGTCACTTCAAGCAGGTGTTTAATTGGGAGGAAGTGATTTTAAACATCTGTAGCCAAACATATGAAAAGGTAGATGAAGTCCACACAGAGCCTTGAGGAAATTCTAAGTCTATGCAATTACATCATTTCTAAATATGACTATTTAGAAGAATTTAAAAAATAAACAAACCCAGAAGTTTCAATAGAGAACCTTTAAAAACCCTCCTCACCTGTCCTCTCACTTGCCTTCCTGTGCCTTAGAAAAGAATTGGCAACTGAGGAGATATAAAGTCCATTAAATAAGGTTTGACCAACAAGAGATAGTGAAGGAAAAAAAAAACCAGGGAAAAAACCACCAGTATAATCAAGCCTTTAAACCCTTAGGGAAACAAAGCAAAACAGAGTAAATATTCAAAATGAACATTACTCAGTTCTAGTGGGTCCCAGGTGTACTGTAACAGCCCAGGTTTAGCAACTACACCTGCAGCATTTACAACAGCAAAAGTCTTCCACTGAGAGGAGACAGGGGACAGACTCCCCAGAATCCAAATCTCCAACCTGCAATGTCATTGCTGGTGATGACACACAGAAGAGCCTAGATAAAAAAGAACATCCAGCTAAGGTTTTTCCTCTTGGGGAGATGATACACTGGGAAAAAATGAGGGGGCAAACAGATCAGTTCCATCACTGTAAGTGGAGGGGGCCAGGAAAATCCATTTCAGCAAGCATTCAGCAAGGCTTCCATTTTTCAAAACTGATTTGGTTAAACACAGCATCATCTACAGAAATCAGACAGCTATTAAATTTCTGAAATTCTAATTTAAAAGTGAATACCTTAACAAAATTAAAAACATGTTTAAATAAAAATACAAATACAACTTCATTTTGCTACCCCTCCTTTCTGGAAGTCATTTACTATTGTACTGCACAGTAGCATTCTATCAATTACAACACTGAGATTTTGCACTATCAAATATTTAAAAATAAATGTAATTTTGCTAGGAATGTTACTGATTAAATTTTGAAATTTAATTAGGATCAAGACAACAAAATAATAATGGTTCAGCTCATGCACAGTTTATAAAACAAGAGGAAAATCACAAGGTTTCTCAAAAATTATATGACCAGTAAGTATTTCTCTAAATTGACAAAATCAATCTCTAAAAATCTTCCTCAAGTGGATGCCAGACCTGAGAGCAGAGAACTGCTACATAAAAATCACTCTAAGTAGCATTAGTAAAGCCTTGGCATTTAGGAATATCAAAAGACGTTGTCATAATTTTCAGCCTATAAAACTGCTGGAGTAGCTCCATGGCAGAAGTGAAAGACTTGGAAAAGTCTTGTATGGTGTGTTGTGCCATCACACATTCACTCATGGCTGACATGCCTTGGCTTGATAGTAAAAAAGTCTTTGATTTCAGCTACAGACTATGGCTGTATGGAAATAAAAAAAAAAAAACAAAAAAAGGCAGCTCAGAAAAGGAAGATGCTGTTTCACAACATACACTGGTGAGGATACAACTCTGCTGTTTGCAGAGTCTTAAGCCTTCAGTGGAAGGAATCTCTCCATCTGGAACAGCAAGGAAAGCACACCTGACACTGACACCTTTATGAGAGGCTTCTGCATCACAGGATTGTCTGGAAATTCCTGTGTACAAATCACTGCGTTAGGATAACCAAACTCACACACCCTGAACACCAAAATCAAATACCATTGTGAAGCACTGCAGTGTCTTCATTCCAGTAGAACTGGATCACCATTTTCCCCTCCATGGAATGAACCCTAACACAACTAAGCAAAATTTCCAAGGAAAAAATATTGTTAAAAGCTCCATGAAAAAATTCCATTTTTGTATTGCATGAAAATGTTACCTCAGCTTTTAGTATGTACTTTTAAATAATTTAATTCATTAGTTGCTATTAATTAGCAATCAAAGACAGAGAAACAAGCATGCTCTCTCATCTCAGATGAGTTATGATGGTACCCTCAAAGCTGACTCAGGAATTAATGTAGTTGTTTCAAGAAACAAAATATCAAAAGATTCAGTCTTTGGCAGCTTTTAAACCATCTGTTCCACACTATTTTAATCACTTCTGCTCAGTACAGAGATTATGGGTTTCAGTTCATTTGTGATGGAGAAACAAAGAATGCTGCATTTTTTTAGCAGGTGGGGGGGAAATCCAGAATCCTCCTAAGTACCATGAAACTGGGGTATATGCAGAAAGTAAAAGGTTTACTGGTTGCATGCTTGAGCATGATAAAATAACCCTCCCCCTCCATGTGGGATTCCGCCTGTGCTTCGAAGCAAACACAAATTGGAATGTGCCACACTGACCTGAAAAAAGGGGGATGTGGGGAAGGAGCTCCTATTAGCCACTTTATTATGGCAAAACAATTAGTATCATTCTTTCCAAAGAAGAACCCAAAAGCTCCCATTGCTATTTGTTGTGGGAAACTGCTTATTAATGGGAAGAATGTGTTTCCTCAGCTCAGAAGTTACAGACTTACAATGAGTTCCTTGTAACACTAGAAATTCAGTAGGGCAGAAGCTGTAGGTGGGTTAGGAGGGATGAGCCCATCTTCTCTGTAAGACAGTGTTTTCTTCCCATCCCCAAAAGAAGAGCAAACTGTTCTCCAAGATGACAAGCAAACACTGAAGTCCGGTCCCACAGTTCACTTGAACAGATCTTCAGCTGAAAGTCTCCTCCATGCAGGTGACAGGTGGATTTACATGAGCACTTGTGTTTACCTGTCCAAACTATACAAATGACTATTCCCCTACACCATCTGCATCTTCCCCAAGGAACTGTTCGTTTCTGCTTCCATTGTGTTGTCTTTGCAGTTTGAAGGGGATCTGACATGCTCTTTGTGCTGCAGCTGAAATTGCATGTCGGTTCCTTCTCAGGGCACTGAAGGGGTCCTTCCCAACATCCAAACCCAATGTGGTCTTATTGAAAACATTGAAAAGACTTACACAGACCTAAAATTATTTAGTCTGTGATTGATTAAGATGTAGGTAGCCAAACAGATTTAGTAAAATGGAATTTGAACTCCATCTAAACATGTCAGCTCATCCAAGCTCAATGTCCCACTGAAAAAGTTTTTTCTTTTGTAAAAATTAATTCTTAGTATTCCCATGATCAGTAACTCCCATGTGTTACCATTTTAACTGGTATCAAATGAGCAGCTCAACTACATGAAGGTCAGCATGAATTCAGCTAAACAGGTTGGTACATTTGTTTTGCATGGCCATGGATCACTGACAGTGTCGGCTGGAAAAAAAATAAATGCATTATGCAATTTTTTATTTTTCTTACCAGTCCAGTGTAAATTCCCATTTACTGCCTTTTACATTCATCAAAACTAGGAAGAAGTTGAATGTAGTCATAAAAATGCTTGATTTCTGCATATAGACAAAACACACTCAAAAATAAATCCATAATTAATAGTTTACCTTGAGTCTAAAAGATAAAGCATTTATTATGGTGCAGAATACACACATACACTTGTAGTTAAGACTATAATAACTCTTAACTATGTAAATCAAGGAGATAGAAAAGATCCCCTGGTTTACATAGATTTGTGCAGCCACTTTCCATTGCTGAAGGATCCTCTAAGTGGATTAGTCAACTCTGATCTCAGCAGACTCAGATTAAGCTGTAGGTTTCCACATGGAACATCTTCTATACTACAGCAAACAAAAACAGAGCAAGGTACTTCCCTTCCTCTTTTTCCACCTTGTTTTCCCAATTTAAGGCCTTTAACATTTATTCCATCTGGATATCCAGCTACTAAAACCCTGTAAAAATTGAGATCTGTGTGAATATCATATACCCACAGAGGGTGCCAGTCTGAACCAGAAAGGGATTGTAGGGATCTATTTTTAGGACAGAAATGTCACAGTCAATAGTGAGGCACATATCCTGCTTCCTTCTGCCCTGGAGGTAACAGCTTTAAAGGTCAGAAAGCAATGCTTTCTTGAGATACCCCACTCCAGCTTCTTTGATAAGGATGTGTGATTAGCCTTTAGAATCAGAAAGTTATTATTTACCCACAGTGGTAAGACTTCAAACTGCTTATACCCTGCACACGTGCACTTTGGACAGGTGTTTCCCACTTATGACAGGAGTCTTTCTTAGAGTCCCTGGGATGCCTCCTGCTCTTGCTGTCTGCCATGCAAGTATGAAATACAGATGGAACTGCCCCCTAACTGCCACCCCAGGAACAGAAAGATAGAAGGAAAAGAATGAAGCTGGGAAATGCTCCCCAAAGAACTCTTTCTTGTGGTGGCAAATGAGTGCTTTCTCTCTTCAATTAATTCTTTTTAAACAATCTCAAATACTGATATTTGAGACACTTCCAAATAAAGATTTCAAAGCCCTCATGTTTCAAGAGACTGCAGGGTGGCTGTAACAGCCTCCTGCTCTAACCCTCTGAAGCACTAGGGTAACTGAGAATGGAAATCCAGATAGAAGGCTGTGAGAAAGAGAGAAAACAAGTCTTTAGTGAAGCCCCAGCTGTGACTCAAGACCTCCTGTAACATGATCTAATAATAATTAAATCTGCCCACTTAGGTGATTTTATTACATGTTCTACTGTAACCTGTTATGCATTTAGACAATTTCTATGTATAAAATGACTGTGTCCCCACTTTGAGCCTTCTGTTATCATTATGAATAGACATAGTTTGACACTTCCATCATGCTCATATGGAAAATATCGAGATATGGGGAAAAAACCTAAGAAAATCAGTGAAGAAATATTCTGGTTTAAATTAATTAAATCATCATCTAAGAGAGACACATTGGATGCAATCAAAAAATAATGTTCATTAAAAGGTAGTCCAAAAAATCAACCATTCAAGCTTGAGCTTTCCTTCTACTTTACTGGTTGAGATGATGTCCAGCACGAAAGACAATTTATACTGCATTAGTGAGAATGCTCTTTCTTTTCTCTAAGTGCATGCAACTTCAGCAGCTGCTGCAGCTCTTTACAGTTTATATACTGTTGGCCTGTGGCAGGATGATGAGCTGCTGGCAAGAGAAAAGGACGATGTGAGAGACCCAACAGAGGAAAGCTGATGCTCTGCCCCTGACAATAGCCCAGCTCTCTCATTAGGAACGGTCCCTCATTCACAGCTGCTCCCTCTCTTCTGACTTCAGCTCACCTAGCAAGGGGAACCAAGTCAGGCTGAAGCTTTGACTCAGACACCTGAGAGCCCACTGCTCTAGACTGTGAACATAGCTGCCAACTGGCATGAAATGATTTACACCACACAGATAAATATTGATTACAGAGTCACCCGTTCTCCATCAGAGCTGCCTGCACAGTTACTGGGACACTTTTCCAAATGCAACAGCTTTCAGTCACTACTGACAAAACTGAATCAGGTGTCATCAGGAGGGAAGATGATTTTTAATTTTTTTTTTTTTAAACCACAAAATACGAATACATAAAGGAATACATATCATTTTCTGGTATCTAAATGAAGATGATTAAATTTAAGCTCTAGACTCATTCACCAGGTAAATGTGATAAGTAGATAATCTACACATGAACAAAATGTTGAATACCTTTTAAAACACAAGTCTAGATTTATTTAGCTCTCTTACCTGCTTTTCTCTTTTGAACTTATTTCTGTTGATGACTCAATTAGCTTCCTTTGCAGATCCTAAGTCCCCATGGCGTGAGTTTTACCAAGTAAAAGAAATCTGATCTTTTGCAGTGCGCCTCCTTAATCCCTTGCTACTACATCAGGGCAACACTACTGTGTTACTTAGGCAGGGATCATAGTTAAAAGCTCACAACCAGGCCCAGCTCATTTACAAAACGTGGCTGAAATTCCCTTGTGTGCGTCTGTGTAAGAAGCATCATGTTGTCCTTCATATTCCTATGGGGGAAATTCTTATTAGGCCCTTAATGATCCAAGGCCAACAAATAATAGCTTATTTATTTATGACACCATAAACTAAAATAATCTGTGAAAGCAATGGAATCAAAACCGCTCCTGTATGACAGCCACTCTTCATTTAACACTTCTGTCTACATGTTTCCTTCTTTTTTCTTTTTTTTTTCTTTTTTTTTTTTTTTTGTTATGAAAATGAGTTCAGAGACTGGACAAAGGAATTAATTTCATAGAAGTGGTATCAGAAAAAACAGAGCTGGAAAGAATACTGTGCTGGGCATAATTCTGCCATATACAGCAGAAGTATATGGAGGAAAGACATCTTAAAAATACCAGAGATCCAACTGCTGGCCTTGGGTATTGTTAGCAAACACTCCAAGAAACTTTAACATACATCACAGTCCTTCACTACTGGAACTCAAAATACCAGCAGGCAGACCTTAGAGGAACTGATGGAGCAAAGGGAGTTTAAACTCCTTCCCACCCACAAAAATAATGCTTTGGACCAGCAATGCCGCCCTATTATCCATTGGCTCAAAAACACTGATTCAGCAAAGAATTTAGGCATGTGCCTAAATTTAAGCAGTTTAATTAACTTTGACGTCAGTGAGCCTACTTCTGTGCTTATAATTAGATATGTGCTTGCTGAAGCAGAGCCCATCTGAATAGAATCTCGTTGATTTTAATTTGGCCCTTTGTCTTTGCCCCTCATTTATTCTTTGCAGTGACTGAAGGATTAGTGCTAAGGTTCTGGTTCAGGAATGCACTTAAACAACTCATCTTCACTCATAACATGCAAGAAGAAGTTAAGCATGTCTCAAAAAATAAGCATAGACCTAAGTGCTTTCCAGAATAATGACAGTTTCATGGTTGAAGAATGTGTGGTGGTCCAGTCCTTTTTGTTAGTCAGATATTTTTTTACAAGATAGAAATTGTTTTTTTCCATTTCCATAAAGAGCTAAAAGTAGTATTCCACACACTATAAATGAAAATTTACAAGTAAGCAGCTACCTCACAGAGAAATTAAACTTATATAGGAATCCCTTAGTTCTTGCAGGATAGAAGAGGCTGCTGTAAATGTCTTATCTGTTCATTTGAATCATGGCCTTTAGATCCCAATATCTGGTTTATTTTAAGGTCCCATAAAGACACTCCCAAAATAGTAAAGCATTAAATGAATTTTAAAAAACAAATAAATAAAACAAATCCAAAGCAAACAAAAAAACCCAACACCAAAACTGCATGAAGATTGAAAAGAATATGCACACCACCTATCCAGTCATCAGAAAGAACAGTTCAAGTTCCAGAGGTAAAGAGACAATGAGGGTTTTTGCTCTAGCAAATACTAGAGCAAACCAGCAAGATCAAAGCTTCAGCTCCTGCCAGGCATTGCTGCTAAACACCTGTAGAGGAAAATCTGATGTCTTTTAACATGCCCACGAATTGGATTCAGCACACAGATAGCATCTCTAACAAGGCTTTTAACTCAGCTATTTCAGCCCATTCTTCTATGTTTATGGCCTTTTAAAACTAGAATACATGACAGCCATTATTAACTGCAGGCATTCTACAATTAAAGGTGGATTTAGAAGGATGCAGCAGTGCAGGGGGAAGAGGAAAATAGAAGGAAAACCAAGAACTGAGTTCAGTATGAAAAACACTGCAGGAAGAGTAACTCAAAAAAGGAACCCTGAACAGTGCTTGTGCTGAAGACACTGCTGTCTATCACAGTCCTGAGCTACAAAGCTCCGTGCAGGGTTTCCTGGTCCTCTGTACCACAACTCAGAGTGGGACAACTGGGCTGCACCACCAACAGAACCACTGCCAAGTGCCTGAGCTGCACTGAGCACTTGCAACAGCAAAGGATTTGTTACGCAGTTTGCAATAATTGTACTGGCAATTACACAGCTAAAATACTAATGGGTCTTTGAAAAACATCTATCTGAAATCCCACTAATTTCATGACTTTTCAGAAACCCTACTCACAAATGTGTGCACGCAGCAAGATGTCTCATCCTTAATTTGCTCAAAATCTGTTGTCACATTACCTAAATTTTTGCTGTCAAAAGAGCACTGGGAAAAGAAGTTTTAAAAGGTCCAGCCCCAAATTAATATGGAAGAGAAAGCTCACAAAATAAAGACATCAACTATATATCTACTTCAAGAGTGTATTTGGAGACATGAGATCGGAATAAGAATGTCCCAGTTGGATTATTAAAGCATTATGCTCTGAGTGACAACTGTCAGTTATTTTAAAACCTACTATCAATTTCTTTAAAGTAATTTATTTTACTAAGACAGGGTGACATATTGGGGTTGAAAGAGATGTAGAGAAACCCCATCTAGCTAGTAATTTTAGTTTTGGGGGTTTATTTGCTTATTGACTTGATATGCAGATATCACAAAACTTCATTATCCCATCCCCATTACTTTGGATCTTGAATTAGCACATAATTGGGTTTCCCTGGACACAACAAGATTTTTTTAATTCTAGAATTTCTATTTTTATCCTAAGGTTCAGCCACTCCACAGTAAATAATTTGTCTGGACTTTGCCAGCTTTACAGGCCGAACAGGCATTCGCTGCCCATTTCCTCTGCTCCCACAGTGTGACCTCACCCTTCTTTACTCTGTTTCTTTTTGCTGCATCAGTAAAAGGAATAAAACTATTTCAGCTCTGTCATCTCTACTGTTCTACTGCTTTAAAAACATACAAACAGCTGCCAAAAGAATGGGCACTGTTTATTGTGTGGGACAGATGATGTTTGGTCCGGGCACACTGAGAACACTGAATCTACAGTGTCTCACAATCCTGTACACAGCAATTGAGGCTTTTTCTCCAGGGAAGAGGCTTAGAGTTCATCACTAAAATAATTTTCTAGACAGGGAACCTTATACAGTAACTCCAACATTGCTATGTAAGACAGCTATTTCTTACATATATATAAAGCACATATGAGCTTTCTCAAAGTTTTATTTTTTCAATCTCTTTGCAAACTTTTTAGCTTTATTGGCCTCATGATAAGTAGAGTTTTGGACAGAGAGATGAAAGGCAGATAAAAACATTACCTATTGCAAATAAACACAGCAACAAAACAATGATCCCGCATAGATTTTTTCCCCCACCTTTGTAGACAAAATGGCACCTGCAGAATGAACAGTTTCCTTTTGTGGGGCAATGTGTCTAACTCATATCTGAGTGTTTCAAGTATATTTTCAAACCACAGTCCAAATATATTTACTTCACAATAGATGCACATTCCATCAATATCCTCAGCTGAGTTTTATTTTTTTCTTTTCTCTACAAAACTCCCCTCCAGAATGATTTGTATCACACTTAGACTGTCAGTCATGTATCAGTGTTAGCTTTTTTAAGATAATCCTTAGAGGTCACCATCCTTCTGCAGAGTTTAGGATTGTATGATTGACTAAATAAAGGACTTAATTAAATGTGGGACAAATACATTTCCCCTCATCCCTAGATTTAAAAATATAACTCATCCCAGTGCTGGAAATTCTGAGTCTTCTACTCAAAGTGAGTGAAAGCACGCATTCATCACTGATGCAGGAAGATGTGAATTCTACCAGATCAAGAAAATATGAGGAACACAGAAGCCTGGCAGTCTGTAGTGCTGACTGAAGCAAAGGGACTGTGCCAAGCCAGACACAGCAGTTAGGATTTCCCCTCTGTTTTTCTAACTTTACCTTCAATGTTTGCTACAACACATATTTAAATCAAAGGAAGGAAAAAAATGGCTGAAATGCCTCTGCACACGGAGATGTTCCAAAGGGATACTGAAAACCACTCTGCTGTCCTTCAAAAGGACTGAGGTCTGTTTGAAGCCTAGCTCCCAGCAAGGATTCCACAGGAAGACTGGCTCCTGAACACTGCTCAGCTGACTTCTTTGCCCTGACACATGGCTTGGGTTCTCATATTAGCAGTAAAGTCACAAACTGTTCGAATTTTGGTGTATGTCAGAGGTATCTTCACAATATCATTGGTGATCAATTACTAAAGTATCCCACTGAGCCTCCAGCAGTGGTGTGATGATCCAGCACTCTGTGTCACTGGCTTGAGGACTTTGCTTGCAGACATTACTCTTGTCTCTCATCCCAGCTTTCTGTCCCTTTACAAGCAGTGAATGATTCTGCATAGGGCTGATCCTGCTTACACAGAACAGGAACACAACTTTCTATCAAGATTCTCTAGAAGGCAGATCAGTGCCCAGACCCCACACCAAGCACACAGCTTCACACAATGGTCTTGATGTAACCCAAGGCTCAGAAATCGGAGCTCCTTGAGTGACAGCTGTCAGACTGTGCTGCTACTGCCCTGGCTCAGGAGTTTCTGCTTCCTTGATCACTGCAAGGTGGGAGCAAGAAATTGGCTGCAAAGAATCAAATGAATACAGGATTTCCTCCAATCAAAGACTCTGTCTTTACCTATGAATTTTTCCACACACTGAAAAAAGTGAGAAGTATCCGTCTCTTTTGGAAAGCTTATTTTTTTCTTTCTTCCACTCTGACAGTTGCTAGACCAAAATGTCAGTCTAGCTCTTCTCCAGCTCATCTTAGGTACTGAATGTGTAATAAGCTAAACTGCATAAAATTTTAAATCAGAATTTAAAATCAATTTGCTATCCTGTAAGACATGCTAGATTTTGTAACAGAACAGAGAAATGAGGCTTGCACAATTTTGGCTCTAACAAAGATCTACTCAAGTCTTTATTTTTGCTCTCAAGACAGCACAACATTGACACAGCTCCAGTACCTTGCTGCTTTTGCTTTGGTCACGACATTTACTGTAGCTACTGCTTATTATTTCAAACACATTTGGTTAGAAAACCTCCAAAGCAAAATCCCCTTACTGCCTGCAATGGTATGTAGTTTTTCAAGGACCACTAGGTCCGCTAAAACATTCCTACTGGGAGACAGCAACTGTTATAAATTTCCAGCACTTAACCTCTCACAATCTTGTTTTTGACCAGCACTGCTTCATTTTTCACACCGAAAACTTGGAGGTCTCTCTGGTTCTTTGCCTTAATTGAAATTGCTTCTGTAGTAAACTCACTAAAAATTTTTATTTGTTTTTTTTTTTTCTGTGATGGAAAGACAGTATCTTCCAGAGTGAGCAAGATTAATGTCTTTTGGGTCTGACCAGGCAGTCATAAGGGAAACTATCACACATGAAAAAATACCCTGCTTTGTACACAGATGTTCAGTGTTCAATTTATTTCCTCAGGAGCAGCCCCTGTTCAGCCTTCTATTATTGAGTTCACAGCCAAGTCAGTCATACTTGCCTTTAAAAATGTTTAAATTTATGTTTCCCTTGAGAACTTGCTTTAGAAGATGCACATTTTAAAGCATTCTGTGAACCTGAAACTAAGGATCGATGTCTACGTCTGCAGGTTTGAATCTACAGAGCTCTGAGCAGGGCTTTGGGAAACAATGGCACAGGCTGGGAGGATTTAAAAATCTCTAACTTTTTCTATCCCCTGAAATTAATAGCTCCAGCACACTTTAAAAGCAGGCATTTCTCAAAGAAATAAGGAATGTATTGAAGGGGAATCAATAAGGAATGTATTGAATTAATCATTAGTTTGACCACACATTTCATAGGAACTGATGTTCTGTACGAAACGCTATTGCTTCAAGTTTTGCTGAGAGTGAATCTCAGAAGTCGAGCAGATACTCAGTTCATACAAAACACAAAGAAACACTGGTTCTTTGTAACGGTGCACACAAGTAACACATACAGCAGCAAAGCAGAGACACAACTGAGATACCTACAGACGGGTAAGAGACGAAGACTTTTCCTTAGGACTGCACAATATCCAGGCGTCTCAATGCTTGATCATTTTATCCTTCCAGCACATTAGGAAATCTTACCTATGTGCTTCAGCCCCAAAAATAACTGCATCTACAGGGAGAGCTTTTAGTAGAGACACACTCACCATCATGTATTTGGTTCCTGGACTTGACATCCAGACTTTGCCAAAAGCCTGGTTTAAGTCATAGAAATGAGATTCAAAACAAGTTTCTAGTTAGATTCACACCCTTTGTAGTTTATTATTGTAAAGCTACTAAACTTCATGAAGAAAATCTTATTTCTTCCATTTATTCCTCAAGTCAGGTGTTACTGTTTTATGCTACAAAGCATGATTTACCTTACACAGAAGTGTCAGGAATAAAGTCTGGATTTATTAGGATATTCACAGAAGTGTCTCACAATGACATACATAAATAAAAAAAATAAAAAGGGAGTTATTTACCTTGGCATCCAGAAAATCTGCAGAGGAAAGCAAATCTGATGGTTTTCTCTACATGTTTTACTGGAAGTAAAAGTAGGTAGAGGCAAAAACAATCCATAAAAAGGAAACAATCCAGAAGCCTCATCAAATATGAACATACCGACTTCGGAACTTCTCAGAAAAACAGCTCATGTTATAAGGAACAATATGCATTTGTTTTGGGAAAGTATAAGTTAAGAGCTCTCTTCAAATTAATTTTCCTTTATTCTCCTTGAATCCCTTCACATGAAGTTGCCCAGAGACTAATACAAATTAGAAATATCTACAATGATGAATCCTTATGATTCTTTGTTTATTCATAACTGGTATTTAAATGAATGTACTGCATTACACAACACTTTTGCAAATACCTTGCTATCAGCACGGTTTAACAGGTGTACTTAAATATGAACATTAGAAAAGATTAAATAGAAACATCTTTTCAAAACTTCTCAGTATGGAAATCTCTCTTCTTAAAGAGAAATACCACATGTAATATCTTATCCACTAATCATTGTATTTCTCAGTGGATCATGTCTAGAGTATTCAGATCAATAACTTTTTTAAACTGGCTGATTCTATGCTGCAGACAAACCTGGGGGAATTAGGGATGGAACTGAAAATGTGAGCAGTGGAATCTCAATTGTATTTAGGAAGTGAACTTGCTGTTCCTGGAGCTTGCTGATCTGATCTGTTCACACAGTTCATGCCTTTGTGGCTCAGCCCTCCAGCAGCACAAAAGCTCCCAATCCCCATGGAAGTTGCTATGTTACTGTTCTCATAGCTGGACTCCTCACGAGCTTCTCTGAATACCTCCAAGACACACGGGCTAATAGGAGAGCACTGGCATTGAGGTACATTTGGATGCACTGCAGCTCAAAAGGGAACAAGTTCATGACTGCTTGCTGTAAGCTGAGAAAAGGTAACTTGTAAAGGGCAAATGCCATTCTAAAATTTTGCTTTCTTCTCTCCCATAAATATATGCAGGCTTTCACAGCTGTCTCCCCTTTTACTTGCCATTTGTGACTTATCTTCAGAGGGAAGTTACTCAAAACAACAGAAAATGAAAAATCAAGATTCACACCAGGACCAAACTCTAAGCTCTACTACCGTATCTTCAGCTGTTCTCAGCACATATGGAATCCCTGAAGCAGAAGACAGAAAATACTGTTAGAGATCAACAGAAATCTTCTCTGGAGAATGTGAGTTCCAGTCCAAGTGAAAGTTTGTTGCACACTTCAGGAAAAGATTCTTTTCAGGAACTGCATAGTAAGTTAATGCACTACACATTCAAATCAGCATTCAGGTAAGTACCAGCCTGTGAAAATCCAAGGCACAGATTAAGGAAACAGCAGAGCAAGCTTGTTGCTGTAGTTGAGTGTCCACAATTTCCTTAAGTGCTATAGTAAAGGCATTAGAGCAAAAAGGTTCCAACCTGACAACAGTTTTACTGTGACATCTCTTAAAGTCAGAATTGGTACCACGGTAATGAGGACCAGTGAAATGTTAAAAAGAACAGGCCAGATACACCACCTGGTATTTTGGCTAGACAGAATAAAGAAGCAGTAGCTCAGCCATGCAACCTTCTTTATAAACATAGGTGTTCAAGTGTACACCAGAACAGTGAATGCCAGAAAAAATGAATTTTCACCAAAATAATAGCTATCTACATTGATACGTCGTGAGGTCCTCAAGCTCCCAGTAAAAATGAAGAGTTGTCAAGCTGAGGATAATGGAAATCTGACACAAATATGATCATCATGTTTCCCATGAGCAGAAGGCACATCAAATGCATGAGGAACAGACCTCTCAGAGGAAGGGAACAGGAACAACAATACAAACAAGACCCAGTGAGGAAAAGCTTCTCGTTCTGCAGGCTCTTCTTAACCTCAAGATGTTTGAGAGCTGACTATTGACATGCCTACCATATGTCAAGCCAACCCAACAGAGGCTCAATATAAAAGATATAATTGCCCAAACTGCAGGTCTTTTAGAGTTTTGTTCTGAGTGAACTCATGGGTGAGACAAATGGGTAAAGTCCTGGCCTTTTCTGCAGCCAATGCAAAGGTGGCTGTCAGAGTACAGACATGAATTAATGCTGCTTGCCACTGACTGTGCTTCCCTTTGGACAAGGGAAGTTGCCAACTTCATTAAGAGAAACGAATGAAACTGACCTCATAATCTAAATGAATTGAGAATTAATAACTCATTTATTTGTAGTATCCATACTATAAATCTTTGGGAAAGAATGACTTAGTAACAGTAAATGTGTATCCTGCCAATATGTACCAGAATGGAATTATTTTATCTGTCTGACAACAAAGTATCCCAGCTGAAACCATGGCTTTGCTGCACTGGATAACTACTACCTACAGGGAAGAGGTAGATTCTGTGCTGCATGATACTGAATTTAATTAAATGAGATAAATAAAAGTGAGAGTGAAGGCATATTATTATCCTTGCTTCTAAAATACAGAACTACAAAACTGAGAGCAAAGCAGACAAGGGCATACAGTGAGAATCTGTGCTAAGAGCAGGGAAGTGAACTTAGAGATCACCTGAAATGTAGTCAGTCTTCAGCATCAAAAGCTGTTTCAGAAGGTAACAGCTAAAAGGAAATAATACCTTTGTTTTAATGAGGAGTGTCAAGTGGATGGTTTTAGCACACCAACTCTAACTACCAATGGATTAGATATCTGCTTGGAAATGTAGTAGAAATTTAGGATGACACAGATAAAAGGTTCTTAACCAGATTCCAGCTACATCAAGAACCACATTACACAATTTCATACACTAAGTTTTATTTTTAAAAAGGTTCTTTCACTTTTCCATTTTCTTTTATGCTGCTCCATCCCTCTCTACTGTCATTCTAGCTGAAAATATCTTTCAAATGCAACCACCCTAATAATTCTGAATTCCTCACTTATTTCAGTGTTTTACTCAATTTACACCAATATGGTTTTGTGCCAATACTGCACTGTAGCACCATAGCTCTTCTTGTCCTGAGTTGTTCATTTGTTAGCACTTACATACATTTCATAACTCTGCTCAGCTTCCATTTCACAAACAAGCCAAGCTTTTACTCTGCTCTCATAAAGCTGCTTACTTATTCTTAATAGACCCCCTCCTAAGTGCAGATACAGCATTTGTATTTCTTCTCCAGTCATATAGACCATTTTGACTTGACTTGCTGGAAATCTTTGGTGTGAGGCATGAGACTGACAATTTATATTCTGTTTCTTTCCTAACACAGGCCTGTCAATCATTTGGTCCCTTCAAGCTGGAGGGATGCCATCAGCCTTGGCTGGAGTAATTTCCCTTCCATACTTGTAATCCTTTTAGCCACCTCGCTTTGCCTTGTCTGCACAGATAATGTGAGCATTATTACTGGAAACTTACTAAAAGTGCTAATCTAGCCCTATGGTCCCCCATCATCTAGAGGTTATCCTTCTTTCTACCTTTTTATTCATTCACACATTGTGGCATCATTTCTTCTCTCCTTTTATATAATTTCTGGAAGTTTGATTTGATAGTGCACCACAATACTCTGCCCAATCTCTACTATTGCTTTGAAAATATATCCTGATCAGGACATACCTTAGGTCTCAGTGTCTTGTCCAGTAATGTTTTAACACCTCCATTTGCCCACACTCTCACTGCAAATACCTTTGTTAACCCAGGGTCCAATTTATTTACAGTTTTGGCATCCTACTCACAAGAACAGCCCTATTATATCACAAGTAGAGTACAATGATTGAAGCTAAAGAAATAAAAAACCCCTTAGTACTATGAAGTTTTAGTTCATACTTCATATAAAATCAAGATGATTAAGTTATACTGCTCTTGAAAAGTAAAATCAGAGGCACACCAAGCACAGCCTAAGGGATTGAAGGCAAAGTGATATCAGAAAGGGTTGCCATTTCTGCTATCAAACAACCAACACTTAGCTGCCCATCCAAGCTATCACAGAATTTGTTTGCTGTAGCTGCTCAGTGACTGCTAAAGTACCTTTTCTGCACAGTTCTGCCCTCAGGCTTCTTCCTCTCTCTTTACAGAGACACTGAACACTGTCCTTTTCTGACAAAGCTCCCTGTGTGATCTCATCCTGTCGTCCCCTTGTCTGGCCTCAGCTTGGCCTCCTGACAAGAGCAGAAGTAGAAAAGTAGCTACAAGAGCAATGAAGTTCAGTAGCTCGATAAAGTATCTTTTAAAAAAATGTTTCAGAACAGAAAATTGTTTCCTCTCTTTCTCTTTTCCTCTTTTTTTTTTAATAAACGCTTTAAGTGGTGAACTCTATTTTATTTGAACAGTTAAAATAAAGCTACCAAATGCCTTAAAATCTCCTACAGGAAGAACAAAAGCATCAGATATGCTCAGAAAAAATCCAAGCGAACACTGTTCAGAGAGCAGGCTTCAGGTTTAAGGAAGAAAAGCCAGAATACATAAACACCTATGCACTCACATACTAAGAGCAACTCGGGTTACTGCAGTCTGGAAGCAAATGAGCAGGCAGCCAACCTGCTGGGCCATTCCCCATAGGTGTCACAACAAGGCAAAGGAATTTGCAGTGGAAGGTCTGGGGAGCAGCTGTCACCAAAAGAGACACATATATTTTTAAAGGCTTTGTCATTTGTCTTCAGGGTGGGAAATGCTGTGTTTGACCTCCTGCTGAGGCAGCTGCCCCGTTGCAGCAGCATGGGCTAGAAGAATAAAAGGCAGCAGCTATTATTTCAGGTACAAACACCAGAAAGCAGAGACAAAAGGCACAGTCATTAAATTATCATTTCTATTTAAAAACACACATGACAACTTTTTAATACTTTTCATGCTGCATGAGCCTCCCCTCTAGGCATTCTCCAAAACAACTTATATTAGCTAATTGTTAACTATCTCAATGGCCAAGCAAAACAACATCAAAAAGCACATCAACCACTGTCTTGGCAACACCAAACAATCCTGGACAGGAGAAGCCAAGGAACAGCCAGCTCTTGGTCTGGTGCCCTGCCTTTCCCCAGCTGAGGCTGTGCCACCTGAAGAGCTGCCCCACCTGGCTGCAGCCTCCTGTTCCTCCCTGCTCCCCACCACTGCTTGCCTGGGCTCTCATCTGCACCTCCTTCCTGGCTTAGCAGGGAGCCACCACCACAACAGCTTCAGCCAGCTGCAATGGAACATTGTGGGGCCATTTCCATGAACCAAGGGGTGGTTTTCCCATAGAGCTGAGCCAATTTGGCAGCTGGCTGCTCTGCCCTCTAGCCTCAGGCTCCAGCCCTCTTCATCAGGAATAAGTGAGATCCCCTATTGCTGCCATGGGGACCCTCACTCTCCTGGGGCCCTGCAGGGACACAGCTCAGGGAGCAGTCAAACAGCAAAGAAGTCACACCAGCAAAAGCTCTTCTGCCAGCAGAGGTCCCTGAACAAGCTCAGGGTGGGAATTGCTGGAGGACAGGGGCAGGACACTGATTGCACTGGTTCAGCTGTCCCTGCAAACCAGCAGACCTGAGGGACATGGGGCTGGAGGAGTCCACCTGCTCCACACAGCAGAGCTGCAAAGCCTGCCAGCACCACTCCCAGGCCACTCCAGGCTCCCAGCCTGCAGGACATCAGTCAACAAGCCCTTTTCTAAGCTGTAAAGAGCTGCTAACAGTGGATGGCCCTTGAAAGGATTAGGTGCAGTTATTTCCCCCAGTGTTCACCTACTCAAAGATGTTTTAATTAGAAAGCCTTTTTTTCTCCTTGCATTTAAGTATGTCAGACACCAAACAACACAGATTATAAATGTTTCCAGTGCAATCCCATTGGCAACATTAAATTCATACTTGGAGGAATGAATGCAAACCATTGTAAATTCCCCTTAAGCCTGGAGGAAAGGAAAAACAAATTCTTATTCATTAAAATTAATGCCATTTGATATCTACATCAGGGGATTTCTGTAGGAATGTGACTGGAAAAAGCGTTGAAGGTGTCTTTCATTAGATGCAAAAGAAAATGAGTTACTCAAAACAACCTGCAAGCATCCCTGACAACAACTTAAGCAAATCTGAAAAGCAGCTTTCAATGATGCATACTCTTTACAAGAAAAGCAAAAAAATCCCAACGTTTTTACAAAAACTGAATGAAGGAGCAGAGCCACTGCTCTGATTTAGAAATCAGCACATGTTAATGCACTCTGATGTGGAAAATAATCCTTTAAAAATAGTCTCTATGTTCTGAAATGACCTCACATTTGTAATCCCAGTCTGTCAATCTTTCAAGTTGCCTGTTCAATGATGTAGCTCTCAGAGCTCATATGAGAATGTGACATCCTTTGAGTAGGGGCTATATGTGACATTTCACAAAATATATTATGGTATGCCCCAAAATATGAATATTTAACACAGACAGTAAGAGCACAAACAGCACAATGTAAAGGGCATGATGAAACCCTGGGAAGACCTGGTGAAACAACTGTACAGGTAGTAAAACTAAAGTAGTTGTGAAACCAAATGTTTAACATAATTGAAAATAAATTACTTGTATATACAACTGGGAAACAGGAAGCAAAGCAAAGGACTAAGAAGGGTTTTAGAATATACTGAGAGAAAGGAACGTGATTTACCAGCTTTCCCAATATTCTATCAATTTGAAAGGGAAAGACTGAACTCTGTTTACAGAGTGCAAAGATAAAAAACTCCCAAAAAACCTCATATATATTCCTCAAAAAAGTAATTACTGGTAGAAAGTAAGCACTAACATTGGGCTTTTCTAGACCATGATGACTGACTTTCAAGACTACCCCCTCACATGAGCCCTAAAGGAAAAGGACTGTAACATCTGACTCTCAGGCTCACCTTCACTCCCACACTGATAGAGAGACACACATCTGGAAGAATTACTAGGAGAGGGGGAGTAGTTATATTTTTAAATAAAATTTAATGTTGTTATAGGTGGAAAGCCTCCCTTGATAAGCTTTAAAAAAAAAACAAAAAACAACCAAGAAGAGATGTGATAACTAACTAATGGATAAACTTAAGAGGAAGTCAGAAAAAAGGGACATTGTGCTTGGTTAACTGAATGTTTTATCCTCCACACATCCTCCCGGATGAAAATCAGACAGTTTATTCAACATTTAGTAAGATTAATGATCCCTTCCCATACAAAAAATAAAACAGTAAGTCCAGTGAATATGCTTTGATGTGAAAGCCACTTTTGCACGAGGAACTGCTTAGAACACTTAGGACAAAAGACAGCCATGAGTAAAGAAGTCTGGGGCTGATAAAAACTGAAAAGGAACATGAAAAGAAATATTAACATCCAATCAGTTGGCTAAAAGTCACTGTTTTGGATGAAGGCAACCTTTTCTGATGTTCCAAAATGGGAACTGCATACCAGTTTAGTACTAAGCAGAAAAGTTATCCATGCTCAGTCTGGAATGGAACAATTATGTTCCTGTTTTCCAAGCCAGTGCACATTATGTTGACATTCATCAGCTAAGAAAAGGAGAACCAGAATTAAATGCTCCAGTTAAATGGAACATGTGAGAAGCAGAAAGACCCTTAAGTGCATTTTCTACTTCTCTACAGAGGAGCAATGGCAATACATCATGATCAAATATTGCTACTTGATCAGAGCCCTGTAACAGATTATTGCTGTAAAATACTGGGAAAATGGCTACTTCATACTACAGCAATAGAATTACTACCTACTCTTGGCTCAAAAGTCTAATGCTAAGGACTATATGTACAAGAAACCATGGTACTTATTTGCACAGACATATGAAGTCAAGGAATACAAGTTTTGCAATAGATATACCAGAAAGTGCAGAATGGATGTGAAAGATTTAGAGGTTGACACATGACAGAAAATCAATGGTTTACCAAGACAGAGGGGTCTGAGTATGCTCATTCCCACCATGAAATTACTAAACATCTGTGCTCCTGGAAGCAGCATTTCATCCAGGAGATCAAATAGGGCAACAAACAGCACTAGCTGGGGAAAATATAAATTTTCAAAGTCATGTATACTCAGAAGAGCATGACATTGAAATGCTCAAAGCAACAGAACTATAACCACCAAATATGTGCTTGCTTTTGGTTTTGTTTTTCTACAAAATGCAAGACAGTCACAGGTAGCATTTTTTACAGAAAATTATCATCCGAGAATCAGCAATACATCAAAAAAAGGCTTTTCCTACCAGCTGATTTTGGAGTGAATTTGTCTCTGTTGGCTGCACATACTGCCAGTAGCCTGTATCCAAGATCCAAGTCAAATCCTTGCTGAGCTGCCACTCGACTAACCACCTGCAGAGGGAAAGAGAGAAGGCTTCATTAGGGGTTACTTGAGCTCTTTACAAAGTGACATTAACCTGCTTATCAGCGCTAATGTTAGACATCTGGATCTGCTGCAAGAGCACAGTACAAACATGGTATGAAGCAGTGCTCCCCAGCAGTTTCCAACCTAAGCACAGCAAACTGAACACAGGAGCATTCTGGTTATCCAATTATTTGACCACCTGTCAGAAGAAAGGCCTGGTAGTTCCATGAAAATTGGAGAGACAAAGCCAGAAAAAATAATACAAGAGCAACATATGTAAAGATTGTATAGAATACACCTTACTGTAGTTGAGATGTGAGGATGAGAAATCCTCAGTCTCTCCCTCTGTTGCATAGTTCCTGGCCCTGTTCCCAAGGGCAGTGCCCAGGTCCATTAGGTTAAAATGCCCGCTCCACACTGTTGGGCAGGGCTGTCCTACGCTGTGCTCAGTGTCACAGTTGCTGCATTTCAACAATACTGTACTGGGAAGCACATTTACTGCAGTTTCAGAATAAAAAGGCCTGTGCAAGAAGCATTTGCCAAACATTAAATTAGGGAAAGGCTGTTGTTGTTGTTGACTGGTGTAGAAGAACTAGCAAAACCAGGCAAATAGAAGATTGGAGTGAAGGATGAAAAGCAGTCAACTGTTTCTCCAAGCCAGCAACTCAGCTATCAGCCAAGAACGTATCCTCTTTAAAATCTGCATAGTACAAACACAGTGCCACAGTCATGGTGCCAAACGATGCTAAAGCTACACACAGCACAGCTTTTCTACTGCCTCCCAATGGTACATGATGACTTCAGACTCAGAGGCACAGATAAAACAGATTATTCTTAACAGTGCCATTACTTCTTGCATTAAAACAATGGGGAAGGAGCTGCACCAGAAACAGAAAACCATTTCCTGAAGCAAAAGAAAGTCCCTGTCTTTAACAGCTTACAAGAAAATGTCCTTTTCCCACCCCTTTCTTCACCTGAAAGCTTCTTCCTTAATGAATGACACTGAAATTATCTGTGTCCAGGACTGCAAAAAGCAGTAGTATAGAACAGAGTGAAGACTAACATATGTGATAACTTACAAACATTATTCTCAAATTTTTCAATTAACCATTAAGAATCACATTTATTTCTTTAAAAAGAATTAATATGAATGAAGTTCCCAGGTAGATTTTTTTGTTCTGTTGCTCCTAATTATTTAAAAATTATAGATTAATATGTCTTATTCACATGGGAGTGGTCCCTCCCTAAATTTAACCCTTCCGACCTCAAAACTGAGAAGAGAGCTACAGGGAAAAAAAATGAAAACTGAGGATAATCAGTACAATAATACACACGCACTGTTTTGTCACATTTCTATACAATCACAACTTCTAGATAGAAAAGTAAAAAGGAATAAAGTAAAAGAAAAAATGTAATTATTTTTGATAAACAAAAAAACCATTTTGGACTTGGTAGATCAGCTTTTTGTCCTTTACAATTAGAAGTCCAGTTGTTAACATCCTGGCTAAGATTCTGAGTCCAGACTTGCAAAATAAGAAAACTAAAAAGAAAAATAAAAAGAAAATAATACTAATAAAAACCCATCCACAAAACCACTCAAAACCAGCAAAACAGGCGCAGAACATGATATGTCATGTTTCATGCTAAATAAGCAGCAGGAGTGAAGACTGGTGGACTGCCATGAGATGTGGAAGGCACTTAAATACTTGGAAATTTGTTCTGCTTTTCTACTTCCAGTATCACTGTATTTCAGCCACCCGAAAGTAGATATTAGGGGAAGAAAAATGACAAAAAGCTCTTCTAAAAAACCCAAAACAACATCTTGCAAAAGGCTCCTGAGAACGCTCTCTCAGTAATGTACAAGCATTATTCAAACTCCTTTAGTCGTCATCTATTGCACCATCAAAGAGGAACATGTTTCAGAGTGCCAATCAGGTCTGTAAAACAGTGGAGAAAGGGCCCTCCCATTTTCTGTTTTGAAAAAGCTCAAAATCATTAAACCATTTATTTTGAACCTGGACAGGAAGGAAGGCAGATACACCTGCTCTTCAGTGAGCCCAAGGTAACTCAGGAAATGCACTGGCTGCTAATATGCTCAATTCATTTTAAAACATGAAGCTACAAATCCTGAGACGCTCCCAGCCAGAGGCCAAATCACTACTCTCAACTGACATCTTGCTAATTATGGAAAAATTCGACAAAGTAACTCAGGAAACAGAGAGAACTGTAAAACCCACAAAAGCCAAGTTCTGCTTGCACTGTCTTTGCTGAGGAGACTGCAAAGCCTTGGTCAGTGCAGTCCTAACCACAGGCTGACGCCTGACTTCCTACACTGCCACTTCACATCACTTTCCTTTCCTTAATTTGCCCTGCCAGAGGAGCAGTGCCATGCAGCTCAGAGGAGTGGGAAGCAGAGCTTTCCAGGCGCCAGAGTGTGCAGCCCAAGGCTGACCACACTCTGATGGGCACAGCATGGCCTGCGAGCACCCACCTCACAGCGGCTGAGGCAATGCCCAGCAAACACCGCCAAGAACTGAGCATGAGCAGGCAGAATCTCAACCTGACAGTGTGCAGAAGTCAGCCAGTCAAACTACTATTTACTTCTCCATGCAAAGTGTGAGGGAAAACAAATTGCAAATTTGAAAAAAAACATTTTAAAAATAATCTAACTCAGAAAGAAAGTGCTTCCACTGACAAACTGCACAAAAAGCCCCTTCTTCCTCTCAAAAGAACAACAAAACCCACAGAAACTTAATAGAAAGCATGTATTTCTAATAAAATTTCTGTTTTGCCAAGAGTAATTTTCCACCTACAGTTCTCTTGTGTGCACTCCATTAAAAGCAGAAAGAGGGTCTATTTAACAAACTGGTGGACCTATGCTCAAGAGGGCTTTCTCTGGTCCCTTCTGCCTCAGCTTGGTCGACATGACCAGGGCAGTACACATCTATTTCCCTTACTAGGAATGGTTAGGTCAACTAAGATAAGTGCTTACAGCACTACAGAATGATGTCATGACTGAACACACAGTGCCAGCTGCATGTTGTCTGAATTTTTTAACAAGGCTTACAAATTTTTGCACTGACTGTATCGCAAGTTTTTATTTCAACTGCGACAGGTTAAAGGCTTACTTTTATTTCAAAATTGAAGTCAATGGAACAGATCATACATCCCTGCCAAGAACCCTGTTCAGGTAGTCTACAACTGAGGTCAGACATCGCACACTTGGTACTCATCAAGCTTTCCTCTGTATGCAAAGGACCCCCTGGCTTTTTAAATAGACATTGAGAGTTCTCAGAAACAAGATGATAAATGCATCATAGGAGCATGATCCACAAAACACAAAGAACTAGCTACAAGACATTTGGTAAGTTTAATATATTCAGGTCAGCAGACCCTGATGAAATTTACATTTGAGTGCCTCAAAGGAACTCGCCTGGACAAACAGTGTAACTGCTAATGTTATCTTCAGAAATTCATTCAGGACAGAGAGCTTGGAGACACACCAAATCTGTTTTGAAGAGTGTAAAAGGTGACTCTCAGAAAGTACAGGTATCCAGACAGACAATAAAACAAAGTATTAGAGAAGTACTTGGTGAGCAATACAGAACATCATCATGAATCCATCAGCACTATGCAATTTCCTTCTCTGACAAGTTACTATACCCTAACTGATATGTTTTTTGACTTTTACTTATGTTGTTACAAAGGAACATAACCCAGATGATGGAAGTATAAATTTTACTCGGATTATTACTAGTCCTTTGTCAAATCATAACTCGTGCTTGTTATAGATAATTTCTATGCATTTAATCCTGACTTGGACAATGACAGAGTAAACTGCCAAACATCTAGGTGGTTTTGCAGTCAAGAGTCTGCAAACACTTAACAGGAAAAGGTAAGAGTTTAAAACTATCATTATAACCTGGAAAAATGTTGCAAAAATGAGACCAAAAACACATTACAGACCAGAAAGAAAACTTAAATGCCTAAACAGCAAATTAGGAACAAACATTCATCTTCTCAGTGTATATGTGACTCACTGGGAGAATGTTTGCGGTATTAAAGATCATCAGGCAGTGGAAAGAGCCATCTATCATTCTCTGGATTTTGGAGGGTAAGGGGATTTATAGTAAACCAGACTGCATCTGTATCACAAGCTTGGAGAAAAAGAGTAGACAGCATGGTCCCTTAGGTCTGTCCCAAGCCAAACCTCAGCAATTCCAGACACCTGGTGCTGACTGGAGACACCCAGCTCAGTCTGAACCCTGTCCCAGGAACTCTACCACATTTGAAACCTCCCGAGATTTCAGTCTTATTCAGGTACCAGTGTGGATCAGATGGGATCAAGGCAACAATTTCAATAATCCATTAAATGTTATGGCTAGGTGATTATGATACTATTTGCAAACATACTCTTTCTCTATCTGCAAATTCAAATTCAGCACATCAGCAAAAATTCAGCCAATGTGTAGCTGGTACCACGTGTTCAACCATGACTTCATTCTACAATACTGTAAGCCCTTATCTTACTAACCATACGTAACATCAAATTCCACTGGAAAGCAGGGTATTAAAAAATGCCCAAACAGACAGAGTTGGCAGTACCACAATCATAAATTGAGATCATCATCCTTTATCATGGGTGAGAGACGTCTTGGCCAGCACAAGGTCCAACACTTAATATTTCTCTATGTTTGTCCTGGTTTAGGGTAAATATTTAGGATATTTGCCCGCATTCTCCACCTTCACTCTCTTTGTCTTTTTAGGATTAACTTAAAGCTGAGGAACTTAATGTCTAGTATAAGTAAGAGGACGATTGGGGATACAAATAGGTTATATGGCCAACCTAGGACAATGTTATTTTACAATAACTTTCCAGTCAGCTAGACTTCATAAAAGCTAGCCTATTTTCTACATATACTCATAACACATAGATTTTATTTAAATTTAGATATGGCACTAACAACTATTTCAAGCTGTCTGTAAAGGAACATATAGCCTATCTGCAAACAAACATTATTATAACATCAACCACCACTAAGAAAATCTGATCACTCCAAACCTCTGAAATCTTTAATCTGAATAATTCAGATAAACAGCATTCAAAAATGAGACATTGCATTCACTGTCTGTCTGTGACTCAGCTCTGCAGAGTTCCAGATGTCTGAACTCTCAGGGTCATTGACAGTGAGGAGAAAATTATGAGAGTGAGGTTTTAATTACATGAGAAGCAGACAAATATGGCTACCAGCATATTTTCTTTGCGGAATTTTCCTGCAATACTTTTTCCCCCCTCCTTTTTCCTTTTGCAAGGCTAAGGAGCTTCACCAGGGAGCGTCACTCCCTGCCCTGTTTGTCATCACCCCACAGAGTATTGGAACAATGCAGCTCTCAACCTAACAGCCCTGGTAATCAAGAGAGCTACATGACTGCTTATTTCTAAACTCCCTTCCCATTATGTTGCACTTTCAACGAAACTCTTAACTAGCAGGAGTCAAGAGCATCCCCCCCCTGCTGGCATCAGAATGAATTTTACCAATTCAATTTGCTGGTTGCTCAAAACTAAAAATGCCAGCTGATTGCTAGTTCAGACGGCTCCGTGTTCAGCCACTTGTGCATACTTGAAATTATCTGAATGCAGTTTGAAGACTACAGCAGAAATTTTGTAATTAGAATTCTGCAATGTAGATGGTAATTTTTCCCCCTCAGTAACACACAAAGATCAGATAAACAGGAAGCAAATTGAGGAATTTTGCAACATGAATAGTGATCTGCCTCAAACAGAAGATTAAAAAAAAAAAAAAAGAAGGGTAGAAAAAGGAGGAAGAAATCTGTGATCTGAAGCCCTGATCTGAAGAGACTCTTACACTCCAGTAGCAGAAGGGCTGCTTCAACAATAGAGACAATCAAAGCAAGTTAGGGAAGTTACATATATATATAATTAGGCAGTTTCTTGCCTTTGATGCTTGAAAACAGACCAGGTTCTGCAAATGTAAGAGATTTTACAAAACCCTTGTATTCAAACTAGAGTTTTCTTAAAATTTATTTCCTGCTCTCTAAAGTAGATAAGGGCCATATTTTCAAAGTAAAATAAGCCACATACTTCTTGATGCTTCCTGCAACAGTGATGCTTCCTGCAACTGTAAATCATGCAGAATAAGGGTATCTGCTCCTTTACATCCTCTTCCTCTCTGCATGTCTCTAACAAACCATAAACATTGAAGAGAACGCAACCCTCTCCACTGAAAATTGCCCCAGAGGAAAAGAGGCAGGGATTGTGCTGTAATTAAACCAGCTGATCCCTGGGTCACTGCAATACTGTTGCCACCTGAGTCCTGGCACTCTTCGAACAGTGCTTTGCATGAAACATACACTGGTCACATGAAGAAAGCCACGAGGCAATTCCAAAAGCACTTCACTTTGGGGAGCAGCACACCTCCAAGAGTGTGACTATGACAATGCTGACTATACTGGCAAAGTTTAGGTAAAAAGGGCTTTAGGAGACCACGGAGTGAAAGGACAAGCAGCTACACTGAGTTATTTGGTAGCACTCAGAGCTGCTGTGAAGCAGAGTGTTCTGTGCCTGCTGGCTGTACCCTGGCAGTACAGCACGTACACAGCCCTGGAGTGCTGTGCTGCTCTGCAAACACAAAGCTGTGTGCTTAACAGATGCCTGGAGAGGATGATGGGAGCACAACTCCTTCCACCTGAACTTGCTCTGGAAGTCTTGGCTACAAAGAAGAAATGTAACATTTCTAGGGATCTCAGGAGCAACTGCAACCTCCCATTTTCTGGGTATAGATATGCTGAACCAACTCTTCCATCTAATTAATCACTCAAATCCTAATCTGATCTGAAATCTGATTTTTGGAATGTCACAGGTTGATTTTTGATTATGTATTTTTCTGCTTTAAACAGAGTGAATCCAGGGAAGCATGAAGTCAATGCAGCAGCAGCTGCATTTGCAGTCTGAGGCATCCTGTTATGGAAACCTCACATTATTCAGATATGCTATCCTAGTTTGTTTTGTTGTTTGTTTTTTTTTTTAACATGTAAGTCTTTTTTTTAACCAATTGTGTTCTTCATAACATATCAGACAATCTAAAATAGATTCCTGTATTATGAAACAATTATGAGAGAAGTTAGGGATTTTTTCTCCTTAAAATGATCTAAAATAATCTCAACAGTCTCAACTCCAGGATTTTCTGAAGAGAAATGCAATTCAAAAGATTGCTGTAATATTGTATCAGTATCATTAAAACATGAATTTTTAGCAGATACTTCTATCAGTTTATCATTGACGCTTGGTATTTCAGCAACTCTCATCAGCAGTACAGAGATGTAGTAAGAACTACAAGCAGTACAAAAAATTTAAATGAAATCCATAACCTTTAGATGAAGTGCAGCTAGGACTACAGCTTTGTGTTTTGTTTGTTTGCTTGTTTTAATTTAAAGAGAAATATTTCTTTAACAAATGTGGGTAAGTTCCCGACATCTGATGACTGAGGCAGACCCCGTATTTGGAGAGGAAAATCTAGAACATTAAGATTCGGAGAGGAGGGCATTTTAAATTAATTTGAATGACTATTTCAGCTGAGTTTTTTGTAGAATATCTGCGGTAGGAAGTTCTTGCATCTTTTGGATGCAAAGAGAGACCCAGATCCCAATCACAGAGGTTAAGGACAACAGCTTTCAATAGAGAAGCTCCCTTACATTCAGTGCTTTGACCAGGAGTCAGCTCAGGCAAGCACATCCCACTTACCTGAATTCCTCCTATTGTCCAACACCTCTGTAGTGCTGGACTTCAATTTCTTAGATGAAGCCCCTAGGTACAGGCACAGAGTAACTGCACACAGCTTTGCTTCTCTCACCCTTTTATTTCTTGAAGGGACACACTGAAGAGCCCTAAAGAATGATAAACTCAGTGCCTTGTAAAGCTGAAGCACAGCAAGAGAGCGAGGCAGGGCCTTTATGGCCCTTTGCCGAACACAAGTCTGTAAATCTGTCCATTTTGCTCTCAGCTGTCTCCTCATTTCCATTTCAGCTGCAGCACCAACACAAACATTATCCAAAGCCTCCAATAACATCATTTACATGTTAAACTGCTTGGCAAGAGCAGACCCATGAGATGAGACCACACTGGACCTGAGAAGAGGCAGAAATGAATGAAACAACCTGGACCAAATGCAAGTAATTTTTATTGCAGTTTACTTAGAAGAATTCTTTCCTGAAAAGCTTTTGACCAATATTTTGCTTTTGTCTCACATAACCAGAGATGTAATTCAATTACTGTGTAACTTTTTTCTCAGCATTACTGTTAAACATGACTTTTAGTATCCACATGGACTGGGAAACAGTGAGGGTAAAGCTAACCTGTGAGTGATTCAAGTACTTTGATTTCTTCGCTTGGACTGGTATCTGATTTGGCGAAATTAGGGTTATTTTTTTTTAAACTGCTTTGTAGTAGCTGAAGTTGTTTATTTCAGAAGACTGTAAGGTAATGTCATATATGGGAAATTTTTAGAGAATTCTGTTCTTGAATTTATCAAGACTATCAGCCTTGCCATAATATAATCTAGTGCTAGAGTAAGAAGTTTTTTCAATCCTAATAAAAACACAGCTATGTCTAGTTTGTGGAAAGTGGAGGCTGTTTTCATCAGCTCCCCATAACACTATGGAAGAAACAGTATTATATGCAAAAGAACACTATATCCATTTCCATTTCAATAATTTATAGAATCAATGGTTTCAATTATAATTCAATTCCTAGCCTACAGACTGTCTGTTTGATTCAAAAATAACTGTTGAGAAATAACACCTAGCTTTTCTTGGTAAGTTAGAAGAAATTTTATTGTCTCTGAGAAAGATCATAATTTGTTTGCAAGAGTTCCATAAAAGCTGTTTAAGGGAACCTTTCCACAGCCTGTAGCAGGCAAGAAATAAAACAGATTCAAAGCTTACCCCTTTATCCCTAACTTATTATTTATCTGTTGAAAGGAGTATTCTTTATAAATTTTTATTGCCCACTCACTTAGGTGATTTTCTGTAACGGGTAAGCACAAAAAGTTAAGCTCTAGAATTAGTGTCTGTCAGAACTGTTTGAACATAACGACTACGCACATGCATCACATTTTGGCCAGAAGAGGCACAGCTTTTGGGGCTTAGCTAATGAAATAATATTTTCTATTTATAGCACAAGCCACTGGTTTACCTGTGTATCCTTTTCTCTTTGACTGTTTGCACGGCACAGAAATACCCCAGTTTTATTCGTAGGCCTTGATAGCATTAGCCTAATTTACCACAAAAGGAAATTATTTCACCTCTAAATGAGTAATCATTTAAAGGACCCTACTTAACAAATGCAAAGTATTTAACTACTGCAATGAAGTTTACATCCCTTATAAAGTACCTCTCTGGCAAAATTTAACTGTTGTTTCTTCTTGACGTAAAAAAGCCATTCCTATTACGTTGCATACAATGTCACTGGAACCCACATCAGCAAATGTAACTCCAGGTTTATAAAGTATTGCTGATATGGAAAAATTATCTACTGCAAATAGACAGTATGTATATTGTGCACAGATTATTATTAAAAAAAAAAACCAAACAAAAACAATCCCAAGGAAAGACAAACACTAGACATATGTTACACATGTTGTTGTTCAACACCTGCTGTCTAGCAAGATCATGAAATTTTCAAGTCACCAAGACTGCTCTAAGTGTTGGCATTACAATTTAAGAAAACCCTCTATGACAGCCTGTTCTATATATTATTCTCTATATATCTATCTATTCTATATATTATTATCAAAACTGATTAATTCCATAAATGAAATTGGAATTCTGCTACTGCCCATGCAGAATATTTCTAATATCATTCTTCTGCATCTATTCTAAGATGGGAAGCAGGAATAACAACATTCGGGTGGTTATAAAGTTCCAGACATTATTGACAGTCCCAACACAAAGATGGTGTGTCAGATAAATAGAACTACTTCTGAGAACCACATCTTAAATTAAAGCCTTATTTCAAGACTATAAGTATATCTGTCCTTTATTAATAGGATTAAATCTAATTGGTTAATTTTTGCAAAAGACTATAATAGGAATTAAACGATGCAATGATGTTACACCTATTATACCTATGTTATGCCTGTGATAATCTATTAAACTGGCTATTCAGAGCACGACAGATCTGTTTTGATGCTCTGTCATTACATCTGATGCATTTCAGCTTTGCAGTGTGTGAATGAATGGTTTGCACATTCCTGAGAGAGCCTGCCCTTCTGCATTCATGAAATCCTAATAAGTTTCAATTTGGATTAGTATATATTGTATTACCACTTGTAGGACATGATCATTTCATATCCCTTGATGGTTCCAGAACAGTTTAGCATACCCCTTTTTCCCTGGTCAGAGAGTTAACGGAACGGAATGCCATAAAAATAAAAAGTCATTCTCGATACTACAGAGGGAAAGTTTTATGAGAAAGCAAGCATTTTTAGTATTTGTATTAAATGCCTTCAAGAACCACACAGTTCAAAAGTTGTAATGATGGTAGAGATTACTTGCTTTAGAAAGTATATCCAAAAATATAGAAGTTTTAAGGGCATTTGATTTTGAAGGCCATTTTAAAGGCTGGCAAAATAAAACAATCACGCTGTTTCAGTGGTTGGATAGACTTCTATACTGATTTTTCTTTTAGCATAATCCTCACAAAGAAGGACACTGGTAAACCTTGAGAGCATTAAGAAAAATAGGGTCCTGATAGCACAGAACATGCAGCTAAGCAAACTGATGTTAAATTTACTCATGATATTCCAATATTTCAGCTACCTTTCACTTATTTGCAACTTTCTGAATAATTTCTCTGAAAACAGACTGAAGTTCTATCACATTTGTTAAATCAGAGTAGATAAACCCCTTTTCCTGTAAGGGAATGACAAGCCTCAAAATCCATGTGTGTTAAATTATGAATCAGAATATATGAATTAGAAAGAAGTTATGTAAGCAAGCTCAAATAGAAAGAATATCTATAAGGAAGATAATTTACAGAAAAAACAACAAAAAAGAGACCTTGCCACTGCTAATATATTAAGAAGATACAGGAAGTACAAACCTCTTGGGATACAACCAAGCAGTTAAGTCTGTTTAATGGGAAGCAGAAAGAGGAAGAGGGATGTACACACTGAGAAATTAAAGAATATCTTTCTTAGAGGAATTTTTAAATTAAGAACAAGAAACATATTCATTGCAGTTGATAGGCATTTTGTAAATCCTGTGTATTTATCAAACACAGAACAAGCCACCTGGTAAAGTTCCTGTGTTATTTCCTTGTCAAGAATATAATGAGATTACAAGATGTGATAAAGATGCTGCTGCCAGTCAGTCCTACACTGCAGACCATTCTCTCCCACAACAAGCTTGGGAAAGGGGGACATGCTACCCTGTTCAGATTTCAGGGAGAAGTATGAAGCAAAGCATTGGATGTGGTAAAATATTAACAGTACTTAGATAGTAAGAATTTTTTTTTTCGTTCTTGTCAGAAGCAAACCAGCATTTTCATTTCAATGCACTGAAAACCATGTATTGTGTTTTACCTCACCAGTTTTCATGGAACATTTCCTGCCCACTTTCTGTACACTCTGAAGAGAATGAATCACAGGCAGTCAGACCTTATTTTGACCCTCCACTTGGGCAGGGCTGAAGATCTGCTCATGTAGAAAGAAAAGATTTAAACAGCAAGGAAGTCACAGGTCAGACTCACAATGTTCTAGCAGGGGCTGCAGAGAAATACGGTGCACAGACTGCCCAATTATACTTGAGGCGAATGCCTCCTTTCCCAAAAGCTACTCTGAAAAATGCTAGCAAAGTTTTAAAAAAGGATAAATAAAATGTAGCTATGGTCACATCGGACATTATGTGCATTTTCTCATAATGGATATTACAGAAAACTTTTACTTCAAACAGAATTGTTAAATATTCTATTTCTGGACTCTAACATTTTAAACTTCCTTTATTTTTTCTTTGATTGGAAGAATGATTTGTGCCTACTATTATCACTGGATTTATTCTAACTTTTTGACATAACAATCTGAGGGATGCTATACACTGGAGCACACTAAGATGGAGCCATTCCTTAACATTTGGATTTCTGGCAACTAGATCTCAGTCTTAATGTCTGTTTTATATATACCAGCTACAGAGCATGAAAATAGTCCATGCACTTCTTCTCCACAACAAATATAATGACAGTCTCTTCATTAATTTCAGAATTTCTGTTTCTTTTGTGATTATTTATTTACATCAACTTGTTTGGCCAATTGCAGTGAGGCTTTTAAACCCTCCTGCTCAGTGGCAATTTAATTCATCTAAAGTCTTGACTCCACATAACAGTTCTAGACTTCTGCTGCTGGAAAAAAAATAAATGGAAGAGAATGTAATTTTCAAAACAAAAAATGCACACATAAATATGTATTTCAGTGCATTATAATGAAGTTGCTTTAGGAACTACAGTGGTCTTAACAAAAAGTGAATTGAAATAAAAGCACTGAAATAAATGAAACTGTTGCAATTAGTATGTCAGGATTAGACCTGCAGTCAATAATGTAGCAAAGTAAACTGAACAGGAATGTCAGAAACACTGTTTAGCTGGAAGCACAGCACACTTAGAATAAAAGGCAAGTAGTCCTTCAGCCCCACCAAAAATGCCAAAGGAAAACAAATGCCTGTAAAGTTCATCACTCTGTAAGAACATGGCAATTTCAAACCATGAAATAATATTGCATGTGCATAACAAATAACCTAGTCTGGGCATTTGTAAGTATTCCAACTAAAAATGTTTAGCCCTCTTCTGCTCTAACTTCTTGTTATTACATTTTGCTTCCTATTAAGCAATGGAGTCAAATAATCAGGTCTTAGGATCTGGCTTCATGAATTTAAGGTAAAAATTCCCTCAAAACGCAGACTCTGAAAATCAAGTTCCCTTGGGCACAAGAGAGTGAACACAGTATAAAAGAGAACAGGAGCCACTGTCACAGGAGGGTGAACATACCGTCAAACAACCCATCAGACTCTGCTCAAAAGGTCTCTGGAAGGCTCTGGGGTCTCCACACCAGTCCAGGAGCTCCGTTGCTGCATTATGGAAGTTTGCTGGGTTCTGTAAGTGCTGCAAAGGGAAGGCAAAGCAACATGGTAAATAACATACACAAGAGCTGACATGTTCCTTTCTAGCTGGCATTATTGTGAAGTCTGGAAACTAGGAACTGCATGGAATTCAAAAGCAAGACTTTAAATTGCACAGCAAATGCAGAAAATCCTACTTCGTTGTTATTAATACACAGTTTTCTGACATGACTCAATCGGTTAAAGGCAAGTTGCAGCTGAAATACCAGAGGTCCCCAAACTCTTTCCTTCACAGCACTACCTCTCCCACCTGCAAATGATAATGGATTCTACTTGGAAATCAAAACTGCCTGAGCCAAAATTAAGGGAAATTTTAGTCTTAGTTTCAATGTCTTTGATGTGTGCTTATGCCCCACTGTTCGGAAATAGCACCTTCCAATAATCAAGATTTCAATCTTTGTTGCTGGCCAATGAGGCAAAGTTGACAGAAAATGCCATTGACAGTGAGAAGCACACTCACTGTACTGATCCTTTCCAGGAGCTTTGGTTTCTGTTGCTCATGACACCATCATGAGCAATTAGTGTGATCAGCTTCAGGACCATGAAAAATGGAGGGTTATTTCTTAACTGAAAATGTTTTCACATGAATAGAAGGCATGCAGACATTTCAGAGTGAAACCCTGCCTCTCCTGAAAAGGGTGGCAGGATTTTGAGAGGGGAAAAAATTCTGGTTGTGTTTTGAAATTTGCATGGGCAATGGATTTTTTTTTCACTATCACATTAATTTCTGCCTTTTTACTGAACAACCAGAAGTCCTAATATTAGAGACAGTTAGTAAACTTACCTAATACTATTGTCACACTGCCATCCCTCACTATCTACATTGCCAAAGTATTCCAACATTTTAGCAGGAGCAGAGAGATGGCACAGGAAAGAAGGAATTCAATTTACATCAGTAATATTGCTACTAAATTCTCCAGTTCTGGTGATGGCAGATGTTACAGTGAAAAGTCCAGAAACAAGAAGAAAAGAGGGTATTTAGGAATTTTTGGGGTTTTTTAAGTAGTGGTTTTATAATTCTTGGAATTGCTGAGAAAAATATGAAAATTATATGAGTGCTTTATCCGGGAAGCACAAATCTCAGGGGCATAATTTTGAAAATATATCATTACTTGTAAATCAGTTGCATAATTTGGGAAAACGTGACTGCTCATTTTTAAGCATCTGGATGAACTATAACGTTCACAACCTATTTTTTCTCCCTTCATCCCCTCATGCCTGAGTAGTTGCATATATTAACTTCATGACAAATGAAGGGAAAAAAAAAATCCTCCCATGCCATGTTTTCAGGAGTCTCCAGTCTGTGAGCTTTTGGATCACGTTACATTAAATAATTTGTATTCAATGAATGCTCTTGGTCAGAGGCCTTGTTTTAACAAGAGATGACTGACATGCAGGGCACGGATTTTTCAAACAATAGCAGAATTTGAAAAAGTAGACAGGCATTGTGGAAAGCGGGTTTCTACCTCTGCTCTACCAACATGGGTTCAGCTTCCACTAGCAACCAGCGAAAGCTTTACCTAGGCTGCATTTCAGAATTTCACCTCTTTGCTGGCTGACTGTCTGATTGTCGGAGGAGTCAAATGACTGTGTATACAGATTAAAGGCATGAATCCAAGTAAGCACATGTGAGAAGCCATATTTTAAGGCTTCATATATATAAAAAAAATCCCATTAACAGAGCCAGTAGTTTGGGTTATGAATATTCCAGGAAAAAGGAAAAAGGGAAAAGGATGCCTTTTTGAATGCTTCAGTTAAACCTCCAGAGAAGTGACTGCCTGACACCAAATCTCTCAGTGAATACTGCTCCTTCCACAGGCCACTTTGATCTGCAGGGGAAACAGGAGTTGCTTCAAACCCCTCTACAATAGCACGTGTAAGCTCTGCTAATATCAAATACACGATTTCCAGAAGGCAAGAGAGGCACATGAGCCGGTGAACAAATTGCACCATACTGAATACCTACTGTACTGATAGGACTTAGGTCATAGGTCTCTCAGAAGGAAAAAAATAACCCAAACCAAAATCCCCTTCCACCCAGAAATAACATACGGAAGAATTCATTGAAAGCTATGCAATTCTATACGTGAAACAGCTTTTGAAAACTCTCCCCTTCTTGTGGGAAGGAAAATGAATTGAGATCCACTAACCAAAAGCCTTAGGTAAGAGCTACATAATATTTATTCTCACCAGTGTTGCTGCTTGCCATCTACTAAAGTGACCTCTTCTACTAAATCTTACAATGAAATTTCCCCATTGAGAAACAGCCACTACTCCTGAATGAGAACAATTTTTATAGATACAGGCTAACAGATAAAAAGCAGAAAAGCACACCCTTATCCATACACTTAATTTTCAGTTTAGGGTAAGGGTAATTCAGTTTCAGTAAGGGTAATTTCTACTTACCATAACATCATAGAAAAGAATTTTTTTCCCCTAAAGTTTCAACGTGCACTTTCCTGTGGAAGAAAAGGCTACTTCTACTTGCCTGTGCCAAAGCAGGAGTGACCTCAATGACTTCGTTTAAGCTGTTTGTTCTGTAACCCTCCAGCAAGTTATTTCACTGCACCAGGGCTGACCCTGAGGGACACTATCAGAACCCACTTAAATACAGAGGGGATACTGAAATCCTGACTTCTTAAATGCAACTGCCTAACTGAAACTTGTTTAGAAACTCACTGGGCAAGATAAGCAGTTCTATTAGTTCCATTATAGACTAAAAAACCCCAAACACAACACGGGAAAAAGACAGAATACCAGTGGGTTCTGCCTGTGGAGTGAATTTGAGTAGTTTGTGGGATGAGAGAAAACCTGGTCCCGAGGTTGCAATGTCAAATCCTTTTTTTCTGGGACATATTTCTCACAGCTTTTTTGATTTCCAAATAATTTAAAAGTCAGGTTTTTTTTTTGTTTTTTTTTTTTTTTTTTTTGCATTACAAAGGGCAAGGCTACTTTTGTGGAAAACAAACAGAAGATCCAGCACGAATCAAAGCATGAAGGCAGGTGCAATTCCTTCCCTCAGTTACATAAGAACACATTCCAAATGCCTACTGTGATTTTTATTTATTGACAACTTAAACACTGTACCTGGAGCAAAAAGCCCCAATGTCATTTACATCCTGACAACAAAAAGCCTGCCTGAGAAGAATACTACATCTACTATTTATTGAGTAGGAAATTAAAGAGATATTCTCAGTTCTCGATCCAAGAACAGAAGTACAAAACAAAGCTTATGCCAGATCCATCCATCAGCTTTGTTGTGAAGCATTTTCCATGCATGGCTCTGGCCTCTTCAACTGAAATTATTGGCAGCAATTTGACAGAAGCAAGGCATGTGCCTGAAGAGTCTTGTCTGAAACTGTGCTTCTTGTAAACAAGGGGGGAAAAATCCACCTCATTAGTAGATGGTTTAGAAAAAAGTGACACTGAACTAGATCTGGTTACGACACATCTTGGTGTATCTTCAAAGCTACTAGTGAAGGGGCACCTAATAGCACCATGCTTGCAAGCAATCATGTTTTCAGCAAGTGGACAGGATTTGTATGAATAAAATCTGAAGCAAAAATTAACAAAGCCAATGAACTGAATGAAGCAGTTATTTACCAGATTGCTTTCATTTGCTTTTCAGAAGACTTTTAGTGAAACATGACAATTTTGATAATTGAAAAAATTTAGAAAATTTTCAGTCTAATAATTTCTAACACCCCAAATCTAATATTCCTCTAGCCTGAATGGAACAGAAATCACAGAACTACTTGATGCATGTGAGCCTATCATTATTGCAGGAATCACCAGGTGATGCTCTAAATGGAGAGTCTGAGTCTCTGAGTCATTAATATTGGATCTTGGAAGGAATCTTTTATTCTTTGTAGCTCTTCCATTAACAGTCTGGTGCTGGGGAATAGAAGGAACAAAAGACTTTGCTCTCCATTTTACTATCTCCAAGAAGAGTGAACTGTACTAGCAAAGAACTTTCCTGAGGACTGCTGACATTTAAGCAGATTCCAGGGAAGATGGCAACATCTACTGCTGCTCATGACCACCTCTGGCTTAAATGCTCTATTTACATAAAGAACAAACCACCTTTGTAAATTTGTGTGGGCATCCAGGCAGAGGATGCAGGTACACTAGGAGCCAAGCCCATCAGACTCCACAGCAACTGTCTGTGTGCCCCTTCCATGGTTACTGCTCTGTAGCTGCCCAGAGCAAGGGCAACAACGATTGCACTGGGAGTTATGCACAACAGCTGATGCTGTGTGTAGCATTTCAGAATACAGCCACCTACTCCCTTCCAATCAAACAGTGATCAGAAAGTCTTGATATACAATAAAAAGTCTGCAATGGGCACAAAAATATAAGTTTCATTCCATGTATGAATTCAGGCCCCTATGAGTTAAATAGGCATAGATAATGAAGATGTTATTTAGAAGGATACTAAAGCACAATTGAGTACTCTCAGTCATCTCACCAACATAAAGTGGGTGAAAATCACTTCCTACAACTCAAGATTCAGTATGATTTTGGAGACTGAAGCCAATTACCCACACTGAAACATGGCAAGGATAATGGTCTTACCTCCTCTAAATACCAGGTACACTTGTGTACCTGACACAGAACAACCTAGTAAGAAATGCAAGGACATCAGTCAAAATTAAGAACAATTACAGAGATTTAATATTATCTCACACACATAAAGAAATGCTAACGTGGCAGCAATGGTATGGAAAGTGAATCATTTAAACATGAAATCCATATGTTCCAGTTTGCTGCTATAGAAAACGGATGCTGAATTTCAGTTTACAAATGACATCTCTGGTGGAAGGTTTTCTTCCTCTTTTCTGTGGAATACATCAGACTTAAGGCAGAGACCTAATTTGCCACAACTTAACCTATTCAGAATGAGATGTCATGCAAATAAGTTTTTGAGCAGCAAACCGCTTAACTATGCTAAACAAGTTACTGCATTTATTTACGTGATGTCACAGCAAATTATGAAGGCTGACTCAAGTTGTCTGTTTGTTTTGCCGAGTTACGTCTGCTCTGTGTCTCACTCCTTGATTTAATTGAACTGCTGAAGATAATATAACTTATCACGCAGACATTATGCCATGTTGTAGATTCTAGGTTAATTAACAGTAGCCTACAGTCATTGAATTTCTCACATGGTTAGCCACTTGGACCCTGTCTACTGTCTAGCTTCACTAATCATCGAGTCTGGGAATTTTACATCAGCGACACAAAA
The DNA here is from genome assembly GCA_025920805.1 of Petroica traversi. Lineage (NCBI taxonomy): Eukaryota > Metazoa > Chordata > Aves > Passeriformes > Petroicidae > Petroica > Petroica traversi. The sequence goes on from JAHLSL010000047.1 coordinate 11,136,396, forward strand.
CACTGGCAACACAGGGAGCTTTTCAGTGCACAGAAAAAGAAAACAGAGAGATGTAGGTAGCCTTTTCTTTGCTCTGAAATTAACCCCTTCCTACACACCATGTGGCAAGGCTGCACGCTTGGCAAACATTCTGGTGGGGAAGTGAATCCAGGAGGCAGCTGCTCCCCTGCAGGACAGAAAGCCTGGGCTGCTGTTCCACAAGCACTGGGAAGTCTCCTGGCCTCCTCTGCCTCCTCCTGCCTGCTATCCTGTACAGTGTAAGAGGACACACCCTGCCTGCACAGCGAATTTGCCACATTCTGCCCTAACAATCTGAGCAGCACTGGCCCTCCAGGATGGCAGGCAGGGCAAGTCCTTGAAGCTTAGCACTAGCAGGGGGGCACAGCAGCAGCGTGAGCCACTCAGGGCAGCCCTTCAGGAGCCCACGGGAATGGGCACATGGTACAGCACATACCAACTCTAGTCTGAAGCTGACCTAAACCTTACATTTTGCTGGTAATGCTTAGTCTTACAGCAGGTTGTCTCTGTGAGCTTCCTTGCCCAAACACGTACTTTCAGCACTTTCAGAGCCTCAGACCATACTTGTTCTGACTGTGATCTAACCTCTCAAATGCTGACTCTCAGCCATCGCTCGCAGTGAGATCCCTCATGTGAGCACACAATCATTAGACCTGACTCAAAGAAAGTGGCAGCAAACAAAAGGTAGGGCTGGGACGGTACCAGGTCTCTGTTCTCAGCAGCAGCTTTGGATTAAACGCATGGCGAAACTTCTCCCAAAGGTGGAGCTGTATCATCAATGTAAGTTGATGACACAGTTAAGTTCACAGCACAAATATTTCTCCAGTCTCACAGCACCCACCTTTTTTAAAAAAAAATAACTGTACTTTCAATTTTTTCAAGCCAGATAAATATTTTGTTATTAATATTCCTCATTATTCTCCATAAAACACAATGCATACAACAAAAGGTGCCAAAAGGAAACACAGATTTTTAGTGTTCTGATACTGTACATATTTACTCTTGAGTTAATCCTGAGACTTCAGCCAAGTTTAGATAACAGGTTCATCTGTGTGCTCTCAAAACTTTCCAACAGGGCCAGAATTTCAAGGCATATAAAACCAAGCACAAAGCCCGTATTTTTCAAATGAGAAGCCAGATATTTAGCATGACATAAATCTTGCATACAGGTGGTGGCATTTGAAAAGCCTGTGCACAGCTCTGAGGTTCACATGACCTGGTTGCTATTTTCAGCTGCAAGCATGCAGGTTTTTAAGCCTTTCTCCACAACAATGGAAATTAAAACTCTCATACGGTTGTAAAATCTAAGAATTTAATAACAAAACCAAAAAAGCAGCTATATATAAAATATAAAATCTATATATAAAAATAAATATGCTTGTAACTATAAATGCAGAAACTATAATTCCACTGGAGCTAAACTCATTGATAATGGCTGGTGAAGGAGCTGACCCACTTCTCCATGCCTAGAGGACTTTTCTAAATCTGGTGCGTATCTCACTTTGACCCTTGAGATGGGATTTGGGGGCCAGGTGCTTTGGCAGATCCTGCCAGGCAATTCAGACTGTTTTTTGTCCATCTTAATGCTATCCAGACATGCCTGCAATCACGTGTAATGAAAATGCACTATTGTGGTGAAGTGGGGCAAAGAGGGGAGTAGGGAATAATGGGACCTGGAAAGAAAAAAGGCAGAGAGAACTCACAGAGATTACCATGCCCTTCAATTTAAGCTGGGAGCAGAATTACAGTGCTCCTGCATGTGGGGCAAAGGGCATTCGGCTCCCAAATGAAAACTAATCACCCCTCTTAAGAATGTAAATAGGATTCCTGGTCAGACACCCTTGACAGAGCACAACCGAGGGGAGACAAAGCTGGTCTCTGTGCATTACTCAGTGCACAGGTACACTGCTACTAGACCTAAATTTGATAGCTCACTCAGTGCCATGAGACCTGCAAACCAGCAAGAGCCATTTGCTTTAATACACTGATGGAGCCTTTACCACTGTAAACCTTGAGCAAGCTCTGGGAGTGAGCCCAGTCATGAACCTGTCCCCGCTCCCTTGCAGAGGCCTCCACGCCAGATCCTCCTCCAGCCAGAACTCTCCCTCTTCCTGGTATGCTCTCCACTGGCTGCCAGACAGCTCAGGGACAGAAGTACAGCACAACACTGCCCATGAATACACTTCAAGCATTGAAAATGACATAACCTGAAAGAGGTGGTTTCTCCATCTTTTTTTTTTTACAGCCAACTCTGATTATGCACACCTTGCCCTATCCAAGGTGGTATATACTCAGTGTATTGAAAAATCATCTGCAATCAGTAGTCAAAACAAATGGTCTTTTTCATGAGGACAGAGGGGAGTAGTGAGCTCTTTTCTGTCTTTTGGGAGTGCGATTTTTGTTTATCTGGATATGGGTATAGATAGTTCAATTCTCTACAGTCCCTTTCAATATCAAAGATTGTTTTATTTAGCAAAAAATTAGAAGACTCAAGCTGTGCACTTGTATTCAGATAATCGCCCCCTCCCAATTTAGTGTTTGTGAGATTGAGAGATCCTAATTAATAGAATTATCTTGCACTTACATGGCTCATTCCATCGCAGGCTTTATAAATATTTTATTAGGCTCACATTTTGAGAAGCACTAAATATACTAAGAGAGAGATTAAGACCATGTTAGCCATTCCTATTTAAGAAAAACAGAGCAAATGGAGTCACCTTTGCCCCCTTTGTCCATTGCAGCTTCTTTTTCAAAGAAAACAAATACTGAGCAAAGACAGCACTTCTTAGTAAGATGTTTTAACATCAAGAAAACATTGGGCAAGATCACATGCTAAACAAATGAGAAAAAGAACAAATAAAAAATATGAGCATCACTGAACTGCAAAAAACCCAAGCTGTTCAATTATGAGCTGTAAGGGAACAAAATCTGGATTAATGTAGATTTTCTTAGATGCTTCTCTCATGAACTTTTATTATGAAGTGTGTGTATAATTCAGTACTGATTTCAGAAAAGGTGAATGCCTTGTTCTGC
>JAHLSL010000047.1:11139456-11152099 GCA_025920805.1 Petroica traversi
CAGGCAGCAAATTAAACATATTTAGTCATAACCTGCTGTTCCACCCCACCCTCCCCCGCCCAGGAGGAAACTCTGACTTGGGGGTCTAAAGGGGATCAGACCTGACTGAAGATGGAAATGGGGAAGACTAATGTATGTCTGTATGTTCATCTCTTGATTGTTGGTCCAATCATTGTACCTTCCTTACCCCCAGCACCTGCACTGCTATTATGTCAGCTGAGAGCAGTGGGAACAGTATGGTTTACAAAGACTCCAGATAGTCAGAGGGGTCAGAATAATTTTTCCTTAAGCACTCACAGATGGATTTTATGGGATAAAAGTCAAAAGACAAAGGTACAACTGTTTGTGCTTTCTCCAAGGCCATGCTCAGTCATGCAAGGCTTCACTCTCTTTAAATTTGCAATTACAGCTCAACAGAATTACGAAATCAGTTTGCCTAACCAGTTCACTTGCTCTTCTTGGCAAGTGAAACAACCCATTTTCCATTAGTATCTCCCTATTATACCATGGGATGTCTCTCTATGTGACTACAGCAACAACACTGAGGCTCCTTCAGCCTTATTATTCCAACAGACATTGCAATGAGACAGGAGCTTTCTTCTCCAATGCCCCAGTCAGTAGTTTCAATGCTAAATATCTAAACATATCAAGGAGTTAATTTTCTCAAAGCAGTGGCCATACTCCTTCTGTTAGAAGAGCACTGCACTGTTTGAACAATGTTTCATTATGACACTAATATTTACATAAATTGCTAATGGATTTTATTAATGAAAATAGGTTTATTTGTTCTAGACTTGCTTACCTCTGTCTTGGCAAAAAAAAAAATCTACTTTCGTAATCGGTTTTAGTAGAAGATTAAGTGAAGGACTCAGACAAAGTGGGGTGTCTACAGAAATATTTCTGTGTTGTGAATCATTTTATAATTTGAGGTACATATCACAGCATTATGAAAAGTTTGGGTCAGTGGTTTTCTTTCATGCAGTTCTTACTTTACCAAGGTGTTTTAAGTATTTAAGTATTTTATCATCCCTTCACTAGAAGATTATTGTAAACAGTGCATTCTTTAAAAAGAAATTACACCACCCAGGAGAATACAGGGAGTTGATGGCAAGGGGGAAAAAATGAAGCCCCAATTCCTCTGATTTATGTACTGAATCAAATTAATTAAAATAGATACATTTATTAATTTTCTAAATTTCAGGAGAATAAATTCATCGATTTTGAAAAATAACCAATAGTCTTCAGTACATCCAGTTGAACAGCAGCACATTTTTAGAAGTATTTTTTAATTTCTTTTACTCATTTGAGTAATTTACTTACTTATTGAGCTTTTTACAGTACTTTTAATCGACTGATATAATCTTTATTATTTTAATCTCTTATTCTATGCAGAGATAAAATCTCAAGGTGGCTACTTAAAAAGACGACTACACAAACGGACACCACTGTGGAAGATGCAAAATTCACATGACCTATTCTCACAGATCCTACTAGCCAGCTTCACTGAGATATTTGCAAATCAAAAGGAAAAATGCTTCCCCAGACAGTTTTTCAATTACAAAACTGCCCACAGCACCTGCTGTGTGACCTGCCCATGTACAGTGTGCTACTGCACAGAGGCAAGAAGGAATGAACACCACCAGTGAAGATATTGTTCCTTCAGGAGATGATGGCAGAGCACAGCACATCTGAAGGCTCTTGGTATTAACTGTTCTTTAGCCACTTCAAACAATTTTTTTGAAAACATCTACTTCTACAAGTGGTAAAAATGGTAAATGGTCTTTATGTGCAAACTTTAAGTCTAGGGATTTGCTGGTGCACACAATAGCAGCAACTCCAGTAGACAGTGCATATGTAAGCAGGAAGATCCAGAAATGGCAGGACAGAAGTTAGAGATGTCACCAACTGTGTTACATTTTCACTGCAGAGTTTGACCCAGCTGCTGACACAAAGGACTTCCTATGCTCATCTGACACCAAGATGACATCATGGACTCAACTTACAGATTTCTAGAATTTTCAAATATTCATCCTTATTTACCAAAAGATAATTTTAAACAACAGGCCAGATTAATATGTTGCACAGAAAAGAATGAAATTATACTAAATCCTATGGGTAGTAGAGGTTTTATGTGTGAATTTAAAATGTGCATTTTCCCTTTTGAAATGGAAATACAAGGATACTAACATGACTAATAACTAGAGAACTAACACCCCAGCCCTTGAGGACAGGTGCTGCACTAATGGGAATGAATTCCTGGGAATGGGAAAACAACGTTACCAATCTGCCTCACAACACGGTGAGTTATATTCCACCCACTGGAATCTTGTCAGATAAACAAACCAGCCAAATACTGCAAACAACAAGAAAGTGCTTTCTTCCCCCCTCCCTATCAGAAGTGCTTCTAGCAAATTGCCTCTTTGCTCTTTCCCTTGCAGCTTCCCTACCAGGATGCAGGATCAAACAAAGCAGGAATGTTGACTGACAAGTCTCTAAATGGACTAGAGGAGCCAGGAAAGCTGGTCTGCTGTCAGTTTTTCCTAAACATACTTAAATCTAGCAGAGGAATATTCCAACAGACTGAGCACAAAAGCAGAAAAAAAACTTGTGGCTATAGGCCTCAGAAAAAAAAAGATAAAAAAAAATGTAGCTACTAATACAGCACTGATGGACCATTCAGCCAATAAACTGTAACACTTGAGGCCCATCAAATGTCTTCTCAGGGAAAAGGTCTTTTTCCCCTTCAGCCTTATTATTTCATACTTAGCTGCTAAGACACCCTGTTACACTTATACAGAATACTAAAAAAGGTATATTCTAAAAAAATGCACTCTTCATAAGAATATTTCTAATTTTCAAAGTTCTTCAAGAATGAAATTTTCATGAAACTACTGCGGCCAGTTTTGTAAGCACATGCAAATGAAAAAAAAATGTATGGGAAGCATTCTTCCTTTTATTATAATCTTTTCAGCTCTAATTTCATATCAGTCCTGGTAACTAGTCCAAAATATACTAAAAATGACATGTTTAGGACTGCTTAGCATTTACATGAGACTGCAACAATAACACTGAAGAGCAGAAGAATTACTTCAAACATTACAGCACTTAAAAACGGTTATGTAAATATACAAAGAATTCTATTTTCCCCTGAATTGCGAGCGACCAAAAACCTAGCTGCTGAATGATGAAAGAAATGGGCTTGCTTGTTTCCAATTTGAGCAAGAAAATATCAACAAAAACACACAGCAATTACAACTTTTAGCATATCTCTCTGAATGGCTGGGTAGGCACTAAAAAGCATTGCTAGGCAGCAATTCAGCAAGCCTTCTGGAAGGGAAGAGGGAAGAAATGCTAATGGGCTTCTGGAAATCAGCTGTGTGACGTGAGTCTGCAATTGAGTGGTGATCCAGCATCATTTGATGGCACTGCTCAGTGAGCCCTGCTGTACTATGACACAAGCAACAGAAACAACCTTCTCTGTTCCCACCATGATCTAATACTTCTGACACCAGAAAGCCTTTTCACACTTCCCCTTAACCTGTTACTAGCATTTCAGCTTTAGTACAGCGCCTAACAACTGTACTCAGCACGGCAGGAAGGTATCACACACCCTTTCTGAAAGGGGCAGCTTCCTTGTGATTTGAACATAGGAAGACTTTTTTCCCATCTACTTCTTAGCAAGAATTTCAGAAGAAACATACAGAAACCTTACAAAACTGTCTGACAGCAAACAGAGACACAAAAGGTAGAAGTCCCTAGATTTACAATAGCTCTAAGTTTTTCCAGCAGACCCATTAGAGTAACAGTAGAGAAACCCATGATTTACTCAGTGCTTCTATCACCTAACAAAATCAATGGGCAGCATCTGGTTAAAGTCATACCTCTGGACTACTAGGAAGAATGCTTTAAGAAATTTAATTCAATTCTTTACTGGGATTTTCTATGCAGCAGGAGCCAGGCTCCTTCAGAAGGCTGAGCCTGGGCAGCAGGCAGAAGGGAAGCTCTCAAATTGAGCTCCATGCCTGCCTGAGCCAGCTCCTGCTGCCCCACAGCTTCACAGTGGACATTGTGTCTGAGCCACCTGAGCCATGAGCCCCCAGCAGATCAACAGATTATTACTGCAGCCTCACATACGGCAGGGGATTCTCAGGGGCTATCAGACCTTTGCTCTGCACAAAAGTTATTTTGTGGTTTTGTTTGTATGCACAAAGATTTAAAGGAAAAGCCTGCGCCCTGAACATCCAGCTTCCTTCAGTGTACCCTGAAGAGTCTCCTGTGTCATGACAAACTAATTGCACGTGTTAAGGAAAGCTTGTTACTTTGGCTTTTTCCACTGCACATCAAAAAAAGCCATGTTTGATTTTAAAGCACACACACTTACAAATACTGAGGGAATAAGCTACAAAGAGACCACACAAGCTGTTCCAGCCTTCCACAGAAGTCTGGGTTTTTTTTAAGCATAAATACACAGCCACCTCTTCAGTTTGCCCTTTCATCTATTCTGAAAGGCTTCTTAACACACACTTCATTTCCTAACTAGCTGATCATATACAAGTTTTGGGTTTGTAGCTTTAAAGTACTAAAAAGATGAAGGTAAAACACAACCTTGATCCTGGAACAGAAGTCAGCAAGGATATTGTGGGTGTCTCACAAGTCACAGAGCTGGGAAGAAAGAAGCCTGTCCTGATCCTGTGCTGAAACCTGATCTAGTTAAAGAGGCACATGGATTACCATTTATAGCATTTCTCAGGGGCTGGAGTGAGGGGCAAGGAGAGTGGCAGACAGCTCTCAGTCTGGCTGCAGGAGCCACTGGCTGCCAGCAGGGTTATAAAACTTGCAGATGCTGGGCGCCAAGGAAGGATGGTTTTCCTTCCCCTAGTGCAGTGCACCTTCCACACACTGCTGTGTTAACCACCCCAAAAGCTCGTGTGTGCTCTTCAGAACAGCAGCACTGTTTGTTCACAGTCTGGGAAAAGAGGATAACAGACGAGAGCAGGAAGAAAAGGCAGACACATTTTTGTCTGACCCTGCAGTTAATCCCCAGAATAAGTGAAGATACATTTATATGGCCATGCAAGGTACTGCTTTGCTCCTAAACCCAACATGGACAGAGCAGTGTGAGGTCCTGTTCTCAATGGGTGAACTGGAAATTACTCGTTCTAGTATCAGCCAGCTAATGACTTGTCTCAAAGAAGGTAAATGCTCTCAAGCTGGAAATTTATGACCCTGTGACAGAGAGGTGAGTGTCTTCCAAAAATTCCCTCTTTCTCCGCTATGATAAAGATATCAGCACAAGATTTTGGAACTATAAAAAAAGCAAACATCAGTTTTGATGCTACTTTCTTCAACAAAACAAATTCTTAAAGAAAAAATCAGTCATTACTCTCCGACAAAAGGACAAGTAGTGCCACTCGCACCAAAAAAAAAAAAAAAAAAAGCTTTCTGAGAGATATTTTTGGTGTTCAGCCACTATCTTGGTTAACTACAGTTTGTCATGATTTGAAAACAAGTTTCCTTCCTCTTCTCTTCTGTTTTTGGGCCTGAACAGAATGGAGGAACCATGAATTCACAAGCATTCCCAAGCAGGACTGCTTCTTTTCAGGCATCCTTTGAGCTCTGACACAAGTATGCTCCTGGTCTACCAGAAAACCCCAAGCTTTCTTCCAGCATCAAAGAAAACAGAATGCTACACAAATGCTGGGCAGACTGACCTTCCTCCCTTCCCCCTGGCCTTCATCACTGAAGAAACATCCAAGCTGCACATGCAAAACAGCACTACTTAGAAATGAAGTTAGTGATTTAACTGACAGAGTACCCATTACATAGGCAAAATTATCTCTTTAAAACTTTAAGAAGTGTAATTTGATATTCTCTTATCTAATTAAAATAATATAAATTATGTACAGAAACTGACAGCTCTAGAAAAAAGAGCTGAGCAGCATCCTCCATTTGTCTCCACTTGATGTAAAGGTCTGTTCTTACAGCTAGAAGGTTAAATTGTTCTGCAATTTAACTTTCATTCTTCATCCTATGGGCTAGGATAGCCAGAAAGGACACCAATTTGTACCAGTCAAGGGCATGTTTTTTCTGAACCAGATAGTTGTTCATAAGAAACTGGGATGAAATCCTCCAATTCGTATTTTCCTCAGGCCTCTAAAGGGCCATTAGATGCATTAACTTTCACTGCAGAGTGATGAAAGAGAGAGGCACCACAGAGCGAGGCTGGATTACAACCAGCAATTCTGTAGGAAAAGATTCCTATTTCTGCTTCTTGACCTATGAACTAGCTTTGTTTGATTTATTCTGAAATCTTCTCTTATAAAGGAAATATGGAGAGAAAAATCATCTGGTTTAGGTGTGAGCTGTATTCCTTTTCTATATCACCCAAAGCATCTGCATGGCCAGACTTACAAAAACCCACATATTCCTGCATTACAACACATTCTAGAAAATATAAACTTCCACTAATATCTAGGCAAAGCTTTAACAACATAATGATGGAGACTGATGATACTAAGACAAGAAAAACATATTCTTATAGAATCAAAGAATATACCAAGTTAGAAGGGACCTCTAAGTATTAATAAGTTAAACTTCCTGCTCCTCACAGGACTACCTAAAATTAAATCATATGACTAAGATCACCATCTGGATATTCCTTAGACTCTGACAGGCTTGGTGTTATGACCAATTCCAGAGGTAAACTGTTCTAGTCACTGACCATTCTCCCAGTGAAGAGCCTTTTCCTAAAGCCCAGTCTGAACTTCCCCTGACACAGTGTTATTGCATTCTCCTGTGCCCAACCACGCTCACCAGAGAGAGATCAACACTTCCCTTTGGCTGCTTCTCTTGAGGAACTTGTAGTTAAAGAAATGAATTCAAGAATCCAGAGCTACTGATCCATTACCACCCCTGTGTTTATCTTTTGTCAGTTCCTTTGATTTCAGCTGCTTGTGCCTACAATACAAATCCATGAACAGAGAAATGCTATGCTGCCTCAAGAAGCAATATACATATGTTCCAGGGCACAAGTAGGTAGGCAGGTTTTTAACTTAGCTAATACAAATAAAAAACTAAAACAGCAGGACTCTGTTGTGACTTGATCTGACAAAGAAAACTGCTCAGAGAGCAGTGAAAAATTATTTGGAAACATTACTTCATGGAATAATAAGTTTCTGTTTTTCCAACGTGATTCCGAAAATTTTAACCAGTCTGAACAGATAAACTTTGAAGCTCATCTCCTGGATCTAGATGGGATCTTCAAAATATCTGTGGGTAACTTGCATTTATGCACCTTTTTGCTGCATACATGCACTGATTCAGAGATAAACACAAGAAATATCAACATGAAAAACCATTCTCTTGCACACATCCTCTAAAAGGACCATTGCTATGAAAGTTGTGTTAGGATTCCTGCATGTGGATGAGAACGTATGTGAGGAGAGAACACACACTGCCTGCAACCCTAGAGAGCAAAGTCCACTGAGGAGGGTAAAGCAGGGAAAGATGGGCTCTGCATCCATGCCTTTGTAGTTTCACTCAGTTATAAAAGCATTTGCAAGCACAGCTACAGTGGGGAAATCTGTAAATGAGACATAATTCACTGAAAGGCAGTGGCATGTGAAGAGCCCTTCATCTTCACAAACAGATGCTTCTGAAAATTTTACCTCGCAAACAGAAGTTTTTACAATTTCCATGCAAACTGATTAAGCAGCACTCTGAGTACTTGGAAGCATGCCAACCATCCAAGTTCTGAGCCTCCAGGCAGTGCAGGTCTCAGGTCAGCCACTGGATTAAAATCAAAACTGGCCCATTGGAACTGTGGATTACTGTGCTCAGAGCACGAGAACGACGGCTGCCCGCTGTGACCCTCCGGGGCCGAGCTGGCAGGACGAGCACCACTCTGCTTCCAGCTGAGAACATTTATTGAGTCTCCAGGCTGCAGATTTCTTAGAAAGGTCTAAGGGAAAGTCTGCCTTTTGAGGTTAATACACCAACTCTCACAGCACATACTCTCTTCAATGAGATTACAGTGTCTCATTCCTTCCCTCTGAAGGGCAAGGGTACTCATTAAGGAACAGGTAATTGCAATGTGCAACACCTGCCACACAACACCCAACCTTCTTTAGCAGCAATGACCTTCAGCTTACCTGTTTTATGCACTGCAGCCGGTCATTGGTCTGCTGTATGTGCCTGTCCATAGAATTCATTTTGATTGTCTCCACTTTCTTCTACCTGAAAGCCATTAAAATCCCTCGATCTGCAAGACAAAAAGGACAATAAAGATCACTGAACACAGTCCATACACTTCCACCACCTAAACAGTCAACAGAGCTGCTTGCAAGAAACCCCTGAGCACAGCGTGAGACAAAATAATAATAATCCCAATAACAATGACAGCCCGGCTTTTGCAAGGACAAGGGCATGGGGATTCTTCCTAATCTTCCTCTAGGAGAAAATACCTCCCATAAATATTAAATGAATCAGATATAGCAGAGTATTACATGGCCAAAAATAGCACAAAATGTGTCTCCTGAAGAACTTGTATTTTTGGATTGGAAATAAAATCAACAGGTACATTTTGAACTCTAGCAGGTCTATTTCATGAGCCCTTGAAATGGCCAGGATGACAGTGCAGGAATGATTGGGATCCACAACTCAGCCCAGACTTTAAGACTGACAAAGGCCCAGATGCACAACCTAGCATATATGGAATAAGCCTAATCTTCAGAGCAAAGGGCTGAGCAGTTCCTGCCTTCTAGAAAAATTGTATTCTTTCAGGTATCTATAGCTGAACAAACTACTTGTTACTTCTGGAAAAACACGGCTGGAGATCTTTAGGTCTATCTATTAACAAACAGTGTAATTTAAGACAAATTAAACCTTCCAGTGACTTAAAAAAAAAGTCTAGAAAATAAAAATTAAGGCTCAGAATAGTGTTTGGAGTTCATGAACAATAAATGGGCACAGGAATATATGCGGAAATGTCCTATTTACACCAAACTTTATAGCAGCACAAGCAAGGTCCCAGTGTTGCACAGAAACCTCTCCCTCATGAACCTCTTCAGTGACACTGAACCGTTTGTTATCCAGAGCACTGCTCATGACAAAATTGTTTTCCACTCCATCCATACACATAAGAGACAGCAAATTTTTCAGATACTTGTCTGGTTAGAGAAGCTGTCTGTTCACCACTTTTGGTACACAGCTCAACATCTCTTCAGTTAAACAACTCCAGCACTGTCCATACTCAAGCCCCTTGAGGGGAAGAGAGCTCCCCGTGGTGGGAACCTTGATTACACAGCTCTCACAGAGAGACAGACTCCAGAGCACAGAGACCACTCTGCAGGCATCCCACACACCCAAACCACCGGAGATTTCTGTACCCAGCTGATAATGGCCTTTCATGGCTCCTGCTGGATTACACTCGGGGCAAGAAATATTTTCTGCTACACAACTAAATGAGGTCTGAGAACTGAAGCTCAAGCTCCTCACCTCCACACTCTAGACACAAGAGGGTTCAATAAAGCATTCCTGTCAATAAAGTATAATACTTATGAAACAGTAGAGCCAGTGTCACGTGCAAGTATTATCTTATGATTATGCCTCTGCCACCTTCTCAATAGCAAATGCCACCCAAAGGTCCTCTAGCAAATGCAAATTGATATATTTTATTAAAAGCCAGTTACACAGCCTTATCTGTCTGTAAGACCCCCAGACAGACCTCTGTAGTCATGAAGTTTAATCTCTCAGTGGACAGCAGAGGTATTTATCAAGAGATAAGCTAGCCTAGACATGACACTACTTCAGCAGTGATCCATCTTACAAGCTAGGACACATTATCTGCATTTTAATTGAACATCAGCACAGAAGGAGAAGGGCATACTGAAAACAAATACATATACAAGCACATATATGTCTGTTGAAAAAGACAGGCTCTTGGAGGCAGGACTGGGACTGCAATCCCCTACTCTCCTACACAGACAGGGCACACAAATTCTGTAATAAACTGATCAAATTCAGTCTCAAAAATAGTTCTGGTTTTAAACCTGATGGCTCTCATTGAAAGGCACTCTCTAACTCTCACCCTTCCCCTAGTGGCTAGAAGAATTTTCACTTCCATGCTCAATTCCACTTGTTCTCACATCATTAGCTCTGTGGCTCTGTATTTTTTGCCCTGCCAGGCACTCTCTGTTTCTTCTCCCTCACTGCATGGATGGATGATCATCCACCAGCCTTTACTGCTTAGAGTTTGCTAATTTCACAGCCCAACCTCACTTATTCTCTCCTGGTCAAGAGAAGCCCCTCAGCCCACTAATTCCCTCGGAAAGTAAACATTTGTTGCATGAAACAAGCAGCCAAAATTGTACACATGAAGCCTCATCACATACAATGACACAATGCTTTGTATTTGAAAGGCCTGCAAGACTCATCTTTATCTTTCTCTCAGACAAATCATAAAAGCATCAAATAGAGTAATTTTTTTCAGTGAGCATACTGGCTCCAAGTAATTTCTGCTATAAAAAACGCAGAGCTTATTAGTGGGAAACCATTATTATCTGGAAATTACTCTTTCATGGGCCTCAGCAAGAATTAAAAGATTAAACACAGAAAGTGAAAATTATCATAGAGATCAGAAATTTCACCGTGGCAGAATAAGCATTTTGACACCAGACCATTTTGGCTGGAAGAAAAATAACAGCAGAATTAAATTTCCAGTAACTATACCTACTATGTGGGTATTGCTGTACTCTGGCCTGGTTGCCCACATGCACATCCATCTTCTGAAATTTAAAAAAATGCCCTTCCTGTCGATCTCACGCTATTTTAAAAGTAGCAGCAAGATCACCTTAGTTGAAAATAACTACTTAAGATACAGAAAGGCCGTCAGGGCTGAATAAGAGCAGACTTCTACTCGGTTAAGTGCTGTGCACTTATCAGGTCACAAGTGAAAATGACTTTGCAGGGTCCCTGGCTGGCCTGCGGTGTCCCTGCATTAGGCAGCACACTAAGATTCAGGCCTTCGAGCAGCTCAAGAGACAGCAGGGATGTTGCTGATCAGGATTAAGGGTACTGGCAGAGGAGGATAGAGAAGGGAATTTTCCCCAGTGCTTTGTAACAAATCCCCTCTGTTTGGTGCACACATTAGCCAGAAAGGTTGTACACTACTGCTTTACATGCAAACTCCATCCAAAAGGATAAACAAAAAAACAAGTGTTCCCAGCACCTTCTTGTAATTCAACAATAAAAAGCCCCATTCTTCTTCTTTCTTTTCTGAGGCAAAGAAATCTCCCTCTCTTAAAAAAAAAATAAATATGTGAATTATTCTCCCCCCCTCCCCTCTAGCATTGAGGGTTTATAGCCCTAGGCAGTAATTAAAGTGGCCTCATTTACATATTTATGATGTCTCAAAAATGGAGAATGCTTTTTTTTAAAGGAACAGATGTATCGACCTGTTAGCCTTTTTTTTTTTTAACCCTAAACATACTGAATCTTTTAAACCATTACTACAAACACCTCTTCCATATTGGAAAAAAATAAAAAAAGAAATTTTGCAGTGGCTCTATGAAAGAGAATTTCAAAGATTCTGCTACACTCTGTGCTGGGTGACAGCTCAGGTTAGGAGACCACAATTACTATATCAGAAACTGAACTTCCAAGTAACACAATTAAGAAAACAATTCAGTAAAATGTGGTCCCCACCAGTTCCTAAGGCAGCCTGAGCAGCCTCCTAGAGAGAAAAACAAATGAAGCCATACTTTTCACTGCTTCAAACATTTCTAAAATCATAGAGCGTTTTGAAAGTTAGTGTGGATTCAGTCCTGCTCTGGGATGAGCTCTTCTCATGGCCAGAACTGCCATCCACAGGGAGAGCTGTCTCCCTGGGGCCAATAGAGCAGGGAAATCTGCTCCCCTGCGGCCAAGGGAGACCTGAATCATCCCTGAAACAGCCCGGCCTTCTCTCCGAGTTCAGAGAGACTTCACACGGTGTCTTCTGCTCTTGTTCCACAGGCTGCCTTCGCTCACTGCTGGGCAGGGACAGAGCTGGAGCGGAGCTCACCTGGAACATCAGCTGCTGCCCAGCTCCAAGCACTGCCACCCATCCCCTTGCCGCAGCAGCAAGGTGCCATTCCTACAGAAACCAAGCTTTTAGCAAATAATCTTTCCACCAGAAGTCCATTGTGAGGGCAGAGAAGGCAAGGCAGCCCTTCCCAGGAGGCGGGGAGGCGGCTGGCAGCGAGGCCAGCAGCACAGCGCTGGGCCAGGTCTGCATTCCCACAGGGGACCAGCCACCCAGGCAAAATCCCGCTTGGAGGCACTTCGGACCACTCAGGGCAAGAAGGCCGTAAATAAACAGACACAGGAAATACCTTTATCAGTTAAGAAATTTTAACGGTAGGTGAGAAAGGGAAATGAAGAGCAGCTCCTTAAGGAGAGATCAGCACAGCAGCTCTAAACATCCCTGCCCCCTGCCGCCACAGCACACAAGTTGGTTAATGCTGTTTATTCAATCAGCTAAAAACTAATAATTTCCTTCAAGTCTCCAGCATGCTGAGGGTCCTACGAGAGGGCAGACAATCTGTACCGACGGAGTGGCTTTGATGAAGCAACAACGCGGGCGGGAGCGAGGGCGGAGCGGCTG
>JAHLSL010000047.1:11152499-11277908 GCA_025920805.1 Petroica traversi
TGGGACAGCTCGGGGAGGGACCGGGACAGCTCGGGGAGGGACCGGGACAGCCCGGGAGGGATTGGGACAGCTCGGGGAGGGACCGGGACAGCCCGGGGGGGACGCGGGGCCCGGGCGGTGGCTCTGCGGAGGCCATGAGGTGGAACAGCCGCGTTCCGTCGCCTGAAGGACGGACCCCGCGGAGCCGAGCCCGAACCAGCCCAGCAGCTCCCGGGAGCCGGTCACGTCCACTGATGGATTTAAGAAACATCATTTTCCTCGGCGCCCCGTCCTGGTGGTAAAACGTGGCGGTCCGGAGACAAAAAGCATCTAATTCCACTTGACATTTTCCTTGCCATTACACATATTGTAAGAAGTTGTTTCTTGAGCTATCAGAACGCGCGTCCGTGTGTGCACACAGGTTAACGCTGCTAATTGCGTGTAATTGCACGGATTGCCGGCCTCGGCCGCAGGCGGTGCCCGGCACAGCCCAGCCCCGAGGCGCAGCCCGCACAGCCCGGGCACAATGCGGCTCCGCACGTCTGCACTCCGGCACACGGCTCTCGGCATTCACAGGGCTCCCAGCCCGCTGTTCGGTGAGAGAATTTTCAAAGATGCTTTCAAAGATCATCTGCTGGGAAAAGTTTAATATTTATCCATGACAACTCATTTATTTCTTCTACTAGAATTGGTACAAAAATATAAAATGTCAGGAGAAGGCTGTTTTCATCATTGAGCGCTGGGAAAAGGAAGTTGTTTTAATAAAGCTTTATTTACCATAAGCTGTTAAATAGCTACTGCTGTTGGATTTGAGCTATTAAAAAGGGCCAGATGTGAGACAAAGCAGCGTTTGTTATGCTGGGTGAGGAAGAATAGATGTTTGTGCTGTGCTGCTTTCCATTGTTGCTCTACAAATGTGCAGTAATCCCCAGAAGACTTTCTATCATCTTTGACTGCGAGAGAGGGAAAGCGAGTGTGTGTGCACACAGCGCCCGGCAGGCGCAGCTTCAGGGAGGTGGGAGCAGGTTTTTGTAATTTATGGGGGCTCGAGCTGCAAGGGCTGGCAATTTTGTCGGGTTTAAGGAAGCTGTTTCCGCAGCCGTGTGCTCGGGAACGTTTTCATATACAGAGCCTATTATATGCAGGCACCAACAGCCAGGCGGATACACACAAAAGCAAACCCACACACGCTTTTGAAAAAAAAAAAAAAAGACAGCATGACAGCTTGCATAAGCAAGCCTGCTGGACTCCTCTGGGAGGAGGAGCGGCGGTGCACAGAAGTTGTTCAATCATGAAGCACATCTGCACCCTGATTACAAAAGCAAAGGTGGTCGGGCTGGCTGGAAGCACACACACAGCACAGTGATACGACCTATACTTAAAGTATAGACACAGAAATATAAAAAAACTCCCACACCGTAAAAGAGAGAGAGCTAAGGAGAGGGCTCCCTCGAGCCTGCACAAGTTGGTCACCAGCCAGCACTAACCACTAAGCACATGAACTGCCTTTTGCACTGGCAGCCCTCATCTCCAGCCCGCTGGCTGAAATGAGCGGTTTCCTCAGACCCAGAGCAGCATCTGCAGATCACAGGTAATTGCCCTGCTGCATGCTTGTATTATAAGGTTGGTTTCCCTGCATTCCACCCAGCTCCTAGTGTCATCAGCTCTGTCAGCTTGTTATCTTTAGGGAGAGCAAGGAGGTAAAAGGACACTGCAGTTTAAACCAGCAAGAGATAATAGCACAAAATTAAAGGCAAAAGTGTGTGGAAGTGTGCTACTGGGGAGCCAGGACTCACAGCCCTGCTATAGTGCTCTCAGAGGCTTTGCACACTCCAATATAGACAGATCTGCTAGAACAAACATTGACAGTTCCACAGCAGAATCCACTGATCCAGTGGTTTACTATATGTACTGTAGCTTGCAGGTAAGAAATACTAATCCTCATCGGGACAGCTACAAGTAAATGAGCCATCCCTAAAAGCTTGCAGGGTTACGCTCAAATAATTTCATAACCAGTGTCCCTGATCACTAAGACAACAATGCTGTAAAAAATCTCTCCCTGATAAATAGCCAATCTCTAAACTGAAGCAGAATCAAGCACTTTTTCCCACCTTCTGGGCTCAGTGGGAGGATTGCAGAAGTCAGGTGAGCATAAGAACAGAAAAAGGTTTGCATTCTGGCATGCAATGCTTGCTTATTTACCTAATGAAAGCCTGGTTCTTTCAGAGTTTCTGTGGTAAGATGCAAAGTATTTGCTGAGAATTCTTTGTGTTTGCCTACCAAATCCTGCAAACAGGCATGTAGTGTTGCTAATATCACCTGGCTTACACAGCTTCTGGGGGCTGAGACTACAGAGCTACAACAAAGAACATCTCTGAACTGGCAACTTTCTCCCGCTCTTGCTAGACGTTTATCAGCTGCTAAAGAAAACCAGCTGGTTTGGACATAAGCGTCAAAGTTCTTTGCTTAAAACCTGAAGGATGAGCTCCAGAAGACAACCTAATGTAAGCATTTTCTAAAGGTCTAGAGGAAACAGACTTAACCGAACTGTCAAAGATGGTCTCAGAAGGAGGGAAAAAGAAGAAAAGAGGAGAGATGGCATTAGCAGCAAGTATTTTTAACAACTATTTATCAAAAACTGAAGATGCCATTCTGTATTTGCTACACTATGATAATATCTCTCTTGCAGCAGATAGCCTGCTATATAGCAAAGAGAGGTTAAAACCTCTTGGGCCAGCCCAAAGAAAAGCAAGAACCAGCTCAATCCCACTGTGAATTAGAAACGAGAAGGATTTGCATTCTGACACTGAAGGCCCTCTTACTTATCTGATGAAACCAGGCATGTTTTGGAAGTTGAACTGTAGCATTTGAAGGAAATTGCTGATTTCTTCTCATGATACAGTACCATCACAACTTTTATTCCTCACTACTGAGTGGCAACACAAAAATGTAACAATCCCCTGTCCCCAAACTATATTGCACCAAGTAAAGGAATGAGGATGGATTTGGACTCCATTTCCCCCCCCCACTAAGTGTAGCATCATAAAGAAGGCATGTAGTCGAAAGATATGTTAATTTCTCTTTATTGTCTATAGATTGAGATCTATTCACCTTTTCTTTCATTTTATGAGAATTAAGGAAGTCCTCCTTAGACCAATGATTTCTGATAAGCTACCAGATAAAGCATCACCACTTTGCAGAAGCCCACTCAAGGAGGGGGAAGGAATGGAGAAAAAGCAACTTTAGCTCAATGAGCAAAGTCTCTGGAGAACAGAGCAGCTGATTAGCTGCTTTGAGACACAAGCTCTAACAATTTTGACACCAGCCATTATTCTGGCCTGTTCTGATGAAATTTAAATATTTACCGAGTTCCCCAGAATAGATGCAATATAAATTTCAGGAGGACTAGCAAAACCTGTAAAGACTAAATAGAGCTGAACAAGTAAAGTAGAAGTTGGATGGCTGTGAATTTTTGTAACTGGAGAAACAGAGCAGTTGCTGGCAGCCAAGTTACATTGCCCCCACTGCTCTTAGGTGTCTTCCAAATGGGGCTTCTCAAAAACTCCCCACTTGAAGTATGACAATTTACTACTAGGAGGTGCAATTTCTTTTAAGTAACTTAAACTAGAGATACTGGACATCTAGACAAAACAAAACGATGGTTTTGGTAAGGTTTATAATCTATTTTATTATCTTAATTTTAAGGCAGCTAACTGGGCATCTACCTAAATTAATACTTCTGGACCTCAGAAAAACCAAGGGATTTGGTTTTACTGCATCGTCAATACAATTGGACAAATAATCAGTGTTTCAAGTAGCCACCAAATCCTAAATTTTAAGAAACCATACTGAGAGTCTGGGTAAAATGAGCCATGATCGGACAAGCAAATCAAATGGCTGTTTATCCCTCACGAGAAACTCCTCTGTATATACGTAATGAAACATTGTGTGAACACGATATAGAGGAAGACTTGAAATGTGGCTGCTGTTTATGTTGGTCTCAACAGCTGGTATTGAAGGACCTGAAACTCAACCAAAGGGGCAGATTCATTGCTATTGAAACTTCATTAAGAAGCCCAGAAATACTTTGGACACCCTAAAGGTGATTTTGAAAACAATGTTATTTTAAAACTAGTTCCAACTGCAATGCCTTCAATTCCCATGCAGTCAAACATGCTCACTTCCCTGCTGTTTGCCTCTCTGTAGTGTAGTCGTTGCTATTCGTGCTTTCCAAGTGCCCGTAATTCCAGTAAGGCAGAATTCTTCTAGACATCTAGATCACAAAACACCGCAGGAGCTTTACACAACAAAGCCTGCTGCCTTCAAGAAAAAATTTAACTGAAATATCCATGATCCTCTGTGCTGCCCCCTTTGGTTTCTCACCATCTTATCATTCGAGAGGAACTTTTTATCTAGAAACTGGCCACTGAGAATTACCAGTGACACAAAACTACTTTACAGGCAAATAAAGAGAATTTTAACTCACCATGAAATAACTTTCTTATTACCAAGAATCTTAACTGACAATTTAGTTTTCAAGGTTTATGAATTCCATGGTTAAAGATCTGTCGCGTGCTCAGCTCATGAACAAACCTCTAAGTATAATCAGGAGCAGATTTCAGCAGAATTTCTTCTGAGAGCACAGATCTCTCTTAGCTGTACCTCCACTAGGTCTGAAACCCTCAGGTGATAGCACAATCAAAGCTGAAATGGCATTTGGCAGGACACAACTCAGATCTCAAGAAAGTTTTTTAAAATCCTCTCAACTATTTGAAAGCAGCAGCTATACAAATGCTAAATTTGGCCTGAACAGAAGTTACCTCTGCTGAAAAGACTAGGACCCAATGTGGCATCTCCTGTTAAGAAGAGGAGAGCACAGTTCCTATCATCCCCAGGGCTGTTCCGACTGGAACAGGCCAGGAGCAAGCCTGACAACTTACGAGTGACAACTGTCTCACAAACTGAAGCAGGCAGACTTCCCATTTTTACAGCAGACAATGTAAACAGGAACACTATTGCTAATGAATTATTTATAGTGTGGTCCATAAATTAAGACACTTAGACGGTCTTGCATTTTTCATACCACCATCATTACTACAAAGTATATGCCCAGAAGCTTTTTCCCATAACTGCAGGACAAAGCCAGCCTTGTGAACAGAGACCTGAGCTCTCCTCCACCACCAAAGGCTTCACTCCTTCAGCTCCTCTGGCTTTCCAGTTACATCCAGTGCTGCTCTGGGTAGACACTTTCTCCACCAAATACACACAGTGACTAACAGAAATCACACTTCAGACTGAGGTTATCACATGCTAGTTTAATATGAACAATGAAGCGACAGTGTAAAATCTTTAATGAATGTATTACTAGAAGTTAAGGATAAAGCATCTAATATTACCCTTTCTACAATTTCAAGACAAAATTTTCAGTATTCAACCAGACTTCCAAATACAGAATTGACTAGATAATCATTGACTGTACATCCAGGTGACACCTGGATAAAAGCAGTTCAAGTCCAGATGGCATTTTTTCCTACTCATATCCTTCCTTTTTTTTTTTTTTTGTTTTTTTTTTTTGTTTAAATGGTTATTATGACACAGTGGTAGAGACCTCAGAAAGCCACACACTTTTCTTCTTTGCTCACAACAGCAACACTTCAGACTCCAGAGGTCAGCTTTAGAGCCTTCCAGTTTTTCTGAAGCCCTGCCTGATTAGACATCTCTGGAGAGACTTTCATTGTGATCAAACGTGATGTGCTGGTGACACGCACGCAAAGCTGGCAGAGCAGCCTCACTGCAAAGCCTTCAGCAGGCAGGAGTCGGTGGAACGACTCATTTGAAACAGCACTTGGCTGCCCCAAAAAGGAAACAAGTATCCCCTTTGAAAAGGTTCTGATGGACTCAAGGAGAGACAGGTTATTGTGACAATATCCAACCTTGCAGAGAACAAAACTCTTTCTATCCTACCTCTCCTTGTCTTTTGCTCTTGATTTTTGTGATCCTTGGGTGATTACATTTTGGCACCATTTTTTTTTTTTTTTCTCTGAGTAACTGAGGTGCATTAGATCTGAAATTTGGAGGGATACATTCTGAAAGATGGTTCATTCCTCAAAAAGCCTACCTGTCCAATATGCCATTTTACAAGATTAAAAAGGGTCCTGCTTATTGCATGACTGATCCAGGCAGGGATATAAAACGAAAAGACAGGTTGGCAGGAAAAAAGTCGTGTTACTTGGGAGCCCAGTTGTTCCTGTCCCATTTGAGACAAGGGAACTAATTCAAACAGTACCAGATGTGAGAGTTTTCCTTTTTCTGATTTTGCTTCACTTGACATACCCCAATTCATGAAGGGTAAACAGTAGTTTAGTTATTTAGTAAACTGTAGTTCTTCCTTCCCAACCAAAAAGCCATGCCACAATTTGAACTACTTCAGATTAAGATCTTCTTTGACCCATCCTTCCCTGTCTATCATAAGAAGCTCAATATGTTAAAAAACACCATAGATTGTCCTATTCTACTTCTAGTTGACATTAGAAATACAGTTTAATTCTCTGAAATGGCTTAAAACCAATTCAGATATCTGTTTCCCAGGATGATTCTAATTTATTCAAGTCTCTCAAGTACTGCTAAGGACCTAAATTAGTCAATTGCTGCCACCTCCTCAGACTATCAGAGTTGCCATCTTCACTCCCCCCCCCTTGCCTTAGATTCTGCTTCAGGACTTGTTCAAATCTCTAGAAAAGATTGGTTTATATGACCTGCAATTCAAGTTTTTTTAAACATCACTATGCAATACAAGTGCTTTTAGTACATCACACCTGTCATGGAATCAAGATTTACTAATGAACTGCACAGCAACAGCAGTGCTATTATGCAGCTACGAGAAGAAAACCTCTGATGGGTCTTAGCAGCAAAGTTCTCAAGAGCTTTTTCACTGGCCTGTGAAAAGCACCTCACCAGCGTAAAATTTTTTAATAAGCCTCATTCCTTTTGAAAGCCAACTGATCTGCTATTTATAAGGCTTTGATTAAGCTAATACATGAAAATACATATGTGCATGTGCACATACGGGATGAAATGTTGGGGTATAAAGAACTTATATTACAAGCTCAGGTAAACACTTTCTTGCAAGATCAAACAACAAATCGTAAGTGTTATGGAACACGGGAGAAAAGTTCACACAAGTGATACTCAGCAAATTTGTTCCAGAAACAGGGATTTTATTCTGCAGCTTAGCTCACCTATGATGCAGAACATTACTAGCTTTGGCCTAGGTTTTTATGAATCATCCCATGTACTAAATTGTAAGGGGGAAACACAGGGAAATGTGATACATTTTGTTTGATACATCATTTTGCCCTGTCTCTCCCTGAAAGAAATTGAATTTCTAAATTAGTTTAAAACATTCATTTAACAAAACATGTCCAAGAATTGAGCAAGCAATTTAACACTCAACGGAATAAAGCAGCATTTAACCCTGATGATGACCCAGGGGCCTCCTCACAGGTTCAGAGAAGCACAGGCTGCCGTGTCAGTCTGAGAATGAGGCAGGAACCGATAGGTAGAAGGGAGCCATTTAGGACACACACTGGCAAGGAAAATATCAGAGTTGGAAGGTCATATAAATTGCTAGACATGGAGACGAGATCTGTCAAAAAGACAAACTACCTAACAATTTTAACCTATTGGCTAGAGCTGTCCATGTCAGCATAATGTTAACATACATTATAACCTCATCACAAAAACATCCACGTAGATGGAAGAGAACTGTAGCTAAACTCCCTCCATTATCTTCTGTTTAGACAGGAGCTCATTCTAACAGAGGCTTAAGGAAGTATTTTCTCTGGGTTTTGGTGTTTTTTTTTCCTCCAAATCCAACATATCATATATATATATATATATATATATATGTATATATATAAATTACAAGGGAAAAAAGCTGGCTAATACGCTAAAAACGTAGCTGTCAATTCCTCTACTGTTAGTGAGTTTATCAAAGCATCCATCACAAGCACCTCTATTTCCAGACAACAGTGAGTTTTTTACTTATTACTACTTTTAAATAAAAGCTTTTCGGAACAGTCACTGAAATATTTAGAATAGAGAAGTGGGCATTTGCTAGACAGGAGATTAACTTTTTCATATTTTAAATTGTCTTCATTTCTCCCAACTATTACAACTAACTCAGTCATAATTATGGAGCTGTGATGGAGCTCTACCAGATGTCGATGACTCTCCATTTTAATGTAAAATCAAATCATGGTATCTCTTCTGTTGAGATCTCTGTGACTTTTCTACACCACATGATTTTTCCTGGCTGCCTCAAAGCCCCACTGCTTTGCAGTATCTTGCTTGTGCCACCTCTCCCCTGGCCTTATTTGGATCAGCATTTGAGAGAAGGCCTTTGGGAAGGCCTGGGAGCATTCATCAAGTTAGTAGGTGGGACACTTCCCTGGGAGAAAGTATTAAGTTAAACCTCCAAGAAAACTCTCAGGGAATCCTGATATTGTTAATCCCCCAGGGCTTATGCATGAAATGTGACATTTGAGATTAGTTCAGAAGCATCTGTTCATAATGCCTGGAACTGAACCTCCAAGAATGTACCACACCATTTTCAGGAAAAGACACCTCCCTCAAGCTTCAGTTCCCTTTTAAGCCACTAAGGCAAAAATCCAATGATTATAAAACTGACCTGTTTCTCGCATGATGACCCACTAAGTGACACACGAAACTCAAATGACAAACCTCCCTCCAAATTCCACTAGGTTAGATTCCACTTATGGTGCACATCCTACTTCCAATAATGACTGTAACCTTGAAGAGTAAGTCAGGATGCTTATTCTTACATGTCAATTTTCATAATAATCAGCCTGTTGAGCATGCTGATCAATGAAGAAAAAGAAAGCCAGCAAACAGAAAACAAAAAATTCCTGGTTTCTGATTTTTTATTTGGGTGGTTTTCTGGTTGGTTTTAAGGATTTTTTTCTTGTGTTTGTGTGTTTGTGTGTGTGTGTGTGGTGTTGCTCATTTCCTGTTTTTTTTTTCCTCCTAAATACAATACAAGCAGAATCCAATTCTGAAGGATTTGTAAGGGCAATGTATATTCCCTCCCAGCTATTCAAGCAGGCAGTAGATATTCATGAGTACTGAGAGATGCACGTAATTATGCCCGAATGATTATTTATCTAGAATGAAGAACAACTGTGAAGCATCTATCACTCTTTGTTCCAGGTCAGGAGTTTCAGCCAGCCATTTAAAAAGAAAAAAATAGCATCACATGGATGAAGCAACCAACAATATAGTGAGCACCATGAATACTGAATACAGAAATCAAAGGGGTTCAGAAACACAGAAGCTCTAAAGTTGGAGCTGTTTGTCATGTATTGCTCAACATGAAAAATTAGTTTGGTTCACAAAAAGGACATTAACAAAAAATACTAATTCCTTTAAAAGATGCATTATATGCTTAGGGTAGCCATTTTCTACTGATTGTGACATCTATCCTGTTAATTTCTTTTAGCCAGACACTAGGCAGGGTATATCCAACAGAAGATCAAGTACAGCCTATAGATCAAGGAGCCCACACTGAAGTATTGAGTGACACCAAAAGCACACTTGCAGGGTCTAGTTCCCATATTGCATCACCTTCAGAAGGTCAGAAAGGTGTTGAAGGGCTGTAACATTTAGTTTCCCATGTCCTCTGGATACAGAGCTCTCCAAATGTGTCATTTCTACCTGAAAAAAACCCTGAACCTTTGGCATACTGTTTGGTACCATTTAAAATGTGCTTTCCATTGATCAAGCACAGTCCAAACCAAGGCAGTATGGCCACACCTACATCAGGGATTTCAATTCCCTGCCATTATCAACAGCTTTTCTCATGGAGATGTGTGGAAAGGAAAAGATATAGGAAAAGACAGCTAATACTTTGGAAACCTGCAGCAAGACATGCAGTTTTACTGATGTGTCATTCTGGATGCCTGTGAACTGTGTGATCTGCATGGGTGTCCAGCATTAGCACCACTGCTGGGGGTACCAGCAACTGGGGACAGTTGCTGCAAAAAGAGTTTGTCTGAAATAACTGAACTTACACCTTGCCTCATTCTTCATTTGTTACGATAGCACAGTACAAACTCTCATCTTCCTTAAGAAAGAAAAACAAAAAAAATTAGCAGAACAAAGGATGGAGTTGGTTTGACTAACTTTGTTCGCCGACTTGATGTGGGAAAACAATGTAGAAGAGAAGACCGTGGCAGAAAGCTGGAATTAATTCAAGTAAAAAGTTGTTGGTTTCATGCTACCCTTTTATGCAGTAAGATGAGAAAGGAATACTAACCAAATCCTAATCTCATCCAGGACAGTTTAAAGCTAAACAATTGCTCATTTTTAAATATGTCATCTAAGAAAACAATGAACGAGTTAGGCTTTAAATTTGTTCTTTCTTCAGGGAAAAGAAATAGCAAAGGTATTTAAAATTAAACAGGACATTCACAATTAATCTGCTTTTAAATTAACTTACTTTGCTGCTGTAAGTGATTCTGCATTTACTTTCATTCTTTTGAAAATTCCAAAGTGCTACTTCTGACCTGTGATTTACTGTTGCCATACATCTTTATAAGCAGTACTTTAGTTTAAGTGGCAGTTGCATATTAATTACAAAGTTAATTATGTGCTATGTAATCATGCTGTAATTCATTAGTTTACTCTGCAGTGCGAAAGGATAATGCTAAATGGAAGACCTGATGCAGAGTATTTTAGTAATTTACATTTTTTTCATCAAATATTCAAAATATTAACCAGAAAACACTGTCTACACTTAAGCCTATAAAACAGCTCATCATGATTCTAGTAGCAATTGTGCTAGAACTTTTCCTTCTTAAAACAGTAGCAGAAATTATCTGCTAAAGTATCTTCTCTAAAACCAAGTACACAGCTGCTAAGACCAGAGCAAAAAGTCAGAAATACAGAACAAGTTCAAGCATCCAAATTTGACACTTACCATGACTCACCCTCAAAAGACCCTCAAAAAAACAGTGTTTTTAAGATGTTTCAGCTTGAAAACCCAAACACTGATGCATTCAGTAGTATAAATCACAGTTGAAGACATTGGCTACAGACTTTTATGATTCTTAATTACTGACCCTTTGCATAGAGTACTTATGGCCAGGTAATTTACTACTTGTTTCTGCCCAAACTCTGCAGGGAAATGCAATTCCTGTTTGCACAGGTCTCAAAATAACTCTATTACTACAAATCTATGTTTCCCATCAAAAGTACTGAACACAAATGTAAATATTTATTTTTAATATAATGATTTTTGGTGAAAAATGAACTGGGCACAATACCATAAAGTTCTGTCCCAGGTTTAATTATCCCTGGAAATATCCAGCTTATTCTGATCAATAGAAATATAAGACCTAATCTTTACAAAGATGCTCTTAGTCATGAAGAATTCCTCTTCTGCTTTCAAGGGCACCCCTGCCCCCTCCGAAGTATTCCAGCTCTTCCTCAACCAACATTGGTTTTTCAACACCAGTTCTTGAGAAGTTATCATCCTTTTCCCTTCCAGTAGCAATCACTGTGATGCAAAATGATGCTCTTTGTTTGATATTTAAAAGTCAACAGAGGCAGGAGTTCCTCCTCCTAAAACTAACACCACAAAACCCATGGTAAAAAGCATTTCTATCACCTAAAATTAGAGACATTCAAATGACAATGCAAAGGATCTATGTTTTTCAGCACACACCTCATCTCTACACTGCAGCTATGTTCACTTACAAAAACAAAAGCCAGGCTACTTTAGCTATTGGTATTCTGCAGAAAATCAAGACATGCCACGAACAGAGTAGTCAACTTCTGTGCAGTGTTTTGACTGCACAATCTTTATTATCAGGCAGACTGCACCCACGAAAAGAAGCCCTAACTCTCCAAACACACATCAAGAGATAACCAAATCCATGACTGAGTTTGCAGCACCTCCACAATTCTGTTTCATGGCCTGAACAAGTTTCCCTTTGAAGTCATTTGGGAAAAATAAAGACTCCATACTTTTACAGACAAATTGTGATAGTCAAACTACTAAGAGCTTGTCACTCCTTAAAATTCTAAAACCGTTGTTTAGAAAACATCATAGGGACCTCAAAATATAAACAAAATGAACTGTTTATAAAGAGTAACTGAAGTTCCAGTGGAAAAAAAAAATGGAATTAATGATATGGTACTACTGAAAATTTAAATATAGCAAAAGAGCATACTGCTTCATGCTACTGCAATTTGTATACTACCTATATAATTACGTGGGGTTGGAGCTGGTTACTTAAACTTTTATAAACAGCAGTGAAAGAAAATGTACATGTGCCAGTGGCTCTATAAAAAAGAAACCTAAAATCTATGTAAAATCTTTATGTGCTCTGTTGTCTCAGATAACAATAAATAGTTCTCTTTCTTTGAGCCCCAGATTTCCTAAGTAATGGACTCGAAAAATTAATTTCAAGCATTACTAGGAAAAATAATAAATATTCTGTCTAATACAAAAGGAATTTTTAGGATTCCTAATCAGTAGAAAAGGCAATTTTACTTGCAAACTTAAACACAACTGCTAAAAAATATCCCAAAATCATTTAGTCCCCTTCAGAAACAGGCACAAGACATCTCACTTGGTCAGTAAAGCTTGGACTTGCTGAGCTGTGTAATTAATTTAGGTCTGTAGGGACTGGGTTACAGAATGCACAGATCAGCTCTGCTTTATTGTGGAGCAGGTATCTAACCCATGTTGCTAAAGTGTGAATGGTATGTGCAGATCCCTGCATTGGGTTTTATAGAATCCAGGATGCTTTTTTTTGACTGGATAATGATACACCCAAAATCCAACAACAATTAAAAAAACAAACCCCAAACACAGCTCAAATTCTCTTTGACATGTTAGCTCATGGTAGGAAGTATTAGCCTTCTAGTTCTATATGATGGTACAACAAAAAGCTTTTAAGAGTATGTGCAGTTTTCAAAAATATTAAGAGAATTATTTTTATTTAATTTAAATAGAATATGGTTATATGGTTGACTCATCCTTTGAGGTTTCTTGGAGATTTCTGCACAGAAAACAAACAAACAAATCAAACCAAAACTTTTGGTTAGTGATTTTTCTCCTAGTTTAGCAAAAGGACCAATAACTTTGGTCTGGATTCTCAATATTACCCATCTCAAAGAGAGGTTTTAGCCTAAGCCAATCATCCAGGTTCCATCAACAGTCAATAGAGAGCAGTACTTCCTGAGGGCACTCTGTCCTTTGCTAGATGGCACAAGTTGCTCCCTGGAGATACCTGTACCTGATAATAGTGATTACAGAGCAAGTCTAGATAATTTTTTAAGAAGGCTGAGTCTTCACTGACCTGGAGGATGAAGACTCTTTAATCCCAGTCCCATTTTTGAAAACAAAACTTATTTCCTTGCTATTTCTGGAATTGTGTGCTAATGTTACAAAATGCATCCATATTAATTTGGGCAGAATTAAAAGTATCTGAAAGTAGAATCCTTAATTGTTATATAATCCTTGGTTTCTCATGACAAAAATATGGCAAGTGTTTTGTTTCTTACATAATTAATAAGACCTATATCTATTTGTAAATTGCACATAAATATGGTACTGTACATTCTACTTTCCCATTTGTAAAATGTAAGTACACTCTCTTCCAAAAATCGTTAAAAATAAATATGAAGAGACCTTTCCAGAGGCCTGAGTCTTGTAGAACATGGATAATTTATGTAAAAAAATTCAGTAATTTATATAAGTCTAATTCTCTACATTAACACGTGCAACTGCACATATGTTTCATACATAATAAAAAGGAAGAATCATTTCCATTATTTGGAGTCCTGGAGGATCTGGGAAGGTGCATTCAACTTCCCAGTCGCTCCTCCCATGGAACTCTGGGAAAGTCATAGATTTGTCTATGCAGCTGTTTAACAGCAGTGGAGTAATACACTTTCCCAGGGTGTTATGGGAATAGATCCATAAAAATTATGAACTACTCAATTAGCCCAATCACACAGGTAACATTAAAGTAGCTAGACGAAGTATTTTGCAATACAAGTGTTTTCTTTAAATTAAATACATCTCTCTCAGCCACATGTGAAGCCAAATTAGAAAAGCTCTTTAAGACAAACATCCTGAAAGAAATCAAGCCTAGAGTCCAGTATGATGTATTACCACCTTTAATTATTAAAAAAAAAATTACAAACCTCTGAGATTATTTAGGCTCTTTACCAGCAAATTTACTCCAGAGCAAATTTTAAAATAGAGCACAAAAAACATGACACTTTAGGCAAGACCATCAGCACATTCTTGTTTGCCCTGGTACAGCCTTTAAAGAGGAGAGTGCTACTGATTTACAACTTTGAAAGAAAACAGAACTGCAAATCTCTTGCACAAATCTTCCTTATCGCCCTTCCTGGGACATGCAGGCATGTAATGAATTTGCAGGAACAGCCCAGGCCGCCACCTCGTCTCTGCTTTGCTGACACAAGGCTTGCATTTCTCATGTGCTGCTGGCTGGCTCCTTGCACACCTCTGCTCTCCTGCCGAGGCACAGAGCTGCTCCCACAGCAGCCCTGGCTCGGCACTGATCACCCACCACCAGGCAGTCAGGATGGCACAGCTTCACCTCATTACTGGCATCTGGGTGAGCTGTGCTGGTAAACAGAAAAAGGCTCCATTGTTCAGCAGCTCCTAGTGAGTCGGAAAGCTCAAAATTTGTTTCCAACATGAAGTATCCACTAATACCCACTAACAGCACTCTAAGCCTTCTGTTCTTCCTTAGTCTTGTTTTAGGATAAGCTACAAACCTGGGTCTTTCCCTCCAGAATTCAGCAACTTGGCCTCATTCTTGCATTAAATTCCTCATCAAATGGAATTTCTGCCCACTAAGACTGAGTTTTGGTTACTCTTGTATTATCTTGGATGAGAATTCAACTGCAATAATTATTAAGGAAGTAAGAATGCTGCGTCCTTGCTCAGTGCAAATGTAACAGTTCAGATAGCCTGCTCAGTGTGAAAAGTTATCAAAAATTTCCTTACCACTACTTTTATAGGCTTCTCTATCACACATACAGTTAGTAACTTCAGATCTCAAATAGACCACAAAATAACATATCTGAGTCCTCCTGCTAAGATGTCTACGCATACAATCTTTTAAGGTTCAATTCTCTTCTTCATATGAAAGCATCTCCCAAGACCTTCTTGCTTATGAGACAGCTTTCTTTCAAAGGTTTACCAGTCTCCATAGTCTTGGTGGAGCCTCCAAAGCCCCTCAAGTAGCTTGCCCCAGTACCAGCAAAGAAAATGAAGTTGGGAGAAGTTTTTACAGCTAAAATCAGAACTGCCACCTAGTGAGACATCTGTCAGGAAGCACTTCATCTCCAGAGGTGGTCTGATCAGCTGGCAGCATAATTACTGCAACATACTTCCCATAATGCCAGGACAAGGATGGGAAAGCAGGAGCAACCTGTGTGGGTTTGTGGGGCTGGGGAAATGGGTCACAGTCCAGCCCAGCCGCTGAAGGGCTCTGCCCGCCTCAGACACAGCCTTAGCTAACACCAGCAGGAGTTTAATAAACACACATCAAACACTAACTCATCTAACAGTATCTGCCCTCTTATTATGTGCTTTGAAATGCTTGCCTCTCATCTTACAACCTGCTTTATTCTGTTGTTCACCTTTAGAATATTAAAATTACCAAACTAGAAATGATACCTAAATGAAGAGATCCAGACACCACCGAAGCAGATAAAATGAAGTATACATGATCAAACAGGCAGTCTGAGAAACTCTGCATCCTGTTGCTTCATACTCTAGAACTGCTGATCCATCAGCAACTCAAAGCAACTATGAATCCTGCAGTGTGCCTGGCAGCAGTGCTTGCGGTGAAAGCCTCAGGGTACTTTCTGACTTATTACAGACCTCTTTTTGTCAGCTCATGGTGGCAGTTCTTTGTAGGGATAAATAACTTGCATATCCATCTTTGCTACATCTAAATATAAATATAGTCATGCTTTAGAAGTCCCTGCTTTCCACTTCCCACCAACCTGTTTGAGATTTTCAAGAAAGGAGTGGAAAAGGATCAACTTTTTGCCTTCAAAAAATACAGACTTTTATAAATAAAGAGAAAAGGGACAGAGAAAAATATGTATTAGAGGCCACAGATTAATGAAAGTATTGGCACAGTACTGAATATTGATAGTTACACACATACACACAAAATTTGAAGAGATCAATAAGTATAACACTACCCAAGAATAAGTCATTTATTGTAGGCGTGCAAGTCAGAGAGTACACATCAAGAGAATTACAGGGATCACCGTTTAATCAGGAAAAAAAAGTCTCTCAGGAAAACTGTTTGCTAATTCTGTAAGAAAAAAATGACAGCAACAAGTATGAAGTGTATGCAGTAGAGAAAGAAAGAGAAGGGGAAAGATTGCATTTTACAAAGAAAAAAGAAAAGAATAATTATTCCTGAGATAGGATCTTGGAGTGTGGTTTTGTTAATTAATTTTTATTAACATGAGAATCTTCAAAGAAAAGGCTGCTAACGTGAAGAGCTGACAGAGTTAACTATAACACAGAACAACAAAGAAAGAACAGATGGAGGAGAAATATCTTCTTTTCCTTCATGTATCTGTGAGATGTTTGACTTCACACACATCCCAGGCTAGGTATCAAAACTAGAAACAAATTTGATGGCTCATATTCCTAATAGGATACAGTGGCCTTCACCTTTAGGTCAAGAGTTCAAATGCAAGCCCAATCAGTGGTGACCAAATGTTGTTACCATCTGCCTGTTTAGAGGCCTAGACAAGAAGAGAAAGGTTGTTCAGCTCAGTCCCATTGTTAATGGGCAGGTGTCTCCATCACAGCTACAACCACCACGAGTGTCACTAACTGGAAGTTGAGTCAGAGAGGTCAAGAACTGAATGGGCATAAAAACTAAATTAGCAGATTAAAGAGTCCCTCTAGATAAGGGTCAAGGCAGTTGTGTGCCTAAATAAAGAGCATTTCAGTCTTCAGGGCTTGCAGTCACATGCCTATCACTGAACCAAATTATTTTTAAATGGAAATTGAATTGAATAAAACTATTTATAATTTGATTTAAATTTAGCCATTAGACTGGTTTCCATTTTCTTTAGCATCAGCTGGAGCTACACAGAAGCATACTCACATCTGGGGCTTATGCAACAGCACTGCTAAATATCAGTATCCTGAATGTTCCAGGGATTTCACGTCCCCCAGCTTGCCAGGAAGCAAACATGGCTACAGCAACACCATGGCCAGCTCACATAGTGAGAGTGGGTTTCATGCAGCAGGCCTGAAAACCCATCTGGGCTTTTAAGTGCTGAGATTTGTAGTGACAGCACTGGAAGGATGCACTGGGTTTTACTGATATTTGCACACACAAACAGCAATCTGTATTTTTTTTCTCATGCATAATTTGGTATTTGCAAATAAACAGTGATAGTAGAGTTACCTTGACTAAAGTCTTTATTTTAATACTGCTAAGAAATTCCTGTTAGGTTTTAATCTGCTGCTTATTTTTAATTCCTTTATGTTCAATTGTATTTCTAACAGTGTCTCAAAATGCTAAGACTTTGTAGACTTAGTTCAAAATGTTTTTCTTCCCTGTACACGTACATGTATTTTTCCCTCCTACTTAGATCCACTGAAATCTGATGATAATTACTTTGTTTTGATTCTCACAGTAAGTGTTGTGCTAGAGTCAACAATGAAGCAGGAATATGTCAGATGTGCAGAGAAGATAGCTTGAAGCATCAGCTTTGAAAAATTCTGTACAGATAGTAACTCTGCTCTCCTCTCTGCCAGGAGAGATAATGTTGGCTCTATGCAATTTAAAGCATGTATGTGCATATGTATCTTTGGGAATATTAACAGGAGCATGAAGTTTGCACGAGGAGGAGGAGCTAAGTCAGACTTGCCCAACAATTCCCAAATTACAATTGTCGTGAATCAGATATTTTCTCAAATCAGATATTTCTCCTTGTCATTGGACACAACAACACCTTTCAACATCACTTTGGGAAACATGGGAGTGCTCTTTTCTACCCTGCAACTCCCACTGTTTCTCACTGGTATCTTACTTGGAGCATACTTTTTGGATGCTTTCCATAAATCATAAATATGAATAATATTTAACATGAATATTTAAAGCACGGAAACAAAGCAAAAATTCTTATTCACAAAGCTGTTTGAAAAAGAAAAAAACAAGAAAAGGACACGGGAACTTGTTGTTAGCCTCTTTACAGAGGCACAATAAAATTGCAGTTTATGTAATTCTCACCCCGCACTGACACACCACCCAGTGAACTATAGTTTCTTAAGATAGAAATAAAACAATTCCTAGTCCAATTATTTTCTTTCATCAGACTTGAAGGCAGTAACACAATTGATGGGAGTTAACTGTCCTTCATAGATTATACCTGGGCTTGGCAAGGGACTAATCTGAATAAATGCAATGGGGGTAGAAGACATGACTCAGTACAATACGTTAGAAGAGGTCTCAGTAAATAAAATATTTTTAGAAAGTATTTATCTCCAAATACTATTTACATTCCAAAGACTCAGAAATAGCAGCAATGGGCAACATCTTTATTGTGATAGTGTGAAACAGTCTCCAGGATAAAATGGGCCATTCCAAGAAAATGGATAATTCCTCTATTTATTGCTTGTCCAGACAACCACCAATTCAACAGCATATGATTATTTACACCTAGGCCACCACACAACATTGTTTTTCCTTACTGAAGGGGTTCCTTTCCATGAGAAAGGAATGCCCATCCTTTTACCTTCATCCCTCATACAATCCATATCCCTAGTAGCTTCTTAACAAATAATGCCCTCCAAGTTATTCTCATTCACCATGCTAGAATGCATATATTACACTTTTAGCTTCTTCTCCCAACGACAATATAATCCTGGAAAAACACTTTTCTGATACTCCTATCCATTGGTTATTCAGACGGCCCCTTTGGGACAAGAACAATCCAGTATTTCAAGACTATCAGATACAATCTAGTCACAAATTTTTATCTTTACACAGAAAATTTATCCTAAAGTTCACTACTAATTAATATATAGGAAAATAAATTCTGTTTCTGCAAAAAGTTAGGTTCAATAATCCTCATTATGCCTTCCTATTACAAGGTTCCTGGGAACTGGACACAAAAGCTTATTTTGAAGTGTTAGGAGCAACTCCTGTTTTAACTAAAGTTTGGTGATGATGCTTTAGCAGGGCCCCCCTTCTTCAGAAAGGGCTTCTCTCTGGACACTCTTCCTGAATGCCTGCAGAGCTGAGTGCACTGGAATGCAACATGGAAACTGCTGAGAACTACTGAGGAGCAAAGCAACCAAACCAGACGATGCCACTGCAGTAAGGAAATAGACGTGATCTTACTGCCATGGTTTGCAATGTTTCCCCTGCTGTGCCTCTTGAAACATACTCTGCCTGCTTTGCTAAAAAGAATTATTTAATTCATTCTCATTTAATAAAAGGAGAAACTTCTACCATTTATAACTGCTCCAAGTTAACTATTCTTTTTGCTATTCTTGGTGATCATTACCTACAGCATTAAAATATTCTAAACATTCTAAAATTGGGTAACTAATACCCTCTTAAAAACTGAAAAAAGCAGAGTACTCAAAAGCTGCCCATAACTAATAAATCCAGTGAAGTAATTTTTCAGTGAAGCTACTGAATTACAAACTCCACATCTAAGATGCCTCACAGGAAAATGAAATATCTGTCTAACGACTGCTTCCAAGGCACACATCCATCATCTTATCCAGTAGCTCACCCCATAACACTATGTCTTTGCACTCTGTCTTTGTATTAGATGATGCTTAATCTCACTGATGTACTAACACCAGAAAATACAAGTAGGAAGCATGAACTGCTGAAGACACAGGAACTACATCCTGAACCCTGTTAATCAGGTATACGGAAGGGAGAGAAAAACTTAGAAAAAGGCAGGTTCTAACTGTGCTGTCTAAGCACCATTTTAAGGCACCTTAAGTATTTCCAGTTTGCAAGTTCTCATCACAAGCAATGGTGTGGTCTAGAACACAGGACAGCCATCCATGGGTCTCACTTATCTTATTTGATGTGTAACTACTTCTGAGAAGTGCAAATGATGGTGAAAGGGATTAGGAATGCTGGATCTAAGTTAACTATAGCTTTGTGATAAGAGTAATACTTTGTGTAAGAGGTGTGGTAAGAGGCCCAAGAGAAACCCCACAGTTACACTGAAATATCTGAAAGCTACAACTCCGATCTAATAATTAAAACAGACTGAACCACAATCCCGTAAGCACCGACTTACATTACATACCTTGCCCCTAGAATCTGCTAGTAACACACAAAATCAGCTCATTTGGAATCACGTTTAATTCCATGAAAATAGAAGAGAAACATGTTATTAATCACAGTCTAAGATAAATGTATGAATGTCTGCTTCACGGCTATGGCTTTTGATAAACACATCAAACCCATTTAAACGCTCAGAAAATGTAAGTGGAGGTACATGGCTGAATAACTCACTGACAGTGCTCCAAAAGTCTCACAAGGCCCAGCACTCAGCAGACTGCTAACTGGTGCCACTGTAAAAGGAGGGCAAACCCTGGTCTGTTTGTAAAGCTGCACAGAGAGCTGCACATCGCTCTCTGTGACATTAGATAAAAGGGGATCCAAAGCCTTAGAACACACTGTGCTTTCACAGAATAATAATAGCATCACCAACAAGAAAACAAAACCCTTCATTTATGTGTGTCTCTTGGAAACTTTCATAAAGAAATTCAGAAAGGAAGGTCTCACAGCATTCCATCTTCAGAGCAATCAGAGCCACACCTATTGAAGGTTACAGCTGACAATCTGGCAACAGCCTCCATTATAAAAGTGAGTTTTTGCTATCTAAAAAAGTTTTTGCTCTCTCTCTTAGACACAACTTCATTATGTCACATATTTTACTCATAAGGAGACAAATCTAACAGAACTAATGTGGAAGCTTAAATTTGTGAGTATAAATAAAATACAGAGGCATACATGTACACACACAAATAGAATTAAATTTTCTGAGTCTGCCTACCATCCTGGCCTTGCAAAGACAGCATTCTTTATGTTCATCATTTGTGTTAAATGTGTTTGCCTTTTGCCTTTCAGTTTCAACAAATCCATCTTTGTTCTTTTACTATGAAAAGAGTCTAAAAGATGTATGATTGACCTCCATACTATTCTCTACTTCATATTCCTCCCCCCCGCCGCCCATTTAGTTGTCTTCTCCACTCAATATGTCAATCTTTAATTTTCTACCTCCTTTTGAGTAATACTTTTGTTGCCAGGATTTAAATCTTGTCTATCCTGTCTATTCATAACCAGACAGAAAATAAGTTTTTATTCAAGGTGATATGACCTGTGTTTCATCTTTGGGTATTTCAGCACTATCCTTCAAATATTTCCTCAGTCCAAATTAATTTAAGTTCTACACGAAACAGCCTTGTACTTTTCCCCATTTTGAAAATAAAAAATAACCCCTAAATTCATTGTACTCACAGAACTTTATTTGTTAGAAATTCACCTTGTCACACCATTCTAGTTTTGTAAGGATGATCAACACAGAAATATGCTTTTGTAAACAGCCTGAAAATACACTGTATCATCAGTGATATACAGTGCCAGTATTACATTGCTCTTAAAGAGTTTCCTTGACATTTGCAACTGATCACTAATTATTATAACTCTCCATTCATATACACAGGGTATACAAAACACAGTAGTGAAAACAGGTGAAGTTGGACAGACCATCTTCATGATCAGCATCCCAAAATAACAATTTTCATATTATAACAGAGGGGTTTGCTTTCTCTCTCACAAGGACACCATGGCTCCAACTCCCCAGCTGGTACAGATAATTACATTATCACACCACTGGTGTGCTGAGGCAGTAGCATGTTGGGGGTCTTATGTAGTAACTAAAACCTTACTTTAGTTACTACAAAAACCAAAACCACATCATTTCTCCAATCTCCAGGACCTTCCAGAGACGGAATCAGCAACCCAGCTGATGACTTGAGCCTCCAATCCAGAGTGCTTACAGAAGACAATACAGCCTCTCACAAGCAATCCCAGTCCTGGACCTGCTCCTGCCCTTTTTCCCGTCGCTCTGTTGGCTGTTTGCCACACAGACTCTCTGCTTGTGATGGCTTTTGTCAAATCCAACGTGGGGGCCAGGAGAGAGCTTTCAGTCACGCCACCACTCTTAGAAAAGACACCTTCTAAGCCCACTGCCAGCACAACCTG
Source organism: Petroica traversi (assembly GCA_025920805.1). Taxonomy (NCBI): domain Eukaryota; kingdom Metazoa; phylum Chordata; class Aves; order Passeriformes; family Petroicidae; genus Petroica; species Petroica traversi. The sequence continues at coordinate 11,174,831 of JAHLSL010000047.1, forward strand.
TGTGTGCCCCTTTTCTTGCCTCTGACTCTTTATGGCTGTACACGTTAGACAACACTGAGATCAGAAATGGCACTTCAGTCAGAAAATTATTACTTAAATTTTTGTGTAGGACTAAGGAGAAAGAAAATACAATTACACATACCAGACACACACATATACACGCCTCATCTCCAATTCAAGGCAAACATTTCACAGTCAGTTTCTTGGCATTTTATGTGAATATATATTAAGTCTAAGGCCTTATGTTGAATATGTAAACCATGGCATACATAAAGCTGTCTATCACAGCCTTTCAGGAGCAACAAAATGGTGAAACAAACATATTGGGGCTCCTGACTACGTCCAGGCACACTGACTAATGTGTGGAGGCTCGTGACCAAAGTCATTCAGCTCTTTGATAATGACCTAGGACAGCCAAGGCTCTGTGTCCCCTCGGTGCGAGTGGCCTCCTGAGCAGGAGCAGCACCCTGACCCACGGTCACTCCGGCCATTCCTGCCCTGCCCCAGCTGCCCCATCCTTCAGGCACTCCCGCGACTGCGGGTGCTTCAAACACAGCACACATCAACTCCTAATACTGACATTGCTACCCCAGGCTGAGGACAGACTGTGGTTTGGATCTTCAACTCTAATTATTTTTCTTTTCCTTAAGAATCATCTTTCCTGCTATACCACCACGCAGGAAAGTTTAAGATTATGATAATTTTCTGTTATTCTTCTCTGGCCATGTCTGATACTTTCTTATCTGCATTTCTTTTGCTAAAGACATTTGCTGATCTTAAACCTGGCTTGAATGAATAGCAATTGTTCCCTTCTGGTTTTGAAGGTACTTTGTTTGTCTACCCCATTCACTGGCCTGAAATCAGCAAGGCCTCAGATGGCTGTTGCTATGGCAACTCTGTTCATTCAACACTGGCATATAATGAAGACAATGTGTTTTCCATTTAGATGAGTTTTAGAGCAAAAGAGAGAAGACTCCTGCTTAACAGTCCCCGAGAATGCCAGGGTAATATAATCAGGGTTTCTGTAGTACCAGTAAAACCACCATGTGCAACTAAAAGAGGGAAGGAAAGAAAGAAAGTTACGTTGATATTTCACAATAATTACAGGGCAAATTAATCAGCAGTGTGACTACACTTCTTTACTTTTTAAGACTTCTCCACTGATAATAATTCAGAAATAGATGTTTTGCTCATACTTTTTCCTAGCAGAGTAGCCATTTAGACACTACTTCCCTGCTAATAAAACACTGAAAAGCTTCTCTCTCGCCTTGCTTCCTTAACCAAAGGGGCACTTTGAAAGCACAAGCTGTGTGGGTATGTGCTTGTTTTCAGAACAAGTTTTCATGAACACTGACAGGCAGAACTACTAATGCAACAACTTTCTCTGCCTCCTCTCATCAGCCAGGTCCTGGCCACTCAGGCTACAGCAAAACAGAAACAAAGAAATGGCTCTTTAAATACAGATACCACTCACTTTTCACATCTATGCCCCACATTTTTCTACCTACCTCAGTTATGTTAAAACCAGGTGTAATTTATTTAGTGTCTGTCAGGAGAGAGGAAGCAGAAAGGGCTCCTGGTCACTGGGACAGCTGCACACAGGGAAGGGCTGCTCCTCTCACTCTCTGGGGCACACCGTGCCCCACGCATCGTTACTGAAGAGGGTGTTTAAAGAGATTCTTACAAACACAAATATTTGCAAAAAACATACCACAGAAACTCATTTACTCCTTTGATTAATGAAGTCCGGACATTTTCTCTCTCTCCCTCCTTCCTTTTCTCTTGCCTTTTTCAACTTTTTATCTGGTTATCTTGTGGGCTTCACTCGGGAAAAGAAAATAGGGATTCTTGAGATCCCCAGCAATAACAACAAAGAAGAAAATGGAAACTAGTTCTTTTTCTATTTACAGTGGAAACATTGACTTGAAAAGATTTCTCTTTTCCACTGTTTTTGCAGAGCAGCAGGGAGCTAACACTTCCTGAAGGGAAAGCCAGTTTTCCACACTGAAACGAAGTCCAATGTTTTAAAATTCTTCAAACAGGAAACATTATGTTTTCAACTGACACATTCATCTTATCAGGTTATCTCCTCCTTATTTTACTCTAAGGAGGTGAGCAAGCTTGGAACTTAGTTCTTTTGTTTTAGGAATCACATTAATGTCTTTTGGTTTTGGTTTTGTTTTTGTTTTTTAATAGCAAAGAGAAAAAATGTCATTTTAAGCTGGAGTAAAGATACAGGAACAAGGTTTCTCTACCTCCAAGGTAGCAGTAGGTTCTTGCTTTGGTTTTTATCCCCTCATTGCTAAAGTCAAGACTTCCAGGAGTAAAGAAATGGACTGTTTTAATACACACAACAGTCTCTTCACACATGGAAGGTTTGTGGAATCAAAGTCAAGAAATCCTAGGTGTTCTTGGTGATTTCAACCTTTGCATAACAGCAGTCTGTGAAATCACACACACTTACTGCAACATGCAAACAACCCAAGAATTTCAAATATCTGTGACTCCAGATTGCTTAAAATTTCTGAAAACAAAACAATATTCTACATATAGATATCCACAGTAAGATTTCCGAGACTTCTAATTACCTCTCAAGTATAAGGCTTCCCCTTATATTACCTTTATATAAGGTAGAGCCAACTAATATTTCTCTGTTATCCAAGTGTGCTGGGCTTTGATGGGTTATAAAACTTGGTGACTACTTGTATATTTTGTAACGCTATCTAAGGAGGAGGATGATGTATGTCAAGATCTGTGTTTGTTCCTTTGCACTTCTACAGCTGAAGAAAGCAGTCATGTTTATGTCTGTCAGATCTTTCCTGGCTCTTCACTTGTGCTGACAGCTTACAGCCTTGCTTCAGTTCCTACAAAGCTCAAAACCTGCAGCTGCACTAGCTGGCATGCCCTTTCTCATTCCTCTCCTCCACCCCTTACTCCCCCCTTTCACACCCCCATTGTTATTTCTAATTTTTTTTGTCTCGATCAAAAGCACAGAGTCACCAAAGCTGACCAGGCTCCACAGAGAGACGGGATTTTAAGGCATAACTACAAACATGTACAGGCACTCACGCTTTCCTCTTCTGATTTCAAACAAACAACCCTGAATTCAGAAGACCAGCTATTGCACTGATCTCACTTATTGCCAGCATACCAAAAAACAGCCATCATTTATGCAAGGAAGACAGCAATATAAATCAAGTCAAGTCCAGGGTACTTGAATTGTAGATTCATTGTCACTTCAGACCTTGAAACATAGCTCTTTGGCTCCTGTCAGCTAAGTCAAGATTCAAGGTTATGACTCCCCAGATGAAACAGAGAAACCCACTGTCAGCCCATCCAAAGGGTAGTTTTGTTTAAATCCAGTAACACCAAGTTTCCTAACAATATTGTAAGAAATAACATCAGTTCTTACAGAAATCTCTGTATTGCCTACAAGATAAAAAACCACAACCAGCATTTTAACAGGCACAAAGTCTGCACGAAGAACTGTATTACAGAGCTGGCAGAGTATCTGTACTGGCAAATGAAGTTATGTTAAAGCTTTTTAAGAATTAAACACACAACAACATTCAGGTCAAACCTTTTGGTAAAAGATAAATTTGTGTATTTTCCTCATCTTTTTTCTGTAGACAAAAGTACTGCAGAAACAGTGGTGAGTAGGGTAGAGCTGTAAAAGCACATGACACAAACCAAAAGAGCAGAGTGTGCAATAGCAGAGGGTTCAGAAGGTAAAATTTTGCTGGTTGTCCTAGATCCAAATGTTCTGGTTAACCCAAACAGACAAGACAGCAGCAGTAAAGCAGTACTCCCTCAGAAACAAAGACAATTTCAACTAGATTCAGCAATGAATCCACCCTGTACACCCTGTACTTCAGTATCACTTGTCAGTGTTTGTGCCACGCGGGTGTCTCAATGCTCTTGGCACAAACCAGCTCACCAGCCCAGGAGGTGCTGCAGGGGCCTGACTGCAAATGTGAATAATCCCACAAGCATCAAGGGATTATTCTCCACGGTTCAGCCATCTCAGCCTTTGCACGCAAGGTGGGGGGAGAGGTTGCAGTGGCTCTGCAGCCTGTAATGCAATGTGCACAATCCAGCCTCTCAACACAGGGATGGCAGCAGCCTCCAGACAGGACCATATTTCCTTAAGGGAGTTATTTGGGTGAAGCTGCTCAAATGAATGCACACATCCCTGTGTGCAGAGCACCCCTCCCTCTGGCAGCCCAGGACCCCGTGGTGTGCAGCACAGCTGCTGCCAAAGTTAGCAGGTCAGGCTTCTGTGCCAGCCAGAGCTCCTTGTGCTGCCCTGTCAGCAGATGAGGGAAGGGGAAACAAATGCCAGGAACATCTTCTGGGCTCATTAGCTTATGACCTGCACAGGAAGGGAAATCACTGGAAGATGGGGCACAGTAGGGTAGCTGCTCTGCGAGATATTTCAGATTCCTTACTCTTTTTACCCCTTCTAATTCGTAAGCTTGTGCCTTTCTCTGCAGTGAACATGCTTCTGTAAAAGGCCCAGCATGGGTGCATGTGCTGAGGGAGCAGGGAGGGGAAGGCTTGGCCACAGCCTGGCTGTGGGAGACCAAGAGACAGAAAGACAATCTGAACAGCACAAGCCAAGGTCCCTACAGCAGAGGCCAGCACAGAGCAAAACATGGAAGGTGGGGGGGGCTGCTTAGAAGGAAAAGTGGCAGTATTCAAAGATACACTAGGAGTTCCTGGTGTAAAACTGAAAAAATCTTATTTACTCAAACAAAAGGAAGCAATGTATTAGCTAATATTTACTGCCCTCATATCATCTACTTCTATGACAATGTGATTAATGTATAGCAGTTTAGGCTCTTTCCCAAGGCAGTAGTAGTAGGTTTTTAATCTGCACTGAAACACTCTAGGTTGTTGAAAAAGAAAACATTTCCTTTATATTTTAAATTTTTTTCTTGCTTTTATCATCTAGATATGCGCACTACCTAGCAAACTGCAGTCAGGTCATAGGGGAGGTGCCTCCTAGTAATGTTATAAACAACTGGAAGAATTGTTTCAGCAAAATCAGTTCGAACAGTGGAAATAAATTTGTTCTTTTCACTAATGCACCAACAAATAGCAACAACAACAAGAACAGAAGCAGCAGCAGCAATTTGATGATTCAATGTTTACAAAACTATGTCGTTTGTAAAAATTTCCAGGAAACTTTTGAACAAATGTTTTAAATTTAGAAGTTTCAACTGTCTGTAAGCAAGCTCCTCAGCCCCTCAGTGACTGGGCTCACCCAGCACTGGTTTTGTTAGAATGAGCTGCTGAATACAGAATACTGTCCTACTGAACATCCATTCAGAATATAACATGTTCCAGTAAAATTAATTAGAAGTACTTTTTTTTTTCCATCACATGCATAAACACAGATGTCATTTTGACTCACAAGTTCTTCCTCATCTCAGGAACAATTACTGACCAAATTGAAAGCTGAGATTTTAAACCAAACAAAAATTTTCATTGAAATTATAGCGATACATACAAAAGTCAAAAGAATCTAAGTTTTCATTAGGTAATTAAGTATTTTAAATATTAAACATAAATTTATTAATATTCTACATTCTTGCTAACCATAACATGTGAGTCAACACTATGAGAATTTTGAGCAAAAGATCATTTTTTTCATAGGGAACAGGATTTACTTGGGTAGATGGCCAGCAGCTCTATGTTATTCCTTTTGGGTTACAATACAGTGCACCAGTTCACGACTTCTGTCTAATAAAGGTATTATAACATGAGCAAACATCATGGCTAAACTAAATCCTAATGTAAACTACTGTTAGAGGAGTATTACATTGTTTTCATTTGCTCTGTGAGTTGCAGACTTTAGGATAATAATATTGCTCAGTAATAGTGATAGCTTAATTTCATGTTGTAACACCCTAATGACTTTATTGTTTCACTCCCATTCCAATTCCAATAGCTATTACCATTTAAACACCTGTATTATCAAAGTGCTGTGGTTGAGTACCTTCCAGATAATTTACTTATGTTACAAAAGACTAATTCAAAGGAAGGCTGGATGTTTCTCTAACTGTGGTACCATTTATCTTCTAGCATTGGCAGAATCCATCAGGAAAGTATGTGTTGATTAAAACCACCAGCCTACAGTTATACTTCATGTGCAGGATATATCTCTCTCAACATGATGATGAGGGGGAGAGGGACAAAAAAAAAATTTATTGTAGGAAGAATTTCTAAAAAATTTCCAGGGCAGTAAATTCTTCTTACACACAATTAGGACATTTTTATTACACAGAGAAAACAACTGCCCTCTGGTTAAAAAGGTAAAGTTATATTAGCTTTTAATTTTCATTTTCAGAGGTATGCTTATGAACCATTTAAATTCATAATAATTTTTCCCACCACATGCAATGACTACTGTGTGTTCTGTCTTGTGCTCCCCATTTGCCTACTCCAACCATCCTTCACCCTCATTCTACATTATAAATATAAATTTTGGTTTCTGTGAGTGTCCATATTCAATAAATGGAATCACTAACTTAACAAAGAGGGGGAAAAAATCCCAACCATTTAATTTCTCTGCTTTTTCTGAGTAATGCATGAAACATATGAAAGGACCAGATGTTAGACTAAGCCCAAAGATCTGACTGGAGAAACTGCTTTTAAAAATACTATTTCTACTATTACATTAAACTATAACATTGCAGTTTTAGAAAGAAAGCTTGTTTAATAAGGATTTTGCATTACCTTAGAACGGTAAAAAGATTTTTGAAGAAATTCATATGCACTGAATTCATTACTTGAAGTGACCAGAACTTGAGCAGGAAACTTCCTAAGGATGTAATAGCAAAGCATACTGCTGTGTTTAGTGTGACACAGAGCATAAGTTCAGGCTCAATTTATTATCCCACATATATACAAAATAATTCGTATCTTGATGATAAATTTCTAAAGGAAGCAAGGGGAGAGAGCTTTGCTTAGGCTAAAATCCCCACTTACTTTCTAAAGGCAAAACAGCCTCAACATTTCTCTTGAAAATAACATTTTTTTTTCAGAGGAAATCTCAAATACTCTGGATCAGTTGATTCTGGTAAACCAGTCTTATTCTTCCTCTGTCTCTAATTCTTAACTTGTATTCCAGAGCAAAAACCCCTCCATCTCAGCATCCAGAGATTCCCACCAATTGTGACTCCCAGCCCAGGAGTAATCTGCTTAACACACAGCCTTGCCCACAACTGTACAAGAAGACAGCTGCTTTAAAAAAAGGAAGTAGAAAAATAAAGCCGAATTAAAATAATCACTTATCTAGTTCACTGTTCTTTGCCCAAGGTCAGTTCTAATTACTTTCCAGCATGGCATCTACAAGGAAACCAACACATACTGAACAGTCCCCTACAAAAGAAAAACAGAAGCAAATTTCAAGGAAGGGATCACATCCAATTTTGCAGCTTTCTGGTCCTCTCTGAGCCAAATCAAACTCCATATATCAAAATGCATTTGGTAGTTGGTTGGCAGCATGGCCACTATGGACAAACTATGGGGCTCAGCAGGCTCCCCCAGGGCAGGATGCTGGAATGATAAATGCCAGTACAGTCATCTAAGAGATGACTCACCTAAGAGAAAACTCGTGAACACAACACCTAAGTGAGTGAAGGAGTTTTTGGCATTCAAAAATTGCAAATGCATAAAAACATCTTCATTCTGATCTAAATCTAATTGTGAGGCTAAAACACCAGGGTAGGAAAAACTAACCCTGATTTGTAAAATTACTTGATGGAAATACATGGAGTATTTTTCATCTCTCACCTTTTGGAATAAACAGCAACACTAGAGCACACTCCTCCAGAGAATAAAGCCAGACTAAAAACTTTGCATTTTGTCACTCTTACAGCACCTTTTGTACTCTTACAGCACTTCAGCTCTTGCATGGCTTCTTTCTCGGCTAGAGCCAGCTACTGCTGGAAGGGAGCTGACAGCTTCTCGTGCATCAAAGAACAAAGCAAGTTACCTGAGCTCTCAGTAGTAGCCAGCCTGTGATAAAGGCAGCATCAAGGAAATGGATGTTCTTATTTTAAGAGCAGCAAGGTAGAAAATTTACCACATGTACACCAGCCAGGAAGATTTTGGAATACATGTTAGCAACACCTGAAGAATAGTTTAGCTCAAGATTCAGTGGAGTCTGAGATGACGGACACCCAGACTGCAGTGGATGAAGATGAGCTCTAAAGCTCAGCACGGCCTCTGCAGAGGGCCAGGGCAGGAGCAGGGAGCTCTCCACAGGGCACAGCAACGCTGCCAGCGAGCCCAGAACCTCCCAGGTCTGGCTGTACCCGAGGGGAGGGAGCGCCCAGCCCTGGCACGGCCCCGCGGGCAGCCCTGACCAGGCTGCACGTCCTTATCTCCTGCTAACAGAAACTCTGTCTGGGGGCCACCAGGCATAACAATGCTCAAATCTCACTCATGAAGTATTCCACAGCTTCTCACAGAGAATAATAACAGTATTTAGGAGATTCATTTCCCCCTTGATGTGCCCAGACTGTCACACAGATTAGTACCTTCAGTGAAATGTTGCAGTTAATACACTTTTCATTCCAGCTCAGTTTGTTCCAATCTGATTCTTGGAAAATCACGTGGAGGGTTTTCAGCTGTAAGCACCATTTCTTGCACTGTGTTATTTAATTACTGTGCAGGAGCTGGTCACAGACCTGATAAAGCACTGCAGTCACTAATTCTCTTGGTTTGTATTTGGCCTTCCAAGTGAAAAGCTAAATAAAGGAATAACTCTTGGTGATATTTCTATGATATTAACAGTTTTGCACAACTTGAGAAAGAAAGTTATGATCTTGCATAACTATGCAACAACATGCAGTCAGCAAGAGCATTCACTCATTACTGATTTATCCACAGACTGATTTTACCAACTGAATGAAGTCTGAGACCTCTGTTTGGATAAGACTTAAACTAAGATCCTGTAGCTTACCTAATTATATTCTAAGATTTTTTTTTCTGCTAGATAAAATGTTTGTTTACCAGGAATCACAAAACTAAACAAAAAAGAATTAAAGTTCTATAATGCTCAAAGTTTTCACTTAACCCTGGGGCACCAAATTAACTAAATTTCTCAGTGCCTGATAGTATTTCTGCAGGATATCCACTCTTAACTTCACACTTAGCTCAAAATCTTTATTAAGATTGCCAGAAACCAGGGTAATAGGGGGAGATCGACTTTTTCTTATTTATTTCTCATTCCCAAAGAAAAAGAGGTGGTGATAAACTGCGTGCCTGTTAGAACAACATGATTTAAAATTTTACAACAGAATGAAGCTCCTGTTGTACCGCCTGGTTAATAAGCTGTCACTTCATTTATTAAGAACTATAGAGATCTGATGGAATTTGGGCAAGCAGCTGACAGCCCATCATATTTCTAATTCTAAGGTACATCCTGTCATTCAATAAAGTTTGAATAAAACAATTCCACATGCCAGGTTTGCAAGTGAGCTATACAAAGAACAAAGGCAGTTGGGAGGAATCTTCTAAAGACCTAAAGCTTTGTAGAGTATCTAGAGAAATGTATCTATTACCAGGCATTGAATCAGTCATTTCCCCTGCAACCCATGCATTTCCCAGCGCATTTCCCATGCATTTCCCAGTGCATTTTCTCCCATCCCTCCTCCAATCCCACACAACGTTCTTCACCACAAGGAAGTTTTGAAGCACACTTACAGAAGGCAATCACTGCCGGAGGGAGGAAGGGTAGGAGTTTTTCATTTCCAAGGCTAAATGAATGAAGTTGACCTTAATGGATAGAATCTGTAACTGGTTTTGAGTGAGAAGGGGGTTTGTACTAGCAGAGGAACAAAAACACGTCTCAGCTTAAGCATAAGAAAAAATGGTAGGGGCAAATGGAAAGAAAAAAACCTTAGGAGTTGTGATTCTTAGCTGTCCAAATTATCATTTGGGTAAAGGACTGCCTACCTTACAGAAACTGAAAGTGATGTAAAACTTAGTAGCCTTATTGGATGGTTTACTGCATCCTCACCAGGATCTTCATTAAAAGCCCACTTAAGATTAAGTCAGTGGCTGGTTGCAATAATAAAGTGGCACCCCTGGGATGCTGCCCAATGTGATTAAGAAGCACACAAAACGGTGCCACAAATTGTAGCTTTTCCAACTTGGATATCCCAGTGGTTTTGTTTTCATTTTGAAGGAAAAATTAAGAAACCTTTTGATTAAAAATATTCCAAAGATTAGGAAATATCTTCTGCTAGAAGAGAAAAGGTGAGCAGCATTGGCCTGTGGGACTGGCACTAACACAAGCAGCTTCTACTGCGACAAAACAGCATCAGAGCCAACAGCCTAATCAGTGGAATCAGGGGAACCAGTTCTGTTCCAGAGTATTTCAAGTGCAACTAACATTTTTTTGAAATACAAAAAACCATAACACTGTCTTACTTGTATTACACAATGCTGGAAGACTACATATGAATAATGTTCCGATTCATAATTAAAAGATCAAAGTCCATCTGCTGCTGAAGTCTTTGCAGGCTCAGGTTTGTTTTCAAGATAGTCAACAAGCAGAAGAGAAACAGTTTTACCTCTTGTTGGTAGGACAAACAATAAGTCACAGAAAGTTCCACTTATTCCTCCAAAACCACACAGGAGAGTCTGACTGAGCAAAACCTGAACATAACATATCCTGGTCAGAACAGGCCAATCAATCACAAAAATACCTACTTCTAACTCCTGTCATAAAAGAGAGTTTTGCCAAGATTCTCTGACTTACAAGTCTCCAAAGCCTGGAGTTCTGAAAACAGATTCTAGTTCTTTTTTGGCTACATGATTGACATTACAGCTCCAAGTCAGGACTGCACTACCATATGTAATTAAGTTCACACTAAGTACTCCACAAAATACCATCATACTTCAGTTAAACACATGTTCATGTTCTTTGCTAAGCTCTGGTCTTAAGTGACATATAAGTAAATATTTTTATAGCTCAAAAATCTCAAAACCTTTACCAGCTCTTTTAATCCCTACTGTTTTAGGCACTATTATTTAAATGCATACTGATTTTTTCTGTTATTATAAAGATACGAGCATGTTTCCATTTTTGTAGGTAATGCACAAGGGACCAGAACTTGCACACACTTTATCATGGAGTGTTATACACCAGCAATTTCCTAAACTGCAATTTATTCTCTCCCTTAAAATCAGAACAAATGCTGACAGAACAGAAGGGAAGATACACCTGCTCTCCTTGTGTTGTAGTGTTTTGGGGGATTGCCTGTTTTCAAATGCAAGCTGCACAGAAGAACAACCAAATTTTGAGAAACATACAACTTCTCAATGGTTTCAGCTTAAATATAAACAAGCAAAAAGTGACTGTAAAACCCGACGTAACAGTGGGAACATTTCTTTTGGTAAGTTACTAGCAACACTTTTCTTAGAAATTGCTTATTAATTACAAATTTTGCCAAACCAAACAAGCTTGCCAGTCTTTGAAACCCTTCAGAGGAAAAGCATGATAAGGGATGACATTCTTGAGAATTCCTGTTTTCCTCCTGCCTGCTGGGATCTGCAGCATCCCAGTATGGACAGCCCTTTTACAGCAAGGTCATGTCAAACAATGCTGACATTTCCAGAATGGTTAAAAAAGTTCTATGGGACCCTAAACTGCATGGCTTTAGCTTTAACTTTGTGAAGATAGTTTTGAGAAACTCATTAGAGGCACTGAGCCTTCATGAAGATTCCACAGAGAATTCCTGCTTGCTTGCAGCTCCTTGCTGGATCAGGACCTAGGATTAATGGTTTGCACTGGCTTTCATAATGAAATAAAAATTTCTATACAAAGCACTGGTTAAATATGAAATGTTTTTAAATAGTGTGGCTCACTGCCTGAGACACTGAAAGTGTCACAGGTCCAAAAATTGTTAGTATTGGGACTTGGTCTTGAGTCAGTGATTAAGATAAGCCAGGGTCTTGGTCAGGACTGCCCTACCACTGCATCTCCTCACAGCTCAAGCTACAATGTGGGTACATTATTATTTTTGTTTCAGAATGAGAATGGTGATGTACACAAAGCTAATGAAAGAAACTGGAAGGTGACAGCATTCTGCCTCATTTAAGCAATTTCAAAGCAATTTTTTTGTAAAGCTTTTCTTTTTCTTCTTTTTTTTTTAATAGAAAATTTGGGAGGGATGGAATTTCCAGTTCATTTAAGATGAAAATTCAGACTGCCTGAAAAATCCTCTTTCTCATACATTTCTCAAATCTCAAAATGAAGAATTTCCAAAGTCTTAAACTCACAGTGTGTTCCATTGTAAAAGCAGGATGACAACATATATGAGAAAAAAATGTACTTTAAACATGTTACCATAATTTACAATGTTGAAGTTCTAATGGGGTCAAATGTTAAGAGAAATGCTTGTTCAAATAAGAGAGTAGAATACTGTTTAGAATCTTATACTTAATATGTTTACAACAACCACGGTACCCTGTCACCCAGTCTCCTCTTCCTAAATCACTTTCGTTACTCCAGTGTTGCAGATTTTTTGAAAAATATAAATGGGGAGGGGAAGGAAGTCAGGGTAGAAGAATCCAAAATCATTCTTCAACTCTCAAAAAGCTTTAAAATATATTATGCTTTATCTATCACAGCAAGTTCTCCTTTTTCAAAACCCAAATTGTGCATCTTTTTTTCAGGCATCACTATTTGCCACTAGAACTGTGCAAACTCCCAGACTTCTGGAAATTTTGGCCCAGCTTCAAGAAGTTAACAGATTTACCAGCACCTCTTTGGTCTACAAATCCTGGGAAAGTTTCAATTCATCCCAATTTTGAAATGGTCACAAATATTTCAAGAATAGCCTTTACTGTGGTATTTCTCTTTACTCCTCAAAAAAAACCTAAGCATCAGTTCAGAGGCATGTGACAACGCTGTAAAATGCCTCTTATGCCTTCCTTAACCACCTAAAAAGGATCAAAGTTTCGGATAAAGGTTTGGTTTTTGAAACAGGATACACAACAGTAACCCATGACAAGCATTTTAAATGCTCTCTGCAAAAGTTCACCTCCTTTTACAGCCCAAATGGGAACATCTAAATCTTGTCTTCCTGGAGTCACAAAATCTTGTTGCACTTGCACCTCTTGTAGCAAAGGTCAGAATCACACACTCTGTTATCTCATTTACAAAAAAGATGTATCTTTTTCCATATTTCCCTCACAGAAGTTACTGGAGCCAACAGCTGATTTGTACCTTTACCCTTCTGATAACCTCACAACAATTCCACTGCCCTGCAAGGAACTAGGCCTTGCTCTTCATTGATTCCAGCAAGAAGCAAGTTTTATACAAGGATGCATTATCTTCCCAAGACTCAAAAAGATTTATATAATGAAACTTTGATAAAAATCAGCTCTTTAGAGCCATTACAAGAAGGTCTAACTGAGGCAACAAATAGGTTTAGAATCATGTTTGAGACAATACGTACCAAGGCAAGAAAATATCACTGTCTCATGACTAATTTCAGTGGATGCATGTTCCCATATTTGGCCTCAACTACAGACCCTCTGTATTTGAGAAATCAGGGAATAACCTAAACTTTTGCTGACATAAACCACCAGCAAGAACTCTGTTTTACAGAGATGAAATTTCAAGAAAAATAAGTTGCCTTAAAAAAAGGAAAACAAAACAAAAACCCCCTCTAACCAACCAAAACCAACACAGAGGCTTTTGCTGTCAGTGACTCACAGTATTATTTTTTTTCCTTAACTGCCCACAAAAACTTCATGTCAGGCTGTAATTGTTCCAGCCTTTGCTGAGGTATGTTCCCACTGAAAACCATCCCTCCACCATCATTCGAGGCTTAACACAAGAGGTATCACAGACAGACCACTACCACATATTGGTTTACCTTCATATGTCAAGCTACCATTCCCACAGGTCAGCAGCTGCTTGGTGAGCAGCTCTGCCAGCCCCTCTGGAGCAGAGCAAGCTCCCGAGCGAGAGAGCAGCGGCTGCAGGGGAAAGCAGCGCAGGGTCCCGAGCAAGGCACGCTGCTCATGGATCCCATCAGTCACGCTCCCCCACTCCAACGGGGCTGCTGGGGACAGCTGCAGGCTCACTGCTCAAAGGTGCTCATTAAAGCCCCTGTTCCTTTTGTCTTTCACATCCCCTGGTGCTCCCGTGCCAGCCTGCTTTGGAAAATTACACTTACAGCTTCCACGAAAGCCTTGGCTTTTGGAGGAATAAGGTGGGTTGTCTAAGCAGCATTTGGGGCCTTTCCAAACAGCTGATGACAGGCTGAAAGTCAGTGCAGTTGCAATATGCCATATCCACACTACTGCAGACAACCCACTGTGGTTTTGTTCCCTGATGACGAACACGTTTTAAACCTGTGTGTATTCCAGTGATGTTGAAAGTTAATGACAAATCTTTTATTTATAAATATACACCCCCCCCACCCACCTCCAAGCTTCAATACTAGAAAGACAAGAAGCTAAGTATTGCTCTGTTTTAGACAGTGGGACTAAATGGCTTCCCTAAAGTCCCACAGCTATCCAAGAAGTATTTTGTCTGTGCCTTAAACACAAATGTGACACCACAGGACATCCTGTTTTGCTGGACCCAGCTCCCAGTGTGACACCACAGGACATCCTGCTTTGTTGGATTCAGCAACTCCATCAGCAGTCCTGTCTGTCGAAGAACTGCTGCACCACATGCTCTAATCTGGTGCAGGGAAAGGGAAAAACCTCAAAACTGTTTGCAAGCCAATTAGCATCTTGCTAGCACCACCTTCATATTTAATTATACTTAGGAAGTAATTATCAGCCAAGACCTTAGTCAATACCCTCTCAACTATTAGCAAAGACACGCCCAAGGAACAAACATGAACTGCACAGAAATATTATCCAGAGTAAGTTGAACCACAAGCACATTATACTGTATTCATGTCAGGTATGTTCGCTTTGTACTGTCTTCATTTTTTACTTTTTAAATTACTACATCACCTGACATCTTTTAAAAGCTACAACAAATTATACAGCTTGACAGAAATATTACTGGAGAGGAGACTCTTGGCTGTATGCAGGAGCACAGATTAGACGTACATATTTATCCTTTCTGACATTACAAAACAATTAAAAAGCAATCATTCTTATGTTCCTTGAATTAAAGTGTTATTTTGTCCTAAAATTAAGTGACTATCACCTGTAAATCTTAATTTCTCTGCCTTTAAAAAATTTGGTAGTGTGTTAGCAGCAAAATACTTGAAAAATAGACTTGCTGTGTCCTGAATGGCATAGAAGAAATAAGCTTAGAAACAACAAAACAACGCAAAAAGCAAAACCACCCAAAACTTGGGAAAAAAAATAAATTTGCTCCTCTGCATTGCAACCGGAAGCACTTAAAGTTTTCCTCCCACCGACATGCAAATCCATGAAATGCCAACTATGAAACAAGGGATGCAGGGCCAAGCCCCGTGTGAGGGCAGGCAGGGTGGCAGGACCCTTGTGACACCGCCTTACACAACAAGCCCTGCTGCCACAGACCAGCGGCTTCTCCGCACGGCAGCATCTGCGAGCGGCCGGGGTGCGAGCCAGTGAACTGGAAGGGAGATCTCCCATGTGAGCCTCCTTCCCAGCGCCAGCGTGAAGGGCACGGGCGCGAAATGAGAGGTGAACTGGAACGGGAGTTTCAGCACATGGAACAAGGGGCCGCTTTCCCGCAGCAGCTCCTCAGCCTGGCCGTGGGGTTGCAGCTCTCCACTGATCGCCGCCTCTGAGCGCCACGCCTTCCCCCAAGAAAACACACCGCGACCGCAAGGAAAACACACAGCTCCTACAACAATGCCACGGAAAGCCTTCGCTTCAATCAGAAAGAAAATACTGCAAATATTCGCGCGTTAGGGTTTTTTGCGTTTGCAAAACTTTTCAAGGACTGCGCAGTCACTCACAACATTTATTTAGTTGAATAAATAGCAAATTTCATGTTGGAAGGGTTTCGCTGCTTGGAAGGCAACACAGTGAATGAACTTTTTTGTAGCTGAGTGGGAACCAGATCAAGCTTAAAAAGTAATCCCTATCCCCATCGAAGGCTACTGTTCCAGAAAAAAAACCCTTTTATTCTTATTTCTATTATTTTTTTACAATAGTACCTAAAAGGCCCCTTGCCAGATACAAAAGCAAACTGCGACAAGCATTCTCCCAGCAGAGATTTATAATCTAATAACAGGATATGGCATAGGTGAAGGGACTTGTCCAAGGTCACACAGTAGATACACGCCACAAATAAGAATGTCAATGCTTCCTGACACTCTCTCTCTAGCCCTTTGCCATCCAATTCACATTGCCTTCCTACACCTTTTATGACAAACAAGCAAACAACCTATTTAGGGTGGCAGGAATGGGATGAGTGTGATCTCTCAGATGAGTATGAACCTATTTTGCTGATTAAATAAAAGGTTTCCATTTATTCTTAAATGGAATAGTTGCAGGTTATTTGCCTTTACCACAAAATCAGTTCAAGTTATATCAATAAATTTATCAACAAACATATGTAAAAATACTTTTCTTTAAAGATTGATGCTTAAAAATGGGAAAATCTACACCAACCTTCTTTTCGTGATATTTGTTGCTGCTAATTTTCAACAGATGCTTTTTCAGGAGAAGCATTAAAAACATAAGCTTAACTATCTTCCTTCCCTGCCTGCCTTTGTTTACCATGCAAATTGTCACCCACACACTTTCTCATATAGAGCACAGTGGGGTTCTGTTCACCAGCCCTGAGCTTCAGCAATGCAGCTCCTGTCCCAGCAGAAATAAGGTTGTGCCTGGAGTTGACTCTTTAGGTCACATAAATTTATCTGGGGGTAACAGGAAAAAGAGGCCTGATAAGAGTCAGTAAGCTAATCCAACTTACACCTAATGGACCTGAGGGTGGGGGAATGGAGGGAGATGCAGAGCACAAAACACACAGAGAAGAGATCACTTCAAGAAAAGTAATTTTAAAACCATGAATTTACATTTTACTGGGGTTCCTTCATGACACACACACAACCAACATACTGTACTATGCATACAAAAATGTGCCAAATCAAAAAAACAAAAATGACCCAAAAATCCAGAACTACACAGGATTAAACTTCAAAACAACAAAAATATTTAAGAAATATTTAAGGGATGTCTTTTAGACTATTACTTTACTTTCAAAGGAAATATTTTCTTTACTCCTTTCCTTAACAAATGCTGTGCAACCTCAGAATCCATTTCTGAAGTGCTTTCTACCACTGTACACTCAGTGAAGGCACACGATGTTTCTCAGACAAGTATCAGCATTTGTATTTTTATGCCTCCAACACAACCCCCATCTGTGTCCCTGCAAGCCGGAGGTTTGTCAGATGGGAAAGGAGCTCGAGGAGCACCTCACGCTCTCCACTTCCTGAAGGAGCTGCAGAAGGGAGAAGTAGGGAAACCTTCCTTTGAGTAAAGCATTAGCAACCTCTAGAGAATAGAAATAAGATCTCTACATTGCTGAATACCACAGACTGCAAAGGAAAAACTGAAAACACACACGTGAGCTTTGCACAGGAAAAAGTATTTTATTCCAAGACCTCAGTGCAATGTCACTGCTCTAAAAAACCAATCCATATGGAAGGAGCAGAGAGAAACGGAACCAAACATTCTAATATCCCCATCTGCAATTTATCTCCTTTTAGAGGTCCACGTGGACACACATGCACAATCAAAACCTCAACTTTCCATCAGAAGATAAAATGCATGTTGTACAAACACACATGTAGCACTACGTGCACCCATTTACTGAAGCTATGTTCTTACATTTACAGAGGAAGAAAAAAATCCAACCCTGCCTTAAAACAGACAAAAACTTAAGGCAAAGTGTACGCCTGAGGATTTTCAAGTATCACTTTTCCAGTTACATCAGTAATAAGTTTTGTAATTTTGAATTTCCATGATGGGGGTATCCCTTGCAGGTTTCAATTAGTAGTCTTTACTGTCTGAAAGTCTTTACTTTAATCTAATTTTTTTTTCCCCTGCAGTGAAATGTTTTGCCATTAAGCAAAATGGAGGATTAGAAATAATGACAATTAATGGAGTAAATGTTTGTATAATGAAATCATGCTTGTATCAGCAGGCAAAAAGAGAGACTCAGGACAGCCTTTCTCCATTCCTGATTTTAGGCTACAGCTTCAGATATTACAGGGAAACAATTTAGAGCAAAAGATTATCCTCTGGCTCCTGATCTGGCATTGTGTTTACTAAAGACACACAGAAGTCACGTTATCCCTAGTGACATGTTAGGCAAGCTTAAAACTTGCATTTTGTTCTCCCTCTTTATTTCTCATTCCTTTAAAAAGGTTTTGGGGAACATGGATTTTTAAGAGTCCAACTGCCAAGGAATTTTGTGGCTGAGGAATTTGGAAATTAAGTTGTTCACTGTCTAGATACCATATTCTTTCAGGAAGACTGCAGTGTGCTTTTAGGTCTCTTTTCTGAAATATCTTTTAAAATCTATTTCTGACTATTCTTGTCTCAAGATGTTTTATTCTAAGAACCAGAACTGATCTACAGATTAGACTACAGGCTTTGCCCATAGCCAAAGTTTCATGGGCAGGATATAACAGTAACAGCCACCTTCCCACTTCCATGGAAGGAGTTACCTAGGAGGTACCCAGTGAGAATGCAGCTACTGAAAAATTTCTGAGTACTTCAGTCTTCAACTATTCCCAGGTTAGCTTTGCCCTGAAAGTGGTATCCCCTGCACATGGATTTTATGCAGGAGGCTGCAGAGACTGCTGAAATCCCCACAGGGCAGAAATGAGGAAAATTTGGTTCTCACTGAGACCTTAATGCTGTTCTTGGCATTAAGAATCAGACCCTGCAGAATGGATGGAAAACAGCCCATGCTGTAAATATCAGTATCTAGTAAGTGTCTTGTTTGCAGTGCCAAGGTAACAATCTCTGTATGAAAGAAGCTGCGCTCGGGAGCTTGAATGTTAAAACAAAGGTATTAATTTTGAAGGGAAGGAAAAGTCAATAAAAAGCAAATTCACTCATCTTCAAAACACTTCAGTGCATAGCTCAGAAAACACTGGCAGAAGACAGATGCCATTACCACAACAGGAGGTCAAATGAAAATAAGCATTGGAAAGGGGAACTTGCTTTATTGGAAACTTTACTGAGAATTCTAGAAGCCCTGTTGCCACCTAGCCAGAAGTTAGCAAGCTTCAATCCAGCATGCTACCACTTCAGTTTTGAAACATACTCTAGCAGTCTTTCTTTAAAGGTTAAACACAAACAATTTCCGATAGATAATTTCTGACACTTTGACAAGATTAGTAACGTGCAACAAAGTAAAGTCTGGCTAAAGTAGTATTTCCAAGAGTTCTGCTGGTTTTTACCTGTGAAAAGCCTCTGTCATTTCATTTCTATCCTCTCCATGAAAGTGAGCAGGTAGCCCACCCAAAACAACTGAACAACACAAAGTCTGTGCACTTCACTAAACTTTACTTCTCTGCCCAATTAAATGATACCACTGAACACTGCTTTTATGTAAATATTTAAGCATCTAATGTTTATTTAAAAAATATATATAACCAGGAAGGACTTCAGAGAAATAAACTGCTCTTCCATTCTCTTAATTCCCATGTGCCTGAATAATGGGTCAACTATATAATTTCTTCTTACTCTTGTTTTCCCAGGAGATGGAAGACATGGTATACACTCAGGACTATGTTTTTCACATGCTGAAAAACTCCAACAAATTTAAGATAATATGTGCACACATGCACGAAGTATGCTTTTTTTTTAATTCCTTCAACGATTTTAATTGGTTTTCTTTGGAGTCCCAGAGACACATCTAGATTTAGTTTACTTCTGGCAACAAGTCTGTACAATATATCTATTCAAAGTAGTGAGTCTTGCAAGATTAGGGGCTGCTTATGCTTTCACTTAAAACTGCTGACGTTAGTATCGTGTCAGATTTACAGAAATCAGGATTCTGGAATTCTAGGGCTAGGTACTAGGTTACACTGTAATTTATTGTCAGGGTGTCCACAAATGTAAGATCTGCTCTTTCCCAAATTCTGAAAAATCAACTGCAAAACTGACTTGTGATAAAATTAGTTCTCCCAGCTATACACTCAACAGATTTTCTTTGGTCAACAATGTGTGCCACAACAACAAGAATTATTTTTATGAATGGTGTTTTATAGTACAAGTCTTCTCAACAACCCACTGAGTTAAACTATTCAGTTTAAAGAAGTTATTTCACAAATTTTGGTTATATTATGGCTGGTTCTTCTTTAATGGTCCAAATAAAAGACTCATCATTTATAAATGCACACTGAAGAGGTTACGAATCCATTTCTAATGGAAATTTGGGGGCTTCTTACCCTTCCTGTGTGCCATGTCCTTACTCAAGATGTATGACGGGACAGAAAACAAGTCCTTACTACTCCAACTACATTGCAGGCAGAGAAAGAAAACTGCCTGTTCTTTAATTCCCCTTCTCTCTCCTTAAGAAAAACCTTAAAACCAAAAATATGTCTCAATGCACAATTTCAGGAAAACCTCTTAGGCTAGAATCATGGGACTCCCTCAGTCATTAACGCTCTAACAAGGAAGCTCTGCTTATCCACGTACTTCAGAAAGTATCATGATCTTAAGCCCAGTTATACACTCTGATTTAGTTAATATTTTTGCATTACTCAACAGCTTTTACCTAGCCAGAGCACATTCTCAAGCACACGTACACAACAATGTGTTGTTAATTACTCTGTTGGTGGGAAAGTCTGTCAGGTTTCTTACCTTTTATTTTTAGCCACTTACAAGTTCTTTTTGTCCGAGTCTGAACTGGGGAGCGGGGACCATTTATTACTATTAATCAATCAATGATGGCAGTGGTGGTGCACTCTAGTTTTTCATTCTGACTGCAAAGCAAAATTAAAAGCTATATTTTGCAAATTTACGCATTATAGATTGTAGCAGCAGCTGGTGGACTGCTGCTGAGACAGACCGTCTTTTCCCTTCCAGTCCCCTGTGACTGAGATGGAAGAATTACAGGACAGGACTAGCAGCTGCTGCTGCTGCCCCAGAAGCAGCAAGCCAAGGTCTCTGGAAAAATAATTGGGGAGGCGGGGGAAGGGAAGAAGTTGGGGAGGGGAAGGCACTGCCAAGGCTGGAGGCACAAACAACACACTGCACCTTGTCCTCAAAAGAAACAATTGAGCTGGTTTGGGCTTCCTTCAGTAGACACAAGATTCTTAAGCCATTATGAGACTTGAAAACAATACCAGTTTCTGATAACAACTTTTACAGAATTAAGCAAGAGCGAGAAAAGGCAATATTCCTTCCAGTCCGATGCTTGCAGCAGTTTGCTCTCGAATCCTCTAAAAATAAAGCGCAGTACACAACGAGCAACACCCTTCCTTGCAGCCTCACAACGGAGCCATTCCAGGGAGCACTCCACCACAGCACAGGCACAGCCTACAAGTCAATTCATGCCCTGTCTGTCTCCTGTAAAACAGGGGTAACCAAATCCTTTCTCACACACACATTGTCATGAAGATAAATAATTAATGACTCCAAGACATCATGTAAAAACGCTAGCAATCAGTCATTTTTAGACAGATTTGAAAGCAGAACTAGTGGGAATTATGCCCATTTGTTAAAAAAGAAAGAAAAAAAACCTGCTCAGTGCAAAAATCAGCTTGCTTATGTATTTGGTCACCTAAGCAGTGGCTCAGTGCAAGCACGCAATGCCAATCTATGCTACTCAGCACTCTAAGTATAAAGCTCATCTCAACAGGGTTGAAAAACACACTGACTGACCAAAAAACATCCTCCCACATCTGAAAACCTGAAGTTCACCCCAAAGCTTTCATGTTTCCCAGTGGATATCCCGGATTCAGGCTGAGCCCAGGGGTCCCACTGAGTGACAAGGCTCACTCCCTGTGAATGAGGAGCACCTTTGACAACAGTGGCTTGCAGTTTAAACAGAAGAGACCTGTGAATGCTCATTTTCAAGAGAGACAATCTGGTATACACAAACCACACATGGGTCAGGTGTGTGTGTCTCACTGTTCCTTCTACTAAAAGACTTCAATGCAAGATACTACTTGGTCCAGTAGTATCTGGACCAAGTAGTATCTTGCATTGCTGCCCCAGAAGATACTGCTTTGTTTCCACAGCAGTAGCAAAAACTTTCAGATTAGTCAAAAAAGAGATTATTTGAAGAAAACATTCAGCTATTCCAAAAGAAAAAAGGAAGTGAACACCACTGCCACCAGAACAGATGCATTCTATGCCCTGTTTAGAAAGACTTACTCAAAAGACATACATTCATAGTTTTATTACTGTATGGAAGAATATGCTTAATTTTAAATATATAGCTCAGCTTTTAATTGGAGGAGCTGTTTTCATCCAGTATATTTGGCCAATAAAAAATGAAAAAAAAAGAAACAGGAAAAAAGGATATATCAAAATTTCTTTGAATTGGTGTCATACACATAAGGCCAAGAAATACTTAAGGTCAAAAGAAAGCACTGCTGGCTGAAACAGTTTGCATTGGTTTTGTTGTGTGTCAGAACCCCTCTCAAGATAAGCTAAGAACTGTGTATACAAAACCAGTGCCATTATAAGCAGACACAGCCTTCTCTCAATGTCCGTATTTCAATTCATTTTGGGAAGCTGAGCTAGTGATTGCTATCTGAAGAAACAGCTTTTGATATATCATCAATTTCCTGAACAACATATCAGTTTATTGAGCAGGGGTTTTCAGACTCTTATCTCATTTGATAGTATTATACCTTACTTTAAAAAAATTTTCTTTTGAAAACTATAGTTAAAATAGTGAGATGCTGGTAGAAGACACTTACTTCCTCAAAATCTAACTACAGCTGCTAAGGTTATCAGGGACTCAATCTATTTAGAAGTTTTTGAATAAAATTAAATAAATCCTTCCTCCTTGGCATATTAGATCCTACATGGTTTCTAAATCCTGAGTATCTAGTCAAAGCACTTGTATACAAGTCTCAGATTAAATCCACCACCATATGATTTGTTAATGCACATGGGAAAGAAGTTTCAGCAACATTAAACCATTGCTGCTGCTACAAATGCTTCAAAAGTCATGACTTCAAGATGTTACAGGGATAAGGATTAGAGCACAGGTCCAGCATTATGTCAATTCACAGCTGTGTGAGTAAACAGCTGAGGACCAGAATGGTTAAATTACACAAAAGCCTTCATTGTCTTCCTAAAAATCTTAATCAGTTAAAGAACAGGACAATTTTTCCCTCCATAATTCATGAGGAAGGATTTATAGAATAGCTTGGAATATTGCCACAAGACAACCAAGGCACGTGGCCTCAGAAGTGCCAGCATCACAGACATGGAAATGCAGGATCAATAGAGAGCAATAACGGGGTGCAATGACAACCTGCACCCGGAGCAGCCCATTTCTGGTAGTGATACCATGTGTCACTATACTGCAAATATCAGCTCCAGCCTCTTCCTCAGCAGCAGTTCTCTCAATGACATCTCAGACACTCAAATGTTATCTGAAGTTACTCATCTCACTGACTATACTGTCTATTTCTCCTCCCTCCTTTTTGACCCAAAGCTATTTTTGAACTTGACCTTCTTTCAGTCTCTCCAGTAAGAATAAAGCCTTTGATTTTTCTCGCGTTTGGGATCATGATGGGGAGGTAGGCACCATCCACTGCTCTTTGTGTAAGAATGCTTTTTACTCTCCTTATATCATCTCTATGTCGCTCATTTATTTACCCACAATCCGCTTGTTTCAATCATTTAACAGATCACCATTCCTGTATGTTTCTTCCCCTCTTGGCTGGGAGGCCTCACAACACAAACTTAAGAAAACCATCTACTTCACAAAAATTAATTCAGCAGGTGTTTCTCCTTTGCAGTAAGTTACCTTGGTGTAAGTGGTTTTAGACCTACTATACATAAACACATATGGAGGTATTTAAGGTATTCTGTCATTCACTTCACTTTTCAAGACTGAGAATCTGAAGTTCAGGAACATAAGAAGTTTGTTTTAAAGACAGTATGGCCTTACCACAGACACATTTTCATAAAACACTTGAATTTGCAGACTGTGCCCGTACTTCACATTTCATACATAGAGCTTCTACACTTGAGCAATTACTTCACATTTCACACAAAGGGCATTAGAAATAAGACACCTGGGCTCACACATTTAGCCTGAAGCTTCAGGCTGATAATGCACCTTGTGTGTCTATGTGTGAATGCACATTGTCCAAAAAAGAATCAACTGCAAGCTTACAATAGGAAGAAAGCAGACATCCTGCAAAGCACAGCCTCTCCATAGGAGAGCATTTCAGATACTAATATTCTGGTAGCTTGTATAGCATATTCATGTTTCAAGTAGTAAATTTGGTTTGGATGTATTCATATCCAAAATAATAAGTTTACCAGCTACAGAAAACAAAGGCAAAACCTTTCCAAAAATGCTGGATGTTATCACGGGTGTATTCTTACACCACTATCAAAACTGAATCCACTCCTTTAAACTGTGTGCAGAAGTCAAGCTACATTTTGGCAATAAAATGAGCAAATAAAGTTGATTCCCTGGTTTCAAGTTTAAACACAAAATGACAAAGAACCAGGTGGTTATTACTCAAAATCTTTAATAAGACATAATTTGTGATAAATATCTACAGTCCCTACTACACTGTGGAAGGGAATAAACATTGAAATGAAACTCCACCACGAACTCTACTCTTAAAATACTTCAATTCATTATTAAGATTCATTCTGATCAAAGAATTTTCATTCTGCAAAGAACTGGAAAGTGAACCTGGTATCAGTTCAACTTTAAATAAACACCGACAATATATAAAAAATACTTTGACAATGGCCATTAAAATGGCTATTAAAATGGCCCTTTTTTCCAGGGCTGTTATTGAGGTTCGCTACTGAGGAATATAAGTTGCTGGCTGATTACTTTATTGTATAATTATTCAGAACTTATCATATACACATCATCTCACAGGATAATGTGGCTTGTCCTACAACCTTCCTATTTTCATGACCAGTCCTTACAAGAAGCTAGAGGCACATGTTGGTTTGGCAAGTTTCTGGATCAAAACCATATCTGGTAAGGCTTCAAGCTGATACCAATCAAAAAAAGTCACAACAGATTCAATGGCCAAGGACAGTGAACCTGATGTTTGCCTTCAGTGAGATGGAAGGAAACCACCAGTGAGAGCAGCAGGATTACTTCAATTGAGAAAAGCTGATGCTGAATATGTACATCTAAAACTTAGTGCAAAAAGTGTTGCAGCACCAGCAAATACATTGAAAAAGCAGTACAAGTGGCACAGTTACATAAGCACCAGGCCACTATGTATTTCCAGTATGAATGAAGTAAAACCTGGTATACAGTATACATTTGATAAACAACAAAGCTTTCTCCTTTCTGAGCTTCATGGTATTGCTCACTGCTGCACCACGATAACTAATACATGTACCTTACTCAGGAAAAGAAGTCTCATAAAATTTCCATGTTAATTCACTTAACAAAATAGCTGGAATAGAGTTCTCTTCACAAGCCTATAGCCTTATGGCTTCACACGCACTTCCTTGAGACCAAAACGTACTTGTTGTGGCACATTAAAGGGAAAAATGTGACTGAAATCTATTTTTATCTGCAAGCTTCTGGAGAGCTAGTATACAGATGTACATTTCTTGTACTTGCATATGTAATCAATATTTTACATTTTCTATTTTTACTGTAAAATGACAGCTCACAGGAATAACTGCTAACTGCACAGATCACTAGAGACACGCTCTGGGGAGTTCTTTGTCTATGGACATTTTTCATGAAAGCCTTCAACTTGAAAAAATACCCAGTAGAAATGGTTGGACAGAACTGGTTTCCTGATACACATTTTAAAACAAAAGCTGGTGACAACCAAAGCAAAATCAAGATCAAGAGAGAACAGTCCTCAAAATCTAAACTGAAACTTTATCCTCTGTGAAAGTACACTATACATACGAAAATGAAAGCTTAGTCTTTTCTCATGTAAAAAAATAAAAAAGAAACACAAACAAATCCCCCCCTCCCAAAAAAAAAAAAAAACAAAACCAAAGGCAAAGGGTATTGAGATAATTTATAATATCGTGAATAATATTTGAAGTATTTTAACAAACATGAAAGCAGTAGGGTCAGTCTTCAGGTAAGGCAATTCTCCCACTGGCATAGCCAGCACTTCTCTACAAATACCAGTCTTGCACTACACCCTAGTAAGATGGTAAGGCTATCTTAGGAAAGACCTGTAAAAATAACCACTCACCACTCCTTTTGAGCACTGGTATGCAGCAGCCAAGAACATCTCTAACCCATGAGACTTTTCTAAGAATTTCCCATCATATGGAGTGCAGCAAGAAGAAAACAGGTATTACCCTATTGCAAATTGGCCCATATTCTAGATAAGAGAAAACCAAACTCTTCAAATGAGCAAACTGTTTTTGGGGTTCACCCCTCAATCACTTGGAGCATAGAAAAGATCAAAGCCATGCACCATATGCATTTGTATAATGGGCACGTTTTTGTCTGAAAAGGTTATGCACCCCTGACCAGCCAGCATGTCACCACTGCCACTCCCACCACTGGAAGCTAAACATAATTTCAACTTCATTTATTGTCAGTGATCCTTTTTTATTATTCTTTTTAGCAAATGTCCCCCACCACCCCAAAAGCTCTAGTTTAAACAAAGTGAAGGGAAGACCAGGGAAGACTGATGTGGTGAAATTTGCTATTAGACAGCTAGGCCACTTGTGTGATGATTATCTGTTTCTTGCAGGAAGAATGATCCAAAGCTACTATTTACATGTTTAAACTAACCCAGCCCAGCTTGTCTCTAATGGTGCACAGAATAATCATGTGAACTATCCAGCTAGCAGATCTGAATGGCAGCAACTCCTGCCAGAGGCAGCAATGAGCTGCTGAGAACACATGCTTTTCACAGCCTAATACGCTCTCTAAATTCAACCAGAGCTGTCTGAATGATGACTACATTTGAAAGGAGGTATCAAAATCATTATGATGGGCCACACTCATGAATTTAGAAGGAATTTCTAAGGCACAAAGGGGAGAGAGACATTCATCTCCCTTAGTATATTCAACCATGAGAGTGTCCCTGCCTCTTCTTAAGGATAGTGTTAGGGATCTGCTCTGGAAACACCCACCTTGGAGCTCATTCTGGATACCTGCTGACACCTGACACAAAAGCCAAATACTTGAGTTTATGCTTATCTGTCAGTTGCTGTGATTCCTACAGAAAAACCCCCAACTCCCAGTAGAGTGGTCTCTCACCAGCCATTTAACCATCTGTTTCTATTACTCCCCTTCCCTTCCCCTCTCAGTGTTTGTTGACCGTGCAAGTGGTGCTCAGGTGATACACTGGGCTGAGACAGGGGAGGAACACGGGTGACAAATGTGTCATTTATTTTTTTTAAACCCCTAATCTATATATTTGGAGAGGCAAAGAAACAGAGATTATGTGATTCACCCTTGACATTCCACCAGATAACTTAAATCCTGTAAAATGCCCCCAATGACCTGAATATAATACCATGGTGTTACAGTGTCACTTAAATACTGCAGGGCTCTTCCTCTAGCAGTGAAGTCCGCAGACTTAATATGTAATGTACAGGATTATACTGCCACTAAAATATTACTTAGTGCTGCTGAAATTTCAAATTAATTCTGGGAGCTAAATCATTATTCAACTCTGCCTTTACAGAGATACATTCCCCTGGTTGTTTTATTAACAGTGACTTTAGAACTAGAAGGTTGTTACTGTCTCAAGGCTTGCTCAAAAGGAGAAGTGGCCTCTAAACTGTCAAGCAAGTTAATGCAGTGATGCACGGATTTTTGTGAGTAAAAAATAATTTGAGAAAAATGGGCTCAAATACGAAGAGAGCTCATAGCAATGTGGCTGATGAATAATTTTATTACTCAACAATAAATTAAGAGATTAGCCTAGTTTTCTCTAAATTTATGCATATGCATTCCTATGTTCCCATCCACCACCACCCTCCTCCACAGACAGATGATTTCATAATAATTGAGGGGACATATTCTTGATGAAATAAATGACACAGCTGCTGGTAACTGATGAAGCTGATCTTTGCCAGTTGAGGATGTGGCTTTCAAGTCATTCTGAGCTCTAGTTTTTCAAACCTAAATAAACAAACTTGAACTTTTTACAGCTCTGGGTTTCTTCTTCCCGAGTAATTCCTGTTACTGGTGAGTATCCCTTACTTTTAGGTAACTGCAGCACTTCAACACTAAGATGGGCCAATCCTTGACACTGCATTAGAGCCAGTGTACACAATAACTTGCTAATATATGAAGTAAGGGAAGACAAAAACCAGTGGATGGGCTAATCATAAGAGCAAGTTTCTATCCTCTGAATGTTTGCCCATTTTTAACATTGTGTTTAGATTAGTTTCTGTTTCTCAGTTAAAATACCAGGCTGCTCACTTCTACAATGAGGTTTCTTAAATCTGGGAAGCGTTCCCAAAATATACTGAAAAAAAAACAACCCCAAACCAAAACCCCCACAAAAACAGTGGTAAATGAGGAACAAGACAGGGCCAAACACACAGGCTGAAAACAACTTGTGGCAGTGAGTCTAAATTAGGAATAATCAAACTTTCTCCTTATTAAATCTGTTACCTACTTCCTCATTCATTAATATTGTCCTTGTTTACACTTGCAGCCAGGCCAAAGATTTTCCCCTCCCTCCAAATATAATTTCCTGCTATTGACAGACACGTTCAAGTGCTGGATGTGTGTATGTCTACATGGCATACTGCAGGCAGAGGCGAGCCTTCTTGGCCACCATCCAAGCCAGCTGTAAATGAGCCAGCTCCAAACTGGAAGCTGTGTAAGCACAATTAGCACAGCAGTAAGCCTGATCTAACACATCCTGCCAAGAGACCAAGCTTATTAGCTCGAGCTCAACACAATGCGCACGATGGATGTGGGGCTTCTGCTTTGGCTCCACACAGAACGTGGGCAGCTGAAGACAACCAGATCATGTCTGCTCATGAGACATGGTGTAAGTACATCTTCTCTTGGGTGAAACCCTCTCCTATGCTTTCCCCCTGCATGAACTCACCAAATGCTCTGACTGCAAACCAACAGGACCTGAGCTCTGTGAGCAGATGGAGGCATTGGGGGTCTCCAGGTGAGAGCTTCTAAGGCAGTATAACAAAAAAGACAC
Organism: Petroica traversi; assembly: GCA_025920805.1. Taxonomy (NCBI): domain Eukaryota; kingdom Metazoa; phylum Chordata; class Aves; order Passeriformes; family Petroicidae; genus Petroica; species Petroica traversi. The sequence continues at coordinate 11,204,122 of JAHLSL010000047.1, forward strand.
CAGGCAAGTGTTTAGGCACTAGGCACCAAAAAGGCCAAAGGTGTGATGGAAAGGCAGAGCAAAGCACTGCAAGATTCTACAAACTGAAGAACACTCCACCTCTGGCTTCTATCACGTCCAGAGCAATACTGACCAAAAAACATTACCATACTGCAGACATTAACTGGGCTCTGCACAGGTGCTCAGACCAAGAAACAAATTATTCACTCTTTTTGGGGGACATTCGAATAGTCCAAAAGAGGAATGTGCTCAGACAAGAAAATCTGTTATCAAACTGGGACCCAAGAAACCAGTGTTTCCCTGGTGCCATAGTTTTTATTAAAGGAGCAGTGACAATCTAGTGGTTCGCAATAGGAGTATAAGAAACTTATGAACTCAGAGCAAAATGAGACTAAAATCAAAGGGTAGCAGCAAAAATCATCAGGGGAAAATCAAAAAGGCATATTTTAAGAAGAGCACCTGAAGAGACTGGGAATGTTTACATTTAAAAGGACAGTAATAAAATGGTCATTGCTAAACCATATTTAGCAGAAACCAACCTATACAAGTTAGTGAGCTTCTGCCCACCCAGTAAGAGAACACAGGGGCAAGAGGAAATTCCATTGAAATTGTCCAATCAAAGGCAACAAAGAAAACACCTTATTCAACATATTTTGTTGCATTCTGTGTCATCAGACTGTTCCTGTAGCAAACACTTAGTATCTTTGGGAGGTGGTGTTCATGCCTGTTTTCTTTTTCCTCCCACACTATTGTAAAGGAGTATTTTTAGCTTTCTGATGTACGGGACAGGTATAAGGAAGAGAGAGAAGGGACCCCACAAGGTGTGGCAGACACACTCCTCCACACATTCAGATTCTGCAGATTAAATAGGTTTATTTTGACTTCTGAGATTTTTAGATTACTTTGGGTGTACGGATGTTTTCCATGATTTGCTGGCTTAAAATATTTTCTTTGAAAAGCCTTAGTTTGATCTGTGGTGCAGACTAGACATTCTCAGCAGAGTACAAGCAGTTTATAGACTGTCCCCTGCCTGATCCTCTATTTGGGCTATACACCTGCTGGCATTTCGCACAGCATTTCTCACACTCTGGTAACGCAGATCTCAGTCATACAAATTCTTATGAATCAAGGCAGCATTTGAATCACTGTTACTTGCTTCAAAGAAGTGTTTTCCTTCCCTTTTCCCCATACTTTCATAAACTTCTAAAAACATGACCAAATCAAACCCAATTAATCACACCAGGTTAAGAGACATAGACAAAAGAAAAACTGAGAGCTGAGATTAGATTTGCATTGTTCTTTTGTCCTGAGAAGGAAATAATTTTTTCTCTCTTTTCCCACTTGAGGACCTGAAAAAAGCTATGCTGTCAGAAATATCAAGGCCTAATAAAATGTGTGAAAAACCAGTTATACCTTGAACTTACTAACTTCAAGAATGTGAAATAGAGAAATGTAGTTAAATACTATTTGGTATGAAACACTTAAAATATGCAACAGTATGATTATTGCAGGTTAATTTAAACTTATTTAGATTTTTCAGTCATCATCAACTATTGTTCAGACAGTGACAACCGTTCTGAAACAGGATCTCAATTTACATACACATCTAATATATCTAATATATATAGTATACATATGACATAAAAGTCAAATAACCATTCAATCCCTTCATTTACATGTGCTTTCAGTGAAAAGATAAAAAATCTTGGCTTATAAATCAGCTGCTCTGAAATACCCTAAAAGAACATATTTCTAATAATCAGAAGAAAACACTGAGGAGATAAACACGATTAAGAGAAAAAGGGAGGGTAGAAAAGCAAAATATTTTCCAGTTAGCTCTGAATACTTTTGTACTGAACAAAAATAAATATTCAATCTGTGCATTATTTCTTTTGGAAATACTTCTTTGCAGAGAGGAATGCAAGTCTGCATCCTTTATAGGGCCATAAGAATCTTGTTCATACCACCATAAAATAGGTCTAGTACAGGATACAGCAATCTCCCATGCAGTGACATGATAAACAGAATTCTTGAATACTGATTTTACTTGGTCTCCCTTCAAAGCAATACTTTAAAATTTTTTAAAAAAAGAAAAAATAATCAGAAGCCATCTGCCAAAGGAAGTACCTCAGACTAAAAGACCTGTCCACACTCACTATGTGTACATTGCCTTTTGTTTAGACAAAGTAAAATCAGGATAGACTGCAACGTGTCTGGAGAAGGTTCTTCTATTTTTAACTAATACTGTTCTGCCAGTACCAATTCATCCAGATAGAAAATCCTTCATTAAAAATATAATTTACTCTGCTTGCTTTCCACTATGCTGAAGTGACATCTCTCCCAACCACTGTCAAAGGCCATTAGGAACACAGAGCTTTTGAGAACAAGTTTCAACCATGACTCCCGTTGGCCTGCCTAAACAAAAGCTTCCTTAGGAAGGCATGGGAATCCTTAGATGGGAAGGGGCAAAGCCAAAGGGCATGAAAAGTATTTTTTGAGTATACACAGTATCATTATAAAATTGTAAAAAATCCTCACACTTTCTCATACAGGCACGAACTGACAAACCAGTGAAATATCCTAAGAAATGAGACAGAACTTTGAAACACCTGGGAAAAAAAAAAAAAAGGAAGGTCTTGTACCCTCTTTTTGCTACCCAAATAGGTGGAATTTTTCACCTGAAACTTGAGGTGCCACAGCATTTTTACTAAGTACAACACTGAAGACAACTCAATACAGTCCAATAGTTTCAGAACAACTTCTTAGCTTCATCCCATTCCCTTCTCCATCAACTGCTCTAGCTGGAGACCAGCAGTGTAGGAGACAGACAATGTGAGAATCTGTGGCAATCAGACATCACAAAATTTATTGCAACAAAACGTAAGATATACATTATTAATGTAAATGAGTCTACACTTCATACATTTCCACACTAGGGGAATATAATTCAATAATTAGTCACACTTAAAGAAAGAATTCAGAAAGTTCAGTAGAGGACAGGAGAAAAGAGTGAAGAAGCCCTGCCAATGTGCAGAATCCAAGCCCTTGCTCAATTCCAGATCTACCCATGCACCTCCTCAGAGTGCCAATTTGGGGCCTGAAGTTGGGAAAAAAACAACTCTACTGTTTCCTACTTAAAAGGAAAGCTCAAAGACAAACCATGCTGCCTTTTTGTAACTTCTGTGCAATGAGCAGTCTAATTCAGCAGCAAGCCTGTCTTGCAATGGATATACACCTCCCATTGCCCACATCCTGAGCGGCCTCAAGGAATACCCAGGCTCATTGCTGGGGGATTTTTCACAAAGGCAATCTGGAACAAGCAGTTCCTATCTCTGGCTGCTTGTTACCAGCCCTGGTTGCACTGCCTTCACCCCACCCCTCCTGGCAGTGTCAGGACTGCTTCATGGTGCTGTGCAGAGAACAGACTTGGTTAAGCTAAAAATAGCCCATTCATCCTCCCCCTCCCTCCCCATTTTTGCTGGGTTATTTTTAAAACAGATCAGTTCTCTGCCCTTGTTCAACAGGCAGCTTGGCTGGAAGGGGAAGGGAGGAGGAGAAGATGCAGCTCTGCCAGCCCAGGCTGTAAGAGGGGCTCTGCAGGGTCCCTTCAGCCCACCTTGGCACTATAAACATAACACATCCATGGCATTCCAGACACACGGAGGAACTCATAATCCCAGTTAAAGATGGTGCTTGCAAAGTCTGGAAAGGAGCACGTATTATTCCTTCAGTTAGAAGGAGGAGGTTTGCATAATCTTATCCTTCATATCCCAGGAGCCAGAACTAATTCTGTGCTTTTCTGATTTGACTTGGGGATTCTATGCCACCGCAGCAGGACTTAGGAAATGGCTCTTCACTGTAACCTTGTCTGAGTGCTCATCTTTTGTTTGCATTACTCTGCCTTGCAAGATGACAGCTATCAAGTCAGATTACTGAATGCCACTCACAGTGACACATGCCAAAAGTAAACCATTAAGACCGTCTAAATAAGAGTCAGGCTTAATATGTAGGTTGCCAGGTATCACATCTAGTAAGAAATAATTCCTGACAAATTCAGCAATTAAAATATTATTAAATATTTTAACTCAGTCCTTAAAATTTGCTGGGCTAATAAAATAAAAATTCTTCTGAATTCCTAAAAGAACGCTACATCTAAAGTGTAATAAATTAAGGCTGTCAGGAAAAAAAAAAGGTTGGGGGGAAGAACACAGCAATTTTTTTTAAATCCTCCTAACCCCCACTGTTTTTTCTGTGTGTTTATGAAGCCTCCGGAAATACCATGGCAAACATTCCAGCTCTACAGCAGTGAGGCCACATGACCCAAAGGCACAGCAAGGAACTTCTTTCCCAGATTTCCTTATGGTACAGAAAAGTGATTTTTATTTTATTTTTGAAAATGAGGATACAAGTCTAGGGAAATCTCCAGGAAATTTTCAAGAGTACAGCTTTAAAAACAGAGTGTTTCTAAAAACTACTTCTAAATCTTCTACTACAGTTAAAATCACTATACTCCTGAATTTCTTATTATGCCATGATCTTTTCCTTGCAAAATTTATGGCACTTAAAACCTCTCCCCCTTCTTGTCTTTCAGGATTACTTCAGTTAGCACTATTAATGAAATGATTTATGCAAATTAGCTTTGCTAAACACTATGAAAAAAATAAATACTCAAAATCTGAACCTGAATTACAACCTTGCATTTTCACAAACAATCATGTGTACATAGTTGGAAGTAACTGAAATGTAAGAGTATTGATGAATCTAAATGTAATAGGTGAGTATCAGAAATTAGTGGTTGTCTGAAAACAACATAGAAGAAAGCATTGGGAAGGAAAACAGTCCTGCAGTAGAAATGCACAGCAACTGGCAGGACTCACCACCAACTTGCTTTGTAACCATGTCAGAAATGCTTCTAATTATCAGAGGTAGAAGAGGGATGGCATTTCTGCTGGAAGCAAGTTTTACACTTTAGTGTTTCGTCTCCCTTCTCTTTCAGCCTATAAATATTAGTCTTACACATTTTTCTCCCATACAGCTCTTGAAAAGGTTGAGTTTTTCAAGGCTGAGAGCAGACAGAAATGTTCATCAAGAAATGCCTTGAGGTCATCTGTCTGTAACTCATCAAAATGCAACACTGAAAATATGGATGAGGAGGATTATATGAGCATGGTAAAGCAGATTTAAAAATCTGTGTTCTGATGGTCGTTCACATTTTTCCTTTTTGGAAATGGGTTCAGTTATGTACACCCAGTGGTGATGGTCGCAGCATATTGACTCCCCCCCCGATTTCAGGTGCATTCAAAACAACTCCAGATGCATGAAAGTGTCTTTAGTGCTATTTCCCAATATATGGAAGTGCCACTGGGGTATGACAAGGAGCAAAAATGAGGATGACCCACATAGAGTAAGGAGAGGCAGTTGGTCCACAAGAAAATTATGATGTAGGCCAAAATCTTGAGAAGCACTGAACTACTCTGAAAATAATGCAGAGATGAGCATTATATGGCTTTATAAAGTACTTTAAAATTTCTAAAAAAATCCCAAAAGCAAAGGAAAAGCAGCAACAGAACAAGTCTGCAAAGATTATTTTTCTTAAGCGAGGGAGGAAACAGAAACCCTGGAGTGCCTTTTTTAAAATTCTGTACAACAACTGGACATAAGATATTGAACACATTATTGAAACTACTGTTCACTTCTACTCAGGGATTTCTGCTTAGTTTATTATAAATGCACATTTATTGGCAGCAAGTAGAACATATTATTGCTCTGGTTTATAGCTCGAATGGCTCACGCAAAGAGTAATTTGTTTGTATTCTGTATCAGGATCAATACTGTACCAGGGCTAGCCCGAGGAATGTTTATGCTGAGGGCTTTGCTTGCAGTGTTTTGTTGTTGCAATCAATTGACCAAACAGGGCTGCTTCTTAAAACAACAAATAAACTACGATAGTGACCAGATCAGCCATTCAAGAATCAAAAACGACTGGGTCTGGAAAAAGCATGAAGGCCCACAAGTGTTTTTACTGCTTGATGATACACACAGCTTTCCTACCTGAGTGTTTCTCTCCGGCCTTTCTTCCTCAGTAGCTGTGGACTGTCTCCTCAACGCCCTTACATAACAAGATCCATTTTCCTGCAATAAAAATATGGACACATCATGCTTCAATTCTCCTGCATAACACAGCAGCATTTGAATCAGCTCAGTGAAAAGACCTGAAATGAATTAAGAGCATTTAGGAGTCCAACGACCAAGCCAGGAGGACCAGACCTGAGGCTAGGTTTGGGTTCCAGCCCAGCTCCTGCCACCCTCTGGCTTTTGAGACTCACTTAGCAGTTTAAGTATTACAGGTTTTCATGCCTGCAACAATGAAATGAGGAAAAGATAATGAGAATTTTGTTGAGGTTTATATCAAAATTTCCTGAGCCAAATAGTAATTTTTTTTCAGATAAAGGTCATGCTGAAGTCTCTTTTATTCTCTTTATAAAGGGTACTCGCTGACTGTTGTGAACTAAGAGCCATTAAAAAAGATAAACCAACCCCCAAACACCGCTTAAGAAAATACACCAAAATACCTCAAAACCACCATCCTCTCTGTAGAAAAACAAAACAAGTTTATGGATTACACTGGCACAGCACTGCAACTTCTAGGAAATGTTTTTTTAATTATAAAGAAAGATTGCAAAGGGAGACAGGGGAATGTTTACGGGTAGTCTGTATTTTGTTACATGCTGTTTCAGCAGGCAGACAAGGTGTCCTTACAGCATTATAGTACCAGGCTCCAAAACTCAGCAAATATTGAGAAAAGCAACACAGTGACTACATTTTGCCTCTCTTTCAACTGACTTCAAATAACTTCCATACAAAAAAAAATTCTATTAAACATGAAAAAGCACATACTACTGGGAAGAAAACAACAACAACAGAGCAAACTCCACACAATTTGCAAACAGCTCAGGTTCCTCCTCAAGGATCAGCTGTGGGAGCAGACACTTCCATAGCAAGTCAAATGATGCAGAAGTCACAGGTGACTTTAAAAAAATGCAGAAGAAAAGCCTCAAGTTATTATAAGTAACTTGTTAGCTGCATTCAGTATTTGTTCTGCAGCCTTATTTATCCTTTTCACTGGTACACAAAGAATAAAAACATGACTGAAAACCTTGTTAGAAACAGTCATCCCACCTCGACACACCCAGTGTCACCAAGGGACTGTCTGCTTCATACAGGAAGGCTGCTGGTTTTCTTGTCTCACAAAAGGCAATTTTAGAGAAGTTACATATTGACAAGCACCCTGGGTGAATGATTGGCTTTTAAGGCCTCATTGAACTGTGAATGTTTTTGCCTAGAATGGATTTGTTCTCATCCAGAAGTTTTCCCCAGTGCTTTTCTTCTGCTTATGCAAGGCAGGAAAAACGTGTTAATTGATTCAAATTTAGTACGTGTTAACATGACTTTCTCAGCTAATGTAGACTGGTCTTTAATGAAGCTAAAATTGGTTATTTTAGTTTGTTTCTTCAAAGGAAAAACATTTGTTCTTCCTGCCCCAAGATCTTGGTACCATTCCAGGTGTAACTGGATAGGACATTTGTCAGATCAGGCTATAGCATTTACTTGGACACTTGAATTTTACCTCTCAATCTCCTGGACTCTTGCTTCCATCACTGGATTTGTGCAGCTGCATGGTTAGCTGGAATGGGGAACTGATTTCCTTCAGCATGTTGTCTCATAAACAGCTGTGCCAACACAACACAGGGAGCAGGCACAGGATAGGAGTGATCAGCCACCATGGCAGAGGACAGGAACAGAGGCTGTTCAAACCAGCTTAAACTGCACTGCTGCAGCACAAACCCAAAGCTTTGCCCCCCTCCTCTGTGCCTTATTCTGCCCATCTGTAAAACTGGCACCACAATTCCTACTTTGTTTTATAAAGCACCTCTTAAAATAAAAGGGTTATCCATTAACATTTCTGTGAATTCACATTACTGACCACCCACCCCTTTCACAAGCCATGGCCAAGCTGATTCTAAGGACACTGGCACTGTCCCCACCAGCATCTGCTCCCTGCTTTCCCTGCACAACCTGCTCAGGGGTTGGGCAATGTCCCCCCCCACCACTCCAGCCCGTTCTGTGCCCCCACACCAGCCCCAGCTCTGCCAGCACACTTCACAGGGTCCTGCTGGGAACTGCAATCACTTTCTAAAAATAAAATTAGCTTCTTCAAGCCTGATCCCTTCTCTCATCCTGTTTCTAGAAAGATCCCCAAAACAGTCTCACTGCCAAAGTTCGGGGGTAGCGGGCTACACCTGAAAATGAGAACAGATGGTAGAGAAGAAGCGTCATCTGGAAAGCCCTTACACCTGGCTTGCCTCAGCCACCCTTCCCAGATGTGTTCTGAGCCTTTCTGTGGCACAATCCCCAGCCCGCTCCGCAGTCGCAGCTGGCTCACGCTGTGCAGCTGGACGAGCGGGCTCCGGGAAGCCCCAAGTCCTGTCTGAAACACCCCCGGTGCCCGGGCAGGAGCTCTGGGGTGGGAACGGGAGGAACCAGCGGCGCTCCAGCCGGGAGGGCTTCCTGCTCCTCCAGATCCAGCAGAGGGAGCACAAAAACGCACGGCTTTTTCGGCCAAATGCTTTTTTTGGCTACGAGCCGCTCGATGCTCGCAATGCCGGACACTGTGTCAGGCTACTCCTACAGTAATGCCTGTATGGTGCATTAAAGTGCAGCACAGGCAAAACTCCTGCTCTGAGTAGATCATACCCTAAAAATCAGCTCTGTGAACGAGCCGAGCAGGACAGGCCAGGAAGGCTGCAGGAGCTGGGGGGAAGGAAGGAGAGGCTACAGGGCTGCCAACGCCAGCGATTTTATCGTGTCCCCTGCAGCACTAGGAATTTTTCCTAAAGCCAGCGCTCCAAAGTCTCATCATCACATAAAAATTTCAGCTTTCAGCTCTTTGCTTGTTTTTTCTTTTCGTTTTTTTTTTTTTTGTTTTGTTTTTTAGGGATATATTTATATCTAGGCTTCCAAAGTTCAAAACCAAAGCTGTAAAAATAAAAGATTTAAAAAACAGGAAAAGTAATACAAGAATCCCCCTGTTATCTGTTCATCATGGGCAAAAGAATCTCAACGCGGGGGATTTTCACATAATTTTCCTTCATTTATTGACAATTAACACACTGTTAATTATTATTTCAGAAATTGATTAGGGAAAAAAAAAGGAGAGTAAGCAGTTCAGCAATCCTGAATGGCAATCCAGTCAATGTCCCCAAAAATGGCAGCCAAACCCACCAATTATGATCCAAAATACTACATAGTTTCAACTTTTTCTTTTTTTTAAAATGGTGATCTGTTACTTAGTGATTTTGCCAAAATTAATGGAAATGGTCTAGGTATGTATAAGGGAAACACTCAGAGCAAACTGTGCATTACAAGTCTTAAAATTAAAGCAGATAAAAATACTGTAAGGGGGAACTGGAGGAGATCCAATAGGGAAGTAACAAGGAGTTCATCTTTAAACCTCCTCATCTCAGCTGTAGCACCACAATGGACTTGGGTCAAGCACAAAGAACTTTCCATGCTTTCTCACCACATCCTATCCCACCTGGTGGCTGCCAGATTTCAGAGACAAGTTTACTACAGACCTCTCTGGACTATCACAGATAGTTCTAGAATCCTGCTTCTTGTCCTCAGCCTTACCCTCAGAGGAAAGCAAGAGGGACCCCAAGTTATCTCACTGTCTACTCCTCAGCACTCAGCCTATGCTGGACTTAATGGTAAATAAATCAATTTCTAAAGGTAACCAAGAGTAAACCCTTCAATTTCCATACACAAAATATCACTTGGACTCTACATACCCAAACAAAAATGAAGAGATAGCAAATAGAAAATACCCAAACAGAAATTCCAGAAAAACAAAAACACTGCTAGGATAGACAGGTAAAGTATTTTGTACAATCTTCCTATGGAAATGCATAAGGCAGGTGCATTTTAGGGTGATTTCCTACTTTCACAAATTATTTTGAAGTTCCAGCATTATTCTCCTTGAACTGCAGAACATGTTCAAACTCAAAATTCCTGTAAAACCACAGCATGTCAGCAATCCCAACTTCTCATTTATCCACAGCTGTAACTGGGTCATAAGTGAAGAACACGAAGTGCTGCTCTTCCTAAATAAGCTTACTGGTCAGCAAGCGCACTTCTGCTATGCGAAAACATTAACAAACTTCTACAGAGAGTTTAACTGTTATATGCAGTCCTTATTAGGTATCACAGACCTCTATCAGGACTTTTTAGAAACTTGGGCTTTCTTGAAATTCTAAAACAATGCAAAATCGACAGTGAGTGTATGTCTGATGAGTATCAGATGGATTCCACGCTGACAAAGAAACAGCCTACTAGTTTCTGAGAGAAAAGCAAAAAATCTTGTTAAACTAAGTAATGCAAAATAGGTGAGGGCTGTGAAGAGGAAAAAAGAGACAGATAGACGTTAATGTCAGTCCAGGTTGGTGTGTTCCTTCCTGGACAGAGACAGAATAAGGGAGGAAATTAATGGTGGGGAGACCTGTGTGGAGGGAAGCAGGACTGGAGCTTCTGACAACTTTCAACTCTGCCTACACCTAAGGCTTGGTGTGAACAAGAACCAAAAATCACACAAACATATCACACCAAAATGTAGCAGCCACATGGCTGCAAAATACAGACATTTATCTGATGGAACAGACAGGATGCACACTCCTTCCAAGCAGAAAGGCACAGCAAGTGGCCAGGCTGCACTGGAACCTGCCGTGTCCCTCACCTAACACAGCCTTCTCCCTGACTTGGTGAGCCCTGGAATCACCTCCTGCCTTCATCCCAGCAGGGCTCCCCGTGCCATGCAGAGTCCCAGGAGAGCTCTGGGCTGGCACTCCTGCGCTGCCCCATTTCCTCCTGGCACAGCTTGTTCCCAAAATAGAGCAGCTGCTCACAGGGGCTGCTGCACTGAGCAGCGCAGCCGCTCTCACACTTGGTCCAACCAGCAGCTCCGTATCACATCACTGCCACAACCAGCCCTCCTGGGACATTTCCCAAGCTCACCCTGCCAGGCAAAATGATACAAGGGTACAGCAAAGTAAGAAAGAATCGAAGCAATAAGCAAGCAAATTTTGCTTGTTTTGTTTATTCCCATCTTCTTTCTCACTACAGTGTATGTTTATTTAGTCACCATTTTCTCAATTAGTTTTCCCAATTTAAAAAAAACCAAACAACTACCTTTAGTTTTTTTTCTGTGCATAAACAGAAATAAAAGCCTTCTGTAACTCGTATTTCACATTATTTAAAAAAAAAAAACCATAACTGGAGTACACATTTTCTCAGGTGTAGAAAGCCATGAATTTGCAATTTCCTTATTTTGAGATGGAAAGGAAAGGTCCAGGTTGTTGCCATACCCTATGCATTTAAGGCTTAACAGCAGCTGTTTGCCATATCAGGACCTCCAGTTTAGAACAATAACAAAAAAATCCTTTTCTTCTCCCAAGTTCCACAAAAGTCTAATTACTGAAAGAACCACTTTTTCAATCCTGTTCTCTTTTTTCAGGCTGCATCTAAAATGGGTCCAGTGCACCTAAAAACACTGGGCATGGGTAGGCCAAGATTGCTGTGCTCCATGTCTGCTCTCTAGTTACAGCCCTGTAAACCCTGAAGTCCCTGGGGCAGTGCTGCGCCGCACCTCCCTCCCAGCCCCACAGCCCAGATTTGAGGGGCCACACCTGAGTCAGTAGAATAGAGCATGGGTTTAAGCAGGAACAGGGACATAGGACTAGGAGGACAGGCATTTCAGCACATCTTTGTGGAACTATCATCTGATGGAGGTGGCTTTAGCCCCAGCTGAAATAAGAAAGATTTGGTGTGGCTGCCCCGTGCAAGGCAGCCCAGGCAGGTACGGTCAGAGTCAGCCTGGGGCTGGTGGACCCAAACCACCTGAGGTTTGCCATTTGTTAGCATTTCACAAGTGGCCGTGGCAGCCACGGCTCCTCCCCAGGCTGCAGCAGGCGGCAGCACATCAGACTGCATCTGCTTACAGCAGAGGACTCAGTTGCCAGCTCACAGGCGTAGGATAACAAGCACTATTAATCTTGGCTAAATCTGAACCATTGTTCTGGAGATTGGGCATCTCTTGTAAAATCCCATTATTAGAGACCATTTGCCATCTATTTCCGTAGAAACTTTTTCAGTGTGTTTTGTTCTATTTTAGAAAAAATTTCCCCCTTCCCTTTTCCTTAAGTGCTATTGTACTTACAGAGCCTTAAACAATAATCCACTCAAGCACAACCATGGAAGTGGCTCGAAGGAACAAAAGCTGCTTCTGGCATAGCCAGTGCATCTGACTCTGCCTGCACACAGCTGCCTGTATATCCTCTGCAGATTTGCAGAGCACCAGCGGCTACTGATTTCCCTCTGCTCCTCCTGTGTGTTGGATACAAAATAAACAGTGAACATGAGGAGTCTACTCAAATTATACTTGCAGCATCAGCTAAGCGTGCAGGTGAGTCACAAGCAAGTTCTGCAGCCTATCTTGCTAAAGAATAGGGAGAAGCCTGACCTTAAAAGAAAGCAGTAGGCATGAGTAAGACAAATAAAAAAATAAAAATCTAACTGCAGGGAGACAAGGCAGTGAAAGCAAAGTGTCTCAAGCTCTGCTAGAGAAGATTATTGCCACATCTAGCAGTTAGCACCCACCCAAGTAGAGTGCCATCAACTTAATTCTCAAATGAGACTAGCAGAACAGCGAGACAGGATTAGACATGCTTGTTTTTAACCATTCTTTGCTCTCTCTGGTGGAATACTATCAGCACAGCATTGGCATCAAAATTACTACCCTTCAAAATGTGCAGAGCACATTTTTTAATTTTACATGTAGCAGTTATGTCATCTGGGGTTATTTATTTTTTAATATAAAGTGGTATAACATATTTAATCTGTTTTGAGAAAAGAACAAATTGATTTAGTGAGCAGTTCAAGGCTCTCCCTGGAGACACTCAACCACACTCAGAAATCTGGATATAAGTTGAGACTTCGCTAAAGTAATTTTAATTGTAGGTCATAAGAAATGTCAAGATATAAACCACCAAGGAATACTAAAAATTAAGCCATCATCTCTGAGAGTAACAAATGTCTTGTATTTGGCAGTAGAATAATTTCTAAATCTTTACAGCATTACTATTAAGGACAGTAGCAGAGCAAAGGGCTTAGAAGTACATGCAACGTGTGTGCATTATTTTTGCAGGGGGGCTGAATCCAAAACCTGCATAAAGCAAAAAAATACTGGAGTGAAGGAAACTTACACCACCACCAATAAAAAAATGTAGTGTTTTGTCTTTTTCACTTTGTTTCACTAAAGTAAATATCTTCTGTTAGTAAACAAGTTTTGGGTTGTTTTGGTTGGAAAATGTTCCTCTCTAACGCAGTATGGAACAGAATTCTGTATACACCAACATGTATGTGCAAAAACAGAGCACCACAGTGAGGAAAGCTGGTTTTTAAGAAAACTTTAAAAACAAACAAACAAACAGAAACCCACAAAGCCTTAGACCACTTCTAAGGTTTTGTGCCTAGGTTTTACAAGGAAAAATTCCTCATTTTTTTCTTAGCTCTAAGTATTTCTTAAACAGGTGTTTTCCTGTAGAAGGTACGCCTCAGCTTCTGCAGTTTTCAGCTAGATCCCCCATTTACTAAACTTACCCTTTACTAAACCCCCCTTTACAGAACTTAGCTGAAATCCCCCAAATTTTTCTTTGCCCACTTACCTCAAACAACAGTGATAAGGGGGCTCTGACCTTAGCAGATCAAAGTGAAAACCCCTCCAGTTTAACCTTCTTAAAACAGAGGAAGTTAAAAATTAAGTGCATTTTCAACACCAAAGAACAATATCTGAGAGCTCTTACTAAAGTATCTAAAGAAAACATATATAAACCATTTCATTCTCCCACATTCTCCAGTCTGAAAGTTAAAAGGTCAGCAATGTAAAATCAGGAGCAGATTTTTTTTTTTTTACCATTTCTTGCCTAATAACCCCTTAAACTTGATCAACATACAAATTTCCTTTCCTGCCTTTTCCTTCCCCTCATGGGAGTGGAGACGAAAAGGCTATTTCCCTGCTTTTAGTTAAGTCAGAATGGAGCTCACCAGTGAACAGCAATTTGAACAGAAAGCAGTTCAAGTGATGTGAAGACCCATATTAAGGGAAACAAGCTCATGTATGTGGAAGGGGGAAAAAAGTAATTTAACATCCTATATTGCTGCCAGTCAACTCAATTATTAACATCTATTTTGTTGGGTTTAGCCACAGTCCCTAGCAGGTGTGCCAAGACTTATGGGTGAAATTCCATTTCTCTAAATGAGAAGGTAGGCATTTCACAGAAGTTTAAATCCATCCTCTGTCAAGTCCATTTTCTTGAGTGCCTTCACATAATCTCAATGAATACCCTAACCACCCTCTCCTGCAATACTAAACACGTATATCCAACCCCACATCTGCACAGGGTGCAGCAGGAGGGCTATTGTCTGCTTTGCCTGCCTGAGTGGTGCTGTCATGGCAGGGAAGTGAAGGGCAGGAAAGCTGCAACACTATGACCCAAGTAAGATGCAGGCAAACAGAATTTTAGACGTCCAAGCCTTTAATGCAAATTAATGTCATAGCCATAAAAGCTCCAAAAGAAATAATTGCACAGATGTCTCGGAGGAAGAGTTGTATCTTGGGATTTAATAGCTAGAAGCAGTTCCCCCCCCCATCTTCTCTTCAGGTCATTTGGTTTAAACAGATAGTGCTCCTTGCTGTCTATCACACAAGCTATTACACAAGTACTCTCAAACTGGTAGCCCTGGATCCTGGTTTTCTGGTCTCCTGGAGGGCTGCAGGGGCCTTCCCTGATGCCAAGCCCTGCCACGCTGCCCATGCTAAAACTTGAGGTCACCCGCAGCATCGGAGAGGCAGTGTTACACAATCCATGCTCTGCGTGGACATCTCAGCTGGAAAGACAGTCATTTCAAAGAAAGATGCAGTTTGCCTCGAGATCTTCCAAGTTTTACTGCAGGCTGTTCTTAAAATCTTCCACTGATAGCATTTGTAAAACTAGAATTAATTTTCTGTGACATTGAAAGAGGGAGGGAGAGACCCTAAACAAAACCCCAGTCCTGCCTCACTGACTTCACTCCTTATATCTGCACAAATATCCACTCGTTTCCTTGCTGTCCTTGAAAGCCCTTTCTCTCCAACACACTGAAAGCTTTTAACCCATATTGAAGCCACTGTCATCCAGCCCCAGCTCCAAATAGGCCCTGCTGTAGCAAAGCAACTGTTCTGTAAGAGGCGAGCCATGGAAAATCTTGTCCAGCCACTCCTGGATGTAGCTGCTGTGGCCACTCTGCTGTGTCCTCCACCAGAGATGAGGCTCCCTGCAGCCCAGCTGGCCAGGGCTTGTATCACACCTCTGCTTTACATGGGCCTGGCAGGGTTCAGTCAAGGAAAGTGCATTTTTTACAAGAAAGGGACTGAGTTTCAACAACTGAGGCAAACAGTGCCTTCTGGCAGGTCCTCTCCGGGGGTGGGATGGACATCTGAGCAAGGGTGAATTAGAAGGAGAACAGCTGTTTGTTTGGTGAATGAGTCACAGGACTCAGCTATTAATTCTTCCTCTCAAGAGAATATGCCCCCATGCCAGCCCACCCACCATCCTATAAAACAAACAAACATATAATGGAGGTCAGGGAGGGGGAGCTCAGTAAGAGGAAAGGAAAAAAAAAAAAAGAGGGGAAAAAATAGCCAAGCATTTAATATTTACATAAGAATGAAATGTTTCATTAATTACATACAGAATCAATTTGCAGCTATTTTCCTTAAATTTCTCAGTCAAACCCACAGATTTGAAGCACTTTGAACTGTGCTGTGCCAGTAATTGTGGATGAATATTTTAGATCAGTCTTGAATCACTGTAGTGCACACACCAAATGAACTAATAAGCTACACATGTGTGGACTACTAATGTATTTTCTTTCTTCGCTAGACAGATGGAATACACTCTAAACTCAGTTGAACTGGCTACTGGAAATAGTCAGAAAGGCTTAGAAAAATCTTTAGTTCTACTGTTTTACTAAAAATACCACTCAATAGCCTGCATGCATTAGAAAGGAGATGGGAATATGCAGAAAAACCCAAACAAGTTTAAAGACAGGAAGGAAGAGTCAGGCATTTCATGTGACTGTGGCAAGCTTCAGAGAGGGACAATGAACAGTGCATTGTCTAATGTTTTTAAAGGACTGCTGCAAAGCTGGATACTCTTGCCATCTATATGATATCTATCCCAATACAAGCATTTATGGGCAGTCATTTTAAATCACATATAGCAGCATATCAGTTCTATAATCTGACAGATGTGTTCTAGTTTACAGAAGCATCTGTTGAGTCATCAGGACATCAGAATAGTTAATTGCACTTTGGGGAGGCTTTCAGGGATTAGAAGTTGCAAATTTTAAGTGTCCTTATAGATTAAACTCCTTTTTCATACACAAAATTAACATATGTACCCGCACTCCAGAGAAACTAATGTATGAAATGTAAAGAATAACTTCCCTCAGGGATCATCTGTTTTCTTCCACCTCCTGTGCATTGCCTCACACTGTGCTCAGCAATATGGAACAGAAAACAAAAATACAACTTCAATCATGCATGATTCTGAAATACAAACTAAGACATGGCCTACACTGTCTGGGTAAAGACTACAGAAGAAGTTGCTTTGGGTCAAGAACTTTTAAAAAATGTCTAACAGCTAGAACTGTGAGATGATGTCTATTTCTTTTTTTGGCAAAATGCTTGTAATTATATTTTAGAAGGTTTTATTACTGTTTATTCTAAAAGAAATGTTGTACAGGCTGTACCTTTCACCACTGCAAGAGTATTTGGAGTATGAGACAAGCCAGGAGAACCACCCAGGAAATTAAACATGGACTGATACACATTGAGCCATCCTCCAGCTGAAGTTGTACCAATTGCTTCCTATATACAGCTAAGGACTGGAAGCAAGCAAACTCCATTCATACACATAATTGAATATTTGAATTAAAAAAAGTAATACTTGTGGAAAATTCCTACGAGTTTTCAATGTGTTTGAGCAGATGAGATCTTCCCTATTCTTCTAGTCTGAGTTTCCTTGCAACCTTTGATTGAAAACAATTTAACAGTGGATTTTTTGTTCGGTTGGTGTTTTACCAAAAAAACCCCAACAAAACCAAATGAATCAGTTAAAAAAGGTATATTTGGCTGTTTTTCAGAGGTGATTGAATCCATCTGGTCTGTAGCTCCTGAACTACAGGGATCCCCTGATTAATTCAATGAACTATTTGGTTTCACTCAAGAAGTGATCATAAAGCTGAAGTGCAAGTGCATAACCAAGAGCACAAGAAGACAGACACCAACTCTGCATCTGGGCTTTGCTTCCTATAAATCCTGAAGTGACAGCACACCTCAACCTAACAGGACTGTTATTCTTTAGTGCAGAGCAAATCAAACTTGAAATGAGAGTGTAAAAGCTGAGACAAGTACTGCAGTCATGACCATGCTTTAAAAGGTCCAATACTTCTGAAGTTACAGCATATTCCCTTGCTACTAAACCAAACTGAGACTGCTGTCTCAGTTACATTAAATTATTAGCTAATTAGCCCTGAGTAAGGACAACAGTATGTTGATGCTGGCAAGCTGTGAAAAGAACACTTCAGCAAAGAAGATCAATAGCATTTTTTGTCTGGCTTACAATAAGAAAACTGCTGGCCCAGGTTATGAGTTTAAGCCATTTTTCATTTGGCAGACAAGACAGTACTAGTGACAGATCAATACAGTAACTTTATGATAGGCTGCTGCTCCTGCAGATGGCAGGACCATAAACAGGCATCATTTTTAAAGCCTGAAGCAATCCATTACTTGGACAGAAACCACCTGACCTTTTATAATATTTACACTTTTCTACCAAAAAAGGAAAATCAGAGAACAAAACAAGGGAAAATCAGCACAATTAGCTGTCCTGCAAGACAGAAGAGAACGTTACTTGTTTAAAAGTCAGTATTTAAAGTAACAAGCTTTGTGCTATTTGGGAGATCACATTAAAGCCACAAGGCTGGCACCAGGGAACTACACATCCCTTCAAAGAGAAAATGTTATTGAGGATCACATTTCATATGATGCAACTTTCTTATCTCCTGATAATGTGGGATAACAAAATAACCTATTTATTAATCTTTAAGGAAAAAACCCCAAACCAATAAAACACTTTAATGTGTCATTAAAACATTAAATCAGTCCATTTTAACACCTACAATTACTACATATTTGAGAGAAGGCAGTTTCAAATGGGCAGTTATTTTTCCCATGTTGCAATATACACACTGTAGCATTTGCACATACAGTTTCTTTTGGGATTGCCTATAGTGTTCCACTATTTTAACAAAGGCAAAGCAAAAGAAGAGAAAGGTTTTAAAATTCTAGTGTTTTTTATGGCAAGATCTCAAGCTGAAGAGAACGTAAGGGACAGCACCTTAATAAATTATTCAGGCCACATCTTCAGATAAGGACCCAGGTGGAGCATCTAGCCCTGTACTTATAGCCTTCTCTTTACTATAAACATGAAATAATCACAGAATATGGTGAATCAATCATACAACCAGCTTGCCTCTGCCTCTCTGTCTGAGGCTGGTTTGTGTCAATTACTACAGAAATATCTGTTTAAGCAGGAAACTAATTTTACAAAAGCACATTGGGTTCATGGGCTTTCATCAATACTTTTTGGTCACTGCAAGTAAGTAATTAACATTAATGTCAACATAAAGGATAGAAGGAGGAGGAAAGTATTAACAAGCACAATATAAAAACTGAAGCTGGCTGCTTCTTCCCCATTCAGGACTGCCATGCAACCATCTCCTAGTCCATGCTTGAAAAATGAGTTATTATTAATTTGGTCGCTAATTTTACTTTGCATGATGTAAGCAAACAGCATTACATTTGCCCCACAATGAATGCCAGTTATACACAGCAGTAGTTTAAAACACAACAGAATAGCACTCAAACCAGAAGTCTTTTGACTGGGCTCCACTCATGCTAAGAATAACTTGGCACACACATACATGATGCTAAATCTGCCAGTGATTTGCTTTGCTCCAAAACTCCCCCCTTCTCACCTTCTACAAGATCCTAAATACATGAAGCTGTGTTAAAGCAGGAAACCTACGTATTGAACCTATTTTTAAAACAAATTGAATTTCTTTGAACTCAAACGCAAGAGACAGTTTCAGCAGTTTCAGGTTTATAATCTGATGCGTTTTCAGCAGGCACAAGGGCTCTTTATTCCCAGCCGTGCACAGACGCTGCCCGCCACATCTGCCAGCCCACAGCACTTGGGCTCAGCCCAGAGACTCTGTCAGCCTTCTGCAAAATCACTGCTGCAAACACACAAAGCAGCAGCCCACAGCTCTGATGCACAGGACACAAAATATCCTTAGAGATAACGTTTCTGTGACCACGCTAAAAAGACACTAAATAAATTCAATGGCCTGGGTTTTGTAATTTTGTTTTATGGTTTTGTTTATGAGAGGGGTACTAGGTTTTTGTTTGCAAACACCCCCCCCTCCCAAATTAATAAGTAAAACAAAAATTGCAACATTCAGAAATAATACTGATGCTTCTTTTACAGTGCCTCAATGATACTGCTTCATTTTCAAGATAATCCAAGGCATTTTATTAATGCCATGGTATGCGGATGCAGGTAGTGACCTCAGGCTGGCTGTTCAGAACTCTGGTTCAGCCTCAGCACACCGGGGATGCACATCCCATTTCAGCTGACTGCCACCTCTGGGAAGGAGGGAGGGCGACTGGTTTGGCAGAGCTTAGCTCCGTGGCCAAAAGCAGTGTTAGGAGTGATTATATAACCTGGCATCGGGCTACTCGCAGAGAGAGTTCAAAGGGAGGCAACGGCAGTGCCAGGAGTGAAGGGGAAGAGAGCCCCCACCATCAAGTGGGGCACAAGGCTATGCTTCTCCTGCACCCTGAGTGCTTGTTATTTGCTTTTGGCCCAATGACTCCTTCTCTGAGCATATGCCCATATTTCCATTTGGTTTGTTTTTTTCTCTAAATCCTACTGCATCTAAGATCCGTTACTCTAATTCATTTTCAGCAAGGTCCTCACAACCATGCTGCCCTTCTGGTTTTGTCCCTCTGTCACTGCTAAGATGCAAATTAAACCCTTACACCCAGACCACTCCTTGCAGATTCCTGTTCTGTCCCTTCTTCAATCAAATTCCCTGGACTTTTTGGACTGAGTTTTAGTCAATAAGGACATTAATTCTCCTTATTCCTATTTTGTGATTAAAATGACATGGTTCTTGTCTGGAGACTGTTGACCCTATAAACAACTTTACAGACTTTAACATTAGGATCAATGAATCTTCATCGAGGACTTCTGCAATTTCTTGTTGAAGAAAGAATATATAAGTGTCAAACCCACAAATATAAATGACCATGCAGCAACTCTGCTACTGTTCATGAGGTTAATTAGGTTGTAGGGAAAGAAAACCAGGCTTCATACCAAACTTCCTTGTCATTACAGTTCCAGACTCCACATTAGCTACAAAAACCATAAACAACACCTCATTATCTATTTTTCTTTCCTAGAAAAACCTTGCTTGAAAAGTTATATCTTAACACTTGCTTCACATCCATCCAAAAAAAACCCTCCAAAAATCAAAAACACCACATGAAAACGCCTTTGTGTTCTGGAGATTGCATTCATGTGAGAGCTATTTAATATTTCCATATTTGCTACTGAAACAGAAGCATAAATTACTAGTTGGATAGTAAACCACTTGTGAAAGACATCACCTCTTTGTTGTGTATAATGCCACAATCATCTTTACCTCCACGATGGTGACCACAAGGCAAGATCACAATGCATATAATAACAACACAAATAAGGAAACTCAAACTAGTGCATTCACACTGCACATTGTCTGTACCACCATCCACCAGAGCCAATCCTGTTGAGCTCAATAAAGTGAAGGTATTATAATTAGAGAGTTCATAATGCCTTTTAATCCAGTGTGGAGCTGGAGCACAGTGGGTTGTATACCGAAGACAAAACCACATGAAGCAGTACAATGCCGAGTGCAAGAAAGGGCACACATATTCTTCAGGGAAAATAACAAGTTACTACAAAGCCATGTTTGTTTTCAAGCACTCAATCAACAGTTTGCATACTAGGTAATTCTGC
Organism: Petroica traversi; assembly: GCA_025920805.1. Classification (NCBI taxonomy): domain Eukaryota; kingdom Metazoa; phylum Chordata; class Aves; order Passeriformes; family Petroicidae; genus Petroica; species Petroica traversi. The sequence goes on from JAHLSL010000047.1 coordinate 11,225,397, forward strand.
ATAAGGAAAATAAGTTATTTCATAAACTGAAAATGAAGACCACAAAAATGTCTTTTGATTCTTACAGACAGAAAACCCCAGTTTCAAGTTCTTAATTTGTGAATTAATTCTTTGCAGTTTTACTGGATGAATTAATTGTACTTCAACAATATTATAATCATTTTTCTACTACAGATTGTTATTTACAAAATGATTTATAATAACTAACCGGTTTCTGTGACACCTGTGGCAGTCTCCATACAGTGAGGCTGAGCCAGTAGTACCCTGAGCTATCAGCAGCAGAACAGCAAGGGCCAAGTGAAATCAGGAGAAAACAGAAGACTTTTCCATAATCAGCCCATTTCTCCAGGGGTCACGTGCTTACCAAAATCAAGATAATGATACAAATGCTCTTTCCTGTGTCTCAAAACTGGACTGATTCCCTCCCATGAAACAAAAAAAGAGTATGCTTAAATTAAAAAAAATAAATAAATTAGTCAGAACTCAGGAACCCCCCCTGCAAATGGGAGTGATCAGACACTGACTTGCATATTTTAGATTAGGCTCCTGACAGATCTTGCACATCTGCCAGCCCAGGACTGGCAGCAGTGAACAAGGAAGGACCCTAATGGCAACAGCTGCAGCCACTGTTCCTTCCCTCCCTGACACACCAGGGATGTCTGGCACTATTCTTTATAGAAACAAAAACTGGTCCTGTCCTAGGCAACCTGTATTTTAATCATACCATAACGTTTTTAGGAAAACATCAAAAATAGTTTCCATTTTATGTAAGGAGAAACTTGACAAACACAGTCAGGAGCACAGCCACTGAACATTCCAAAAACCCACATGGGATTTGGAGCACAAAGTTTTATAGACCTTGATCTGGGATTGTCAGAGGCCAAATATAATTTTCATTATAATACATACATAACACTAAATCTACCTAATGTATGTATCCAGTATATCAGGTAAATGTAAAAACACACAAGCAACATTTGAAAAATGCCAGCAGAAAAATTATGTGTCAGCACAAAGCTTCCAAAATTACTTGTGGGCAAGCAAGAGTCTTCGCACTGAAGCATTATTTAAAGATTAATTACATATGCAACAGCACATTCTCAAATGACTGCAGATCAAGAAATGAAAATATCTGAGCTAAAACAGGGTCTGATTTAACAGCCATTAAGGTTGCAAAAAAGACTCCCATTGGCTTCAGCCAGCATTGGGTCTTACCCTACTCACACCACTACACAACTTCCCTGTGCCTTTCAGTTCATTTGTGTGACAGTTCCACACTCAGCTGATCCCAAAATAGCAAGGAACGACCTTTCATCTGCCTGGGTACTCTGCACAGACAACAGCCCAACACTCCTAATGGCCAAGGAAGGACTTTGCAAACTGAGTCAATTTTATCACACACTGGAGTCCCACACAACCTCTGCCATCTCTAGAGAAGCACTGGATCATGAGCCATTTATCTTACCATATTTTCAAAGTTTTACAGACTAGTTTCTTCCTCCCCTGCCCAAGTCATGCTCAAGTCCTTATTCATAAATGGATGTTTAAAGCAAGAAAGCCACAGAGATCACATGCTTTTATTGCTTATTCCCAAATAGCTCATTAATTGAAGAACTTGCATTGGTTTTATTGGGTCATTTACACGTTTAAAATACTTAGGTGTTTAAGTTCTGCAGGAATGAGTATTCCAAATCATCTCTTATTGTCATGAAAGAGAAATGAGATGTTTGCATATCTGCACTCCAAAAAGTATTCCTTGAAATACTGGAGAATGCTTAAAACAAAACAAAAATACAAGTACACCCCCCCAAAAAGGCAGGACAAATAGTTTAACCCTCCATTAGCAGACATACACCATAATTCACAGCTTTGAAATGGATCAAATAAAAGCCTACTCTTTATTAGTGGAGATAAATGTTTGCCACCTTAATTTCCAATATGCTAGTCTTCCCTAACTCTGGGGTATATTCCCAGTTCAGTCTGAGGGATATTTAGGCACATGAGGTTAAGCACAAAACTTGAGGAACATGAGTCACTTGAAATGTTGCAGAATACTTTAGCTGTAGCTCCCATCAAACGGGACACAGTCAAGGCAAAAATTGAGCTGTTCTAATATCCTTAGGGATTTATTCTGCCAGCATTAACTGACAGTTTTGCTTATGAGAGACAACAAAACAGAGCAACAGGAAGGACAACAACATACCTGAGATCCTTTATTGAAGCAGGTAATTTTAAAGAATGCTTCATTCCTTTGGACTGTGCCATGATACTAACCTGTTTAGATTCCCATCCCTTTCATTCCGCTTGCATGGGCAGTGCTGATTCCACAAACATCCCACAGGGCCATTTACACCAAAGAGTATGTTGGCTGTACTGATTACATACTTCAAATGCCATTCATGTCTGTCTTTCAGAAAGTCTGCAGCACCTTGTTTGAAAGTCAAGCCTTTTAAGAGCAGCAAACTGGCAAACTCAAAAATCAGCACCCAAATCCAAAACTGAAGGTTCCTATTTTCCTGCATGTTCAATAGAAAAATTCCTTTTATTGTTTTCTCTTGCTCTAGTCACTGCTATCTAAAATATTAGCCCTTTATTTGCACCATAGTTTCTTGTTAATGCATCAAAGTGAAAATGCAGTTGTTTGACATGAAACTATTTGGCATTCACTTCAAATAAATGAGTGTTCCACACCTAAATGCATTGCATCACACCTCTTAATTTTTTTATTTCAGTCATTCTAATTTTCCCTTAGGCAAGACTCTAGAATAATCACTTTATTGTTACAATTACTGACACCTCAGAAGGTGATAGCATTTTGATCCGATTTGATTACATTAGTCTTAATAGATCCTAATGAAAATACAAGTAAATCCTTTTTCTTATCACTCATTCTCATTACTTTCAGCAGTCGCTACAACTTAACCGCTCAAAGGGCTTTAAAGCACACACAGAGCACAAATGAAAGAACTTGCAGGGCTTTTCAGATACACCTTTTATTTAATTCACTGAAGGAGTTTAGGGAAACTCTAAAAACAGATTCCCAAGTATCCCAAGATAGAGCTGTCACAGTGCCAACTGGGGTTAACCCTGTACAACACTGACAGCACAGCACCAGCCCACATGGCCACCCCAGACCTCACATTCTAAGCAAAATCAAATAAACAGGGTGTTGGAAGGGCATAAAAGAAAATAAATACGACAATTATTACTGACTGACTTCTTGCTGATGCTGCAGAAGTACTGAGTTGTTAGGTGGAATTTGAGCCGAGCAAGCAGGGAAAGGAAAATCTTGTAAGGAAGCATGTCCCATGTGCAGAAGGTGATGCCAGCAAAGGCGTGAAGACAGTCATGGGAGAAGCAGATGGCCAGAGCATCAAGACTCACACTACTGAAAGAAAAACCTTCTGGCAAAGATGGTCACCTACAGGTGCTCACATCCTCAGTACCTGGAATTGCTCTGGCAAGCCAAACACAAATGCAAAGCTCCAGTGGGTGGCTGTCATCTGTATTTCCCTACCTGATGGCACCTTTACAAAACAGAGGTCCTGACGTGAGAAATCAGTAGCCCACAAATGAGCCAACTGTGCTGAAATCTGGTTTGACTGCAGAGGTCAGGACAGCTCATCAGCCAGCTGCTCTGCTATGTAAGTGTAACGAGACACTCGCAGCTTGCTGCCCCTCCAGTGTAATTGCACATCTTGTTCTTTGTAATCATCCTTACCACTTATACGCTGCTGTAGAGACGTAACTAATCCTCCGATCCCACTGAGAGGCAGGCAGAAAGTATTACCATCTCCATTTTGCAAATGGAGAGGAATATATATTACCTCAGGAGTCAGTTAATGCGTGGAATAACCTGATGCACTGCCACAGGCCTGGGAGGATTCAGCCTCTTGCTCACCAGTGGCCAACATGGCACGTGGAGGTCAAGTCATTTGTCAAAAGCCATAGGGCATTATTGGGAGATTCAGGATGAAAACTTCCAGCACTGAAGAGAGTTTTGTTCTCAGGCCACTGTAAAAACCATACCGTTGGTTTGGGGGGGGCTAAAGGTTTTTTTGTTGTCATTTTGCTATTTGTTTTTCACTAAACCAAACTATAAGGTACTCTAATTAGAAATAAACTAAAATTTTTTCTATAACTTCTCAAGTAGGAGAGAAACTACCCATAGTTATATTAATCCTGAAAATAAGTACAATTATTACTTGTATTCTGCAGCATACAGGAAAGTAGCTACTGCCAGAAGAGAAGGTGACTTATAAATGAAATGTGTGGGAAAAAAACAGGGTGGCAACATACAAATGATGTGATGTATATTCAGGAAATAGTAAAATGAGAAAGCAGCATGACATATTTTTCTATCTGTTATTACTAGGCCACAAATGCCCTGGTAGATGGGAAAAGTTTTAATAGTAATTTTTATTATTGTTAAGGTTTCAAAGTTAGAATCAAGCAAATGTAAATAGCTATTTCCATGTTTAAAGCCAAACATGATCAATAATAACCAAGCATCCAAACTTCCATGACAATCATGAAATAACATCTTTGTTCTTCTGAAATACTTGATTTACATTTTCCATCTCTTATGGATTTAGCATTGCTATGAACTTTGGGAATGGAAAATGGTCCTATCAGCTTGGTTTAAATAAACATCTGATTCTAAAAAGCAAGGTTTTAAATACAATTATCAACACAGGGCCAAGAGTGAGGTTGGGGAATTGATGCTGCATTATTTTCAGACTCACTGCTATTGCTCAGTCCCTTTTCAATGTATATCACCCATCAAAGGTGGAGTTATTCAGTTTACAACCTTACACTGAAGTTCCTTCTCATTAACAGGAAACATTCACAAAGCTGTTTTATGACCCAGATTGATGTTTCAGCCAGGTCCACAGACAGACACATCAACACAGGGGCTGACTAGATAAACTTTACCCCCACCACTGTCCTTATACTGTGGAGAATTTTTCCATCCTTTGCTAACATTCTCTTTTAAAATTCTCTGCTTGAACAAAAAGCACAAAGGTTATTTTTCCTCACCCTTAAAGATATCCTCTCCAACCATCTCAGACTTGGTTGGCAGCTGAAAGGAGAGGATTTACCTCAAGAACTAAGCTGAGCAGCCAGCTGTTCCAACTAGGCTTTCCTCTGGTGAGGCACAAGCCAGAACAGCACATTTCCCTCCTCAGCAATGAACAAACTGTTCAATACCCGCTTGTCTCATGCATCTGTACAAAAAAAAAAGCACGGGGCTTGCTTGTTGGTTGCTTATTTTCATGGATCTCTGCTGAAGGACACTTAGGTTTTATGGAAGGCACTGAGGCTTATTTTCTGTGTGAAGATGCCAACAGGATTCATTACTGTAAAGTAAGATTGCTCTGCCTATATTAAAAAAAAAAACACCAAACATTTTTCTTTGGTTTGGAAGTGGATACAGGATTGAATATACCTTACACAACTGAACTCAAAGGATATGAAGGTGAATTATGTGACACTATGTATCTGAAATCCAACGTTAACATAAAAAATAACTTTCAGATAATCAATCCAGCTTGTTTACTGAGCTATCTGGCTAACTGCCAAAAGACAGTGATTTCAAGGGGTTTTTATAGATTCACTAAGAAAAACAAAAATCCATTTCCTAGAATAGGACTCACAATTCACCAACTCCTTAAGACAAAAGAAATGGATTAGAATTGTACCTTTCTTCAATTTTCAGTTACACAGCTTTATAGTCAAAACACACATCTCGGGATAAAGCAACTCGCCTGTTTACCTTTCATGTTTCCACATGCACAATTTGCCTACCAGTTTTTAGGGATTATGTAAATAGTTATTAACGTCATGTGGTTTTAACTACTAGGAGAAAATCCCAGATAAAATTGCTCACCAAATGACCTTTATAGCTTTCCTTTAGCACGCAAAATTAAGCAAGAAAGTCATGTAATAATCATATGTGCTTTTTAAGTAACATTATTTCAGAGGGAATTTCTTCTTTTTAGAGAAATAAAGCTGAGTTTGCACAAACCACTAAGACACTCAGACAGATCAGAAGACACACTCCAAAAAATCTAGTATCAAAGTGCATAAACTTAAATTTCCACACATTTTAAGGCCCCCAGAAATTATAACAGCAATCTTCTCAACTGATCTCTCCACTCCCACTAATAATTGTTCAGTACTGCAGGGATCTCTGATCCACCATGCACTTGGATCATTCTAGGATTATACAGCACATACACATATTTTAAAAGCTTGTTATATATATACAAATATATGTATACTACAGGCAGTTATAAATCTACTAAGATGAAGTCAGAAAATATAGTATTTTTGTTCTTTTTTACAACATAAAAGTTTTTGCTTTTTCTAGCAAAAAGAATTCTGACTTCTCATTGTAGGACTGTAAATGAAATTCATCAAATTGTTTATCTGGGGTTTTTTGTTGTTCGTTGTTTTTTGGTTTTTGGGTTTTTTTCAGCAAGTGGAACTATTTTGAGCCAAAAACAGAGGCGGTAAGAGAGAGGAAAGGAAGAAAAGCAAAGAAGCCAGACCAACCACCCCCGGCTACCTTAAAACAGCAGATACACATTCTCCAGCTCCAGTTACCTTGTAACAACACTGGAAGTTTAATTGTATTAGGATGTGGACCTGGCAGTAGGGCAGAAAAGGGGAAAACTCGCATCTCACCAGGTAAGGGCGTGGCTGAGCTGTGAGCCCAAGCACAGCCTGCCAGCGGTGCCGGAGAATGGCACACACAGCCTCTGCCTCAGTTTCTCCACCTGAAGCAACAACATTTACCCACCTCACACCACAGCCCTGAAAAGGTTAACTCATGCGTGCAAAGTGCTTTTAGAATGAAAGCACACTTTATTTCTCTCCTTTCAGCGATGGCAGTCAACCTGGCAGAAATCTGAGTAGCCGGGAGCTTCCTATTCAGCCAGTTATAAAAGTCACGGCTCTCCTGATAGCTCAGCGTGACCCACTTCTCCACCCCGAGCCTGCTGCAGTACTATTTAAATGTCGAGGAGTTTATCAGTATATAACTGAAATGTTAAGGGGGGAAGCGTATTAGTGGGGACAGGAAAAGGCAAAATTTATGACACATAAAAGGCACTGCTTATTCAGATGAAATTTATTATATCCCATTTGAGTTAAAATATCACATATGTATGAGACCTTAATGAAACCATCATCCAGACGGGAGTGGAGAGAAGGCTGAGTGAGCTGCGCGCTTGTGCAGAAGGAATTCGCTCCTGAAGCCTGGCAGGCAGAGGCGTAACCAGCTGCCTGTCTGCCTCTGTGCTCATGGCCAGCATCAGCAAGGCAAAAACAAAGATCCCCAAGGCCCTGAAAATTAATGGAAGTGAACTGTGGAAACAAACCAACAAAGGAAGACGTATCAAAGGTTTCAAATGTACGCAGTATTAGATGTTGCGGGGTAAAGGCACAATGAATCACAGCTGATTAGTGCTAAGCCTGGCTCTTACTGCCTGTGTGCACAGCAAGCACCAAGACACAAACCCAAACCCTGTGGGATGCTTCAGCAGTTTCCCAGACAAAAATGTGAAAACAACCATTTCCACAGAAAGGGCTCTTCTGCAGATTATTTAAACCGAGTGGGTTTAATTCCATCCCTTACACAGGAGGCTTGGAGGAGGCTTGCCCTACCCTTCCTGTGGATGAGGCATATATACTGTTGCCAATTATTTGCAGATGAAGGAGGACAACAACTGGATTCCGGATTAGTCCCATCAAACATGTGGGCATAAGCAGAGCTTAATGAGTTTGGCCACTGTCCTTTCTGCTGAAGCTGCCAGGGACTCACTAGCCAGGACACATGTACACATACACAGCCCTGTATAAGATGTACCACAGCTGAACTTCTGTGCCTCTTTTTCAGAGGCTTCTTCCTACACTGCTGCTCCACTACCTCTTGTCCACCTCTGACCAGCACAGGACTCTGTAAGGGAAGTTTGCATTTACAGCCTGCTGCTGTCATCACTGTTACAGAACAAAAGGCAGCAACACCACAAGACATCAGCTTAGCTCATTTCAAAAATTTTGAATTTCTTTAATATCATCTTTCCCCTGTAGCTCCCTTTGCAAATACAACATACACTGTACACATCTTTGCTTCAGTTCATACTGACACTGCAAGAAAAAATTCAAATACGGAATTAAGGAAGTCATGGTTCAAGGTGCCTGTTATCAATGCACTGTGTCATCAGGAAATATTACTACTGAATATTTACTACATGAAATCATGATTAAATATTTCTAGAGAGCAAGATAGCTTCTTCAGAAGCACTAGTTAACTAGGAAGCCTGAAAGCATGGCAGCACTTATCGGAGCCACTCTTACATCAACTGTTCACACAGAGTGTTACAGACAGCTGAAGCTCAGAGACCAGCAATAGCAATAGTCTAGGTGATGACCACATCAACTGCAGTCCTGGGAAGGCTTCTCCTAACACTCACTGGCATGCTCTATCTTGCCTCATATAAAAATAGAAAAATCTTCCTCTGTTCCTCCTCCTTACTGCTATAACAATTAAACCAGAAAAAGACAGGACACATGCCCCTGCAGAACACAAGACAAATAGTTAAGGACAGACAAACTTAACTCTAATTTCCCTCATTTTGAACAAGGTGAAAGATTTTGAGAAAATCCATATGAGGAGAAGTATTAAATCAATATACTATGTTTATGAGCCTCACACTTTATTAAAATTGTAAGCTGATATTAAGTGTTACTATTGAAGCAAGTAAATGTGTGCATTATTCTTCAAACAGTAAGCATGTAGCAAACTCATAAACCAAGAAATATACTGCATTTGTAAATAGCATTTTTAAACCCTGTGGATATATTTCTGAGCATCTAACAAAGTTTCATTTCAAAAAGACTCATTTTTCCATATTCACACTCATACATGCCTGCAGGTGTAGTAACACACAGGGCAGCCTTAGTAACAATGGACAGAATTTAGGAATTCTTGAAATGAATGTCTCCTACAAAGAATGGACAGATCATAAGCCTTCTTAAAATGCAAGTTAACAACAGCTAAATTGTATTAATGTTTTAACATCATTATTTTCTGAAATACAACACATGCCTACTGTACTGAAAACATGAACTTTCCAGAAAACAATGAAAAATCTGGTCCAGGTCAGAGAGGATAAAGAAGTACAAGAAACAAGACGTCTCTGCATAGGCAAATATTTAAAAAAAACCCCCACCAAAATATAACAAAAATAAACACCACATCAACCAGCAGTAGTCTGGTTTTATCTTTTTAAAAATACCTTAATTCATAATACTGGTTTATAGTTGCTTTGATTTATCATACCGAATGTATGAGTCCACCACAAGCTTCATTGTAAGCAAAGCTCACATCTCCTGGAGTTTGCTGGTTATCTGAAAAGACAGTATCTAGGATATGTGACCACTGAAGCAGTAACAAGCAGTAGACAGAGGATTTTCCTCTAGATACCTCCCTTGAATTAGCTTCACTTGCTCTATACGAAATTCCTATGAGTTGATATTGTCTGGTAGGAACTGCTGCCTCTCCGTGACGAGCACTACACCACCCTTCCCAAATGCCCACAAAGGGGCCAGGTGTCCAATTCCTGGCCAGACGTGGCCTGGGTGGCACTGCCTTGTGCTCTGTCAAATGAACAGCTCGTTACCAGACTTTGAATTTTCAGCATCCCTTTTAAACTCGCTCAAATTAGGAAGTGGCCCGAGATAAACCAAGGTTCAACAGGGACTCGCAAAAGTAGATGCTGTGATTTGTGCTAACGAGACAGAAATAGCAGCATGACTGGGACCCAGTACATATGACACGTGCAGCTGTCTGAATAGCTCTGCTGCCACTGTCACTGCGTGCTAATGGCATTCCCTTCTGCTTGGCCTCGTCTCTCCACTTTACACAAGAGCTTAAAAATTCAGGCCCTTCCAGCTCCACCTAGACTGAACTACTTACTTAAGCAAATAGGAAAAATAGCCACACAAGTAGTTAAAATATCACTCCTTTGGAAAGAAGTGGGGGAAATAAGCTTGGATCACAAGCTTGGCAAAAACTTACGTATCTCTTATTTTGGGTGTATTTAAAAAATGGTGACAAATTTTGGGGTTTTATTCATCTTTAAGGAGGCCCTTTTTAAAGAAACAGTAGGGGAAAAAAGCATTTATATCTTCTACACACTAACAATCAATGCAATATTGTGAAAATATCAAAAGAGGAATTTCTGTTTACCTGTCATCTCCTTAAGAATACATTTTACTGGATAAGCTACTTTCTGGTGAAGTACTGTGTACATTTTGTGTCTGAAAAGTCTTAGAACAATTTCAAGCACACGAACATGAGTTAGAAATACCCCCAGTAATTTACCAGTCCAACAGCTGTATGCCCGTGGTGCTGTCATGTCTCTTAATTTTAAAACCCTGCGTTAATTTCAAGGGAAGAAAACCACACTTTTTTGAGATTTATACTCTATCTGCATTGTAATCCCGGGATAATGTTGGATGCAGCACTCCTGAAACTTCAGTTTCTCCTTCATAGCACCCATGCAACCAGTAAGGTATCAAGAGCTAAAATGTCAGTCAAAAGAATCTTTCTTCTCTAAGTGATTATGTATCCCTATAACAGACATTACTTCATGGCAGCAAAATCTAGATCAAATAATTTTAGGAGGAGTACACATGTTGGTAAATTCTAGATGCCATCATAAGAACTTGGACCTAGACTTCTATTTCAGATTCTAAATGGGAGAGAAATTTTAGATAGGCAAAGACATGAAAAAAGGACAAGTTTATTTGTGATTGGATTGTGGCATCAGAGTATTATAAACCAGCTAAATACAGTAAAATACACATGACGTTTTTACTAGCCAACAAGAAGGATGCTAAACCAGAGAAGTATTATGCTACCTTGCTAGCATAAAACATTTCTAGTGAAATACAGGTCTCTTCTGGGTCTGTCACCTGCCAGATGGACTCTGCTGTGCAGAATAAACAAGAAGAGCTCCCACCCCAGGCATCAGTGGTCAGACGCTCAGGGTAATCAGTCACCAAAGAGCAAACCAGGCACTGCTGTGCCTTCTCCTACATGGCCAACAGAAAGCATTTGCTCACAATCAGTTTCGCTTTGGCTGTAGGGAGGAATGGCTCCACTCAGCTTTTGTATATGAGGGCTTTTTACCAGCTCTAAATTCTCTTAAGAAAATACCAATGCTTCAAAGGAAATTAAACCTAGATGTCAGAAGTGACTCAGAAATTCACTTCCCAAAAGCAAGCATTTCTTTGCCAGCATATTAACAAAGGACCAAATGTATTCAGAGCCCATAGAAATGTAGCAGGTTGAGGATATACAAATTCTTGTTTTAAAAAACCCAAACCAAATGACCTTGTATGCAGCTTAAAAGGAAACTACATTTATAGATATACCATTAAAGATTGAGCCATTCTATCTCAGGCAATTGGGGAAAAAAAAAAAAAGAAAAGCAATCTTTATGCCTGCCAGCCTAATACAAAAGCCAAAACCCAAGATTCCTATTTGGCCTCAGCTGCAGGTAAAGTTTATATCACATGTAAGGAGATCACAGTCCCCTGTGCCTTGTCCCACTCAGTGCCATGGGGCATTGCCCACTGCGGGCCCAGCCATGCACCTGGGCAGGAAGGACAGGTGAGGGTAGAAAAAGCCAAGTTTGATACAAACATTCAACATCTGTGCAAATTAATGAGTTCAACTTAATTATCTCCCAACAGAAAGATTAAATAGGGTGCAACTGGTGATATGAAATCATCCTAATGGGTTCCACTGCTTGAATCCACCACTCATCAAGCTGAATTGATTTTTAAACAGTGGAAATTCAAACAACTCCCATGAGAAAGTAACACAATTCCCATCTCAATCAAATACATTGTAATAGTTACATATGACATGTGATTTTTCAAGAGGGAGAGTCGATTATTTCTTTGCCTTTCATTTCTGTAGGAGATCTGCAAGTTGATGGAATTATCAGACAATGCTGAAACACCAGCACGCACTGAGGATGTAAAGTGTACCAGCAGACTATGAACAGTATTTTGCAAATAACTCCAAGGTGCACTTTTAAATAAAGGCTGTAGCTCGGTATTGCAAGTACTCGTTTTTCAAGCAGGATAGTTAGCATATTGTCAAGGTCTTAACAATCCAAATCGTCCAGAAATAAACTTGCAAGTATGCAAATGTCCTTAAAGTAATTTAAGATAGCAATTATTTTATATTTAATAGTATGTTCCCACAGCAAATATTTTCAATTGTGCTGCTAATTTTGAGCATCCAACTGAGCTACTTCAAGTGTACCTGATTTCAGAATGTGTCACAAATCCTTTACACAGTTTTTACTTCAGCATGAGCAATTTTTAAGCAAAAATCACTACTGAGTTCAAGGAAGCCCCGATTTCAGAAAAAAGAAAAAAAAAAGACTGCATGTTTTAATTAAAAGACCCCCCACTGCTGTACAAACTAATCCCCATCTTTTTCACATGTATTTAAGAAAATTTCTACATAAATACATGACATATCATACTTTTTTTTGAAGAAGTTTTTCTGCCATGACCTCTGAAGACAGACTTAACTTCAACTCTTTCCACTTAATTTCATCAGAAAAAGATATTTAAAAAAAAAAAAAAGTATCTACGACTGAAAATAACTATGTAGACCTGAGATGCTGCCTGGCAAGTCCTATCTCAGGCGTGATTAATGTGCTGACAATTTACCAAAAAAGGATCCATTTATCTGCTCAGTGGGCAAGCAAACATTTGTGAGAACAATTGGTACCTATGCAAGGCAGCTACAGACTGAGTGGTCATCAGGTGTTAAGCAGCAACTGACATTTTAAATGGAATCCAAGGGCTGCCAACATCAAAGGTTCACTGAACTGGAGCAACTAAAGGAAAGGTAAAGGGAAGGGAGCAATGGAAAGAGTGGTAGTTCTGTCTGTTTAATCTTATTTTTGCTAATCAATACCATAACAATAAAGCATTTCCAATATTGGTTTTCTCTAGTAATTCCTCATTAAATCATACTTGCATGAAAGGAAATCAAACTTACACAGCTTTAGAGTGAGGCTCTATTCCAGGTGACATCAAAGACTAAAACAGGAGGGGAAAAAAAAAAGGAAAATAAGAAAAAACCACCCTGTGCAATGTTAAATACCTAACAGGAGATGACAAATCAAATGGGAATTACTGAGGTAAAAACATAATTAAGAACTTGATTTAAGTTAAACAGAATTTACATAACACTACAAATTAACTTTATGCTGAAATTATTCACTGGGAAAGCAATAAAAAGGCATTTCATTAGTAATCTATATTTAAACAATATGTACAGTAGAGTTTGTTCTAATGAGAAATGTAGGGTTTTTAATAACAGCAGTTTCTAATGGCTGCCAAGAGACACTGCTATCATGGAGATCTCTGCACATAAACAAAACAATCTTTGGCAACACCACGTGTGGATTGTAGCCCTGAGACCCAGCACAGGTTGGTGCTTTACAGCTTCTTGTTATAAATTAACTGCCTTAAAAACACAGGTACACAGCCCTAGGCTACCCATTTATACTGGGCCTCCTGACTTGGTGTGAAGACACAGCCCAATTTTAGCAGGATCAGGATTTCCGCTTTTCTTTAAGTTTTTCTTCTTAAAAATGCATTACATTTTCACAACTACACATCTGTTGCAATGACATTTCATTCCCATTCCTTTAGAGACACAAACTATTTGTGACAGCAATGAAGAATCACATTGCAATCATTAATTAAGTCACATTACACTAAATTACTGGTAAAATAGTAATAATGAAAATAGTTCTAAAAGCACATTAAATAGAAATTACCCAAAGGTGTAGCATTCTCTCCAAACGCTAATGACAGACAGAAGAAATGAACTACTAAAATCCCAGGATGAAAACTTCCTACAACCCATGATGGAGGACATAAATACAGTTCATTGCAGATTTCAGAAGGAATCCTGAAAGATCCCATTTCCTTTACAATTCCTCACTTCTTCCTTGTATCAGTCAAACATGTTTTGGTCTTTTTCAAGCCACAGACCTCACAAATTCTGTTGAAAGTTTAAAAGGCTCATGGCAACAACGCCGCTTGGTCACCTTTTATAAATAATCCAGCTTTCTCCTCAGGTCACCCAACCACAATCATAAAACCAATGGGGTAGTTCACATCAATACTGTCTCCATATTTTTACTTTTTAAATCTAGTGGCCAAGTCCACAATTACAAAAAAGGATTAAGTTGCCTCAAAGGTGCAGGTAGATATTCCTGACAGAGTCTGACTAGAATTGGAGTTCGACACTCCGAGGCAGCTTGCTGCCATTCTCTACTGAAAACACTTCAGGGAAGTGCAATCTGGGCAAGAGTAACTCTGAAAGAAAAATAATCAACCAAGAGAAGAAAATAAATCAAAATCTCTGTTAACCAGAGTGAAACATAAAAGCTGCTTCTGGCAGAATTTTTGACCTGACAACTATTTTTGTACTTTTCCTGTAAATAGCTGTTGTGTGCTCTGGTACTATAAAGTACTATCTAGTAAAACAAAGTAAAACCTCGATTTGTTCTTGGCATGACAAACATCAGAGGGCTGCAGGTGAAAAGGGGCATGGTATACTATGAAACTGTAATGTTGAAATGGTTGTTACCTTCAAATGCACTCCAGAATATTCAGAATAAGACTTGATTCCTTTGTTTGACCTGTTTCCCATCTTATATGAAAGGACTTAAGTGCCCCAAACACAAGCCTTAAGAGCAGGAATCAAGGGAGATGCTCTGCAGACTAACCTGGAGCCTGTAGAATAAGGAGCCCTTGAGACCTGGAAATGGATTGCAGGTTTCCTGATTACTGCTGGACTCCTGTGCTCACTGAGAGACTGCCTATATGTACACCCCCAGGTTTGTGGATCTGTGTGTTAGGAATCAATATTTTTATTTTTTATGCCATTAAACAGACAAATCATAAGCAATGTGTCTGAGACATGTTTTTTTTTACCAAATTGAGTTTGTTTGGGGTTTTTGACAGTAAGAAATAAAACAAGCAAATGGTGCTTCATCCTGTTTCGGCTGCTGAACTGCATTTAAAAATATATACATAGAGATTAATTTCCTCAAATTTCTTGAAAGTTTCATTGATAACATTTGTTGAACACTTGTGCACCATGCCAGTTTCACTTTTCCTGTCCAAACCCCCCCCAAAGTTTTAGAATTATTTTTTTCTCTAAAACATACCTTCTTTTTTTAAAAAAAAAAAGAAAGCAAAACAAACCAGATCACTCTATCTTGCCTAAGCATATGAATACCAACATCATGTCCCCAAATGGGTTTTCTTTGACTAGAAAGGAGACAGCCAGCTTAACAAATCTCTCTATGTAGATGGCAAGTCAGGAAAGATGCACAGTGAGTAACATGACAAACCTCACCAGAATCTCTCTCCTGGCGGAGCAGATCCTCCCCAACTTGTTGTGCCAAGGCTGGATTTCTCCGAGTGACAGAGAAGGGCAGGAGGAGGCACATTGTCCTCGGGCTCACCCAGGAGCAGTGAGCTCAGGAGAAAGGAATTGCCCCATCAGTTCCGAGAAGAGCATCGACACACTAGAAAGCAGGCTGCACTCAGGGCTTTTCCTTTTTTAACACAGTGTATTTATACACAAGAGAATGCAGCTCACATGCAGTATCAACCCAGGTTGGAGAGGCTGCACTTTCAGCACAGAGGACATAGAGAAGGCACATGTTTCTAAAACCTTTTTCTATGCTAGTCTTATTCTGTACCCCGAGGACAATATGCAGTCTAAAGGGAATGCTGGATTTTGGGGCAGAATAAGAGCTTGCAATGGGAACAAAAAGATACTGAAAAAATATGTAACAGTAAAAACCACAGGTCCAGCCAAGACTGCAAGTCCATTGTGCATTGCACTGTGTAAACCCATGAACATGAAGTGGTATTTCAAAAGGCTTGTAATACAATAAATAGAAAGAGAAGATCCATAATATTTTTAAGGCCACATGTTAAAATACGAACGCCCAGAAATATACCAAAACGGGTTTTGGTAAAGTTGTTGCAAGCTTTGTATTTTTCTTTAGATGGAAACTATCAAATTAATTATTCTTATCTGCTTTTTGAAACTGAAAAAAGCTGTGACTTTATGTTCATATATTAGGAAAACGGATATCGGGAAAAACAGAGCTAATGATGAGTGGGAAACTGGATATTCCAATACATTCTTAGGATTACTGATTATAAGAAACTGACAATTATAAGTAAACTTCCCAAAGCCCCTAACAGCTGTACTACCCTGTCCACAATGAAATCCCTGCTCTCTGTTCCCTGTTCCAAGGGTGTGCCATGCTGGCCAGCAGGTCACTGCAGTAAAGCCATTGCTAAGATCAGAGAACAGGATACTGTGGTGAACAGCAACACTGCCTGCTGGCTCGAGCTCACAGAGTGCCAAGGCAGCTGTGTCTGTATCATGGAACATTTTATTTCTAAAGCTCAAATTGTTAACACCAAACCAGCTCAGCTGTACCTGCAAGGAAATCACAAAAATCAGAAGCACACACTCTTCCCTCACATCAAATGTTCAAGAAAGTCCTATTGTAAAATCTTTGTTTCCAGATTTGAGCGACCAACACAAAGCACTTGGTACCTAAATCCACACCAAGTGGAATTGATTAAGAAGTGGTACTAATTATAAAATTGCTTGCTGAAGCAAATGAACAAAAGGACAAGATGGGCTAGGTCCTACAACTGCTACCCCCCTTTTGCCATAAACATTTCCTTGCACATTTCACAACCTGGAAGTATCTGCAACCTCCATTATACATGAGGAGGCCACGTGGCAGAAGAGACCTGGGCACATTAGGAAATTTATGGCTTCTGAGAAGTCTCTTGGCATACACTTCTTTGTTTTCTCTTCAATCTGTCGTGTCTGAAATGGGGACAGGAATAGCAGCACAACTTCTGTAGGAGGCCCCTGAGTAGCTAGACCTGCTTCATACAGCAATTAGCCACTACTGCAAATCCCCAGAGAAAACAGTAGAATAGACAGAAGGTAATAAGAACAACAGGCTCAGCCAGTGAATTAGGAAAGACTCAGAACCCAAGTCCTCTGCTCTTCCTGAGTCTGCACACTGCTGCTGATCCCTTATTCAGTTCAGCTCTAAACAGTGAGTTATCTCCAGCCACGTGCCAAGTCCTCTCAGCACCAATTTCCAGAGGACCTCAGCAGAGCCACTCAGGCCTCTGCAGCACCCAGCTTGAGCAGCATCAGTGCCCATCCCCTCCTGCTTCACCCCGCCCATGGCTCACACAACTGCTTCTCATCCCTGCAGGCAGCTCTTTATGCAGTCCAAGTTCTCTGCAGACAGCAGCTTGCAAATAACTCCACATGTGCAAGGTGGAAAGGCAAAAGTAAGCTTTCCAAAAAAAGCTAAAGAAGCTCCTGAACTAGACTGTGAGACAGAGAGACTGCCCTGAAACATGGTTCAGCTCAGCCTGGCATTCCAGAATGGTGCAAATGCTCCCTTCTTCCTCAAAATTCAAGAGTTCAGCACTGCTGCTTCAAGGCAGCCTCAGAGACAATGTAGGCGAAAAAACAGAACATACATGAAGTGCAAAACAAAGGATTTTGCAGTTTTTTCATAAGAGAAGGAAGAAGGCTTTAGCTTTCAAACATGCAGTATTTAGAAATATACCAGTTGTTGGTTTAGAGTCACTTGCTAGATGCTGTTGGCAACACAAGCAAGCTGAGGGCAAACTGATCTAGTACAGCAAATTTGTATAAAACAGTTTTATAAAAAACTCCTCAAGTTCTGGGTTAGAAGAAGTGACAAAACCTGTGTTTTGTAGGAGTGTTTACTGCCCCTACAGAAGACATCATCTTTCTGCAAAGACAATCTAAGACATGTAAGAATTTTTTACGACCTGAGGAAAAATTCACTTGCCAGATTTTATACAAGAAAACCAAAAAGCAATCTGCCATCTTTGAAGCTGCTAGTCACTGTAGGAAAGAGAAAGAACAGTATTTTCCATTGACTGAATACAGTGCTTTTGCTGTCTTTCTCCCCAGCCCAGCCTTGGAATCATCTCATGCCTATAGCCACCTCCAAAGTGTACAGTGCCTTGCCATTAAGTTCTTTACTTACTATTAATTAGCTCTGAAATTTTTTTAACCAATATTCTTTGTGCATCTATGCACATGCACGCATGCATATTGTGTAGATTTATTTTACACAACACTTTGAAATAAAAATATGTGTTAATGGCAGGGCAGAAACCTCTGGTAAATGCTCTCTTCCCACTTCCAGCAAGCTTACTGGAAATAATATCAATTCAGCAGTCCATGGCAAGTGAAAGTATGAGTTAGTACATGTTAGCTAATTCAAAAGGACTTCCACAAATCTAATAATTATACTTAATTTCATATACAAAGGTCAGTATTAAATTCTCTACAGTTTTGTATTTTAACAGATTAAACCTTCAGCAATAATTCACTGAATATATGAAATAATACCACAACGTTAATTACCTGCAAACAGCAACACAGCACAGGTTTTAACAAGGTGCATTGGAAGCTATACAGTACTTTAGCTAGTGCACACATACTTCAGCCACTTTTAGACAATGCCATTAAAAAGAGAAAAAGAAACAACCCCCGAATTCTAAGCCTAACAATTTCTTTTAGTGCACGAAATGAAAATAAATGCAATTTAGTTGAAAAGCTGAATAATTTCCAGTTGTGAGAGAAGAGGAAGTAATAACTGTAACTGAGGTTGAAAAGCACTGACACAGCCAGCTTAGAGCAACACCACAACAGACAGTTTGCATAAAAACCAAGGCTGAGCCAAAGACTTCTTAAGTGACATTACTAAACAATTGTATCTCAACTGAGCACTGCCACGATCCAGTAAGATGCCCTCAAGTTTCAGTATGAGTGTGACAGAAAAAGGGGATATTTATCCCATAATGATCCTGGCTTCCCCACCTCTAATCTGCAGGCCAGGCTGACAAACCAGAACTGACAGAAATGCCACACGAGATGAAGCAGATTTGGTGACTAAAACAGAATAGACCTGAAAAGGCCGGCTTGCTTATGAAAAGGGGAAGAATATGTTGACATCATTGCTTATACTAAAAAAAAAAAAAGCCTGTACCATTAAAAGGTAAGGAACACTGGGAGATGGAAGGATGCAAGATTACATTAAAGCAAAAATGGGAAAAATCTATTGCTTCCCAGTCTCAAGTGCAAGCATTTCAAGCTTTGACCCTCTAAGCTCACAAAGTCACACACCCAAATCCATTAATTTCCGTGTTTTCACTGACAGGCTGAAAAAACAATACATCCCTTCCCTCCCACTGGGCCTAGCACTTACATATTTGAAAGACCTGAAAAAGGCATCCAAAATCCACAAAATCATGCAACATTGATACTAACATTCTGGAAGTGGAAGAGAAAGTCACCTAGCTGGTATCCAAACAGCAGTCTGAAACAACATCCCACTGGCATAATGCTGCTGTACCTCTCTGCTTTATGAAGCTGTCACGAAACTGAATTTTTTAAAAAACCGTAACACACCGAACAACTGGTTTAATTTTCATTAAGGACAATAATAACTAAACCAAATAATAATGGTTTCGTATTTCTCAGGTGCACAGGAGCTAGACAGAAGAAAACATCAGCCTGAACAGAAGATGCATTTGTGCAATGGAGGGCACAGAACATGCACATGGGCTGGGGGTGAGCGGAGCTGGGAGGGTGGCATGGCAGGGAGCATTCAGGAATGGGAAGAACTTGGCTTTTCCCAGCCCAGCCAGATGAGTTTACCACACTGAGCCAGGTCTGAACAGTGTAGCTGCAATTTCTAAATGCTGCAGCAGGCCAAGGCGAATGGCATCCTCTCCAGCTGCCAAATTCCAGGCAATCGGAGCCACTGGCGCCCTCGGCTCCCTGGTGGGGGCCCGGACAGAGGTGCAGCAGCAGGGAAGAGCCTGTTACTGGGCTATGGAGAGGAGGAGTGCTGCTTTATGGCAGCATGGCAAATCAATTGCATTTTTTATTTCCACTGCTGAATATTATTATGCTCTCTGCATGGCTTTTGTGAATATTTGCCTTACCATAATCTATTTGCCAGAAATCAATAGTCTCTTATCCTTGCAAACTAGTAGCCAATGTCACCATCTTTCCAGCTTGCAGATCAACTAATGTTGCCCATTGCATCCAGAGCAGGAAACCTGGTTTCTTAATTGTATGTTTCATACAAATCTTCAGCTAGAAAAGCAGAGAAATATACCTATTGCAAGGCAGACACCAACAGCTTTTAAATGAAAGCCGCTGTCTTAGAATACGCTTTTCCATTGAGCAAGTATGGAGGTACCATTACAGGCCCTCATTAAAGAAACAGTTCATACCAGGAATATCAGCATTTTGAATTGCCACAGCAGGATGTGCTGGGGATGGTTTACTCTCAAGAGAATTAGAAGGAAGGGAAACATGTTCTTATACAATTCACAGGACAGTAGCAAAAATTGCTGTTCTAAATGTAAGTAATATAGAGAGGACCAAATGTGAAAGGTATTGCACATTGATCTAACAGTTTTAAAACTGTTAAAATTTTTAACTCTCATGAGAAAAAAGAAAAGCCGAAGAGACCCCATACACGTAATTAAAAGAGTAAAAAGAAGATTAATGATACTCTACATATCTCATTGCTATCTCCACAAATTCCTTTCTTCCTCTATCAGCCCTCTGCTGAATAACCAGATTCCAGTCTCCAAGCCTTTGCTCCAAAGTTCAGGGCAAGTTCCCTAGAAATTCTTGTTCTGGACTGTTTGTTTTTCCTTGTAATTATTTTCTTCTTTGCTACAAAACCTCCCAAAGCAGGAGTAATGTTTTAAGGTAATATCTATATATGCCCTTAGCCTCCATATTCTTCCTATTTTTACTTTTGCTTGGTTTAAAAATTTTCTCTACTGTAAAGGGGATAATAGCCGTCTTCTCACCTTCTCTTACTTATCTCCATTTACTGTTTATCCTCCTATTATGTATCTCCCAGCAGGCAGCATCTGTGAAACCGCTCTTCTGACCCCCTCCTGACTCATGTGCAGCTGTGGGGGTTGTATGGAGGAGCTCCACTGTGGCTGGCTTTCAAAGATTCACACTGCTCCCTCTGACCCTTACTGAAATAAAAATTTATTGTCCAGGTGATGGTGCCTCAGGGTCTTCCAGGAAATCTTTAGGAAGGAGGGCTTGCTCATCACCCAGAATAGAGGGTATCTTCTGTGAAAAATAGCAGCCTTTACTGGGACATATGAGACTGCAGGAGGTTCCCTGCTCTATGCGAGCAAGTAAATCCCTTTTCCTTCCCACTAACATGGACTATACTTTAGCAGAAGTTCCCATGACTGACTGCTAAATAACCCTAAAACTTAAAATAGCCACATGTAGTGCAGGTAGGAGCTTCTTTCCTGTCTACAGCACCAAAGAAAGAAACCAAGAGTGGGTTTGATATACAACTTCATACAGGTAGTGCAGCTATTGAGCCTTTATCAGAGATGAGCTCCAGCTCCTGCATGCAAAGCTTTGTGTGCCCTCAGCTGCCTCGCTGAGGAGCACGTGCCACAAAGCCAGCACAGAAGGGACTGTACTCACCAAGCACTGCCCTGCTCACTGCCCATCTTCCAGCCCCTCCTGAGGGCATCACCGAGCCACAGCACAAAGGATCACCTCATGCTCTTGTCTAGCTCTGCAGCAGAAGTCCACCTATTTGCAGGAATGCCTTTTCCTCTGACCATCTCTGAGCACAAAGTGCAAAATGCAACCTTGCTACAGCCCCAGGCAAACACAGGAGAGAAAGCACCTGCTTGTTGCTCCTGTGAGCTGCACCCATGCTTTGTCCTCAAGAGACTCTCTGCTGCTAATACTCTTCTGCAAACGGGCAAGTGACAATTTCCACTCTGTCAGGACTAGTAAATTTTATGTTTGTAATTCCTGGTTTTTGAAAAGAAAATAACAATCTCATTTGTGAAAAGTCCAGGGCTGGTAGTACAAAACAGAGAACTGGGAAGCTGCTTTGAGCAGCTCTGGATCCATCAGGCTGGGCTCAGATTATACCTCTGCAAAGCCATAAAACGGCTTCTGTGGGGGAGAGCCATCATTCAAACGACAGCGTGAGATAAACCACAGTCTGATGACTGTCACAGTCCCTTTGACACCAACACTTACCATCTCCTAGTGTTTACAGACTAATCAGTTTAGCCTTCCCAACTGGCTGCATACAAGGCAGCTGCTCATCATGACTTGCATTTTCTTAAAGCCTCACAGAGCAGACATCCAGGGCTCTGCCATTTCCTCCTCTCCTCCATCTCAGACTACCCAAAAGAAGAAAGAAAAACACACTCAACTGTACAATTCCTATTTGGTTCTCATTTCCAGGGAATGCTTAGGATTTCACTAGCTATTGGTTAAAGAATAGCCTTTCATATAAACCCAAAAGTTCACAGCAACTACAGTAAGAATTAAATCATTTAAAATAAATAATTACAGAGAGTATTTTAAAAATACTTATATTACCAAATTTTAGAAAGGTTTTCTCAGATGCTGAAGTTCAGCTACTTGTAATATACACAGACATCTTGCTAAATGTCTGACTTTTTTTTAATAAATAAATTATATAAATAGGCTTCTTTGATTGCTCAGAGCATCCATCATTAAGTACTGGGGCATAGCTTTAGGCATAATTGTACTACTGAATTCATCAGCTGCCTAATCATCATTCATTTTGCATCTATTTCTGCTAATTAAAAAGAGAAAAACTCCTAACAACTTTTACATAAATACTGTATTTGTTCTCCGCAAAGATGCAAGACTAATTTACCAGTGATTAACTGATTATCTAATTTTATAGCTGTCACTCTGTAAAGACCAACACCCAGAGCCACCAGGAAAGACCAAGCAAAGTCTGTCAACCCTTACCTGCTGTCCCTCACACTCGTCTGAGACGGGCAGCAAGGGTGGCAGCCTTGGCACGGGCTGTGCACACAGGCTCTGCTGATCCTGCTGGCAGTAAAAGAAAGGTCCTCAGTGGAAAACCTCCCTTAGCTTCTGGGAGTGCTCAGCCAGGGACTAAATGACCCAGTGGGAGACCAGAAACCTGCTGGCCATAAAAAATCTGTCAGGGCACTACACAGCATGAGAGTTCAGGGTGGTTATTGCAGCCTTGCAAGACCCTCTGCGGCAAGTTGGAAATTAACTTCAGTGTGCTCCCTCTGCCCTCACCCTTTTGCCTAAAGCCCAATATAATGCAGACTGCAGCAGCATCTCCTCTGCTTAGACCCCTGCTAACACCAAAATCTTTCACTTTCAAAGAACAGCTGTCAGCATTTAAAGATCTGTCTGGCCAGCTCTTGGAAGCAGAGGAAGAACTGCCTCAGGTACCACCTGATCCCCCCAGGCTCACATGCCCTGCTGAGAGCAGAACTCAACCAAAACTGCATCCCCACCAGCTACTCAGACCTCCGGGGTGAACTGCAGTGCTCAAGAGGTGATGCAGAACAGCCCTATAAGAAGTAGCTTTTTTCCCCCCCTCATAACCCAATTATATTTAATTGGGAAATCAAATAACTTGAAAAATGTACCTTTAGCCTGTGAAATTTTCATGATTTTTCACCAATTTCCATGCAGAGCTGCTGCCAACCTTGTCCTGGTTCCAGAGATACAAACAGTACAAACAGCTGCTAAAGCAAGGATGAACAAGGGTAACAGCACCAACACTAATTTGGTAGGCAAGTGCTGTTCAGCTCTCCATAAATTTTCTATTAGAGTATTAATTAGAGACATTACCCCTCCCAAACCCTCCACTCCCTGCAGGTGACAGCAGGATAGGCAAATTATTTCCACAGGCATTTAAGATCATTATGGCACCTTGGATTTTTGTAGCCCCATATTTCAAAAGCAAAAGAGGAAAAACCAGCATAGTTATATTCACTTTTGATAACAGGTGAGGAATCACTTTTAAATATTCCTTTTTTGACCAGACTTAGTAACACCCTCAAATAGGAGAGGAGGTAGGAAGGAGAATCTGTTTCAGCTACGGAGTCAGGTGGTCATCTGCTTTTTTCACAAACTGGAAAAAGGAGAAAAGGGTATTTCCTGAGGTCCTTCTCTTGCTATTACTGAAAGCAATTCCCATCCCAGGGAAGGCACGTACAGCTTGTTCCCAGCAATTGACTAGGAGAGTGAATCCTGGGACCCAGCACATAGCACCATTCCCAAAGCACGGTTATATGGCTATCACCATCTGCATTTATTGCATGATAGAGGTCAAACAATAACCCTGCTGTTTATCCTGACCAGTACTGATTCACAACATGGAATCCTGTTCTACTTTTTAAGGCATTACAGAATCTGTCCCAATCAAAGTTTTCATTATGATGCACTAAATTATGCACTTAGACATGTAACAGAAACAAATCAGTTACCTTGGTAGACTTCTTCCTAAGTGAATAACCAAGCTGAGGCGATGGTGTTATTTGAGGAGTGGAAAAATTATTTATGATAAAGAGAGAGTCCCATGAAGAACTGTATGCATACACAACTCTGACTTGATGCACCAGAAAAGGTGCAACTCAGCGCAACTCTCTGAGGAGGATCTGCCAAACAGTGCATAAAGCTGAGTGCAAGCATGAATGCATCCTTAGTGGACTACAGAGAGAAAACTATTTACAGCAGCAATTAACTGTTCCATAGTTAACACAGGCGCTGAAAACAGTTCCGCACTGATAGGGAACAAAATCAACTGACACCCCTCTTTACATAAATATTGAGAGTACTGAAAAGCACTAATTCTGAACTTGATTAAAACCCAGAAAAAAGCAGCATGCTATTCATAAAAGCCAACTTCTTTGCCTCCACTTGACACAGAAAGCACTTAGATGCAAATTTAAATATGCAATATTAACTGAAAATAAAAGATTGGCAGCTACCATTTATTTAACAACACAATGAAATGTGATCAGAAAGACAAAACACTGAAGTAGTAAGTACAGGTTTTCATCAATATTTACAGAAAAGACATGCCACAAAGACTTCAGACAGTATGTATATACAGAACATGGTACATTGAGCTGACTGTCTAGCCCACCTAAAGATAGATTATAATCTTACTTTAAAACTTTACTAATAGATAATATCTTAGGTATCAACTAGAGGATACAGAAACAGTCTTGGTAAGTTTATGGCCGAAGAAATAATTATTAAATTCTCATCAAGTAAGAGCAGATTGCTTATAGATTTCAAATTAGATTTTCTCCACACAATTTCTTCTACAAAAATCCAGTGCATTTTTGAAACTCTAATACAGGGACATAAAACAACAACTGACACGTAACTGCATACGCTACAGCCGTGCACTGCATTTTGAAGATACTGATTTATCTGATGAGTAAGATATATACATTTTTGCTCAAGTGGCTCATGCTGATTTGAGGATTGCAGAGCCATGTAGAAGTGCTGGGCTGAAGCAGAGGAAGAACAGTTTTGGTACATGGATCAATTCAACTGAAATGTTCAGGGTTCAATGATGTTTTTCTAAATTATAATGCTAAGTCAATGAACAGTCTGGATGCAGGAAATGGGGACGTCAGGCTCTAGCTCTGCCATTTATTATTACAGAAATTACAGCCCACTTTTGCACCTGCAGCATTTATCAGCAAAGAAAGGATATTCTTGGATATTCTTCCCAACTTATTTTGATAATAAACACTCCAGGCAAAGGTAGCCTGTTCCTGGGTAATAATATGGCTCCTAAAATGACAAAGAATCTTGAACCTGCTGGAATATAAAACACAGTGGTAAACCTAGGATTATTTACATCAAAAATGCCTAAGATACTGGGGCTAAAATGTGTATTTCTAACTGAAAGCAATTTGAAAAAGTATAAAGTAAATATATTTTACTTAATGTAATATAGTTAATACATAAATTAAACATAAATCCAGTCCTGAATTTTGAATCACAGTATTAAGCATAGTGTTAATGACCTGAACCAGAATACTAAAAATTTTAATACAAATGTTTACATTTTTGCTGTTCTTCTTTATAACAAATGTAGTATTAATGGCTACTTATCTGTCAGTACAAAGATACACACCTAATTATGATATTAGAATTCTATTTTAGAATTACGTGTGATATCTGAATATACACACAGGTGATCAGAAGAAATAATATTCATTAACATTTTATTATGGTATTCCTCAATGGAAATAATTTCTATTTAATACCATTGTGCAATTACAAATTGTACAACAGTGTTGCCAGATATTATAATAGACTAACAATTTAAACTTCAAGAATTTTTGCAGCAACATTTCATGTCATAGCATATTTCTTAATACCCTCATTTTATTACCGTTACAATCTTAAAATACAGAGTTCCCCAAAACGCATGTAAAATCTGAAAACTGTGAAAGAAATAAATCACAGACTGAATTTAGATTTCTTCTCTTTGCTATAGAAAAGTGAAATATGTATACAACTGGAATATCTACTTCTCATTTACTAATGAGAAGTAGATATTCCAGTCAACTCCTCAGAGGCTCTGGCTGGATCTTCTTTTGGATGTTAGATTTGCTAGGGAAATCACTGAAGGACTGAAGCCAGTGGCAAAATTCCTACAGCAACTTAATGGGACCAGGAATTTGATTCTGAACATTCATAATCTCCTCTCTTAACTTTTCAAGTGGCAAAGTCATTCCCAAGTATGAATTTTTTTTCAGAAGTGGTTGACATCCTCCCACCCCAGCAGCAATAGAGCTTACCACATGCAATCGCATATGGTGCTCAAATATCCCTGCCATCTGAAATCAAACAATTAATAGTTACCAAGGAACTGGAAGGGTTTTTGACAAGGCAACGTTGCTGAAATGCATTATCGACTTAGATTTTTATAATCCTTTGAAATGCATGCTTGAATTGCAAAAGCGAGACATCACAAACGCATATTTTTTAGGTCTCCAAAAGCTGTACCTCATGGTATATTTCAAATATTTTACATTTAGCAGGAGAAAGCAATTAAAGACATGCAGAAATAACAAGGATTAACATGTTTGCTCTTTCTTTAAATGGACTGAGTCCCTGCGAGGGCTTTTTACAGCAATTAGTTCCAGCCTACGAAAGGCTGAGACATTGATACCACATTTTCACATTCTCTTTGCCAAACCAGACACTGTATTCTGAACCCTTCATTTCTAAATTGAGTTCACTTCTAAAAATATCCTGTCATGCATGCACACAGAGGACACACACCTGTAGTCTTTTACCACTGGCTAGCTCCATGCCTGTGCCAGAGAAAGGGAAGGGTAGCTGCTGGCCTAGGACCTGGCTGCACATAAACTCTTCCAGTGATGGGGGCTCATTCCCAAATGCAGCCAGTGAAGAGCACAGACTTGTAGCAGATGGACAGAAAAGGTCCCTGCATGGGGCAGCTTTTCATTCTGCCTGCTGGCCTCAGCATGAAGCCACTCAGTGCTCCTTCCAAGCCGCCAACATAAAGCTGCACACGGCTGGAATACCACCCCCCCCCAGATCCTCACATCCATCTTTTCTTACAGACACCACCAGCACATTGCTGGAGAGCCCTGTGGCAGCTGTGAACATGCAGGGAGCTTTCCTTCACAGGGTGAGGAGGTGTTTCATTGGACCGCACGTGACTTGGCTTCTCCCTTGAACTGCGCCAGGGGGAAACTAAAAGAGCCTTCCAAAACGTTTGGACTGGGTAATCCTGCTCCTGGAGGTCTCTCCATGCCTCAGGCAGATGGCAAGACCGGTTTCCAGTCTGCAGGTGCAAAAGAATCAAGCCAGAACACTTCAGACACTCAGCAGACATCTAACATCCCTGAGTGGACTCTGCCCTGGCTGCCTGTGTGTGCCAGTCGTGCTGTGTGTACCTCCCCAGGGCTCACACTGCCACCCTCAGCAGTGCTCAGCTCAGCTGCTTGGCCATGCTGCTGCCCCCACTTAATACAGGGCATCATCCAAGATCAGCATTCAATCCCTACTCTGCTGTGGGAACAGAAAATCAAGTACATGCAAAATGAGAAAAATTACCTGAACTTCACCAGCAGCTGAAAATAACTTGCCTGCCTCTGGAAGATATTTGGGAGCTTTCAGAAGACTCCTGCCACATGCAGGCTGTGCAGAAGATGGTATGCAAAAAGAAGAGTGCTGTGCAAAGTAAGTTCCTCCATGTCCTCATCTGTGTTTCACTCTCCTGCAGTCTTCACTTTGTGCTATGGCAAACCATGCCTCCGAAGACCATAATGCACATATGGGGAAATATGGAGAATACTCACTGTGAAGCTCCTGTTCTTAACACTGCATGTAAAATGAAGCTGAAAGAGTGAGGGTTTTGCTAATGAGACAATTGAAAGCTCACTGCTGTCCTCAAAGCTGGTTCCACTCCTGGCCATGCTCTTCTGCTGCCAACCTTGTGCTGGCTCTGGCACTTGACAGACTACAGAAACCTATTCACTTTAGCTCAGCAAGGACTCAGAAGGGTGGATGTCTTCAGGCAGTTTAGTGAGCTGCTTCAGCCAAATGCCTACTCAGGAAGACTTAAGGGTGGGCAGCTACATACTGGCCCAGCTAGGAGAGCTGACCTACTCAAGGGGATGCAGCGCGAACACAAGGGCAGGAGATCAATCTTTCCCTTAGTTGGTGGCTTCAGTTATCTTACAGAACTTCACTGATAAGTGCTAGATCACCACCATCCCACGACTCTTTCCTTTAACCCTACCTGAGATACTTCCACTACCAAAAATACAAGAATTAAAATTACTTCGGTACTTGCTCCCATATCTGGTTCATCCTATACTTCTCGAAGTGCAGACCTTTATTAGAACATCAGCTAATGTGTTTATATATCTCCTTGTGCAATAGTACCCGATCTTCAGTCACAAAAGAAGACTGACAGCAAAACACACAACATTTCCCCACCACTAATATGTTATTCTGCAGTTATGTTAACCTCTCAACTCTCTCTTGTAGACCAATACACTTAGCATATCCAAAGTCTTTTAGTACCTGGTATTTCTTGACCTGGAGTTCTTAAACTCTGTCAAGTTCTGCCCATTTCCTCTGCTGAAATGGCTGACATCCCAGCTCTTATCTTCTTTGATGCTTTCTTTTTCCCAAATAACAGTCTAACCAAACTGCCCAGAAACTTGCTTTTTACACATCTTACAGATTACCACACAGTCTTGAGTATAAAGACTGAAAAGAGGGACTGAAAAGAAAGTATCTGACAACATCCTCATGTTAAATCTTACAAGATATTGATTTCTCTGGGTACATTCAAGCTCCTATTCATAGGAACACCATATAGACAGCAAGGACAGGAGAAAAAAATTAACAAAAATCAGACAAAAAATTCTCATTTTCTGTAAACTTCCTTGTTTTCCTGTTCTTGCATTTGAACTTTATGATAAACAAAATCAGAAAAATATTTTGCTTTTTGTTCTTTCCATACGTTTTATCTCAGTAGAAAAACAATTCTTTAAAATCCAACATATGAAATAATAAAAAAGTGGCATTCCAACAGGCAATCCAGTGATTTTTAGAATTCTGTGGTATTTCAACAAACATTCAGTTGAGAACAATTTCAACCAATTTCAATAGTCCACCGTTAATCTTGCTGTGCTACCACAATTACAGCTTCTCCTTGTGCAACACACAATACTGCATGTGCTGTTGCCAGTGGGAAATTGCCTGTACCTTTCCAGTAAGGGTACACCAGGCTCAGAAAATCTCGTGCATTAAAAACTCACGAGTACATAAAAGTTTGACACACATAGATAATTGATAGTAGACAGAAAGCAGTGGCCAAAAGCAGCCCAGGCTGCTGCCAGAAGCCACAGGGCTGCCCCACTACTGCTGCAGCAACTCTCCACATTGGCTAAACGAGAATAGTACTATCAAGGGGAATGGCAGGCAAGGTGGGAAGTTTTCCAGAATGAGATTTACAATCCAGCTATTTAAATATACCTTGCATAATAGCAGATGAAAAGGGGTCAGTACTGGGACAATACTCTGCCAGACTCAGAATATAAAAATAAAGCAGACAGCTTGAACGTGGAGTACAATTTACACACCATTATGGAGAGAATTCTTACTTTTCCAGCGCCATGTGGATTTTTTTGTCTTTTTCCTTTTAAATTTTATTCTCCTTCCTCTCCAGCTACAGATTTTTATAACTCTTTACAGGGGCAGAAGGGTGGAAATGAACTAAAGGTTTTTAGAAAAGACAAAAAGAGAAGGCAGCGTGCTCCACCAGTTATTCTGAACGAGTTTACAGAGAGTGAGTGTGGGATGAGGCTGTGAGCAGGAGAGCGGCAGCCCTGCCTTCTCAGCCAGCAGGGCTCTGTGGCAGCTCTGGCAATGGTCAAGCCCTGGCTGATGGGGCACCACTGACCCCAGCAAGGTTATTCCCTCCATCACTCCTGGATGTGAGAGCTGCTCTTTCTCTGTCCTCTCAAGAGGTCACTGTCTCTCACAGGCTGCCACACCAAATTCCCAGGCTTCTCCTGGGCCAGGTTTAATGGAAAAGGTTTACAGAACCCAGAAAGGAAGGTGGGAACAGCCACAGCTACTCCAACCAACCATAAAATTAGTGTCTCCTGAGTCTCTTCCAGCTGTATTCATCAACTGTGGGGTTTAGTTTTTTTCCACAGGGCTGTGAAAAATCAATGAGATTTGTGCTGCAAACTGATCATTATGACGGGGAAAGCTCTGCAATGAAATTGATTTGTGTAACTCGAACGCCACTACTCACACTCCCCCCCCAACTTTAGGGGGCAGGCACTCAAGAACTAAGACAAAAAGCTGTGAGAGCTAACCCTCCTTGCTATGCTGTCTTCTTTATTAAACAAAATTAGCTTTGCATCAGTTCAAATGAAAGTAAAATAGCAGAGATGTGGAGTGCAAAATAGTTCAGTAAATGAATGAAACCAGATTAATACATTTTATAAATTACATGCAGCAGCAAAGATTAAAGATTCTGATCTGTCCCCTGTGCTTTGTCCTCATTTCACCTCTTCACAAGTGTAGCACTTGACTATCTGTATTTCCATAAAATCTCAAACACTAAATATGGAAAGTCTAACATGAATATGGAAAAGAGAAAACCATAATGAGAAACAAAAAAGCTGGCTGTCATTTTAATCCACAACTAAGTAGCTTGTACCAAAATAAGTCCACCCTGAATTAAGTGCCTTGGTCAGTTCAGCAGATGCACCTCCCAAGAGACAGGTCACTGAGGCAGGAATTGAGAGCTGTTTTCTGTCCTTGACACTTCAGTTTTCAACATGATTTGTGACAAATTATGTCTTATACAAGGAAAAACTGGCCCTCACAACTGCTGGCTCAAACTCTGAAGTTTTGGGGCACAGACTGCCTTGAATGATCAAGATGGGAGTCCACCCACAGGTGAAGATTAATCATTGTTGTAATACCAGTGGTAATGAAAGAACTACAAGAGGGTCTTGTCATTTAAAACACTTGGAGCTGCGGCCTTTCCTTCCTACAGAAAGTGCTCAGCTCTTTGAGGGAAGCAACACTTATGTACCAGAACTCCATGGCTTTTAGTGCCTGTATCTGTGGTGACATCAAACAGCAGACACCAAGATAGACCACAGACACGTTCCAGCATTTGGGAGCAGGACAGTACACATTCACATCAAAGTGTTGCACCTGATTAATAGATACAGTGTGCATCTGAATGGCATCTACCTGACTCACAGCAACAACCAAGTACAAGTCCAGACACATGTGCAATTACAGGGACAAAAACCCTGACAACATCACACCAGAATCACACATCCATTTTACTCTTCCACTAACTGCATTACTAAATCTCTGCAAATCCTAACCTGAACCAGTAGAAAGTTTACTATGTAATAAGACACTGTACAACAGTTAAATAATGACAGTCATCAGGTGTACAATAAAGTCTTTTTAGAAGATCAAAACATACAAAACCCATCCCATTTCATTAGATTAAATGACCTTATCAGACAAGCTTTGTCCCCACTACCATTAATTAAGAAGATTCAGAACATATTTCAGGAACAAAGTGACCAAGCCCACCATAATGGTTTGCTTTGCTTTCAATCTGCTTAGCTGCCCTCCATTCTGGGTCAATTTGTAGTTATTGCTAGCAAAAAAGCACAAAATACAACCTGAAGAGCAGATATTACCACATGACACAAATACATTTCCTTTAATTTTTTTTCATCCTTTTACCATCTGAGCTCAAAGTTCGCACCCACCACTCCTCAAACATCAGGAACGTATTGTGCAAATGCCATCAAGTGGAGGAGAGAGTTCAATTTCCCCAAGAGATACTTCCACAAGAGAAAATGATAGACTTCATAACAAGTTTGCAATGCAAATAAGCAAGTTAAAAGCCTTAATGGTATGACTCAACACCATTCTAAGTGGGCAAAAGTGTTCTGTTACGTCCCATTGCTAATTTTTTCTTAAACATTAATTATACTCTAGTGAGAGGATTTATGTATTTGCAAGCAGGTATCAGCAGCCTGTTGAAACAATAATGCTGGGGTACATTTCTTCATAACAACAGAGGAATTTCTGTTCTCAGAAAACCATATCTCACTGGCAAAAGCACATAATATATAAACATATCTAAAAGTACACAAAATGTATCATATTGAACTTTTGGTCACAAAATTCAGGAACAAAAGAGGCTACAGACATGCAATATAGTATTTAACTTCTGTGTTACACATTACATTTCTTTCAGAACTGACTGAATTAGTGGACCCCTATGAAAGAAGACATTTCCTTGGAGAACTTCTAAGCATACTTATGAAGGTTTAAATACTGTTCTTGCAGCAGGTAGGAGGTAGCAGCTTGGTGCTTACGTCTCAGGAACAGGCTGTAATGAGGATCAGAGTGCAAACACAACTCAGCCTCAGAGAAAATGGAAGGAGTTTCTCAGGGACAGAGAAGACTTCACAGAGTTTTAGGCAACCCAGAAATTCACTGAGTTGGATAGAATCTGCTCTCACCTGTAGAAACTCAGCAGAAAACAGCAAGTTGCTCATAAACTCTTATTTTCACTTTTTTTTTTTTAATTTAGCATGCTTTGTAATTTTTTTTCTATTTAAAAAGTCAATTATTCCAGTACTTGTTAAAATAAAATCTTGCTTTCATAAATTAAAAGCTTTTATGCATTTTTTGAGTAGTTCACCACAGGAAAAGGTCTAGGCACACTCAACTCAGAGCCCTGGGTAAGTCAGTGTCCTCTTGGTTCCCTACCAAAAAGATCATATATAACAATCTAGCTTGGTCCTAGAACCAGACAGCCAAATGTACAGTGGCTGGAATTCTTTTGCATGAGGTACCAGCCACACATGCATGTAACAAGCCCAAAATATTAACTCAAATGCTTGAAATCATGACCTTGCCTTTATTTCAGAAGTCAAACTATTGTCAGACTGGATTTTGCAGCATACAGGAAATGGAAAACCCTGAGCAGGACCTCTAGACCAGGACAGAGGTAGGTGGCAAACTCTGTGTCATTTCACCATCGAAACCAACAGTTCAGTAGGACCGGGTTACAAAGCCTGGGGACAAAGGCACCACATCTTACTACCTGTTCAATATATCGTTCTTAAAACATACAAAGAGTAAGCTGCCCAGGTTCTTCCCCTTTAGGGAAGTGTTTATCCATGCTGTGAGTACTGAATTTGTAATACCAAAGGCTGGCAGGCCAAGTTGTCCTCCTGTAGAACCTCCAGCGTATGGTTACACTGCTCCGACATGCCCATGCTATTCCCAGGACAATAGAAATATTTCTGCAAAAGGTTGTGCTATGTGAACGTACCAGAGGAGGGTAGTATTTGCTTGGGCATCTCTCTATGGCACTCCATTGTGTTGCTTAGGAATGCCCTAAAATAGCAGATCAACTGCTGAACGGTTTTGTTAATCTGCATGTCAACGATTTGCTCAGTCTGAGAAGTGTCTTGGTCCCATACAAGTCTAGTATCAGTTTTTTACCCTTTTTTTAATCTTCAGATAACACTGAGTTTGGAAGAGTATATTGGTCAGTGAACCTTCAGCTCCCTCAACACCAAAATTTCTGACTGAAAGTTGACTTTTAATTTACAGCAGAGTCTGATCTCCAAGTGTAAACTTAGGATATTAGAAGGTATATTTTGACACTGGGCAAATTTACTTTCTTGAAAGTCTGGCACTTTTCACT
The DNA here is from genome assembly GCA_025920805.1 of Petroica traversi. Lineage (NCBI taxonomy): Eukaryota > Metazoa > Chordata > Aves > Passeriformes > Petroicidae > Petroica > Petroica traversi. The sequence continues at coordinate 11,259,731 of JAHLSL010000047.1, forward strand.
AAAAGATTAGCAAGAAGTCTGGTACTGCTGTGAGACTCCCTTTTTCCTACCTATGAAAGGACCTTACCACTTCTTATTCTTCTGTTTCCACATTAACAAGACAACTGGAGGTTTGAAATCTCAACATTTATGAAAGTAATCAGAAGTTACAATCAAAATAAGATTAAAAACTGGTTAAACTAATTTAGCATGTGATTTTCCTCAAACAGCAAAAACTAGAGGCCTGCTAAAATACAGCATTCTCATCACAGCAGTGAGTGTTCTTTGCTTTATGCTGCTCTAGCAGCTGCAGCCCATCTATTTGTTTTATTTGGCCTTTTGAACATCTGCATAACTTGCATTCTTTAGATACTAGGTTACTTCTTTCTCTGGATGTGGGGGTGGAGAAAAGGGAAGGGTGACAGAGCGCTACAATGTACCTGATTTTGAAATCCACCATACCTGAAGTCAGACACACAGATTCATGTGCTTTAGATATTTTGTATTCATAGAAAAAAAAAAAAAGAAGAACATATTTTTTTTCAGGTACAACTTCTAACAATTAATTTCTAACATTAATTCAGCCAACTCCTATGGCTTAGTGGAAGGTATAGTCTGTGAAAAGCCAGAAGAATAATTAACAGATCGCCTCTGATCTAAAGTCTGCTAATTATTACAACTAAGTCCCTTAGCACAGTGATAGCACAGTAAATGGGTATAGAACATGCAAGTCTTGCCACGCATATTGTTTAGACTATTGCAACCACTTCATTAGAAGTATGGGTCAAATCCCACCACCTAGAATTATTTGCTTTTTTTTTTTTTCCTCCCCAGCCAGTACTGGAGGCTTCACTGGTTGCTCCAATGGTTTGTGACAGGCACAGGAAATGAGAGAATGCAAACCACTGGCACCGGTGACAGAGGAAGCCAGGCAGTGAGAAGTTTGCTACTGTAATTTGCCTTGGTGCATGAATTAATACTGCATCAAAAGTGTACTAAGTCCTACCTACAGTCATTATGAAAACCAGCAAAAGCTGCTCTAGACTCAGAGTCAGAATAATCTACTGAAGGAAAGTACAAATCGATAAACTGCAGATCAGATTCACAGCCACTGTAAACTACCGGAGTTCCAGCTGATTCACATCAATTTATATAATTTGTCTTATGAGTCCAAATAATGGTAGTTTACCAAGCCTCTAACACAGACTAGTAAAGAGACTAGAAAAAACCCCTGAAACCAGGGTAGGCAGTGCCAACTCTCCAGGAAAGGACAGGCACACTATAGAAAGGAAGAACCAGAGCTGCAGCAACAACCACCAGCTTCAGAAGAAGCCATGATTAAATAATACATCAAATTAAAACACATGTAAAAACAGGTCATATTTCCCACTGCAGTCCAATTGCATTTGTTTAATAAAAAATAGGTTTTTTTCAATAGACTTCTTTCAAAGTTACACCTCATTTCTAGTTAGCCATGAAGATCAGATTACAAACTACCTGGTCTTTTCACACATTGCAACACTCATTAAGAACCAATGACTTCTGACCTTGGATTAAGAAATCTGAGGCAGGTTAGATTGTCAGCCTGAAATGAATGACACTTAATTGCTCCATCAAAACATTAAATGTAACTCCGAAGAAATGTTCACGTCCGCAAAAAATTATATTTCCAGCTGCACTGTCTGACCTAATTAAAACCCTCTACCTACAAATCTTGTCCTGACAATTAAACAGAAATCCCTCTGCCTCTTCATTTTTACACTAAGTACTAGTTTTAAATTTCTAAAGCGAACAAATATCAAAACAAAATTGTTTATTGAGGTCATTTATTTCTCATTTTTGCTAAGATTACTTTAATGAACAACTGTAGTCCCCGAAAGAAGACAGCCACTGGATAGAGGCATTAAAACAGCTCCTGTCTCTTTTTATCTGGCAAGTAGTTAATGCTTCAAACATCTTTAATTTCCTACAGCCACGGGGGACTTTAAAGGGAGAAACTACTAGAGAAACTTGTAGACACTACTGGAAATCATCAACAATTGCAGCAGCCTTCTGCTTTCACCCATATTTACCATTCACATCTTCTGTCACATAGGGAAGAGCGGTTGTGTATGACATCAGACATTTCAAGAACCATTTCACATATTTACTTCTTCCCTGCAAACAGCTCATCTCCACGCATGTGAGAGAGTTGAACAAAGCTGAAAGAACTCTTAAGCAAGAAGGTTTTTCTAATGAACTGGGCAAGTATTGTAACAATTTACAAATGACTGGGAAAAGGCAAGTCTCAGTTAAATTGCTTGAAATTTCCTGCATAAAGAATTCTCTTTCTGGGAGAGGTTGTTACGAGGAGGAAAAAGAAATGCAGGAGAAAACAGATGAATATCTTACCACAGAAGCAATCTATTTGGGCCATTTAAAGAACAAATCCAAAACCTGCAAATGGGCTTCTGACTTCATAATGGAAGTGCCAGTCAAGTTTTGCTGTTCTCATCCACAAAAAACCCAGCCTCAATACACAGCCAATGTATGTGTGTCAGTATTAGTAATAACACTTTTGCACTAATGTACAATAAATTACACTTTCTTCTTTGTGAAGAAGCTGTTTTTATAATCAACTACAATCTGATCTTATTGTGATGCCTTGGTACATAAGATATATGAAGAATTTTGATTCCATCAGTTTTATTTTCCAGCCTTTTAGCCTGTTTGCTTCTACGTAAAATACTAATGAACTCCTTTAAGTAGTCCCTTGACACTTCACTGGGGAACATGTTACCTACACCTCTGTTAGTGCAGGCCCATGCTGATGAGCATGAGAATGCTGCAGCCATTGAGGTTATAAATGTTGTTTTATTATCATAGCAGCAAGTCACACTACAAATTGCAATAAAATCCCTTAACATTTTATTCATATTCACAGTCATATTAGGTCAAGTGCTTATGAATAAACTCCAGAGGATGGAGGTCTGGCTTTGAGACCGTTGTTACCAATTGGTTGCATTCTAATAGATTTATTATCCAGCTCAAATTGCAGAGCTATGACTTAATTTCATCAGGGACAAAATGTTTGTAAGATAAGTTTGCAAAGAGCAAGAGGAAGAAAAATAAATATGGATCTACATAAGTATTCTTAGAGTCACCCAGTCACTTTAGATGAGGATGTTGTTCTGGTAAATGTGACACCACATCAGTACACATGCTTCAAGTTACTCCATTATTAATCATGTTTTGCCACAAAAAATCCAGACCAGTTTTAGCGATACAAGCATTTACAGTCTTCAAATATAATAACCAAAAGCAGATACATTTGCTCTAGATAAAAACCTTGTAAATACTGCTGCTCCTCAACAAAGTGGTACAAACGCAGCATCTGTATTTCTTGGATACCAAATTTTAAAAGACTGTCAGTTCCTCTCAGGATAGCCAATATCCTGTTTTTTCTGATCTTAATGCTAGCCAGTTTGCTGAAAGCGTTATTTAATCTAATTATGGAATATCTCTCATAGCATAAATATTCCAAGCTCTACAGCAGGCTTCCATTTGTAACTCAAGAGTAGTATAAAAACAAGAGTTAATTGCCTGTACAAATATTTCAGGGTAGCGTTTACGTAATCTACAGTACATTAAGTACCAGAGTTGTGCTCTACTGATAGGTGAAAGAACAACTTTGAAAGGCAACTGCGTTGCCAATTAGCTTTCAACAAATATGTACACAAGCTGTGCTTGCAGGCTTGTGCTCAGCTTCCTCATTCTCCCCAGACTGCCTGCTTTTATAATAGTGAACTCCTTTCTACTCAAACACCCAGCTAACTTCACACTGCTGGAACAAGGGTAGATGGCATATCTTATTTAGTTGGACTCGTAACCCATCTAAATTTAAGATCACGACCTGTGACCAAAGCCACACTCCAGTCACAAGGACTGAACACAAATACCTTAGTCCTGTATAAGCGGGGGGAAATAAAAAAAATTTAAATTGAAAAACCTTCCATTGTAGTTAGTCCAAAGAGGATGAGGGTTTGTTTGGGAAAAACATCCCACAAGTCCCAGCTCCTGTGTGTCAGTCCTCCTCAAGGAGGCTGAGCCAAGAACATGTACACCCACGTGCATTAGCTCTCTGCAACAACACCGTGTTTTTACTCAACAGAGTTGTACACAAATTAAGAAATAAACCCAAGTTCACAAAACCACATGAAAAGACTAATGTTTGCAGTCTTTGGGCAAATCTGCATGGTGCTCCACCCAGAAAACAGACTTCTTTTAACTCAGGGAAGCTGATTACCTTGGGCAGAGCCCTCTGCCTAGGACACTGCTGCTTTGCTTTGAGTACCCAGATTTTGTCACTGGACAGTAATTTGTGTGTCACTGGACAACAGTGTACAAATCCTTTGTATTCCCTTCATAATTTGTTTTGTAGACTACTGCTACCCACATTGTATCAGAGTGGGTCTAAAAAAATATTTTTCAATTAGCCTTCCAATAAAGGTTAAAATATGGCTTTCTGCAATGCTTCAAAGTTTCAGCCCTTTTCATAAAATATTTTTATCCCAATTCTCCCCCTCCTCCCCCCCCAATTAAAAAAAAAGTATTGAAGTTACTAAGATGGAAACATTCTGCAGAATCAAGAGAGTTAAACTAATTCTGGAATTCTGCTTCATAAATTCCTTTGGCTCACATAATTTATGTTATATAAATTGTAATTTTGATAATAAGGCAGCTGAAAATAAGTCTAGTCTTGTAAGTTGTGTGGGTGTATGGTTATGCTTATATAAAAGTTTTGTTACCCACATTACTTCATAAACGTATGTTTAAGTGTGTTTTCACGGATATCCATGCTCTCTGTGGGCATGTTTTGCTTCAGTATTTAAGAAAAGTATCACTATGCTATATAGTGAAAAGCTTGTGAAACCTTTTTGTTAGGTAAAAGTCAGCAAAGCCAGTTCTTCAGCTAGTAACCTCACGCTATTAAAGCGGCTGGAGAGACAGAGGAAGGAGGCATGGTGAGACATGAAAGTAGAGCAGGGAGCTGTGTGGCCTTGCTACTGCTGAGTTAGAAAAGTAACTTCTCTTGCATTGTCTGTAAAGCAGTCCATATCTGGTCTCTGTTACAACAGAGAGGGCTGCCTGATGATCCTTCTCAGACAGCCTAAAGATATCAGAGAACAAGCAGCTGTTCCTCTGATTCATTTATGTGTGGTGGTCAGTCTCACACACTGACAATCTGTGGATCCTTCATTTGCTAATGCAGTAAACGGCACAAACAACACCCCCCCCCCCTTTTTTTTCCCCCTATTTTCAGCGACTCTTTTGGAAACGCATTGGTCTCAAATGCAATATGTTACCCAGCTGGGATGTCTGTTTCCTAGAGTGACTTATCTGCCCACAACTTCAGCCTTTCTCCAATCACGTATTTGAACTTCTGTTGAGGGACAGAGGACATGACATGCATTTCAGCAAAACAATAGGCTAAGCTTAAATTTACCCTCAAGTGCAGCAGTACTGAAAAACAACTGGGACCAGCTTGTACAGCATAGACTGTGTAGCTAATCCTGTGCAAACGAACACCTCCTTGCTCCTGGGTGTGACAGCCTCTGCCTCCCATCAGGGAGGATGAGCAACAGCAGTCCCTGTTGCCACTGTGCTGGGACAAGAGCTTTGGCCCCTCTTCCCTTACGGTGACATTTCCTCCAGCAAAACCTCATCTGCTCACGTGCCTTTACAGGTCTTTAACACAGGGCTTTAAAGCCAAAAATCTACTTTTCAAATAAGGAAGGGATTCAGAAACTCATTTCTGATGCACCTCTTCCAGATCACAGAGGCCTTGGGATGAGTAACATACCCATGCACATGGTCGGTTAAAGAAGAAAAGCTATGTACTGCTGAGTACACAGATTACTTGGAATGCATTGCAACAGAATCAAAATAAAAGACTCAGACTACATATCGTGACTGGACTAAAGTAATTATTGAAGAAAGGCCATAGGACAAAAATAATTTACAGGAATAATACAAGCCATTATTTTTTAAGTTTCAAATTGTTGTGCTTACACATGTAAATATGGGGCTTCACATATCATACTGCAGTATCTAAGTAGTCAGATTTTTTTATCTCCAATTACTCACACAGTAACATATGTTGCTGTGCTTTAGCTTACATTTAGATGTACATAATCATTATTCTCCATACACTTCAAAACAAACCCTGTCCTTCCCCACACACTACCTATTTGCAATTATATCAACTGCAGTTTTTTCCAATGTAACAATGGCAGAACCTGTAAATTATATATATATAGAACTAGGTATGCACCAAATTGTATTTCCTCCTTCTAGAAAAAAGTCTGAAGATGAACAAAATATTTATGCTGCTGCTTTCAAATAAAACACAGTTGTATCCTTTAGTTTATAATTAGAATTAAAAACACTAATTTGCTTTAAGAAACATGTGCTTTAAAACTATTTCTTTAAACTTCTCTTTAAACTGTCCCTTTATGTTTGTGTAACTGTCAAGTTTGTGATTTTTAACATTATTATAGTGCTAAAACCAAGAAAAGAAAAAAAGAGACTGAAGAAATATGAACATTTTCAGGCCTCTCCCATTCCCTCTAGTCCTTTGGAGCAATATAAATTGTGGCTAATGCTAAATATCTAGTAGTAACACTGAAGGTAGCACTTAGCCCTATCCATGTACCTTGATACTAAGTGTTGCCAAATTTCTTTTCTTGCTACCACAGCTTAAGAAAACAAAACAAATGGCAAGAGGAAAATTTTGGAAAACTAAGGATGTTCACACATGAAGATCTCAAAACTCTTCAGAGTTCTGTGAACATAGTACCCACCCAAATCCCTCACAGCCAGAAATTATGCCAGTCTCAAGAACTGAGGTTTTCTCCTGGCCTCCTGCACTTCACTCACTGCCCAACTTACAGAAAAGCCCCTTGCAACCCCCTCACCACTCCCTCCCCTCAGAGCCATGGCCAGCTTTTCAGGCAGCATCCTGGGAATTCTACTGCTCCCACACCGATGACAAGGTGAATATGGCAGAATGCTCTCAAAATATCACTTGAAAAAACACAAGCAACCAAAACAACTCAACTATGAGACTCGTTATTTTGATAGCCTTCTGCAAATCAGAAATGAGCCTACATGTACTGAAATACATTTAAGGTGGCTGCTTGGCAGATTAAAGCCAGGGTTGCTTTGATTTGTCTTCCTGTTTCATCACCTCTTCACTGTAAAAGACAGAATTACTTCACTGAAAATTCTGGCAGGGGAAAGTTGCACCAAAATAGGGAAATCTGCAGCAAACCAGCAGCACACGCTGCTCCCTCCCTGATGGTGATGTGCATGTGGAACATTGGTATGTTATCTTCCTCCAAACTGAGTTCCCCCTAGACCCTGCAACAGGAGCATCCAAAGAAGACCTTCTGTGGTGACACAGCCAGGCCCTGAGATGGGTCCCCGACTCCATCCCCAGCATCTGCACTCTGCTGCTGTGGTGTGCAAACATGGCTGGGATTCCAGGCAGAAGCCAACGCTGAACAGTGAATTTCAGGGCTCTCTGCCTCTGGTGGGGTGACTCCAGCAGCTTCTTCAAAAAGTGCAAACGGAAAAAACGAAGGGAAGAAGAGTGAGTGGCAAAAACAGCAGATGCTGCTCAGAGGATTTTGTGCTCCTTCTATATGCAATTAGTGTGTAGAGGGAATAAGCTGATTTTAGCACCCTCAGTCTTCCACGTTTAGTTGCATTCCTCTTCTGCTATTTACCTCCTCCCCTCTTAAAAATAAACCAACCAACCCCACAGTAAAAGAACCCCAAATATCTGCCCGAATTTCTAAGACAGGAATACTTCTTTGCTTCAGTTCCAGGACCCAAAGCTGCACCTTATAAGTTTGTGCAATTTTACCTGAATTTCTGATGCATCACATCAGTTTTAGACTGTTAACATTTATCTCTCAGTAACACTGATCTCTAGTTGCGCTAATTTTAGAACAATTTGAATCAATTCTGAAAACTGAACAAAATTATTGAAGCACCATAGATAATGCTCAGTTAAAATCCTGTGCTAGCTTTTCTCGACTGATATTTGAAACCATACAACTCATCAATATTATGGATTAATATTGACTTTTACTCTTCAGATCACAGTATATCTCCAGCTGTATTTAATGGCTATTACTAAAATTATCTGCATTTTATTTTTTTAACATTCACATTTTTCTACTACTTTCCCAACAGATTTCCTTTATTAACATTTTTTTTGGCCCACTGCCCTTCCTCACAGTGTCCACAATCCGTGGAGAAGAGATTGCTGATGGTGTTATCACAGGCAAACAGAATGAAGCTAATGGTAACCGGCACTCCTTGCTAGGTAATTATTATAGGAGAAGGAATGCAAATGAGCCCTAATCTGTCTCACACAATGGCAGAGGTCTCAGATTTGCATTAAACCTTTTGCAGCTCTCCCAGATCAGGGACTCTGCAGATAACAATGCATCGGCAGCCCAGGCTGCCCCAGCGGTTATTACATTGTGCCCCAGCAGGTACAGTGTCCCTGAATGACTCTCCCCTCCCCCTTTATATCTCCAGTCCCCTGCTCCTTCCCTCCTTCCCCCCAGCTTTGCAGGAAAAAAAAGCTAATTGTGCATGCCATTTGGCTCAATTCATGTTTACAATGAAGAAGAAAGCAGCGCTGTTTGGTAATTATGAGAGGAAAATGGACATCAGGAAATCTCCATTCTATTCCCAGCTATGTTATTCACTTGCCAGGGAACTGAAGGAAAATAACTTTGCTTTTCTGCGCATCCATGTGTTCAGTCAGAAGTACAGGGCTGGCATTTGTAGTGGCCCAACAGACTCTCATTTTACAGTGGCACCTGCTGAACACTTTCAGGAAGCAAATGCTAGACTTGACTTGAACCTAGGCTGAGCTCATGATAAGCCGCGGTCCTTCAGAAGAACCACTGCCTAGATCTCAATTCCCCATCTGATTATAGGTTGTAGAGAATTATATTCTTTCCCATCACTGTGTTCTGCTGTAAAAACACCTAAATTAACACCTGCCAGCTGGGGCCACGCTCAGGGCTCACACAGGTGTCTGCCCACTAGCAGATCTTAAAAGAAGTTGGTGTAGGAACTATATTTGAGGTGCTCTGATCACAAACCACAGAGCAAAAGCTTTTCCCAAACCTTATCTTTTTGTGCTTCTTCCATATGGCTTGCTTGGATTGGGAGCATTGGAGTCAAATGTATTGAACCTTTCCCAAGTGAGTCCCTTGTCTGAGGTCAAAACTCCTTAGCAGCATGAACAGACTTTTTCCAACACTACTGTCTTCTTTCTTGGACACATTTTCTCCTGAGACATTTTTGTCAAACAGGATAAAATACAGTATTAATTTATTTCCAAATTTGATCTTCAGGAATCAAAGATTCTGTCACAGAAATGCAGAGTAGAAAATGGAGACTCCCAAACTAAGTGGGCATATAAACTAACTTCTCAGCATATTAAAACCCAAACAACAACCAAAAAAAAACCAACCCCCCAAAAAAACTCCAACAAACAAACCCCCAAAATCAAAATAACACCACCCCCTCCCCCCCACCACTAAAGATAAACCTTTTGTGTGAGGAATGGTTTCAAAAATCAAGGCGAATCATCAAATTTATCTGCACATCACCACTACTACCGCAGTAACACTTTGTTTTTATCTGAAATACCATATGCAAAGACTTACATCTCTGGAAATTTGTTATTAGGTGAGTGCCACATTAACTCAAATTCAAATAATTTCATTAATAATTAAAATATATTTGCTAATAAGTTATTGACACAAGGTATAAAGTAGCTACAGTTAACTGAGGTGCACTAAGTACCAATGATGTTCTGAAAAAAATACAATTTTCAGATTCCTAATACCAAGGGGGCAGAGAGGGAAATGATAATCATAACTGGATTTTGCAAAAACCATATGTAACTCCCTGAATTTATTTTCAACCAAGCATTTAGGGACTCTTGCAATACTGTATCAAACAACCTAAATATGAGTCCTAACCTCAGATGCAAAGTCATCTATGCCAGGCCCAGAGTGAGATACTTGAGGAAACTCCAAGAACCAAAGAAACTGGAGTAGTCAAAAACTAGTACAGTGTCACATAACTAAATAACATCACTCTCAATGTCACCAATCAGAGACATTAATCATTCACTGTGTTTGCTCTGGAGACAGCTACATGCTTTGTTCTTTCTTTCTATGAGGTCTTCTTCCTTTCTGAATCTGGCAATGCCAAAACTGGCAAGCAGATTCTTTGGAAATCAACTGTGGGTATTTTTAAAGCCTCAATAGCTGCCTAGATTGGGTAAATACTATAAACATAGTCCTTGATGACTATAACAATTTTTTTTACAACAACAATAGTTAAAAAACACAGTTGTAGAAAGTGCTGCAGTTTTTTTAAACACCATGTAACAAGTTAGTTTTTCGATAATCAAAATTCAGTTCATTTCCATCTCATGGAGCAGTAGGTAGGACAGTGCTGCTTCTTTATACAGATACCAGAATACACTCTACACCTGTCTCTTGGATGATCTCTGATATCTGGTATGCCCAAGCAACATTCATCACACCTAAGCAAGTTTAAAAACGGATTTATTTTTAAATGATGATACAGATCTGTTATGATATTGAAGCTCTCTGAAGAGAACCTCGGAGAAAGAAACTTCTCCCATCTGCACTGACATTTAAGGTCCTTGCCACTAGGAAGGCCTGATATGGTACAACATTATGAATGATCAGTCTTTACAGCAGAAAAGCAAAAGGTGTCTTGCACTGGCTAGTTCCTGTAAAACAAGAAGGGGATTTTCCTTCATCTGATTCATAAAGCTGAAAACATTTTCCCATGTAGTCTCTGTGCTAACTTTCCAACACGTGAAAGCATTTCATTCAGAACACAAGAAGGGGGCATTTTTACATTATCAAGGCATGGCAGGTATCAGAACCTACAATTTACAATTCTAACATACTCAGGTTCATATTTGTCACTGGTCTCTAGGCTGCTCCTCTCTAGTGACCAGTTACTTCTGACAGCCTATTGGTGCCATTTACATGTGCATAAAATCCTCCAAACCCAGATGTAGCTGTAGAGAGCCCGAGAGGCTCAGCCTCACTTGGAAGTCAGGGATTAGCACACTGCTGCTGGACTATCAAAAGCACCAGGGCAGAGAAAGTCAGCAGGACAGCCCAAACCAATTTTCTGCCACCTGAACACACCCAGCTGACTCTGCCTGGAGTGAACTCAGCTACCTCACCTCCTCCTGCCTGCAGATCTGGGGCAATGAAGGGGGGAAAGGGAGGACTCCCGGGAGATGAGGAACAGGGAGCACAGATGTCTTCATGGGGAACTACTGCTCACTCTGTGACCCTTGGCCCATCACCAAAGCCATGCACTTCAGGACCACTTTCACATTAAGCATTAACTCAGGCAGTTCAGCTGTGTTGCCGAGTAGCCAGTCAAATATTTACAAGAGTTTCAGAAGGTGCAAGATTAACCTCATCCTTTCAGCGTAAAACCCAATGTCCACATTTTCATCCTCTGTTTTGCAAAGCAAGAAGTCACAATTCTGAAGGTTTGAGACTTGCAACACAAAGCCGTTAGAAAGAATAATCCAAACAGGAAAACTAAAAGGGACTCAATGAACGCTGTAGACAAAATATTGGCACCAAATACAGTTGTAGCAAGTAGAGTAGCTGCGTTCCTACGGGGGGGAGAACAAGTAAAATCCAGCTCCTGGAGTGGCGATTGCAACCTCACCTGAGCAGCAGCTTTCCCTTTGTCCCGCTGCCTCCAGGTCATTTTACGGCAAAGACAAAAATTGTCACTGCACTTTCAAGGATCTCACCAGCTTTCCAAGGCCGGGCTCCCCCCACCCCGCCATTCTCAGCAGCCTTTTGAGAGTTTCCCTCTATAGCAGCATTCTGCGTTTCAGGGATTCAACCTTTCAACTGAAGCATGCGAGATCACTTATACTGTTGAACCGGTGGAGCTGCCAGCCTCCCCTTTGTTGCACAGGGATTTACACTTGAATGGCGCTGGGAAGCAGAGGCTTTTAAGGAAAGGCTGGTGGGGGGGAAGACAATTTCCTTGCCAGCACGCTATTCCTGAATCACGTTCGTCTACCAGCTCAGCTTCTCCAGTTCACATAACTGCAGGAACCTTATTGAACCGTTAGTTTGTAAGTTTACTGCGAGGTGACTTTTATTAATAAACTGCTAATTTGAGTTTACTCTGCAAGGATATACATAGTTACAAGTGAAGTTCATTTCGAGCCTAAATGTGGGCACTTAATGTAATTCAGTCCAATGTAAATTACGTCATTATCTTAATCTCTGACTCATTTATGTATTTCCTATTATAGCCTTGCATTGCCATGCATATCATAGTCCATCCAATGGCCTCTACAGCTTTTCAAGAGAGACACTGGGGAACTGCACAATGGCACAAATGCACTGTAGAAAATCATCTAAAGAAGAGTATGCAAGCCTGCTCCAGTTTAACAGTGGCATGCTGGCTTTGGCCCTCTACTTAATCATACACACAAGTGCACCAGCCTGGTGCATTTCTGTTCTTAGGTTGCAAATGGGTAGATAATTACTGATTTGTTTCAGGCTATGTTAGCAGTTACCAAGCAGTATCATATTGCTGCCTTTCAAACAGCGGCACTCTGGTAAATCCACACAGTTTTTGTTTGTCTGCTTGCCTGCTTGGAAGCATAAAGCCTGCTATCTCCAAAGAAAAATACTAGCATCCGAAGTTTGGGAATTGGCAAATGCTAATCTGGCATGGAAGAAGATCTGTAAGGAACATTCCTTCTGGTTTTAAAATGTTACACCTGCTTCTGATTAGATTCTATTTCCTGAATTCTGAATTGGCCACATGCTGAAACACACAGACAGCACAGCCTACAGAATGCAGCAAGAAAAAGGCTAGCACAATCCAGAGCTGGTGGCAAACCACATTCCCCATGAAAACCACATGTGCCAGAGACCAAATATTTTGCATTTTGCTTACTGCTAATAAAGCTGCTTCACTTCATTAAAAGCAGCTTATCATTTTATCTACTCACTCTGATTAAGTAGCCTCTAGTTAAAATGAATGAGCACTCGATTCGAGGATTCTATTAATGTGACACTGGTGAACCACCACTTGCATACTTCTTCCATCCTTTTCCTCTCCATCCTCTCTACACCCAGTGTCTTATTAGGCTATTCAGATAGACATTCCCAGAATCCTCTGAGGATACCAAAACACTTTTTAAGACAGAGGTGAGTAAGGAAATGTCCCACAGTCCAAAATTCTTCCAAGGCTCAGTTTTCCTGCTGGAATACACAGATGTATGTTATCTACTTCTCACTGTAATTATGATCACAAGCTTGGAAAGAAAACAGCCTGGAAAGAGGAGCCAGGGAAACAGACTGCGTTGCTGGGAACAGGGGCAAAACAACAGTACCTTTAATACATCCAACTTATTTGTCCTTCCAGAATAAAATAATTTTAACTATGAAGCACAAACAGCAGTCAGTTGCATCAAAAACCTTTCTTAGAGAGTGAAGAACTTTCTCCCAAGCCAAATACCATGTGCTGTATATGCATAAAGACAGCTTCTGCTACAGTATATGCCTACAGATTTCACAGTTGCCTATGACCGCCAAAATCTCAATTTCTAGCAGCAAAAAACGTATGTTACCATTATTTAGCCAAGCATCTGAAGACTGAAATATATCCTAGCTGCTCATTTTGCTGGAAAACAGTGCTTTGCTTCATATGCCTAATCTTCTTCTCTAATCAATTGATTTTATTATACTTGTCACAAATGCCCAAATATATTTGGGAAATTTAAAAAAATAAACAAACAAAACCCAAACCTAAACACCTTCCCTTTTCTTTCTTTAAAATGTTAAGCTTCCATCTTTTACAACAATGCCCACTAGAAGACTGAAAAATCATTAGGCCTAAAAATGCAACAAATCCATATTTTGCGGGAGAAATGGAAGGAAAGAAGGTCAGGAGAAGGGGAAATAAAACTTCCTGGGTCATTCTAACATTTAGATCTAATTTCCTTTTTAATGAAGAATAATATGGAAGTGACTGGAAACTTTGTATTTACGCTACAAGCAATTTAAGAGATCTCTTTCAAGAGACTAGCTTGGTTAGGGTATGAACTGCAGAGTATAAGCACAAGCTTGAAATTCACCAGCCAGCCAGACAAGGCTGTGTGCAGAAGGCACCAAAGCAAGATCTGGTTTACATCACACAGCAGGGCAGTAACTGACCATGAGTCACTGATGCACTTCATCTGGCTTTTAAGGCCATCAGCACCAGATAAAAATGTTTCAGGACACATTTTAAAAAGCACTTCTGAGTACAAGTTTACCTGGCCAGTTCAAATCTGCACAGAATTTTCTAGACAAATTTTCTTCATGGCAAGGCTTCTGAGACGAAATATCTTCTGTCCTGCAGCCTGCAAGATATAAGTGCAGCTCTCTACTGTAATGACTGGGCTAACTGAACAGGAGTTTAGCTGTGAGCTAAGCGCAAAGGGGATGAGACAGGATGAATGATTTCTGCTATGACAGCCTTGGCTGAAGCAGCACCCAGTCTTCACAATACCCCCGGCAGCAGCTCTGAAAACCATGTGTATGCCAAACACAGTAGAAGAGACAAAAATACTCGGAAAACATTATTTTGAAATATCAACTCATGATTTTGGATTCATACTTTAAAATATTTGGTTAAGGAAGGAAAAATCCTGCTGGTTTGGATTTGTTATTTTTTTTTTTGTGAATAGCCAAATTTTCGAAACTTATAAAGAATTCACATGCACCTTTGTGTACTTGAAAGGTGGAACAATATGCACCCAGATGGGTCATTCCCTAGCAGAAGAGGACAGTTACCACTTTTAAGGAAATAAAGCAACAAACCAGGTATTTTTTCATTGCTAATTTCAGTGAGGACTTTACAGCAGATTTGGGCCTTGCAGCTTTCTTTATAAATGACTAACAGAGACTATAAACAAAAGTAAAATACCAAAACCTGCCACCTACGCTAATACCTATGCGTTACACTTTGTTCCTCTCAGCCTTTCGTTATGGATCAGCAGAACAGGCTCTCTCAGAAGAAACTCCTTCCTGCACACTGGCAGGAGACAGTGCCAGGGCTCTGCAGGAGTCACTGCAAGCCACCTGAGCCAGAGAGTTCCTCCTAGGAGCCCTCCAAAGCTCCAGAGAGTACAGGAAGCTAAGGGCAATTACTTACACACAGAGGGGTGATGGTGAGCAGGCATCTGGCCTCCAACCGCATCCCTTCAATCCCCAGGTGTGGATGAGCAGAGGAGGCAACCACTGACCAAGCAGTTCATCAGCATGGTGGAAGAGGGGAGGAGAGGCGGCTTCGGCAAAAGGGAGCACGCTACTCCATATGGGACTATTCCTAAATAATAAACCCAGTTCTGTATTCAGAAGTAAGTCTGTACACTTGAAACTCAATGACTGTGAGGAATATTCAAAACTCCACTGCGTTATGGACAACTGAGGCAGGCAGACCTTAACTGCTGTAACTAGAGGAAAGCCAAGCAACTCAGAGCTACTCTGCTAACTCTAAGAACTGCAAGGTTTTAATGAGGGACAGCAAATGGCCACTGTCATATCCATAGTACAGGGCAGGGGGCACACACCACAGGACAGCACCTTCTAGCCCTCCATCCACATTCAGACACCCCAAGACAAACCCTTGCAGTGCTCTCACCTCATCCCCCTTAAACTCTACTCACTTACTCATTCCTGTGGACCTGCAAGGTTTGCCCTAAGAAAAGGGTTGATTCAGACAACTGAAAATGGTAGAAAATTCAAAATCTGGTTCTTAATACAACTTTAGCCTATCTTCCTGTGCCTAGATATGCTGAATTTTCATTCTGCTTAATGCTTGTTAGACCTTGTCTGTGCAAAAAGAGATTTACAAACAAGTTAATTTCAGCTCTGAACTCTCCACTTTGTGTACATTTAAAACCACCAAAGATGTTTCTGGAGGTACAAAACAAGCATTCAGCTTTCTGAAATCTAAACATGGTAAACAGATACTAAACATAAAAATTACCTGAAAAATGCACTGCTGGGATGGAAGACATTTTTCCTTCTCCAATAAAGTTTATGAGATTTAAGTCTTCTCCATATCAGAATAAAAAATTAATACCAGTAACATTCATTAAACGAAACTGAAAAAAATCAAAGATTTTACTAAAAAGCAAGAGAGGGCAGGCTTATTGTTAAGTTAATGAAGTACTTAAAGACCTTAAGCAGTGGCAAAGTCCTGATTTAAAGTGGGAGATGGTTAAGGCTTTGCAAACTGAGAACTCTGGAAGAACCTGTCATCCTCTCCTAAGGTGCAATATAGCTTTGACAGGCTCTTCATTTATATGAAGACAGTTATTGAATCAGAAATGCTAACCCCAAAGATCTCAAAGGATTTGAGGGGAAAAAAAATCCAAGACCTGAAACAAGCACCTTGTAGAAATACTCAACAAATGCTCAAGAGCTGTGAACTTGATTTATATATGAAAAGAAAAACACAAACAATTAAGGCAAACTTCAACTGACAGTTAAGTTATTACAGACAAGCTGTTTAACATACAATGTCAACCACCCTGAAATGTTAGCTAGCAACAGTACCACCTTTCCTTTGGGAATGGCTCAGGTTCATGCAATAAGAAAGGAAAATGGGAAAATGATGAGGGAAATAAAAGTTCTTAAAAACAATCAGTGCAAAATAGTCATTATAGATGCACTGATACAAAACGTAACTGCAGAAAAAAATCTGAATGGAGTAGGGTTGCTCTTTTAAAATAAGAAAAATTGAAAATTATCTTTGCCCACATTTAGTTAAGAGGAATAGGGAGAGAAAAGTATGGCATTAAAGGCAAAAAACAAAACACAGCAAACTGTGGCCCACTGGACAGCCTGATCTTTTGTCACCTTGTTCCTGCCCTGCCTCTCCCCCTCCTTTCTTACCCCCTCTTCAATACTGGGAAGGAGTGTATGTTCCCCATCCTCCACCTCTACTGAACCTGCTCTAGTACAACACATGGGCAAGAATTTCCTCTTGCTTTGGTTCTCAAATTTCACTCTCACATCCAGCCTCTTCACCCAAAGCTTTTTCACCCCGAGGACTACGTCTGCATGACTGCATTTGATAATACAGACTTTGCTGCTTAAATACCGTACATTTGCAGACAGTTAAAGCATGTTTTACAAAGGTACCATAAAGGGCTTTAGCAACATACACTTCCTGGGCATGCAAGCCTGCAGCAGCTGGAAAGGGACCCTGTCCAACACGGGACAGTTTTCCTCTCCTCACTAGGATGAAAAGGAGCACACAGAGACAAGGCCTTCATGCTGGAGCCGTTCCCAAGCCATGGCTTCAGAGGAACGAGCTGCCTGACATGTTGCAACTCAGGAAGCATGGGCAGGAAAAGGAGGAGGGGAGCAGCCAGCAGGGATTCCCCTCCAAATTTCCAGTGCTGTGCAAGAGGGACAAACAGATGTACCCAGCCAGAGAGAAACAGCAGCAGGCTGTGCACAGCCTCTCAGCTGACCCTATTGAACTGAGCAGTGGTGCTTGGCTCCACTGCACATCACTGCAAATGACAGATGCTGGGAGGGAGACAATAACAAGAAGCGATGCCCACAATCCTGCACAACAGCTCTAAAGCTTGTGCTTCCCTCAGCCCCCAACCCAGTGAGTTTGAAGGCATTCACAAATACTACAAAAACTCAGCTGGATCTGTGAATCCTTATAGAACCTTTCCTTTACACGTGCAGCTCAGCCAAGCCTCCCACGTCTCAGTGTGCCCCAAAATTTTGTTTCAAAGGAATTTTAGAGTCTTTGTTTGTTTGGGAGAAAACAGGTTCAGAAGCCACAAGGCAGCTCCTGCAGGCTCCTCTCAGCCTGCCACAGCATCAGTGGCAGAGGCAATGCCTGCCTGCAACAGCACAGGCCGCTGCATTATTTAGTCTAGCGCCAAGGAGGAAAGCTATCATCTATTTTCAAGTTAGATTCAGGGGACCAGCTGGGGACCAGCGATTGCCATTTCTGAAGTGCAACAAGAGGAGTGTAACCAGCCTTTCCATAGTAACGAAGATTAGCGGCC